>OX596046.1:8750000-9375000 GCA_951394065.1 Venusia cambrica | reverse complement strand
GCATTGCTCCACAGTAGGTACTTGATGTTGATACCGCTTGTTCCTCAGCAGGCGGGTCAAGTACCTAGCTTTAAAAGGCTTCTGTGACAGTTTTCGGGCAGCAGAATCGACAGTTACACTTCTTCTTACCAACTGGTAGGTACCTACTATTCTATGATGGAGTGAAATGCGAAGCCAGATACTGAGTTTCCCGATCTTTATATCATGATAGGTATAGGTACTTAATAAATAGTAAATCGTTATTATAATTGTAAATGTTCCATTGTACCGAACACATCGTTTCGCCTCTACCTTTATCATTAATACTTTTAAGGAATGGAACTCCTTGCCCTCGTCTGTTTTTCCGCATGAGTACAAATTGAGCACCTTTTAGACAAGCGCGTGCTCCATCTCATTTCTTGTTTTTCAAGTAAACTGTTGGTCAAACGCTTGTTTATCACCAATAAAAAAAAATGCACGTCGCCATTACCGACTTGATCATTCTTTAAAATCCGTACTATTATTTTTATCGACCCTGCGATTTCTATACACCCCATTCTACCGGTACCTATACTGTCAAATTACGACTCGTATGCCCAACGGTCCTTGCCCACTGTTGACGTATTCTCAGGTCGTCAGAGTGCGATTCCCTGCCTCTGTTGAAGCTCCTCGGCGCAGCGCTTGACATCAACGTTACCAACGCGAGACTGTACATCAAAGGCTTGGAGAAGAAGATCGTTGAAATCGTCGACATCTTGAAGGTTGATGAGGTAACCAACTCGTTGTGTTATGCTTTTATTGCAACAGACATGTAGGTAATTCTTATTCCTAGTTTACTGAGACTTTTTACTTAACATGGAGGCTCGCTTGAACATTACCTGGACAAGAGGTCCACGGTGGAGTGAGCTTGAAGCTAACATTTAAAGGCACTGCCAGAAAGGATTTCATAAGCGATAGGATTATTCAACATAGGAAAGGTTTACAAGTAAAACAAAATTTATAAGATTTTCTTGATAATTTTAAAACGTCAAATATACCGCGACCTGCTGTTTGGCAAGTCAAATCGCGTCTTCCCCATTGCTCAACTAAATTGTTCTAGTCGTTGAATCTAGTTAAGCAGTAAGAAGTGGTTTTAGTTGATAAGAAGGTAACCCACTGTTCAACAATTCACAGTTAAGCAATTACCAGTTGAGCAGTGGGAAAGAAGCGCGACAAACTCACAAGAAAAGCATGAACCTCGGGCTAGTTAGTCCACAGAACTACCAGTAGTTCCACTAAGATGTAGATCAAATGTTTCCTCGCTTTATGGACTTGACTTTTTTCTATCATACGACGGGGAAGCGCTTGGCCTTCATGTCACCTGGTTACAAGTTAAAGGCCGAAGATGGAGGCGCACTTCATCCGGAATCCTCAACAAACTGAGGAACTGGCTATCTTACCTCTAAATGCCTCAAAATAACAAAGTTTGGTAAGATGGTGGTAGCTAGCCAGTCGGACTATCAGTCTACCACCAATCAAACCAAGCACAATATTGCTCCCCATGGCGATCGAACCCGGGACCTCTGGATCTGAAATGAGTTGAGCCACTAGACCACAGAGGCGGGTAAAGTGTGATCTATAATCGCAGGCACTGCAGCGCGCACTGGAGAGCAAGGAAAGAACGCCTCCATCGTCCAGACGGCGGCGACCGCGCGCCGCGCCTTCGCCGAGGGTCGTTGGAAGGAACTCTACTCAAATCTCTGCTCAAGGATAAGCTGAGATCTTATATCTCGAGACAAAATCCCGGACCCCTGACTAGTCGGGTGTCGAGCCCACTGCTTATTATTTTTAATTGAGACATAAAAAAAGAAGTTTGTGGTAAGAACTTGTATTCAAATAAAATAAAAATCTACCTACTTACGCTAAAACGATAATTCATTATACATATATATATTTACCTTTTTTTTATAGACACGACTTTATCTCCTTCGAGGATTCACTTCTAAACTCTACTCAGAGCGTGGATCTTATGAGGATCATCTACTAGGGGGTAGTCAGAGGCACGTCCAAACTTACGTTCGGCACATGCCCACGTTTAGCATATAGCTAGTAATCAATTTATTAATTATACCTAAATGTATTGCATGTCCAGTTTAAATTTAAGGATGTGACACTAATGCTAGAAATAAGACACATTTTGTTAAGCCATTTTTATAGCAATAAAGATCTTTACTTAACAACATTACAAATTCTTACATAAAACAGCTCCTCTGTATATTAACAAGTTAGAATGCAAATCAGGTTCTTAAGGCCCAGTCATTAGACGTTTCCTCTTTTTCCAATTGAAAATTATAGTACTTCTGAACAAGTCACGAGTCTATTTTTTATATATGTATTACTTCAGGTACCTATCTACATTAAAGGTAAGCTGAAAACGTAGTAGCTGAAAATTTTCTCGATAAAAATATTTATTGAAAATAGTATGTTTCAAAATATACAAGACAAATATTGTGATACCTACAATGAATATTGAATTACGATTTATTTTAAATGATTGTTAAATGGTTACATGTTGATCTATATTAATGGTAAGCAAGTTTTTGATACCAATTCAAAATTAATTTTAATCATTAATTATTTGAAAAACTACAGGCGCACCGCGCGCCCTCCTTTAAATCAGTGCCTGTGTGACCACTATCGACGTCGGTCATGTACTTGTCGTCTTCGCAGCGGTCAGACAACACCTAGACTCGGAACACATATTAGGACGAACGTAAATAAGTTATTTGTTCTGTGCCAGTAAAGGTCAGACCATCAGATGGTCACATTAACTACCTACATACCAGCAACGCGATCTCCGAATAAGAATTATCAAAAGGTTTTATTTTGAGCCCTTAAAACAAGTAAGTACAACTAAAACCTTATAAACTAGTTTAAATTCAGTCACTACATACAATATTGATAGTTGTACCATATTTTTTTTATCGAGGGCGCCGCATTAAGGCAATGAGGTTTTATGAGGTTGTCGGGACTCCGAAGACTCATTAAGACCCCCTCGGTAGCCAGCTTCGAAGCTTAGTAAGGCTCTGGGATGTGAGATCAGAGAGATCACCTCACGAGGAAGGTATGGAGACAGGCAGGCCGCGCACTACCATGGCGCTAGAGATCATGAGGTACTTGGAGAACGCTCGCGACTGGTACCTCACGAGGAAGGTATGGAGACAGGCAGGCCGCGCACTACCATGGCGCTAGAGATCATGAGGTACTTGGAGAACGCTCGCGACTGGTACCTCACGAGGAAGGTATGGAGACAGGCAGGCCGCGCACTACCATGGCGCTAGAGATCATGAGGTACTTGGAGAACGCTCGCGACTGGTACCTCACGAGGAAGGTATGGAGACAGGCAGGCCGCGCACTACCATGGCGCTAGAGATCATGAGGTACTTGGAGAACGCTCGCGACTGGTACCTCACGAGGAAGGTATGGAGACAGGCAGGCCGCGCACTACCATGGCGCTAGAGATCATGAGGTACTTGGAGAACGCTCGCGACTGGTACCTCACGAGGAAGGTATGGAGACAGGCAGGCTGCGCACTACCATGGCGCTAGAGATCATGAGGTACTTGGAGAACGCTCGCGACTGGTACCTCACGAGGAAGGTATGGAGACAGGCAGGCCGCGCACCACCATGGCACTGGAGATCATGAGGTACTTGGAGAACGCTCGCGACTGGTACCTCACGAGGAAGGTATGGAGACAGGCAGGCCGCGCACCACCATGGCACTGGAGATCATGAGGTACTTGGAGAACGCTCGCGACTGGTACCTCACGAGGTAGGTATGGAGACAGGCAGGCCGCGCACCACCATGGCACTGGAGATCATGAGGTACTTGGAGAACGCTCGCGACTGGCTGACGGCTCGGAGCAAGTCTCGCTCCGGGACGAACGGGGACTTTTGTTCTGCTGATGTGTCTGTAACAATTACAGCAACAGCCCATCAGTGTCCACTGCTGGACAGAGCTTCCTCCACAGCTGGAGGCGGATTGGTGATCGCAGAGGTGTAGATAACAGAGGAAGCTGCCCTTCTGGTGAGATCCCTTAGTCGGCTGTTACGACATCCATGGGCTGAGTTGATCTTCATGAGGGTCCACAACTACAGAAGTTTGCAGTTTCAAAGCTCCTCTGTGGGAGCTGTAGAGAAATGTTGCCACCAATCCAATAGCTGACTGGGGTCAGTATTGCGATTCTCAAACACGCGGAATGTTTTCGGAAATTTTGAATACAAATGTCAACTATTTTTGATTTTGGATTTTCAGAATAGCGTCCTCGGAATCTCCATCGGAAGTTTCCGAATTCGATCCGATAAGGCTTTCCGAATGTGAGAAAATAGCTTTACTAGTTGGCTCATTTGGGCGTCAGTGCGTGACACCCTTCCTTTTTTTTTTCTCGCTGGGAAATATGCATTACGCACAACCCTCCACTTATCAACCCAGGCACTCCCGCATTGTCTGTGTTAGGGGAGGACTGGGAAACCGGCAGAGCCTTTACATCCAGTCTCCCACGACGACATCACCTCCCGCAGGGGGTGTGTGTGTGTATGTGTGTCTGTGTGTGTGGCTGTGTGTTTGTGAGAGGGGGTGTGTGTGTATGTGTGTCTGTGTGTGTGAGGTGTGTGTGGCTGTGTGTTTGTGAGAGGGTGTGTGTGTGTGTGTGTGTGGGTGTGTGAAGCTGTGTGTGCCTGTGTGTGAGGGTGTGTTTGTTTGTGTGAGGATGTGTGTGTCTGTGTGTGAGGTGTGTGTGTTTGTGTGAGGGTGTGTTTGTGTGAGGGTGTGTGTAGTACGTTATGGACGGGTCTACAAGCTACGCCGGTGTAACATACCAAGTTCCCCCTGGCTCCACTTGGCCTTCCCCACGGCAGGCCAGGGCACCGCGACGTCTGACGGCACGTACAGAGACAAGAGAGTGGTCACCACCTTGTCCACCTCCAGGTCTGTCACCTCCCACAGCATGCCGACCACTGTGGGACTGCAATTAAACAACATACTAAAGTCACACTGGTGAGTGCCACATGTAAAAAAACATCTGAGATTTTTGGTAATTGAATCTCAATGATGACGCGTTATTCGCGTTATTTATTAATGAGGTAGCTTTGCAACAACTGACACAATGACTTCTTAGAACTGACGTTGACAGATACCTGTCACGGCTGTCAACTGTCTGTCTATTCAGGTAGTCTTTGAACGGTCCTTACCCGTACCTCTCAGGATCGTAACATGACAATGTGTTTTAGTCAAATGTGTCAAAAGTGGTGTCGGTAACGTGCATAGAGTAGTGAGTTCAATGGATTTCCCATCTCAAAAATGCCCAACGCGCCTCAAGAAGTTTTCACTTCAAAAACTAGTCATTGGTATACGACACATACATGAAAAACATTTTAAAACTAGCTCTCGTCTCACTAGTGTCGGTATGAAATATATAAAGTAGGTAGGTTACCCTACTTTATATACAACCTCACAAAATGTTAACAACACTAATTAAGGAACGAATTATATATTTGGCGAGTCATTGTGACCATGGCCCTCAATTTTTGTTAAATGCCCTACATTTACCAGTTATACACAGTTATATTTTTTTTAATTCAAATACAAATACACAAAAACAGTGCGAGTCAGACACGCATTCATACATTACGAGGTTTTAAATGCAGATTTTTCTTTTAGCATTAAGTTCTAGAGGCTTAGTGCGGGTCCGGCTCACACTTGGCCAGTTTTTAGTATAAAGGTTTCACTTTCAAAACTTGCGTGAGTATTATTATACATTTTAAACGCAGGTTTTACTCCTATACGTTAGTTGATGAACGCACCAACTTAATATCGGTTTTCCCAGGGGTCTATCATCATCACCGAATACCATGTGACATGGAGGCCAAGCGCTTCCCCGTCATACAATAAACAAACTATGTCTTTATGGTCTGTGACTTACCACCCCGCGACGTGGAGCCTCCGATGTGCGCCGAGGGGTGGCGCCCTGCCCGCTTCGTGCACAAGACGTACAGATCCGCACCCTGATAGAATGCAGACAGCTTTCGCTCCTGTAACTCCTGTAATCAAAACGTACAATACATTGACCCAAGGGCTGGCTCTTATTTAGGCGAATTAGCATAGCTATTCAGCGTGGCAATGCAGCCAGTGTCTTGGGCACGCTTCCGTCTGGTACTGGTCTGGAACAGTTGAGTTACCTATAGGCCGTATGTAACGGTCCTTAGGTAATCCGATTGATTCCTTTGTACATAGTTAGTTTAATTGTACTTTTTATTGAATAGTTTGTTCAGTTTCTCCTCAGTTTGTTGAGGATTCCGGGTGAAGTGCGTCTCCACCTTCGGCCTTATCTTAACTTGTTACCAGGTGAGATGAAGGCCAAGCGCTTCCCCGTCGTACAATAAAAAAAAAAAAAGATTGTATACATTTTAAAATGGTTGTGTTCCGGCATTCAGAGGTAAGATAGCCAGTTCCTCAGTTTGATGAGGATTCCGGGTGAAGTGCGCCTCCACATGAACAGTCCATTTGCTTCCACTTCCGTACTGTCATAATCACCACGCTTGGCACGCGGGTTGGTGCCTGCAGCATTGGTGTTACGTACTCGGACGGATGCTGCTGCCCATCCCCTGGCGTATTTTATTCCCTTAGCATTGTACTTAGTTCATTGGACGTCTGTCAAACGACACCGCGTTTACGTCATCGGAGCGTCGATGACACGTGATTTATAATTTATATGTATGTTAATCTCTAAGGTATATATTATATGGACCCAAAGTTAAGTTACTTTTTTGTAAACTTTCTTTGTTGCCTGAAATAAATAAAGTTATTATTATTATTATTATTTTGCAGCCCAAAAAGAATACCGAACACACCTTTGTTGTAAATAAATCCACGTACCTTCAACTCCTGCACTGTTGCCGCCGCCTTTCGCTAGGTGGCAGCCGTCGCCGTGACCGCAGTAACTGAAAACAAAATGGCGCTTCCATTTAGTTCCGCGGCAACAATGATCTTAAATAAATGTCACCTAATTGCTTTAGTTAGTTTTTTTTTTTTTTTAATATTACAGGACATTAATTTTACACAGCGCCATCTAGCCCCAAACTAAGCATAGCTTGTAATATGGGAACTAGATTACGGATAAAATACTTAAATACTTTTTGTAAATACATACGTACTATATGATAGTTGTGGGTAGTTTGTGATTTGCGCTTGTTTTTTATGGATAAATATAGATTTATCAATCTGAAATAATTTTATAACAATAATAATATTCTTGAATTGTGTTTGTTTTATCAATTAATGATTTAAAAGGCCCAGTGTTACCACTGTACAATGCAAAAAAAAATGTCGTTCATTTCTAAACGGCATGTCCAATTCAAATTCCATTTGGCATATATAATCGGATAGCGATAATCCATGACATAATAAAAAGTACAATTAAACTAACTGTGTACAAAGGAATCAGTCAGATTACCTAAGGACCGTTACAAACGGCCTATAGGTAACTCAACTGTTCCAGACCAGTACCAGACGGTAGCGTGCCCAAGACACTGGCTGCATTGCTACGCTGAATAGCTATGCTAATTCGCTGGCCTAAATAAGAGCCAGCCCTTGGGTCAGGTGTCGCCTCAATCTAAAGCCCCGCAAGACTTTTGAAAACCCGGAGGGCACCGGCTCCCCACGGACCCAAGGTCTCCAATATGTGGCATGAGATAAAATGTAAAATGGATGACATAATCCATTTTACATTTCATCTCATGCCACATATTTTTCTCAAAACACAACCTAACTGCCTCTGTGGTCTAGTGGTTCAGATCCAGTGATCCAGAGGTCCCGGGTTCGATCCCCAGGTGGAGTACAACGTTGTGCGGTTTGGTTGGTGGTAGGATTTTGTTTAAGTCCGCCTGGCTACCACCATTACCAAAGTCTGCGGCCATAACAACATTTCTAAATTGTTGTGTTCCGGCATTTATCGGTTAGATAGCCAGCTCCCAGTCAGTTAAGGATTCCGGATGAAATGCGCTTCCACCTCCAAGTCTCATAGCTCAGTTAGTAGTAACTCTGCCTTCTGCGCTGTAGGTTGTGGATTCGATTCCCATCCAGGACAAACATTTTTGTGATGAATTTAGATTTTTGTTTTGAGTTTGGATGTTTTATTCTATGATAAGTACATATTTATTTACAAAATAACAAGAGGATTTTATTATTTTATCCATAATTTAATTCCCATATTACAAACTATGCTTAGTTAGGGGCTAGATGGCGCTGTGTGAAATTAACGCCCTGTAATATTTTATTATTATGACTTATTTATCATACCCTGAAACCAAGTGAGATGAAGGCCAAGCGCTTAAACGTAACGTTGCACAATTATGCTGCTATCATTGGCTACTTGCAGTGGAGAACTGGCCTATGCCCTATTTGCAGTGGAGAACTGGCTTACGGCCTATTTGCAGTGGAGAACTGGCTTACGGCCTATTTGCAGTGGAGAACTGGCTTACGGCCTACTTGCAGTGGAGAACTGGCTTATGTTGTGGATGGGCACAGCACTCACAGGAATATATCGGCCCCGGTGAGGTAGTCGGTGAACTCAGTGGGCGGCGGCGGTTGTGCCACGTGACCTCGCCAGCCGCCGCACCAGTACGAGACGAACGAGCTCATGCGCTGCTCCATGCGGTCCAGATTCTTCTCTGCAACAATACATGCGTCGCAATCGTTGTTGTGGTTGGTGGTAGGACTTTGTTTGGGTCCGCCTGGCTAGCTGCCACCTTCTTACCTAATTCTGTCGCCGTAATAACAAATCTTTAAAAATGTTGTGTTCCGGCATTCAGAGGTAAGATAGCCAGTTCCTCGGTTTGTTGAGGACTCCGGGTGAAGTGCGCCTCCACCTTCGGCCTTATCTCAACTTGTAACCAGGTGTGATGAAGGCCTAGTACTTCCCCGTCGTACAATAAAACAAAAGCAAGCTATCTATGTTATTAACGGACAATGAGAACCTCTTTTTTTTTTATTGTACGACGGGGTAGCGCTTGTCTTTATCTCACCTGGTTAAGTTAAGATAAAGCCGAAGGTGGAGGCGAACTTCACTCGGCATCCCCCATCCTATTTCACTGGCAACCATACCCTTCAAACCGGAACACAGCAATGATGCTTGGCGGCCGAAATAGGTATGATGGCAGTACTTTCGGAAGAGTCACAAGGAGCTCTACTACTCTTCTGCGATACACCACTCAATGCAATAATTTGCCGTTCAACTATGCATAGATAGATACGACACCTCTGTGCCTGTTTGTGTGTGTCTTTGTGGTCTAGTGGTTCGGCCACCGGCGAAGATCCTGAGGTCCCGGGTTCGATCCCCATGGGGAGTACAATGTCTTGGTTCGGTTGGTAGGACTTTGTTCAAGTCCGCCTGGCTAGCTTCCACCACCTTTAAGTCTGTCGCCATAACTATTCTAAAATTGTTGGGATCCGGCATTTAGAGCTAGGATAGCCAGTTCCTTGGTCAGTTGAAAAACTATAAAATAAATTACGAAATTGCTGAATTACAAAAACCGGTGAAGTGCGGATACCCACACCGAAGGTTTCAACGCACAGTTTAAGGTGAGATGAAGGCCAAGCGCTTCCCCGTCGCACAATAAAAAAGTAAGGCACATAAATCAAGTTTCTTAGTTTTAACAGATACAGCCCGTTGACAAATCGGATGGACAGACGGCCAGATAGGCTTACTAATAAGGTCCCGTTGCACATAAACGGCATAACTCCAAACCAACCTGGATTAATGATGTACCGTCCAACATCGCTCTTCATCTGGAAGTACCCGTCGACTATCCGCGGCTGGTGGATCTTGAACAGGTAGTACAGAAAGTGGATGTTCTCTATACGCGACACGGGGTGGAGCTTTAGTATGTTGATGGATTCCCAAGGGAAGCTGTCTAGCATCTGGAAATAAATATTACAGGACATTAATTTCACACAGCGCCATCTAGCCCCAAACTAAGCATAGCTTGTAATATGGGAACTAGATTACGGATATAATACTTAAATACAGTTTTTTTATTTTTATTTGTAAATACATACTTATCATACAATACACACCCAAACACAGAACAAACATCTATATTCATAACACAAATGTTTGTCCTGAAGTTGAATGAAAGTTGTTATGGCCACAGAATTTGGTAAGATGGTGGTAGCTAGCCAGGCGGACCTAAATAATGTCCTACCACCAACTAAACCAAGGACAATATATTGTACTCCCGATGGGGATCGAACCCGGGACCTCTGGATCTGAAATCGGTGTGTTGAACCAGACTACAGAGGTGGTTAAAAATATAAACACAAGCACATAAAATATACTTTACCGGATCTTTGTTATTGGTTGTTAGTCAACATAAGTAACTAACAACCAATGACAAAGACCATCCGGTTTTTCAGCAAGTGAACGTAACCGCTGTGAAGGGGGCGGGTTCATTTTTAGACTGGTACATAATCACATCACATCAACAGCCCATAAGCGTTAACTGATGGACAGAGCCTCTTCCATATTTGGATGGTTTAGCCTCCAAATTAAAAAAAAAAAAATCACCACGGTTGGCAGGCGGATTGGTGATAGCAGTGAAGGTGTTGGGTAGTATACAGCAAGAAGCTTTTCCTTATATTGAAAAAAAAAAACCTTATTCGACTCTTACGTAGTACTCTTACTCTTACGACTCATCCGCGTGAGTTGCACCACGGCATGTTGAGGCATTGTGTGATATATACATGTTTGTTCCTTGAATGTTGCAAATGTATTTACGAAAGAAAGTAAGTATATTAATATTCTATTCGTAACCTAGTTCCTTCACACATACGTCCTAATCATATTACAAGCTTTGCTTAGATTGGGGATAGATGGCGTTGTGTAAAATGTCTAGTAATATAGTTTACATCAAGAAAACTTACCTCATCAACAATCAAAACCACCGGATGTCGCTTTGCTTTCTTTAGCCCCGCCCACTCATCCCCGTCCCTCACCCGATTCGCCACCTGACTGAACGCGCGTATCCCATCCACGACGCTAAAATGGTGCAACGCCTCAAAGCATCGCGACAAACACTCAAAACACAGCTCTTTGACAAACTGAAACTTTCCGCTACATTTGTCGCAAGCAGGTAAATGATGCCGGATGTCTGATACGTTTCCGTGTTCGGTTAATATCCGGCGGATGCAGGATTTGAGCGGGTGGGAGGAGATGTTTTGACAGTTTTCGATTAGATTGTAGAGTAATACGCGCTGCTTTTTCGTAAGCTTCATGAATCTGGAAGAAAGCTGTATGTTCAAACTTGTGGTTTACAGTTTAAAATTCTCTTGTGGTCTGGTGGATTTGAAATCCAGAGGTTCCGGGTTCGATCCCCAGGGATTACAATATTGTGCGTGTTTTGGTTGGTTGTAGGACTTTGTTTAAGTCCGCCTGGCTAGCTACCGTCTTGCCTAATTCTGTCGCCATAATAACAATTCTAAAATTGTTGTGTTCCGGCGTTCAGAGGTAAGATAGCCAGTCCTCAGTTAGTTGAGGATTCCGGGTGAAGTGCGCCTCCACCTTCGGCCTTATCTCAACTTGTAACCAGGTGAGATGAAGGCCAAGCGCATCTCCGTCGTACAATAGAAAAATATATAAAAAAACGCGGTTCTTTGAGGTAAAGGTGCAGGCGACCTTTTCAGACTTATCATAACTTCTCACTGCAGTACAATAAAAATAATGTATTCGAAAAAAAACTGTTTATCGTTTACTTTTCACGACTAAGCGGCTGAATAGATCTTAATGCATATTTATACAAAACGGGACTTAATCGCGCGTACCTTTTAATATTCCCCACAATTAAGACCCGTTTCGTATTAATATGTATCTTATTATCGATCTATACGTTTTTTTTTCTAGACCCTACAGGGAATAAATTGTAATTGTATGATTGCTTGTAAGAACAGATTGAAAAGTGTTCTCCTGATAACATGCCGGACCTTCATGTTTTTTTTTTATTCGGCATTAACATAGTTTGAATTATGATATGGATATTATGTAACAACATGTAGAGATTAAAGTCTGGTTGCTCCTGAGATTTTGCGGAACTTAAATGTTCTTTTGTTACTTTTGCATAATTAATACTGTTTTAGAGGATGTTAAGAAATCGGATGCTCTTGAGATTTTACCGATGGGAAATCCAATCAGTTATGTACATTGACTTGTCTCTAGCAGTTTTAGTCACAAGAGCCCCGTTGAGATTACCTAAACATATTTGTATAAAAGTCGGAATTTTCTACAAATAGATGTGGGCTGGTGTGTAATGTGATAACTGAAAGAAAAGAAAAAGAAAGAAAGAAAGAAAGAAAAAAACACATTTAAAATTTAAAAGAAAGACACATTTACCTTACTCACATTTCAATACATAATCCATGCACATGCCTAAGTTTTTGTTACCTTCTCAGGACTAAACGACTGCATGAAAGACTGCCAAAGAAAGTCTATGACAAAATGTGTTTATTCAATAAGAATTTTATAGGATCATTTTTATACGTCAACCGTGCTGGTTGACGTATAAAAGGAGGCAAGGAGAAAGGCAAGACCGACGCAACTGTGAGCAAAAGCTTTTGTACTACGGGGAAGTACTTGGCCTTCATCAGTAGTAGGGATTCACCGGTTTTCGCCCACCAAAAAAAAAAAAGAAAAGAAGAAAAAGTATATCGACCACGCTGAATCGATGTAGCGCATCCATTTTACGCTATTTCAACGTAGTAGTAGGTATTCACCGTTTCTGGCTCAAGGGGGTCGAAAAATTTTTTGGAAATTGGGCACCCTGGATTGGTCTGTCGCATGATTCAACGTACCTGCCTCAGGGGGTGCGAAAAGAAAAAATAAAATAATAATTTGAAAATTGGGCACCCTGGATCGGTCTACCCAATTCTTTTTAGGCTTTCTCAACGCTTAACCGAGATAGGAATTTTAATTGCATGCTCCTAGTATGTCTCATTAAGTCATTACTAATGACATACTCGGCACTAATCATCGTCGCTCTAATTATATTCATACCAATGAAACCACACTTTCTATTTTCACATTATTTTATTTCAACCAAAATAACATCTAAACATATTATATACCAATATATCATTTAAAATACTATTGCTCCTGAATAATCTCACAAATTCTGTTAAGGATAAACCATTGAATTTGTGGTAGATATACATCAGACTGTACTCGCCGCATACTGAGGTCCAATCATTTTGCAGTCGACATCTATTGTAATCCCATTTTCTTACGTTTCTTTTTAAAAACCTTAGGTGATGGCCGGTAGGCGGTCTACCGTAAGAATCAAAGTATTCCCCGACGCTATTATCGTCAATGTGTATAGCAACCCAATGAGATCCAGGTTTTGAGTCAGGATCTAAATTGCTTATAAGGTATGTAGGGGCTTGTACGCGTATTGGCAATCTGTTAGCAGCATATACGTTGTATTGTAAGCATGGATGAACATTATTTAAATGTTGCTGTATTTCCAAAGTATCCATCTTATGTCGTATCGATTGCAAGTGTCAGATACAAGTGACAAAATATTGATACTTACATTCTTTAAAAGTAGGATAAGATGGGTTTGATCAACGTAGAGGTAAATTATAAATGCATTTTTTGTAATTTTTAACTTTATTTCAATGTCTTATCTTTAACAAGAAATTATTAGCTAGATACAATCGATCTTAAAACTAATCATTATTAACTACTGTAATCTACATTTACATTACGGTTTTTATCAATTTCTATAACATTATCAAACTCTGCATACACAATACAGTTGATGGTTTGTGAAAGTGCTGATTCAAAACGAACTTCTAGTCTTACGCTACCATGTTTAATAAGATTCCAATGTGTCGAAGAATGAGCTGACAAATCAGATGTAAGATCAAACGCTAGTAGGCAAAAACCGTTAGCATAGTGTTCTCTAGATATCCCATTACCTTCATTAAGAAAATGTATACCTGTTCCAGAGAACAACGTGTGATAAGCTGAAGTATAAACATTATTTTGAAATGATGGTTGTAAAGCTTTTGAAGGTATTTGATGTCCGTCAATATACAAACAAAATGTATTTATATCATAATTTTCAAAGTTAAATGGATTTTTAGTGAGGCTACCATTGAATGCGGTATTATTAACAAAACCAACTATAACTCTCTTAGGCACTTGTCCCAAAAATATGTTATCCAACGTTTTTCCCTGTACCCCCGATGGAATCGTTAAAACTTTAACTTCAGCTCTAGTTATAGGGTATTTAGCTGTAGTAGAGGCTAACACTTTCTGATGTGCAAGTAAAACTGATGGATTGATTCGTGCTTTGCGAACAATAAGTGTGGCGTCTGTAATGCATGCTTTAAACTTTATATCATTCGAGGAAGCCATCAAATTAAATGATTCTCTAGAACGCACTAGTTTAACAGACATTTCAACACCGTTGATTAAAAATTTTTCTTGATTATAAATATCACCATGTAAATGTCCAATCATTTCTATTTCTTTACTCTCAAAAGCAAATTCTTGTCGTTTAGTGAACCCTCCATTTTTGTCATCTGTAGCATTCATTTTTCCAGCGGTATCTTCATACCAAAGACCACAAGTCAAATGAGATTTCTTAGCTGCTGAACCATAGTTCAATAGAGTTTCCAAATATGCGCGATAAGGGTAAGTGTTGTTCGGTGGTGATACAAGCTTTTGGTTCAAGTAAACATCAAGTTGGGAAAACAGAGAATGTAACCAATTATTAACAGGAGCTACTACTGTTGTAGAAGCAAGTTTCGTTGAGTCCTGGTTTAGTACTTTAGCTTTTATATGAAGCAAAGTGTGCGATAGATCAATATAATCCTCTCCAGTTCCTGGTACTTGAAATTCGATGGGGCCATCGTCAGCTAAAGATGAAATAGGTTTGTAATGTATCCACAATCCATTTTCTATACTTGTTTGTGTTGAGGGTAAGGCAAATAAGTCTAATTCTGATTTAATACACTCACACGAATGGCTATGTAAGAAAGACATTTTTAATTTAATATTATTTTTGTTATGAAAATATATCTTTGATATTATTACGATTCAATTTTTTTTTCTTATTTGTAGCTTTTACTTTAGCAGCTAATTGTGGAATGAACGAAGCTAGTTGTTTCCGTTTAGTTATATATCCTGATCCAGACATATTGATTCTATCAATTTTATCATCAGCTTTTCGCTTTAAATTTGCACCAACTTCTTTCAGCCGGTTTTTAATTGATTCTTCCATAGGTCGCGCGCTAACTAAATCCGACAGCAACCCCACACCAGCATTTAAAGCCTCTTTACCAATCACTCGCGCTCCACTGGAGAATAGAGGTAAAACTGATCGAAACAGCCCTCCTAAAAAGCTACCAATTCCATGCCCCCGTTGATATGGTGCACCTCTGTAGATTACTCCAATACCTGAACCCGCTTGGTGAGAGTAATAGTTTTCATAAGGACAAGATATTTTATTTTGTAAAGATTGCATTATATTTTTTTGAAATGTAGTTTAACACAGACTGTTCCAAACTGGAATGGTATTTTTTCACCTGTGTTTGATCTTATATCTATTTCAATAGTATCAAACTCTCTACGCATGACACGTAGGTAGTGAGGTGGTGAGAATACATGCATTTTATTAGCTCCATAAATATATTTTGAAGGGTCTAATGGTATGATTCTAAGTAAAGGTGTCATCACATCACCAACTATTTGTGGATCAATTACATCACAGTAAACTAATAATTGAGATGGTAGCCCTAAATGCAAATTCGCTGGACATTTCCCTATGCCCTTAGTTACCAAGTTTCTAGAAGGTTCAAACCCGAGTTGTAGACACAGCTTAGGTGATAACGTTATTGATGTTATTGATTCATCCATTACAGAAACGGAGACGAACTTTGATAACTCATCATAACGGAATTTAACATGTTCTTTTATGTTGTTTAATGCTGATAAGATATGATTGATATCATCATAGTTGGTGGCTGGTATGTGCGTTTTGTAGTACACTTTTGATGGTTTCTGTTCGTTAGGCATCAGCATCCACTTTGTTACATAAACTATGTTTTCATGTTCTTGAACAGTAAACATTGTGCTTGGATATTGAAATTCAACAATACCAACGGTCCATGATCCTTCCAAAATGATTGATTTTGGTAGTTTAGTAGAAAAAAGAGATGTAGTGTTTTGTGGAAAGTATTCCATAGAGCTGTTGCTTAGTAGAGTAATATAAAAACTTTCTTTCATTTTGTAGTTATTTTATGCTAGAAGCCAAAATCCAACTGTTAAATTTATTTGGATAACCTTTCCACTTCACAAACAATTGCTTTCTGTTCCCAGAGTAGCGCGTGCTTATGATTTTATCTATTTTGTAACTTGCAGTGGGGTTGTAATTTACTTTCTGTAGTTCTTTTTCATAAAATGTACCTGTTATTGGTTCATTTTGCAAATCATTCAATGTGTATACTACCCATGGTGTCCTCTCTATGATCGAAGATATAATAAAAATTTCATCACTCCAATTCGATTCATATCCTTTTTGAAATATATGTTTATATTTAGTTATTCGTACATGGTCACCAATATGAAATTTCGGTAAGGTGGTATCTGAGATTCTTGACTGATATTTTTTTCTTTCATAAAGGTTATTCCAGACAGTCATTATGTTGTTAAAATTTACATCACAAGGACACATTTTTATGCTGGAATGATAGCTGTGATTATATGCATAAACTAAATCTTGTAAAATATCTACATATCTGTGAGTATTTTTATGTGAAAAATAACGCCACATTTTCATCTTAAGTGTTCTTTGAAACCTTTCAACAATGCTAGCTTTAATATCGGGATTGTTTGTTGTGTAATAGTTGATATTTTTATTTCTTAAAAATGTTTGCACCTCCTTTGAAACAAACTCTGTTCCCTTATCTGATTGAATGTGTGTTGGAGTGATTTTAGCTTCATTAAAAATACTTTCAAAACATTGTTTAACTGTTTCAGAGTTTTTATTTTTCATAGGTCTAACAAACGCATATTTTGAAAACACATCGATCACACACAAAATGTAATTAAAACCATCATTTAGTTTAGAATACGTTCTCATATCACTTAAATCCGCTTGCCAAAGTTCATTTAGGTTTGATAATATATACTTATTACGAGGAAATTTCTTATGAACAGGTTTGTGGAGTGTGTATGCCTCTTGGTCCTGTAACCATTTTTTAATTTCTTTTATACTCATTTTACCTTTCATAGCTTTAGTTAATTTATGAATGCTTCCATATCCAGCAGGATGTGCAGGATCATAATATATTCTATTTATTTCTAATAAGGGGTCCATTTTTCCCAATCGATCTTCTTGCGTAGTTTATTCGCATAATTACTAGTGGGTGTTGAATACGATTCCTCGACTTTTGAAATGTTACTGTTATCTTTAAGCCGCAGTTCACTGATGTACTGACTCCTCTTAGGATTCCCAATGTATGTAAGTGGTATTTTTATATCTTTCAATCCTTGAGAGAACTCTTTCCAGCCTATTGGATCACATTTCTTTAATGGTCTTAGTATATCGTTCACTAGATCTATAATATTGCTTCCAGGAATTGCTTTATTATCAATCACAACTGTGCCATCATTTCTCCAATGAACTTTGTTTCTATTTTTACTCAGAGATAGCGAACTTAACAATAACTCACCCTTTTTGTTATAAGTTTTAGGTATTAAACTTAATATTTGTTTTATTGAGTATGGAGTCTTCAAAGGGGATGGAACGCTTTCGTTGGGAGACTCAAATGAGGTGAGGAGACTTTCTTGATGATTACCTTCCTCGCTCGAAGTCGGAGAGTCAACTACGTGCTCGTTTTTTATGGTATTATTTATATTTGAATCTTTACTTATTACAGGTGAATGATTTGATGTTATTATCGGTAATTCAACAGGTCGACGATCTTCTTCAGTGAAATGTAGAAATCTTTGCAAAATTTGTAAGTACAGGATACATTTCTTTCTATCATCTATATTACTATTTAAAATATTCTGCATTTCTGTGTCCAATCGTGTTCTTGGATTGTCAACCCCATGTTGAGTGTTAATTCGGTTTAATTTATCAATCAAGCTGGGTTCCACGAGCACCATTTTTTTGGCATGTTCCATTTTTAAACAAGTGAACTTATCAATCCACTTAAAATAGAACCTAAAATGATTGGGAGGAAAGCTCCACCTTTTTGAATTAAAATTTTCTTTCTTTCTTTTTTTGATCCTTTTCTAACCAATTTCCGCAGTAAATATTTGAATTTATTCAATTTACTCTTTTGTTTTTTGTCGAGTGGAACTTTTCCCTGAAGAACGTTGTGAATACACTCACAGATACAATTTATTTCATCATCATCACATACCTTTAATATAACTTGTTGATATTTTGGTTTAAGTGTATTTAGTGCGTTTAATAAATTCTGATGCGTCTTGAGACTACGAGTCATTATTTAAAAGTGATCGGGATTTGTTGAGTCTTCGAATATTTAAAGTCCTTTGTTGGGACGTACACTATGCAATAACCATCTTCAGGGAATATTTTAGTTTTAATTCGACAAATATCATCTGTTCCTTGCTTAAGATCTATCATTATATATCCATGTGCTTCTGTGGTTGCATCCTTATAAGCATCTTGAATAAATTTGGTATTTTCTGGTGATACCTGACGAGCTAGGTATCGAATTTGTGTCTTATCACGTGGATTTTTAAAATAGATGATGTAGCTTGAATTTAATGAAATATCTCGTTGACCCCTTCCTTGATGAAACAAATTTTGCGTGATGTAAAAAACACTCAAGTTTCTATGATGACTTCCTTTGGTAAATATATCAACCACTCTACCATCAGATTCTCTCATAAGATCATCAATAATTACCAGGTTAGCATCCTTGCCATCAAACATACTTAAATCTGGTATCCCGTGAACGTAGTTTACATTTGGTAAGTTATACAAAGGTTGCATTTCATCAAAACACCAAGTTATTTGACTAAATTGCTTGTCACATATCTCTGTAATGTATTTTATAAAGTTTGTAACAAATTTTGATTTTCCACAACCACTTGGACCAGCAACAATTGCGGTAAATGGATGAAGAAATTGATTCATTTTATCTCTGTTTGACGTGTAGATTCTATGAGGGTATTGTAACAAATAACACATTCTCTGATAAAAATCATTTTTTATTTACACTCATTAAACATATTTATATAAAACTAATTAAACCATTCAACATTTATTACATATTACAACATGAATTTACAATACTAAAACTACCGTATTTACATAATTATTTATACACATTTTAGAAATACAACAACATTTAAATAATGTTCATACACGCTTACAATACAACGTATATGCTGCTAACAGATTGCCAATACGCGTACAAGCCCCTACATACCTTATAAGCAATTTAGATCCTGACTCAAAACCTGGATCTCATTGGGTTGCTATACACATTGACGATAATAGCGTCGGGGAATACTTTGATTCTTACGGTAGACCGCCTACCGGCCATCACCTAAGGTTTTTAAAAAGAAATGCAAGAAAATGGGATTACAATAGATGTCGACTGCAAAATGATTGGACCTCAGTATGCGGCGAGTACAGTCTGATGTATATCTACCACAAATTCAATGGTTTATCCTTAACAGAATTTGTGAGATTATTCAGGAGCAATAGTATTTTAAATGATATATTGGTATATAATATGTTTAGATGTTATTTTGGTTGAAATAAAATAATGTGAAAATAGAAAGTGTGGTTTCATTGGTATGAATATAATTAGAGCGACGATGATTAGTGCCGAGTATGTCATTAGTAATGACTTAATGAGACATACTAGGAGCATGCAATTAAAATTCCTATCTCGGTTAAGCGTTGAGAAAGCCTAAAAAGAATTGGGTAGACCGATCCAGGGTGCCCAATTTTCAAATTATTATTTTATTTTTTCTTTTCGCACCCCCTGAGGCAGGTACGTTGAATCATGCGACAGACCAATCCAGGGTGCCCAATTTCCAAAAAATTTTTCGACCCCCTTGAGCCAGAAACGGTGAATACCTACTACTACGTTGAAATAGCGTAAAATGGATGCGCTACATCGATTCAGCGTGGTCGATATACTTTTTCTTCTTTTCTTTTTTTTTTTTGGTGGGCGAAAACCGGTGAATCCCTACTACTTCTTACCTGATTTTTTCCAAGTTATGATAAGGCCGAAGGTGGAAGCGCACTTCGCCCGGAATCCTCAACAATGAGGAACTCCTCATTGTTGAGGATTCCGGAACACAACAAATTAAGAATTGTTGTATGGCGGCAGTATAAGGTAAGACGGTGGTAGCTATCCAGGCGGACTTAAGCATCCTACCACCAACCAAATCAAGCACAATATTGTACTCCCCCTGGCGATCGAACCCGGGACCTCTGGATTAAATCGGTGGGTTGAACCACTAGACCACAGCCCCCTCAGCACGGGGAGGGGATAAAAATTTTCTGTTTTTATCCACTTTTTGAGCATTTTGTCTCCCGTGCTGAGGGGGCTGAGGTGGTTAATAGTAACGTATGAATGTTTGTTACCCCCAGTCCGCGATAGCATTGTCAACAAGGGCTACAATCCTCTGTTTCCACGTCCCGTCCACCAGGCGGCCTGTGAGTAAGCTGCTCCATCCACCGAGCCAGTCTTTCTCCATCGAGTTTATAGCGCTCTGCAAACAATACCGGTACGTATCAACAGCCCTATACTCATGACCTTGATACGGATCGAAACTGCAGTATAAGATACAAGAGGCATAATGAAGCATATAATATCACCAAAGTACCCAAATTTTTTGCTATTATTTTAAAATAAACTAAAATGTACTTGATTATTGATACTGCATGATATTTTGTAAAATCAAAACTCTCGATGTCCACATGTATTTATTATTTTTTCTTGTAACGCTTACTACATTTATATGTATTACCACAATTCGTTTTTCAGTAAGTGTTATAGTGATAAATAAATAATCTCAAACCGCAATATTTCGCCAACGCAAGACTCGACGAGCCCGAGTATCTAGTGCGAGTTTTATGAGCGCTCAATACCTGCTCGAACGCGTTTGCGTATACGATGATTTATATGAAAAATAATAGCAAACGCGAATCGATTGCAACTCGCACTAGGCACTCAGAGCCATCGTTGCGAGCTTGCGCGTTTCTCTGTGGTTTAAAAGCAATTACAGCGAATTACCATCCCATCCCTTCATTTCTCTTACTAGAACTGAGCGCTCTAAAATATATTTTATCATACACTCATCAAAAACTTGGAACCAGCTTCTGGCGCCTGTTTCTGAATAAGCACTAACGATCTAAGACATGTCCCTCCAATGGTAAACGTTAACATTACAAAACCAAAAACTTTTTTATGTGTAACGTAAAAACGTTCTTATTAGAGTTACGAGCTCTGTAATTTACATTAAATGTCACTTCAGATAAAAGTTTCGGAGAATCTATTACGTGTACGTGACGTGTTATGGCGACAGAATTAGGTAAGGTGCTAGCTAGCGAGGCGGACTTAAATAAAGTCCTGCCACCAACGAAACCAAACACAATATCGTATTCCCCATGGGGATCGAACCCGGGACCTCTGGATCTTACGTCGGTTGGCGGACCACTAGACCACGGAGGCGGTTAAAACGGTTAGTTTTTATAAAGTTCGTTGAACATTTCTTACCATCATCCGCAGATCGATCCCCTCCCGTTTATTCCAGTAGTTCTGCACTAATCGCTTGTTGTTCAGAGATTGTGCGTTGTTTATAGTGTTGTAGTTTTCTTCTAGTATTGAATACAGTTCGACAAACAGTGGTTTTTCTTCACCTGAAAAAAAAATATTTGTTATAGGAGACGGATGGTGGTAGGATTTTGTTTAAGTCCGCCTGGCTAGCTACCACCATCTTACCTAATTCTGTCGCCATAATAAAAATTCTTAAAAAAAATGTTGTGTTCCAGCATTCAGAGGTAAGATAGCCAGTTCCTCGGTTTATTGAGGATTCCGGGTGAAGCGCCTCCACCTTCGGCCTTATCTCAACTTGTTACCAGGTGAGATGAAGGCCAAGCGCTTCCCCGTCGTACTATAAAAAAAAGGAACAAGCAAGTAGTCCACCTGATGCTAAGTGGATGCACCTAACATCAGCATCAAGAGACAAGAGCTCATCAAGGGATGTCTTGCCTATAACAATGCCTTACTGCGTAGGTCACATCCACAAAGAACATAGCCTACACGGCACTGCATTGCGCCCGTCAACTTGAGTCATTAAGGTGTTAAGCCTCGCGTAATTTCACCGGCAGCCATACCCTATGAACCGGAACACAGCAATGCTGCTTGGCGGCTGAAATAAGTATGGTGGTAGTACTTACCCGGACGAGCCCTTTCACAAGGGGCTCCTCTACTCTTATAAATGGTAACACCTCTCTAACCATTTTAACCATTTTGTGTGTACATGATTGTGAAATTGGCATTCAAGTTATAAGGGGATGGAGTGAGAAATACAAAAATTTGGACAACGGGGAGACCATTGTCCAAATTTTTGCATTTGGTGAGTAGATCATAAAAAAATGGTGGACATTCCACACAACGCCATCTAACTCTCAAACAGAAACCCTAGACAAATTGGTAAAGAAAACAATTATTGGCTGATATGTGTGGAAGTATAATTCCCATTACACAGGACTATGTGGGAATTACACTTTAATTCCCACATAGTCCTGGAACATGTAGAAATCAAGAAACCGAGGTCAATCTGTGGAACCTGCGAAGACCCCAGGTATATTCTGCGCTTCTGGTTGGAGTTAGGCTGGCTATAAATGTCGGTCAATTTTTTTAAGTCTAAGTGCGTGTAATAATATTTTATAATATTTTGTATGGATTAACATGATCTGAAATAAATGAAAAATAATAATTCTCACGATTCCCACTCAATGGACCAATAAGAAGTTTATCTATGTTATTCTACGACACAAGTCTAACAACTTAGTGTAGATGCTGTAGCCCTAACCCCCTGATTATCAAGCCATCGCTATAAATTTACAGCTTGTACTAATTTTAAATTGTTAACTGTGTGTAGTTTAAGTGCTTGAAATGAAATAAATAAATTTATTATTATTATTATGTTTGAAAATGGGCGTCTTTCTAAACATTTACATAATTGTGTCCTGTACAAATTTTATGGGACCGCCTCTGAAATACGACCTACCAAACAAAAAATCTCAAGTCTTATCAAAATTAATTCAAAATTGGCGGAGTAATCGCGTAACAAACAAATAAGGCGAATTGATAACCTTTTGTTTTGGAAGTCGGTTAAATACCGCTACTATTGGCGGCAATCTGAAAGAATATTCCTCATTGCCACCACTAGTAGCATTAGTAAAATAGTAGTTTAACAAGCCTCATAGCTTAGTTGGAAGTAGCTCTGCCTTCTTTGCTGTAGGTTGTGGGTTTGTGGGGACATTTGTGTGATGAATATTGTTTGTTTTTGTGTATTCTACCCCTAATCTTGTTCCCATTGGCATTTTACAAGCTATGCTTAGTTTGGGGCTAGATATCGTAGTGTGAATTAAAAAAAAAAGTGTTGGCAATCAGAAAATATATTCCTGAAGTTCACTGGGCGGCAATCTGGAAAAATACTCCTCATTGCCACCAGTGGATGCAATTGCTGGTGGCTACTAGGAAAATACGTAAATGTACATGCAAACTCAAACTTGGCCGATTTTCTCACCTTTGGTTGGATTAGCAGGGACATTAACAGTAAATGGGTCGATATCATCCAGATAATCGTTTGTGAGCACACTCAGGTATATTGAATCCATCTCGCTGCGGTATTCACTAACTAGTTTTAAGTTCTCATTTGGATTGTATGGTGCTGTAAGCTGAATTATAGTCCATTCTGAAAATAAAGCAAATTTATTGCTAAAAATTAAAGAGAAATAGTCACTTGTTTATGAAAGTAGTTTAATTTCAACTTCCCAAAAAAGGAGTAGGGTCTCAATTCGGCTGGTCTGAGTTACTTTGTTATTAATTTTTTGTCAATAGGTCTTAAATTGGTTGTCCGACAAAAATATAACTTATGTATTTCATTTCTATTGCAAAAGCATTAAAAAGCCCACAGCTGGATTGTGTCCATGCTTGGCATTATTATTTGGTATTTGCTTTAACTTTTTTTAATAAAAAACCTCTAGATGCTCATTTTTGTGTACTCTAATTAAAGGATTTGGTAATGTGGACTCAGCTTAAAATACACAGGAAACATATGGATAGCCTTCTGCAGTTCTTTTAATGTTGATAGATGTAGTCGTTTTTTTTATAGGTCTCCCATTGTTTATTGCAGTTCAAAGGAGGAACCCTTAACATGCAAAGACATGAATATACATTTTTTTTATGCCTATCCCTCTCTAAAATTATTATTTTATCAACCATATACATTTTTAAAATCATAAGATACCTTTGGGCAATTCCTTTAGTATTCTTAGAAAGTTCTCTGCATTGTTCTCTTTAGAAAACCTCAAATATTTCTTGTGGAATGGGACATCTTCTAATTGCCAGTGTTTCAAAGACTCTGTCAAATCTTCAGGTGCAAAGCAGTTGATAAATTCTTGTTGCGATTTGGACCTGAAATGATTATTTTGAGATTTACCAGATCTGCCTGTAACTAAATTTATGAGTGTATCTGTTGTCCTTTGACAAGCCTCACAGCTCACATGTTTTGATTCCCATCAGGGACAAATGTTTGTGTGATGAAAAAATATTTTGTTTTGCTGGGTGTTGTATCAAATTATGATAAGTTTACATTGCCACTTAGCGGAATACTAGCCAGTGACATACCATTCAGATTTTTGGTCCTAGGGTCATGCCAGTTTCCTCCCAATGTGACCTTCAAAATCAGTGTATGTGCATGTCACAAATGGAATACCCGAAAATACATTGGTACAAGGCTAAGCTTGCATGCTGTCACACATTGAATACTATTACTAGTTAATTGCATATAACTTTTGGCATATGCCGAATGTAAGTTTGAACATGCCTCTGACTTTGCCCTAATAGGATCGACATGAGATTCACAGTCTGTTCACAGTCTGAGTAGTGATCAGAGGTAAATCCTTTAAGGGAATAAACTTGTGAGCCTATTACCATTTTTGTTTCACAACTAAAGCGCTTAACGGTTTTAAACATAATTTAGCATGGATATAGTGTATGCCATGAGGAACCGCATAGGCTACATTATATAGGTGGATATAGTCACCACACAGAAGTCGCTGGCAAACGCTAGTTTTGCCTGTGTTTTCTTTAGATATCCAAAAAACATTTAAAATCATTGTTTTTATTCCCTCTTAACTACTGTAATATAACTTACACCGAATGTTTTCTAGTCAAATCATTGATTGGTTTCAGGTATTTGGTGATCTTTAGTAGCTTATTATCTGAAAATTAAAATGTTAATAGATAATAGACAACAAATAAAACTCTTAAAAAAACATCTAGAAATATAGCAACATAATTATGGCAGGTAACATTGGAAAGGCACTTATATCATTATATTGGTTAAAATCTCTTTGGTGTAGTGGTATGTCCACTGGTGTCAGATCCAGAGTCCCAGGTTCAATCCCCAGGGAGGTACAATATTTTCTTGGTTTGGGACTGGTACGACTTTGTTGTTAGAAGTCCACCTGGCTAGCTACCGCCACCTGACCTAACTCTGTCCAGATAACAACAATACTAAATAGTTGTTATTTGGCATTTAACGGGTAACAGGTAAAATAGCCAGTTCCTCAGACAGTTGAGGATTTCAGATGAAGTGCACTTCCACCTATAGCTTTATCCTAACTTGACTGGCTGAGATGATGGCCAAGCACTTCCGGTGTACAGTAAAAAAAAAAACAATGGGATAATTACAACAATCTGATTGTGAATGAGTCCTCCAATATTTCAACACAGTTGCATGCACCACAATAAGAGATACACTGAAGTAGTCAAGGTGCTGTTCGCTTATGCATTTGGTAAAGGAGAATTTAATCACTCAGTTCCAGAACTATGGAAATAAAACAAATGAGGTTAAGCAACAGCTGGATAATTTTGCCTTTTGACTTAGCTTGGTGACTAAGCCCCCGCATATTGGTTTACGCTCCTAACCAACAATGGATGGATACCTAAGGACTAATATTGGTGACATTTGAATAATTATAGAAATTACCTGCAGCTTTCATTTGTTCCTCTCTGTAAGTGGCCATTATTCTTATCGAAGCAGAAACTGCTTCACTAAGATGAAATGCGCACTCCAGATCATTTTCCTCCGATAAATACTCCTCAGCCACAAGTTTTTGGCCACCTGAATGTATTAATTAATACTTGTATGCATGTTTAGTGTCACTAGCTTTCTATTTAGTAAGTATAGCAGCTAGAAGCCAAGCATTTGTAATGACAGCACTTGAACATACGCCAAATAGGTAGATACAATGGAGTAAATTGTTTTGAGTGAAAGTTACCTACTTACATGGTTTGTTATACAAAAAAGTAATTCTTAAAATGAGCAAGTCTTTCTAATAATGGTCTCGTTTATACAAGTGAGAGTGATAATAGGCAAGCAGTAGTGCAAATATATAACTAAAACGTACTTTGATAATTAGGAGCGCAAGGCGTTGAAGGACCTTCGTAAACAAACTTCTGAAGTAAATTCTTGTAATATGGCTTCGTGAACTCGATTTGATCAGTGAATATATCGAAGTCTTCCATTTTGATACATTTAACTTCTCCAACTAAGCAGTTATAGCAAAGAGAGAGATTATGAAATAATTCAAATCAATATCAAAATAACCGATTATTTTGCAAACCAGATGACACTCAGCAAAGAGTACTACTTACTACCGTATTACCAATTACTGTGACTATTACTGCCATACATATATTGTACTCTTTGGCACTAAGTCCCAAAAATAATAAATCAGAAACAATCAAACTTCTTATTTCAAGCTGTGTATATAATTTTCCTTTGGAAAAAGAGGAAACGTCTAATGACGGGCCTTAACATGTCTTTTAAGATATACTATTATATATATAGGGGTTGACTTCACTATTAACTTGGTTTTCAAATGCTGAAACCACCCTTGTATTTCCATTAAGGGTTATAAAAGGGGTGAATAAGATTGAAGTCTTGAAAATGTGTGAAAACTTAAAATAGGGGTTTGAGACTGCAGATTTCAAAAATAATTTACTTTTGCACTTAATAGGGGTTGTTTTTTAATGATAAGAGATGAGGGTGTACGAAGTCTCATGAATACTGTTCCATTTATTATTTGTAATTCACTTAATAGTCTTGCCAAACCAAGATCCAAGAGTTACTTTTAGGATGTCATGCAAGGGGTTTGACTGCGCATATCTTACATCAACAGCTCATTATTGTCCACCACAATGTGGAAAAAACTTCCTCTAAAACTGTAAGGTTTGGCCATAATCACGACGCTTGGCAGACAGATTGGTGCGCACAGTTAAAGTTTGGTTTACACTTAGAAAATAGCAACTGCCTTTTTGTTGAAGTACCTTGGTTGACTTTACGACATCTGTGGGCTGGGGAAGGCAACGGTTTTGAGAGCACTTTTCAAAACGACAATAATTATGTGTGACAATATGTTTCATGTAAGTAAGGGGTGACTTACTCACTGACTGTTATGGCATACAGTCGGTGGTTTGGTTCTTTGGTCTCATTCTGAATTTAAGAGTTTGCAACAATAGAGAGCCTCGAACACTCAGGTGAATAAAGAAAGATTGAAAAGAGTGCTGAAGTAAGATAAGTTAGGTATAATGAAAGCACACTTTTATCATTTGTTGTAAGTCTATTCTATCGGGATGTTACACGTCATAGCGGCGCGTGAGACTAAAATGACGATATCTCCTAAGTTGTGCAAGGGAGCTGAGTGTAACTTATATCGTTAGAATGTACTAAGCTACCACAAAAAAACGGGTTAAGTCCTGTTTAATATTACAATGTGCTAGTAAAAAAATCGTAAAATCCAAGCTTAGCCACTTTTAAACGGTAACATGCACTAATTTCATACTTGGCGCACTACTACTTACAGCATATATCGCTCTAAGTATTTGTTGAACTCAATTCGTTCTAGAAGATACTTTTCTGCTGGAGTAATGCACACGTCATATTCTTCATTGCATTCTGTTTTATTTTTAGTTCTTAAATCGTAATTATCATCTATTAAGGATGATGGGTTAGCTCCTTGATATCAAGGTTTGTCTAGTTCTAGACCAGATCAAGGATGTCTACGATTAAACACGCTCTCCCGCGGCCCGCGCACCGATGGAACACGGCAAACCGTTTGGCGCCTGGCTTCGGCAGGAGGGTGGTCTTTGGCCAGGTGGACCTTTACAGGTCCACGTATGGTCGCCGGTGAAATTACAGTCACGTTTTGATATTATTATTGTGCTACGGGGATGTGCTTGGCCTTCATCTCACCTGGTTTTTCATGTTATGAATCTGTGGTCTAGTGGATCAACCCACCGATTTCAGATCTAGAGGTCCCGGGTTCGATTCCCATGGGGAGTAAAATATATTGTGCTTGGTTTGGTTGGTGGTAGGACTTTATTTAAGTCCGCCTGGCTAGCTACCACCATCTTACCTAATTCTGTCGCCATAATAACAACTCTTAAAAATTGTTGTGTTCCGGCATTTAGATTAGAGGTAAGATACCTAGAGGTAGTTACTCCAGTTAGTTGAGGATTTCGGGTGAGGTGCGCCTCCACCTTCGGCTTTATCTCAACTTGTTACCTGGTGAGAAAAAGGCCAAGCGCTTCCCCGACGTACAATAAAAATGCGCAGTAGGAGTAGATCAGATTTTCGAGCCTGACAAACATTTGTGTGATGAATATAAATGTTTGTTCTGTGATTGGGTGTTGTATCATAAGGTATCATTAGTACTATGTATTTACAAAAAAAAAGTACCTGTTCAAGAAGGTATTTATCTTCTATCCGCAATAATAATCAGAGATAGATTTTCTCTGCATAAGCGGATGCTCAAGCTTGAGTGGACTTTTAGAATACAGGCACAAACTCCCATATTGCAAGCTATACTTAGTTTGAGGGTAGATGGCGCTGTGTGAAATTAATGTCCTGTAAAATTATTGTTCAATGATTTCGTAAGTACCAATATAAAAAAGTGATATTAATGAGGAATAAATTAATCTGACTATTTGGTATCATGCTAGGAGTCGATGGAGTCGAGAAATCGATTTTAACCGCCTCTGTGGTCTAGAGGTTTAACCCACCGCTTTCAATACAATATATAGTGCTTAGTTTGGTTGGTGGTAGGACTTTGTTTGGTTACGACTGGCTTGCAACCACCATCTTACCTAATTCTGTCGCCATAACAACAAATCTAAAATGGTTGTTCCGGCATTTAGAGGTAAGATAGCCAGTTCCTCAGTTAGTTGAAGACTCCGGGTGAAGTGCGCCTCCACGTTCGGCCTCATCTCAACTTGTTACCAGGTGAGATGAAAGCCAAGCGCTACCCCGTCGCACAATAAAAAAATAAAAAGATTTTTAGACCAAATTACTACAAGAAGATCTATGTAATGAAATATCAAATAATTTTAAACTTTTATTGTATAAACATAAACAATGCGACCGATTGCCGAAAAATTGCGGCGTTACAAATACGACTTTCTATCGTAAAACATCTCAAATACTTAGTTACAAAACTAACAATAATGCGGGTAGCTAAAAATAATTGAAGGTGATTTGAGTGATTATGCTTAAATTGACTAAAAATGCTCCTTACAAATAATAAAACCTAAAGTGGCACCGATGAAATGATTGAAAAAAATAATTATGCAAAATAAGGCTAAGTAACCATTAGTGCAGACAATAGTAGTGCTAATAAGGCACATACAATTTTGATATCAACGAACAATATTCGTTGCTTGTGATTTCGAGCATTTCGATAAAATTTTTTGTTAAAAAAAGCCGAAATTTCATTGATTTAACTAAGGTTTCAAAGTACTAATGAAAAAAATACTGATAATGATAATACATCGTTCTGCGATAAATAGTAATACAAAGCGCCTGTACACGGAACTCTCGAGACTAAACGCCAACTCTCACAGCTCTAAAAAAGAGGCCTATAGCTGATGGCAGCATATCATGTCTTTCGCGAGAGATCCAATAACGCCCAGGCTAAAAGGAATAATAGAAGCAAACTTATAACCTAATTTATAATAGCAGAAGATAACAATTTCACCCACGAAATTAAGTAACACAAATAAACTATCGAATGAATCCAACAAGCTTAAATAACAGTTTTAGGAGACATGAAGATTTCATAGAATACTGTGTTTTAACTTTTAGCTTATATTTAGATACAGGTAAAGGTACTTATTTGAGAACTATGTTGTTTTGTTACAGTGGTATTTAAAACTTTAGTATAAACTTACACTAGTGTTAAATAACAGATTTTCTAAACGTGAACTACGTAAATATTGTATAAAAAGTTTCTACAAATTCACAATGTAAAAGGCATTAGTTGGATATGACTCGAAGGCACAAAATATTAGTGTTACCTAAACAATATTGTTACAACCTCAGGTTCATCACAAAGATTAATTGCATTGTACACACCTTTCTAGTGTTTATCCATAGATCAGGTGTGCGGCAAAACTTTGCTATCATAACACCATCAAACTGAACAAGACTCCAAACACCATCTCACACTACAATGTATAAAAATCACCCTTACCCATAATAATATGTTATCAACACGATTTATACATTTTAATCTAAATATTTTCTGTTAAATAGTTAATTTACGTTATTCTGTTGTATACCTATTATTGCCCTTTAGTGATAGTTAGTCGGCAAATACTGCCTTTTAAAATAAATAAATAGGTCTACATGAACCTCTCTAAAATCCTATCGTACGTAACAACAGCACTCGACAATATCGTGATTTCGAAGTGTAAGATTATGCATGTTAATCTGATTTTATCTTATTTACAATTCAAATAGAACGAAAGCAAAAAAGGCCTTGAAATTTATCACATAAACGTCTGGGATACCCAACAGGCAATAGCCAATGTAAATAAAAGTAAAATACAGTTCAGCACATACTTAGCGGTCGCAGGAATTAAGTAGTCGTTTTCTAATAAGTATTATGCGAATTGTTATTCGAGTGTATACGTATACGCTCATCTTCGCTTAAATGAACAAATAGCGTAGGAGTTACACACTTGGCAATGCACGACCTCACATCAAGCGTAATTTATTCAATCTCCGATCGCAGCGGTATCTTACCCCCGCTTAATACACGTAGCAATTGATTCAATGGACGAGGGAGAGCGAATTTTTAAATTAAACTAAGTATAACACGATCACAATAAAGAAACAGCGAAATAAACTGTGGCACTCAGGTAAACGGAAGTTGTAAGAAAGCTGAGCGTCATCAGGACATGTTGTTGACGACTCTTTTGGCGAGAGAGGTCGCGTCAAGGATTCGCTCGTTGAGCTTGTCCTCCTCTCGGAAATGGATCCTTGTGATCACGATATCGCCCGTGCTCAGAGTCTGTGAGCCAGCCTCAGCCTTCTTCGTATCTTTGAGATCATTACATTTCACTTCGTCAAGAGCGTGGTTATGGCATCTGCAGGAACAGTTCTTTCTATTTGGCTCCCCAATGTTCAATATTTGGCTCAGGTTAGACCAATCTTTGTTCTTGAGCAGCGGCAGTGTCTGTTCCATGGTTTGCGAGAATTTATCTTCGAGCTCGCCACTCAAGGGCGCGACGGCCGAGAGTATAGCTTCGAGACGATTTATTTTTTCAACCTTATCCATGTTCGTATCAGACAATATTTCATCCATCATTTGCATGGATTCCGTAAGGCTGGGTGGTTGAGTGGAGTGAGGGGATGAAATAGGATCTGAAGGATTCGAATCCAAGCTCATCATCTCGTTCTCTTTCTCATCATCATCAGAATCTGAATCTCTATCTTGCCCAATGGCTTCCAATTTTTCCAATTTCTTAGATATTTTGTGGCATCCCTTAAGCTTTTCCTTTTCTTCTTCAGTCAGCTCTAAATATCTGAGCAATCTAATTTCCCTGTTGCTCAAAACAATATTCTTGGTTGATTCAGCTAGTTTCTGTTTAAGCTCTCCGACTTCTGTGTTGATTTTTCTCTGTCTCTTACGAAGTTTGACTTCAGTGGGTTGAATGTGCATGAACACTTGTTCATTACTCAGCTCTTCAAAGAGGAGCTGGTTTTCTGCTCTTATGCTGCCGGACATGTAACCATAAATTGCTGGGTTAACAAGCGATAAAACATCTGAAGATGCATAAATTATCATATCCTTTGATAAAGGCCGCCTGGCCCAGTATCGCTGGTCTCTGCGGTATACATTCTTCAGCTGTTCCTTCATGGGATTCATTGGGGCATTGTAAAGTTCACACAACGCATTGAGGCTAAGATTTTTGACCTTGTATACTGGCACTCCCTGTTGCTGTAATTGCAGAACAGCGTGGGCTGCCTGTGTGTCAAACACATTCTTTAGAACAATCTCAAATTGATTGTGCAAATTGACTGAATCATTTCTGCAATCGTGAATAACTTTGACTACACTCTCGCTTTCTAATAGCTCCTTAATTTTACCTTCGATTACCATGGCTGGGCAGGCCATTATGTCTAGTATGTACACTTCACCATTCATTGTGGCAATTTGGCATAGGGTCAAAACACCCTTTAGGCCAAGGTTTATCCCTTCACAGTCAAAGGATACAATACTTTTTGAGCTGCGTTTGGGGAGCATAATACTGTCCATCAAAGCTGCACAATCTCTAACATTGGCTATGACAGCAGTGCATTGCAGCACCTTTTGCCTCCAAGCTTCTCCCATCAAATTGTTTCTAAGACTTGGAGTTCCATTGGTCTCCTCAGCACTTCTAGCATTGAGGTGATTGTTAACTCTGTCTCTGACCATGTTTTCAGCCAAGTTCTTTATGACTATGGAGTTTATTCTTTGTTTGAGTGTTTGATTAGCAATATTGGCTTGTGGCCCACGGGGAGATTCAACAGGACTGAGTATTCTGTTTGCTGGGCTCATGGTGCCATCGGAAGGGGTTGGACTAGCTACAATAGGCGGAGGCACGGGAGATACCGGAAGTTCTTCCACCATGGGCTTTGGTAACTCAGTCTTCAATGGCTTAGGTTTAATGTTAAGATACATAACAGGTATTTTTGGTTTACTAATAAGTGTGACCAAGTTTGCTTGAACATGAAAACTATCAGAGAATATTTTCAAGAAAGCACTCAAATCAGACGGGGACTTGAACATCTGATACCAGTACTCCTGCGGGAAGCGGGAGATGATCAAATGGAAAAGCTGGTCCACCATCACAGGACCTTTAGCCTCAATGCACTGCGCTACATAGTCCAATAGCTGCTGAGCTGTGTCCGTATTAATGTTTGCAACTGGCAAGTTGTGAAACTGTTCCGAGTTAGTGTGTGCCATACCTTTCCTGTGATTCTCGCTGACTAGAACGACGTTGTCATCAATGATATGGAATGCGTCAGGATGTTTGAGGAGGAAGTCTTTGAACTCCTTGATGCGCTGTCCGGAGATGTGACGCACCTGCGGCGATGCCTGGCTGCGGTGGCCGAGCAGGCTCTTGATGGGCACCTCGGTACCTTCCCCGTACTGCACCATCTTAGCTGCGAAGTACTCTTTAGCCTCCTCGATGTAATCGTTGTTTGAAGACGCGCCAGGCCCGCACATATGCTTCTGGAACGTGTTGATATCGACATAGTCCCCGTCTATGTTGAACAACGCCGGGTACTGAGTCAGGAACTTCTTCAGCCCCGACTGAGACCCGCCAGCGATTTGTCGCATCTCCTTCGTGAATCCCTTGGCACCAAACTGGCATGAAAGATCGTGCAACGTGCGCGGCTCGCCTTTGTCGAGCAGGCGTTCCACAAAGAACAACAGAGTGAGGTTCCGAGCGAGCTCATATTCCATTGATTCCATTTCCATGCGAGCTGGTGCCAATAAAATAGCTTACACTAAATTTTCTACGTAATATGTGTCACACACAACACCATGAAATTATTCTTTTTTTCCACACCTTCATTCACCCCATAGACAAGAAGACAAAATTTTGGACCTTCAATGTTTCTATATTCTATCTAATGTCCCAATAAATGTGGTAATAAAGGTACCTCATAAAAATCTCGAAATTTATGTGAGTAGGTACCTACTCATGATAAAAGTGTTTTAGTACATATTAGAAACTATTAAGATAAGTTTACAGATTTGAAGTTAACTTTCGGTATGTATTCTTTTGATTTATTTACAATACAATTGTTATTTTGTTATTTTTGTTCTTATTAATTTTATTTTAGAACTTCTTACGTGCCTACATAAGTACACACACACACACACACACCCTTTTATTTTTTATGTTTTTTATTCGTCATAAAAAACCATCAACCCATTGCCTTGACCTCACGGAGAGGAAATTTAAGTTTAAGTATAGATTCTACAATAATCGTTTCTTAACTAGGTGGGTCTTGTAATTAATATTAATTGTTGTTTTTTGTTAGATTTCTGTATAAGGTATTTACTGCGATACCGTCTATTAATAATGATACCCATGATTGACGGTCTCGGGATCTCTTTTATTGACCAACTTCTATATAGGACGATCTATTTATCGAGCCTGTTGCCGCTGATGCTTCTAATGTACCTATTCATTCATTGATTCATGGCATATCTAAGGTCCTGTGTCCTACGGTACCCGCGATATGGGTTAATCGAGTCGAGAAAGGGGTCATTGGAAAAAGGGATATAGCAACAGTTTGATAATATTATGTAGGCTCTTCTCATACTGTCATCATCTTCTATACAGAAAACAAGATAAGTTGGTATATATACCTAACCTACGTATCTATACCTAACTACCGTTGATATCACTTGACTTGATACGAATAACGTGATAAACTGTTAAGAAGGTATTGGTACATGACATGTTGATTTATTAAAATTACTATCACTACGGTGACAATGAGCTAGGCTGTTCGCAGTATTGCAAACAGATATTTGCAACTGGTAATTTGTCAGCAAACACATCAGTCTGTATTTGCAACCAAAAAGCAAAAAATAAAAAGCTTTGAGGTGACGTTGTGCCCGACAGCTTGGTCTTTATTGAAGTGACGTGCTACTGTGCGGGCATAGTGGGAAACAAACAATGGTACATGGCCGGGGCGTAAACGTTTGCGGTTTTCTGTGAGGTACCATACAGTCTGCTCACCTCGAAAAGCAATAGAGTAGATTTTAAGCAACTGTGGAGTATGCGAAATCAAGTAAGATGTTGGTCATTGAGTCTTTTTGTTTCGAGTGAGTTTAAATTAAGTGTGCCCGAAAAGAAAAGGTAGGTTCTTTTTTTGAACCTTTTCAACCATAGGTGCTTCATGTGGGTTCCATATACATGCGCTTGTTTCTAGTTTAGATATATAGCAGCAAGAGCAGTTTTATAGCATGTAAGTACCTCTATCGGAAAAATCTCTATAATTTCTCGTTATGGATCCTAGTTTCTTTAAACTAGGATTCATAACGTATTTAGGATTCGGTAACAAGTTTATTGAAGTTAATCAAAGATAGAAGTTTATCAAGGATACTTTGTATTGAAACAATAATAAGTGAAAAAGAACTTTAAGGCTCTGTCATTAGAAGTTTCCTCTTTTTCCAATGGAAACTTATTGTACTTCTGAACAAGTCATGAGTCTATTTTTTATATATGTATTATTTCAGGTACCTATCTACATTAAAGGTAAGCTAAAAACATAATAGCTGAAAATTTTCTCGATAAAAATATTTATTGAAAATGGTACGTGTCAAAATTTACAAGTGAAATATTGTGATACCCACAATTAATATTGACTTACGATTTATTTTAAATGACAGGTTACATGTTGATCTACATTAAAGGTAAGCTAGTTTTTTGATACCAATTCAAATTTAATTTTAATCATGAATTATTTTAAAAACTACAGGCACACCGCGCGCCCGCTTTCAATCAGTAGCTCTGTGACCGTTGTCAACGTCGGACGTGTGCTGGTCGTCTTCGCAGTGGTCAGACAACACCTAGAATCAGAATAAACATCAGGACGAATGTAAATAAGTTATTTGTTCTGTGCCAGTTAAGAGATAGAGATAAAACAGTCTGATAACATTAATATTTTTAAAAGAAAATTGCTAGATTTTTTGCATGAAAAACTTTACTATAGTATGAATGACTACCTGTCGAATCCATGATGTTGCTATGTGTTTTTGTAATAAATAAATGTAAAATAAACATAAGTTTAAATAAAATTTGCATGCCGCCATGGTAGAAATAAGTTGAGACTAATTTAGTAGATTTAAGAACTTGTAACACTTGTTTCGTGCAAATAAATAATTTGATTTGATTTGAAAGATACCATCATATGGTCACATTACCTACCTACATACCAGCAACGTGATCTCAGAATGAGAATTATCAAAAGGTTTTTACAACAACGGCAAGCGTTACGATACGCTTGCCGATGTTACGCTCTTATAATCGTTTCGGCCGCGATTTTAGCTGCATAGAGCACCTTAAATACTGTGAAATGTGGTAATTTAGAACGCACACTGGCAATAGTTGAATTTTACCATAGAGCAGAAAAAGAACATCAAAAAGGCTAGTGTGCCTGTGAAAAAATTACACAAGTAAGTAAAAATACTCAAAACTCTTTTGTCCCTCTTTGTCATTCATGCAATGTATATTTACATCTTTGCTAGGTACTTCGGTTGGTTGGTATATAATGCTTAAAAACAACGAAACCAAACTTTTGTTACTGATATACTCTTTGGAACATAGTATGCATAGTATCAAAGAGTATAGAAGAATTAACAGTCAGCTACACTACAGTAGTAGTATACCTATAGCCGCTTCCTAATAGTCTGTGCTATAGCCTTAGCCAGCAGGCAGGCAAGTAATATTTGTAATCTCTTTGCCAATTTTGCAATGCAATTTCAATCAGCGGTTTAGTTAGATTTAGATCCAAATATCTGGCATAACATAGCTTAATGTTTGGTAAAACAAAAGCACGAAGCATAGTTATACATATTGGAACGCTTTAAAATCAATTATACGCAATGGTAAGCAAGGCAGCACACATGGTACTTGTTTATCCCTACCTAATCAACTCCACCAAACACCCACTTTTTAGCTTTTAAATTTTGAGGAATTTGTTATGATAGAAGAACATCATAAGCTGCAGCATCTGTATTCACAGAATACAGATGCTGCAGCTTCCGTAAACATTTATTGATGTAGATCTAAGTAGCGATCGCTAGAATACGAGATAGAAGAGACTGCTCAAGATCGTGCTTCGCTTGCAGCCATGGTAGCAAACTGTGATTCCCATGACGTCTTTCTAGTTGGTGCTTGTTCTTGGAGATCTCCACATTCCTCACCGCTGCAGCAGCCTGCCAGCTAAGTTCAAGAAGCTGCTGTTACCAGGCAGAATCCAGCATATACTGTGTACTGGTAACCTGTGTACTAAGGAAAGCTATGACTACTTGAAGACCTTAGCTAGCGATGTGCACATAGTCAGAGGGGATTTTGATGAGGTAATTAATCAATAGCATTTTTAAATTATCACAATTATTAGAATGTAAACTGTTGGTAAAATTTAGAGGTTTGTATGTCCGATAAGACCTGATTCATGTTAGCTTTGCATGATATAGTATTTATATTTATAGATAGATAGAAAATTCTTTATTGTTCACAAAAACAAACAAGGAAAACAATTCGATTGTTTGTAACAATGGGTGGTCGTCATATTGCTTAGAAAGCAATCTCCACCAGACAACCTTTGGATGGAATGGACTATTAGAAATAAGAATTGGGAAAATCTTAAACAGTTTATGATATTATGATGAAGTATATCAAATAAAGTATACCTAAACATGTGAAAACATGTAGAAAAGTGAAACAGTTCTTAAGATAAGGGTCGCCCCACCATATCTTAAGAACTGTTGAAGGGAAGGGGTAAACAGAATTTTGATTATTGCAAACAAAAAATGAGAATTTCTGTGAAGTCACTTATTTATTGATTGGGTTATTTATCACTTAAAAAGCATTCAACACTATCACTAACAAAATAATGCTAGAATTCCAAGGTCCTAATCCCTTATTTTAAGGAGTTTGGCTGGCTGTGATCGGGATTGTAATGCACTATACAATATGGGACTTCAGTGCTGATCCCCTCAATTTTAAATAAGAATTGGTAGTAATATAATAACCATTTCAACTCAATTAATTATATTTTTACACTTATACACCTCTTCATTTTAGGTATCAACATACCCAGAACAGAAGGTGATAACAGTCGGTCAGTTCCGGATCGGCCTCATCCATGGTCACCAGATTGTGCCCTGGGGAGATGAGGAGTCCCTGGCATTAGTACAACGCCAGCTGGACGTAGATATCCTGATCTCTGGGCACACTCATCGGTTTGAAGCCTATGAACATGAAAACAAGTTTTATATCAACCCGGGCTCTGCTACTGGGGCTTACAGCTACTTACACAGGTACTTATTACAGGACATTAATTTCACACAACGCCATCTAGCCCCAAACTAAGCATAGCTTGTAATATGGGAACCAGATTATGGATAGAATACTTAAATCCTTTCTTTTGTAAAAATGTACTTATCATACAATACAACACCCAAACACAAAACAAACATCTATATTCAACACATATATGTTTGTTCGGGTGGGAATCGAACCCACAACCTACAGCGCAGAAGGCAGACTTACTACCAACTGAGCTACGAGGCTTGTAAACAAAAAACTTAAATGAGAATAAAAGAAATACATGTAAAGCATTTTTTATCTTTTTTATTGATAAGTACAGTTTCTCACAAAACTTTTTTTATATTTCATTTTCATTTCAACTTTATAAAATTAATCTTACTCAATAATTTTGTTAATTTTTGAGCACAATGTACCAATTTTTATTTGCCATCTTATTAAGGGATGCAAAGAACTTTCTTGTTCTTTGCCAAAGAACAAGCTTTCTTAGCTTATTTTGGTGACAAGTGCTCAACGTTTTTATGTACTTTGTAAAACAGTAATAATTTATTGATAATGATTTTAAATTTAATTTTTAATCTGATGAAACTGCAATTTTTATCCTTTCGACTAAGTTCTTGGCTGAACTTACTGAATTAATGAATAAAAATACTTTAATGCATACCTTGTAAATGAAACTCGATAACTTTTTTTTTATTATATACAATGGGTGCTCTTATCGCTTAGAAGCTATAACTTACAGACGATGTTTGGATGGAGAGGATTTTATGGCTAAAGAGGTGTTTGATGGTGTACAAATTAATGGGGAAATAAATATACTTCTTGTTAAGTATGTGTCATCTTTTAAAATAAACAAAAGAGAACAGAAATTGCTGATAAGGGTGACTTAATCTCTCCCACTTATAAAGAAAAGTACACAAACTCCATCCTTGGCTGTACAGAGATTGTTGAGACAAAAAAACAACAGAAATCACTTGATAATCAAAGCAACTTAAACAAAAAACATAACCTATGCTGCACTGCATTGCGTCCGTCAACTTGAGGCATACAGTTAAGCCCCGTCTGCCCATAATTTCACCGGCAACCATACCCTTCAAACCGAAACAGCAAAGCTGCTTTCGGCCGAAATAGGAATGGTGGTAGTACTTCCCTGGACGAGCCCTTTTACAAAGAACTCTTACTCTTCAAAATCGTTGAAAACCATTTTTAAATATTACTGGCCAATTTTTTACAAACATAAAAAACAATCCTATTTGGGGCAAAAGTGTTCAGTACAGCAGTCTTGCATTGGGGTGTATTATATATGGCCCCTTGATCATATACCTATTCCTATCTAGAGCAATATCAGTCTGTAGGTGAAAAATTATATAACTATCAAAAACAAAATCGCTAGACTATTTAATGTTTTTTTTTCCACAAATTAATGCTACAACTTTTTTAAATTTTATTGTATGACTGGGAAGCCCTGGCATTCATCTCACCTGGTTTCAACCGGAATCCTCAACTGTCTGAGGTACTACAACAATTTGGAATTGTTGTTATGGCGACTGACTTAGCTATATGACTAGGATCTTCTCACTGTAACCTGTATAAACGAATAATGTTTTTTTTTATAATTTCAGGACTTCAACTCCATCATTCGTCCTAATGGACATCCAGAGCTCCACAGTGGTGACATATGTTTACAAACTCCTCGGAGACGAGGTCAAAGTCGAGAGGATCGAGTACAAAAAGGCATAATCTGAGATATACCAACTAAGGACAATAATCTTATTAAATGTGTAACCTGTAAAGTTAAAGTTATAAAGTTTGGGTGTTGTATTATACAATAAGTATGTAATTAAAAAAAACAAAAAGTACCTATTCTATCCGTAATCTAGTTCCCATATTACAAGCTATGCTTAGTTTGGAGCGAGATGGCGCTGTGAAATTAATGTCCTGTAATATTTATTTATATATTTACAAATGAATATGTTATATCTCCGTATTGTAAGGGGGAATTCGGCAAATGGGATTTGTCAAACAGTTGCATACATCAGGTTCAGCACATTTCTTCTCTCTTGTATGCCCCCTTTAATTTTTATTACAATAAATTTAAAAAAAAAAAAATGCAACCATGAAAACATAAAATACTTACAAATAAACACACAAACGAAGTAGACAAAAACACAAATACAGTAGATATTATAGCAATACTTTGCTGAGCTACGAAAAGGTTTTAACTATGGTATAAATAAGGGTAGGCTAGTATATTTTATGTTTATAGTGTATTAGGTCATGCTCGGTTGGTAGTAGATCTGCCTTCCGAGCTGTAGGTTGTGGGTTCTATTCCCAGGTCAAACATTTGTGTGTTGAATATTGATTGTTCTGTAGGTGTTGTATCAAATAATAAGTATTTATTTGCAAAAAAAAAGTAACTTGTTTCCATATGCTTTGCTTAGTTTGGGGCTAGATGGCGCTGTGTGAAATTAATGTCCTGTAATATAAAAAATATGTAATGAATGATAATATTTATTTACTACGATGGAATTATAAATCTTAATTTTGATATTCATTTACTACAATTTAATCTAAATTATATATATCTACTAGCAGAAATCCTTTGTTATTGCACCCCATTACCACGGAACGAAGCTACTAAAAAAATCTAGTATATAATTATATGAGATTCGCTTCTTCCCCACAGCTCAACTAAATTACTCAACTGCATAAGTTGAGCAGTGGTTAATACCAATGGGTTTGAATTTTATTGCTCGGAACCCTAATTCTTTTTCTAAAATAAAAGTAGCATATGTTATAACATCAGCTATTTAGCCGTTTCGGAGATTATCCGGAACGGAACACAGACAGATAAACAATAAGCAAATAAAAATAAAAGTTTTTTGTTAAAGTACTGTACCTACGTATTAAACTAAAAACTGTTATTTTGCCATTACAATCAGAGACTTCAATTTTATTTATTTGTATTGATTTGTTATGAGAAGGGTTAGCAAGGCATTTTTTTACCGTCTGAACACTAGGTCCTATAGGATGTTGATCTGAAAGAAACAAAATTATGGATACAGAGCTATGTTCAATCTTGAATGTGGAAGATAATTTGTAGGTATATAAGATGGTTGATATATAAAGTCCAGAAAAAACAAACAGACTCACGACTTCTTTCCATATTGAAGTTTGTTAATCTAGAACAAATTTGTACCCCCTTGGGGATCGAACCTAGAACCTATTGAGTCTGTGGCCGGTGGGCGAAATACTTGACCACAGAGGCGGTTACTAGATGAAGAAAACGAATACCATAAAAATTGCTGTAAAAAAAATTAGCTATAGTTAGTATCGTGATATATGTGGCCCTATTATATTGCAATATTAACATTGGGGTGCACCTAATGTATTTTTATGCTTCAGTCTCGACAATTCAGTTTGAAATTATTTCGGAATTAGGTCAAAGAGATTTTATATCTATACATTAAAAAACATTCGTATTTCTATTGTATACTAACTTTAGTACCTATCTATATGATTGTTTTTTTACTAAATCGGATACCTAATGTTTTTATGTACCATGAATAATGTTTATGTAATTGTAAGTTGCGCGCTACATTCGATTGTTACTTAGAAATATCTGTATAAATAATTACGAAATAGATTATATACAATGATTTTGGTTTTAAATGTACCCTTTGATAGACCGATAGAAAGCGTAAAAAATAAAATAGAGTATCTAGGGAAGAATGTTAAAATAAAATTTAAAATACATAGGTAAATACCTACATCAATATGTAAAAAAACCATATGGCTATATGGTTTCACGACGGTCAGACCTTCGTTATTTTATAAAAGCTGAAAGTTTCTTTGTGTACCTATGTCTCCAACCAAGATAAGAACGACCCGCGACATAGAGGTTCGATTGTGGTTACTTTTACAATTGTACACGAAGTCCATGCCTGATCCCAGATGTACTGCTCACAGATGACAGAAGCTCCCGAAGTGCACTGACCGTCGGGCACAGCAGCGCCATGTCATCCAAAAAAAAAGAGAAAATAAAAAGAAACATGTTCTTCCCCATTGCGAAGTTACATACATACATTAGGTACCTACCTATAAATTACCCGCCAAATTTCATAACGATCCGTTCAGCACACAATCTGGATGGAGAGGATAGTCCAAGTTTGGTTGACGGTTGGCATGATCGATGATAGAGAATAAATAAATGTTTAAATTCACAAAACAAAACATTATCGTAGGTACTAGGTATCGCTTATTCGCTTTAGGACAGATTCGCTTTGTGACAGATTCGCTTTACGGCAGAATCGCTTTACGGCAGATTCGCTTTACGGCAGAAATTGTACAGTTAAGTACACTAAAATTGTGCCCAAGTAAAAAAAGGTACAGGTTCAAACATGAGAGGTATGGACGTTCTTTAAATCTATATTAAACGCAATTCATGGAAAGGTTTTAGCAGATTTGATCCTTGCATTTCTGTTGCCCTGGTACTTTCCTTTCAATTTATGTTATGTATAGTTGACCCGACTGGGAAACGAACCCGGGACCTCTGAATAGTTATTCTAGCAGCCACATGACCAAGAAGGTCGTTAATGGTATGTTTCAAAGAAGTTTCCGAGCATACAAAACTACTTCAGTTTATCTATCAAAAACTCCTTCAGATTATTTATCAATTAAGACCTCTTCAGTCTATTTGTGTTTCATGTAAATGGCCACATGTATTTATTAGATTTAATTTTTTGTTGTTATGTCACTATTGTCACATTTGTCAGCGATACTTCGATGATTTCTTTTTTGATAAAATTCTTGCAAAAAAGCGTAGTTGAATTACAATGGATTTGCCTACTCACAGCATCGGGATTAAATTTATATCTATCCGAAAGGGTAAGCCTGTCTTACTAAGTGATGGTTTTCGCTATAATTTCGTTAAAAAAATAAAAATGGTCATACCAATTGGAGATGCTTTAATAAAATGGACTGTAACACTTCTGTAACTTTAGATAATGAAAATAAAATAGTAAAAGAGGCTGTGCATTCATGTATCCCTGATGTAGTTAAAAACGAAATAGACTGCTTAATGGACGAGTGTAAGAAAAATGTATGTACCAACCTTAAACCCATCCCAAAGTTATTCGAAGATTTTATAGAAAGTGCCAAATGTGATCTGCCGGAAGACGATATACCTACATTTACAGAAAAAAAAGACTCATTGTACAGAGCTAGAAAGGCTTTCTTGAATTTGGATAGAACTACTTGTAAAAATCTAAAAGACCTCAAGTTGCCTGATCATCTAGTTGAAAATTTTTTCTTGTTTGATGATGGGACTGAAGAAAAAATTTTGTTTTTTTGTACACCATTAGCTAAAAGCAAATTTAAAGTATATAAGTGCTATTACGGCGACGGCACCTTCAAAGTTGCTCCTAGGCTCTTCTATCAATTATATACTTTACACATTAATGCTTCACAAAACGATGATACCGTTAATTTTGTTCCCTTGATTTATATACTCCTGCCGAACAAAACGCAAGCTACTTATGAAAGACTTTTTACTATATTACGCGATAATTTTTTACTAAATATAGAACAATACAAATGCGATTACGAGATAGCAGTAATTCAAGCAGTTAATGTCGTTTATCCTAATGCCAAAGTAACTGGTTGTTACTTCCACTATTGGAAAGCGCTTTCGAAAAAAAGCAAAAATGTGGGTCTCAAGGATATTGATGGTGGAGACCGTATTACGCGGATGTATATGCAACTGGCATTGTTACCACCAATTATGATTCCCGAAGGCATCTTAACCATTCATGAATTGAATAGCGATTCTGAGGAATGTATTGCATTCAGAGACTATTTCTCAAAACAATGGATTGGATTAATTACTACTGATAAATTCAGTTGCTACAAAGAAATATTCCGAACGAATAACACAGTTGAAGGGTGGCATGGCCGCCTTAAAAACAGAATTCCTGTAAAGCCGCCGTTGTATCGATTCATACAGTTACTCAAAAAGGAAGCTCAGTATCAAGACAGAAATTTAAGAAGAATAGAAACCTTTTGTAAAGGAAAACGGCGTAGTTTAAAGTTGAAGGAGAAAGATATTAAAATTGATCTTATTATTACTAGTGCACTGAAAAACGAAATTACCGTATCGGAATGTTTAGAACGCTTGTGCAGGGTGAACTTAATACGTTGACTTGAACGTGCCAAGAAGCCTTTATTTAAAAAAAATATTAATAAATGGTTTAGTTAATTATTGTGGAGTTTTCTGTACTTTTGCCTTAAAGCGAATCTGTCATAAAGCGATTCTGCCGTAATGAGAATCTGTCATAAAGCGAATCTGTCCTAAAGCGAATAACTGCTAGGTATGTACTTTTCAAAAACAATAGAAATTTCAAAACCCTACAGAGATAGGTAGGTACTATAACAAAGTCTGTGGCCCTACCAAGGCAGATTGTATGATATCATGCCGCAAGCTAAATTGAACTGTAAGAACATACAAATCCGTGTATTTACTTTATTATTTGTTTGTGCCATGTTCGTGTGGCACATATTAGGCAAGCCCTATGGGGGCATTGACTTGCCTTGACGCCTTGACTAACAACATTACGTAAGTAGCTATATTATATTAGCTACCTAACTCGTCGCTATAGAGGCTCGAAATTGAAAATGTGATTATTAATTTGCCATGTAACTTTAATAAAAAAAGACGTTGAAAAACCCCAAATGCAAAACTTTAAACTTCATGGTTTTACGAAAATTTACAACCTATTTAGAATCGGCATAATATTACTTACTTTGTTTTGATAACTAGGTACCTACCCATGTTGTAGTACCTACCTAATTAAAAAACTATTACGACCTACCCTACCTAATCCTGTGGCAGTCGGGTAAAAAGTAGCAAACATGTTTAAATGAGGTCGAATTCGAGACCACCAAAACACATTAAGTTAAATATGTAGGTACATAGGTATGATAAGCGATATTATACCTACGTGATTCACGGCCCGTAGTCGCCGGTTGCGAGTGGTGGTAGCTTCATACCTAACTACCAAGTTATGTTTGCGGTTGAGGGGTGGCGCCACTGTACGAGGTACCAATCCTCTTTGAACAGAGGAAAGAGGATTAAAAATTAAATAAAAAAACCTTTTTCTTTTTCGGTACATAGGTATGATAAGCTATATTATACCTACGTGATTCACGGCCCGTAGTCGCCGGTTGCGAGTGGTGGTAGCTTCATACCTAACTACCAAGTTATGTTTGCGGTTGAGGGGTGGCGCCACTGTACGAGGTACCAATCCTCTTTGAACAGAGGAAAGAGGATTAAAAATTAAATAAAAAAACCTTTTTCTTTTTCGGTACATAGGTATGATAAGCTATATTATACCTACGTGATTCACGGCCCTTAGTCGCCGGTTGCGGGTGGTGGTAGCTTCATACCTAACTACCAAGTTATGTTTGCGGTTGAGGGGTGGCGCCACTGTACGAGGTACCAATCCTCTTTGAACAGAGGAAAGAGGATTAAAAATTAAATAAAAAAACCTTTTTCTTTTTCGGTACATAGGTATGATAAGCTATATTATACCTACGTGATTCACGGCCCTTAGTCGCCGGTTGCGGGTGGTGGTAGCTTCATACCTAACTACCAAGTTATGTTTGCGGTTGAGGGGTGGCGCCACTGTACGAGGTACCAATCCTCTTTGAACAGAGGAAAGAGGATTAAAAATTAAATAAAAAAACCTTTTTCTTTTTCGGTACATAGGTATGATAAGCTATATTATACCTACGTGATTCACGGCCCTTAGTCGCCGGTTGCGGGTGGTGGTAGCTTCATACCTAACTACCAAGTTATGTTTGCGGTTGAGGGGTGGCGCCACTGTACGAGGTACCAATCCTCTTTGAACAGAGGAAAGAGGATTAAAAATTAAATAAAAAAACCTTTTTCTTTTTCGTAACAAAAAAGAAAAAGGTTTTTTTATTTAATTTTATTTATTAGGTTTACCAACGGTTGCTACAACATTACATGCTACATACAAACTTAATTAATATTTATAGCTACATAATACAGCATGCAAAATTAGGAGCACACAACTTAAATTAGATAAAAATGAGATAAAACTAAGTAGACAAGTAAGAAGAGAAGAGCTTAAATTAAGCGCTTTCATAGAGGTAAAAATAATAAAAGTAAAAGGAAAATAGGTGAAATCAACAGGGGCCATGTAGGTGGAAAAGGTGAACTTAACTAAGTATCTATATTATGTTATCTAAATTATCAGTCAAGAATTTACGAAATTCTCGGATTTCTATTGAAAAAATATCAACATTGGTACAGTGAATATTGATAGCTTTGCTTATTCTTGGGATGGGTGAGTTGCTGCCAAAGACAGTGGTACACAAAGGAGGTACTAGGAGTAGGATAGGTTGACGAAGTAATCTGCAAGGGGCTCTAAAGTTTATTTTAGTTAGTAATTGGGGGCAATCAATTTTGTTTATCAATGAATGTAAGAAAACAATGTCTATCTGTGATTTTCTTTTTTCAAGGGTATGGATTTTAAAAAACTCAAGCCGATCCGAGTATGATCGCAATGTTTTGGCCTTTCTGGCCGCATAGGCCAAGTGCAACAAGATCCTTTTTGAATGCGTTCAATTTTTAATTTGTGTGTAATGTAGTACATTATTGAGGCCGCCATACTTCAGAGCAATACTCAAGGATGCTTCGTACCAGAGTATTGTAATCAAGATTTTGATTTTCAGGTCTTTTAAATATCTTGCTATTTCTGATAATAAATCCTAACATTCTTGATGCTCGTCTGATTAGATGATCAATGCGGCACGTAGGTTAATTTTTTGTCGAGAATCACGCCCAGATCCCTGACTTTATCCACCTCCTGAATAGACTTTACTCCTATTTTATAGCCAGAAGAAATAGTTTTTTGTCTGCGAGTAAACTTTCTAAGATAGCATTCGTCCGTGTTAGTAGGTACCTCCTAGGTCAAATATATCCCCACCACTAAGTTGTACGGTAGGGCAGCATTTGTTATAGGTACATTATTTTGTGGTAAGAATCTATTATATTTATAACGAGCTGCCCTCTCGTAGTTACACTAGTGCCAGAGATCTGAGGTCATTATTATCATTGCAGCCCTTAGAATCCTACTGCTAAACAATGCATTTTCTGGTTCAGGCTTTCTCCATTGTAGACCTCATTCTCGTCCAGGCACCTATTACATAGAACAAAAAAAGGCTTCGCCATCTACCCATTTCAAATAAAAATAATAATTGTATCTAAGTACTTATATATAATCCAGACCGTAAGATAGTTTTCGGATGTATTAGAAAATATTTTTTTCTACGGTAAATATTCAATTTAATATTCTACAGTTGTTTCAATATTAACCACGTGCGCTATTATGCTTGTCGTACCATATTTTATGCTGCTTTGTTGACCAACACAGTTCATGCTCAAGGTCCTACAAGGCGTTACAAACAAAACAACAGCCTTCATGTTACCCTCTCCATAACATTCGAATTTTAATGATTTAGGCGTAGTTATACGGAATAACTGTCGTGAGTTTATGTAGGTACCTGTGGTGGGTGGTCGGCCATGGCCGACCATAAAAAATATCTCTGCACTCGTTGTTAGGCAGAAAATCACTGTCCTCACCCTCAGCGCATGCAAGAGTCTATGATATGTGAAATGGCTTAACTTCAGCGATCATATCTTCCACAATACTGTAGCATTTACTTAGAAATTAATAAGTGTTATAGTTCAGGATAGATGCTAGAATGCTTGTGTTTCGAAAATATGATTACATAAAATTTTCTCGATTGAAAAAAAACCAAAGATGACTCTAATTTGTACCAAAAATGTTCGCCTTTCAATAAATACGCCCAATTAGGGCTTGACACTTTGTACAGTAAATACACACAGTATACAGCAGACGGCCTGTGTTTTAGATTTTCAAAATTCATATTTGTTTTACCGTAAAAAAACAAAACGTAGAAATACGCTCATATTATAGTACTGTCATCTGGTGGTGTTCATAAGCGCCGTAGTTGAGCGCACAGCAATGTCACCTTTATTATTACTATATCTTAGTTCGAAACTAGAATAAAGTTGCGTTGAGTTGCTAATCTGAGGTACTATAGCCCGTTAAATGTGGTCTGAAGTTTTCTCTCCACTTAATAATAAAGGCATCATATCAATCTTGCTTTGTTTTTTGCACATAAACATGGATAATAAATAAATAATAAATAAATATTATAGGATCCCTAATCCATAATTAAGAAATTAAGTAAAAGCCTCTGATGTCAAAACAAGGCTGAAAGCCTGTAGGTACGATAGACAGCTGCGCCCTACTTTGTTACCAAGAGGAAAATATATCATTTATAAAAAGTCAATTGTTTTCAGCTATTTAAAAAATACGTAAAAAGAATATTTTTTGACGAATTATAATTCGTCACATAAATTGGTAATACAATTTGATATTGATACTAGGGTAGGTACCCACCTTCTTAAGTATTTTATATTAGGTATAATTCTTATTTGATTTAAATTAAATACATTTGAACTTAAGAAAACCTATGTCAGAGAAAGTTAAATCTACAAGTAAAATTTTAGATATAAAGATAAATTTATTCTATATCATCGTACCTTTCTTATATGTGTGTTATATTGACTTTGCTAATGTAGGTACTAATCTCTACATATACCTACTATATCTACCTAGTTATCAAGTCTTCTTTCAGCCAAGCTGGCCTTTGTGTGGGCTGGATGTAACAGCCCTTGATCAGACTTACAAGCCTCCACAGGCGTCTGCTACCAGAACTACCAGTTCAGCTGGAGTGCCCACCAAAGCGGTAATAGGTAAGTAGCGTAGAAGACCTTCTGAGTTCTGGTGCTATCCTAACCCAATGCGTGCAGTGCATCATGCACCTTGGGCTCAGCGAGATTCGAAAAAGTTCCTATTATCAACGAATCAACTTAACGGGCTATCAGGTGTATTGGAATCAAATCCAAGGTCCTCTGGACAGATAAATTTACGATCCCCAGCTTACCAATCCATTCAGCGGTCTAATAGGTACCTATCCAATCCATCCGCCGGTCTTATAGGTATCCAATCCATCCTTCCATGAATCCTTGTTTATGTTGAGCTGCCCAAATATTTAAATTGGATACAGACCAGAAATTCGAATAAAAAATAATGTCCAGTTTCTGATGTCTCTCCTAATAGCTTTGCAGATGCGAAGCGTGGACAGATGCACACGTTATTGCGCCCAATAACGATCTAAGTCAATAAGGAAGTTCCAAATAAAAACATTATTATCAACAATAGATAGGTAGGTAACAAGGTAGGTAGGTGCTTAACTAATACGATTACCAAGATGTTTACTCTGAGCGTTGGGCGTACGTGTGTATATCTGCGTAGCTTGGCTTGCCGTGGTATTATAGCCACAGCAGCCAAGGGCCACAAGTCCCGAAAGGTAGTTAGGTATGCACAGTTAGCCAAAACCGGTATGGCAAGCTTTGGTTCACTTGTCTCCATCGTTAAATGGATCGGCGATTTGAAATTGGAAGGTCGATGAAAGGAGGATCGATTTTAAGGCTAAATACACTTTTAAAAACCTCAGCTCAGCTCCTAACCTCAAGGCTTGCTTAGGCGTACGTATATGAGGTCTATACGATGGAGCAAGCCTTCCAAGAAAATGCATTTATTCCATCGACCGCCTAGGAAGGTATATGGGTCATTACACCACTCACCGTTGAGTAGGTATCATAGGTACCTACACGGGTCAGGATTCCTAGGACCCAATTTTTTAAGATCAACACTACCGCCCAGTACGGTCACGGTACATTCGAATCATATACGTAAGTATTTTACCTGACAGTAAGAAAATTGGAAAGCGGTAGGTATAGTACCTACTTAGGTAATTTTTAGGGGCTTATTATTATATATATTTAACCTACACTTAAGGAATATAATTGACTGAATCCACATGTTCCCACAGTAAACGAATAATGCTCAATAATGAAGACAATGCAATTAAATGCATCGTTGATAAAATCCAACAACGCTTTATTCTGTGGTCAAACAACAACACTGCACCGGTTTCAATACAAGCCAAGAGGGGCTTCTCGAATAAAAGCAAAAACGTACGCTCAGATCAGACCAGTCGCTGTCGCGTTCCTCACTGGATACTCACGAAGAGCATTTGATGTGTTCCATTTTCTAATTCGAATATCGAACGCGGCTACGGACGTGTCAATTATTCCATCCATTTTGTGATTTTTGCAAAAAGCTGGATTATAGAAAGTGATTATGGCGTTCTCCATAGCGAGACTCGGGTTTCGATCGATTTCGATCAGCTTGGAGAGGCAAGCTGCAGTTATTACCAGTGCACAGAATCAGTTCAAAGTAAGTGATAGTGTGTGGTTAGGGTGAAGTGTCAATGACTTGAATACACTTGCACTAACTTTAACTAGGTTACCGCCTCCATACAGCACATCCGACAGCCCTTTGTTTTGATGTGAATAATTAAATTGGTAGGTATTGTTCCTAGTTCAGACAGTAGGTATCAGTAAAAAAATAATATCAAAACCTAATAGGGGTGAGCTTGCTGATAACCCTTTATCAGTGTGTCGACTTTGGCATGTTAAAATAAAATATAAAACAAACATCGATAGATGACGGTCCAGTCTTGTAAAGTTTTGACGAATCCCTACCTCGAATAACAAAATACATAGGTACTTTTTATACCTAATATCAAAATAAAACGGAAGACATAAATATATACATAATAATATATTCTATAAAATAAATATACAAAGTGAGATGAGGTGATATAAAATAAAAAAAAGAATAACTTTCAATATCATGACAAGCCTCTTAGCTTAGTTGGTAGCAAGTATAGCTCTGCCTTCTGCGCTGTAGGTTGTGGGTTCGATTCCCACCCGGGAAAACATCTGAGTGATTTATATAGATGTTTGTTCTGTGTTGGGTGTTGTATTGCATGATAACCAGTCATATTCGTCCTGTCCAATCTTATCACATCAATCAATTAAGGACGCGGGCGACCCCCAAAGACCCGTCCGGGATACAAACTTGCGAATTGGCTCAATGATGTTTGATCGTTGTGACATTGATGCACCAATCCGGTAAGCGGTTTAAACCTCTGAGGTCTATTGCTTCGTCCACCGATATCAGACACAGAGGTCCAGGGTTCGATTCCAGGGTGCAAGTTTCCGAGTTGTAATACAAAGTTGTGCTTGTGGTTTGGCCACAACAACAATAATTATAATAGGTACCTACCTAGTATAGGAAACTACCTAATATAGCCAGGCTGTTGAGAATTCCGGATGAAGAGCATTTCAACCTTCAGCCTTATCATAACTACAATAAAAAAGGGTAGGTACGATCACTTGGAATCAGCTGACAACTCAACTGTCACCGTATGTCTCCAACACCTTCAAAAAGTTTTCTAGGACCCCATCCCCGGACGGGCAAGCTTCGAGGTCTAGAGACTCATCGTAAACAAAACAGTGGCAATGAGAATATTAATTAAATTTGAATTATCTTATTTAAAGGGATCCATATACAAAATCCTTTTATCTACTTTTCAATCAAGGTGACTGGACAAGGGCTGGCTCTTATTTAGGCCAGTGAATGAGCATAGCAATTCAGCGTGGCGATGCAGCCAGTGTATTGGGGAAGCGTGGTGATTATGGCAAGACCCTTCTATATTGGAGCAGGTTCCAAGAGTAGTAGAGCCCCTTGTGAAATGGCTCGTCCGGAGAAGTACTACCACCATACCTATTTCAGCCTCCAAGCAGCATTGCATGGTTGCCGGTGAAATTACGAGCACGCGAGGCTTAACACCTGTACGATTCAAGTTGACGGGCGCAATGCAATGCTGTGTAGGCTATGTGCCTTGTGGATTTGACCTACGCAGTAACTCATTGTTATAGGCAACTTAACATCAGGTAGGCTACTTGCTTGTTCTGTTTCATAGCTGTATAAAAAAAAGGTTTTGTCCAAGAGATATGGCATCTCTAGTTAATGATTAAATAACGCATCGTGTCCTTGGCCAGTTGATCCTATTTATAGAATGTCGCCCAGCCATCGCTGACGACCGGCTTCGTTCATATGTTGTCTGGAGTCGCTAGAAAGGGTTTAAAAAGGTAATTACATGCTTAAGCAATTTGCTTTAGGTGCCTCTCTAATTATTCACAGCCGAAATTCATTGAGCTTATTACGAAACTAGTTAACATTTGTTTCAATCGGCCTATAGGTATCTATAGGTACTTATATTGAAAGAATTGTTATTATCCTATCTTCGTTTTGTTAATTCTGTTATTATTTTTATTTAAGAAATGAATGTAAGAAAGTAGGTAGGTAGCTATTTCACATACTGGCGACAATATTTTGTAAATATTCTGATTTGTGTGTTGACTTTCATGAATACGTGATTTTATTCTATCCTTGCCCAATGTCAAGAGATCACGAATCATTTATTTATAAAAAGTCTTACTGTTCGAGAAAACAGCATTTTCTATGGTTTCATATTTTAATAGTTGTGGGGGCATCCATGCTGGTTTAGCAAGGTATCTATTGCATAAATAATGCCATGAATTTTCTTATAAGTATTTCAGTATGTTTAATATAATATTTTTTATATATCAAATGTATAACTTTAGCATTTAATTATGCAGTATGCTTATGTATGTAATTTTACAAATATATTCATTTTATTTCCATAGCACATTTTAAGTTCTCACAGGGTCTTAGGACCGTTTAGATTCCAGACTGAAAAACAACGCCCTCTGTGTTCAGCGGGCATTAATGCTGAGCCGAGACTTTTTGCTACTGTAGCACACACACCTGTTACCGTTATGTGTTTCATTTATTTTTAAGTACCAGGTAGGTACTTAAAAATAAATGAACTTCTTAATTTCCTGTTGCTTAAAATATTGTTGTTTTTTACCATAAAATATGTTTGTACTTACCTACTATGTTTTTATCGTTTTGTGATGTTGTGTAGTGTGCTATAAAGTTTTTTTTAAGTGAATAAATGTTATCTATCTATCTATCTATCTATCTATATACCTACCTACCAAGATGCATTTAAAATATAGCGCAATAAGTACCTAGGTAAAATAAGGCCAACGCACTCTGCTATCGCGTGTCTGAGCTGCTAAATTATGTGGATGGTATACGCACAAATGAACATTGATAGCTACTTTATCTAGTTTAGATTTATAATGTTTTTTTTTATGCAACTAGGAGACGGGACAATCTAGTACTTAGTCCACTTAATGTTAAGTGCATCTCTTGCCTATACCGCGAAGGTCTACGAAGGTCACACCCACTTAAGGCATGGAATTTGAATTGAATCATACGTTGCTGGATTTGAAACTCCTTGGCACTTGATTGAACCTACTTTTATCAAAATACCGGCGAAAACTCGAAACTTCGCTCTCGTCTTCCCGTGGGAATTTCCCAAAATCCTTTGTTGCTATAAAATATATACTACTGCGGAAACTGATTATTAAAAAAATATCAGGATGGCAAATATCCGAATGGCACGTGTCACTGACTAGCATTCCTATAGGTTAGTGACGATGGGTTTGCAACTTGTCATGTATTGAATGCTAGCTACTGGCAAACCGCGGGCATGTGCCGAACTTATGTTCATAGATGTACTTCTGACTACCCTTGTAGGTAAACCTGATAATAGCGCGGTGTTCCAAGTCGTTATCAGGGGACACACAACCACAGAACAAACATCATCTATTCATCACACAAATGTTTGTCCCGGATGGGAATCGAACCCACAACCTACGGCGCAGAAGGCAAAGCTACTACCAACTCTGTGCTAAGAGTTTAAAGTAGTACCTAGTCCTTGTACTCCAGTAAGAATACCCTGAAAGAGACGCCGCCTGATCATCTATTGTTGTTTTCAGATGATCCATACAAAAGCGGCATGCAACGGCAACATGTGTTACATCCAGGCACCGTCCCGCGAGGCCCGTCTGGATGCTGATGGCTCAGCCCTGCGCCGGTACAGCAAGCAGCACGGCCGGCCAGAGCGAGAGCGCAGGGCAGAAAGTGACAGCGATAGCACTGGATCTGATACGGAGTGCAAGGGGTTTGATAGAGTAAGTTGTGTTAATAATATATTTATATTATATTACCTTACCAAATCGGAGAAACTCATTCACGTGCTGGGACCTACCGTCTATAATCGTCTACCGGAGCATGTAACAAGCGCTTCTAGTCTCTTAAGTTCTAAATTAAAGCTCAAGTCATGGCTCGTGGAGAAGGCATTCTATGACTTTAACGAATTAATTACCTAATTTATTAATTTTATTGTTCAATTTTTATAATGTTTTTTATCTGCAATATTTTTTAATATTGTTAAAATAAGATATTTTTTATATGATAGGTACCTGTAAATATATATTTACCAATAAATTGACTATTATGACTATTATATGTTTCATTATTTTAATTCGAAAAACGGGTATTTATCGCGTATTTTACGTCGGGATAAATATAGGTAAAATACGCGATAAATGCCCGTTTTTCGAATTAAAATAATGTGTTCTAAACGCGAAAGTTTAAAAAGACTAATATAGGTTGGTATATAAAATCCTTTTGTTGCTGATTGACTGTCTGAATCAAGAATAAAGTTTTCTGCTATCGGCAATGTGAGGAGTTTCTCCAACTATGTTTGTTATTCTGATATAGCCGGTTGAGTCGTAATGGACCCAATTAATACATATCGGTAGGCATAAGTTCTGGCGTCCGCAGACGATCAGGTGGCCATTTTCATATGCCAGTTTGCCATCTTAGTAGTTAAAAACCGCCTCTGTGGTCTAGTGGTTCAACCCACCGATTGCAGAACCAGCGGTCCCGGGTTCTATCCCCAGGGGAGCAAGTTTGGTTGGTGGTAGGACTTTATTTAAGTCCGCCTGGCTAGCTACCACCATCTTACCTAATTCTGTCGCCATAATAAAAATTCTAAAGTTGTGTTCCGGCATTTAGAGGTAAGATAGCCAGTTCCTCAGTTAGTTGAGGATTCCGGGTGAAGTGCGCCTCCACCTTCGGCCTTATCTCAACTTGTAACCAGATGAGATGAAGGCCAAGCGCTTCCCCGTCCTACAATAACAAAACAAAAAAAAACAAGTTAATAGGGTTACGCCAGTCAGAAACGTCTAGAATATTCGCGAGCCTTCGCATACTTCCGAGAAAATAAGACAATAACAACTTGTTTATCAAACACTTTATGTTTTTTATATGTGATTATATGATTAATGACCGCCGTGCCAGATTACGCAACAGTTAGCGGCGCGACCATTCCCGCGCTTACTAGAACTTTCGATAGAGTTGGATATAAATTGACGCGCGATTCGGAAGCAAGTCAGTATTCGATTACGATACAGCGAGTTAACATCAAGTGATATTTGAGTGCGATAACAGTGTTTAGTGATTCGGTAGTATAAATAAGTAGTGTTGTACTGTGTTTAAGAGTAATTCATTTGGTGCTGAACAAACGTGTCTTATTTTGAGTAATAACCGGTTGCTTTTAATTCTTACGAACCCCAGCTCGTAACAATAGTTAATTATGCCTACATCACACGGTACCACTACTAGTAGAGCCGTGTAGTAGTGTCAAGGGGAACAAACGATTAATTCATACATTTGTTGCGGAGAGCATAAAAAGTAAAAGTTTATTGTGTTTTAAAATTGAACTTAGGGCATTGTTGAAAAGTGTTACTACCGAGTTTCTGATATACGATATAAGTACTTTCATTGACTTATAATTATTATTCAATATTTGAAAGATAATTTGAAATTTAATGCATTGATATTCTTCGAATTGGTCTCATCAATAGTAGGTATTTTGTCTGATCCTCTATCGCAGGAGGCGGAGATCTTATGTAAATTGGCCATTACTGGTTTAAGTTGTGGGCCACAGTATTGCCAAAATTGTTATTTTATAAGGATTTTGTAATTATTTATATTGTGGCTGTTTGTTGTTCCTTAATAAACAAAATAAAATAAAAATAAAATAAAATAAAGTTAAGATACCGTAGTTTTTGAGTAACGCACAGTTGTTTTCAGTTTCTTTTTATAATGTTTATTAGTTTTAGTAATTCGATTTTATGGGACGACGTGGTCGCTAAGCGACAAAGTGTTTTAAGAAAAAAAAATGCGTTGGATTATTGTGGCATTTTGGATAAAATCAATTTATCTAAACATAAATAAATAAATATTACAGGACATTAATTTTACACAGCGCCATCTAGCTCCAAACTAAGCATAGCTTGTAATATGGGAACTAGATTACGGATAGAATACTTAAATAAATACTTTTTGTAAATACATACGTACTATATCATACAACACCCAAACACAGAACAAACATCTATATTCATCACACAAATGTTTGTCCCGGGTGGGAATCGAACCCACAGCCTACGGCGCAGAAGGCAGAGCTACTACCAACTGAGCTATGAGGCTTGTTAACATGCCTTGTTAGGTGAAATTGAACTAGAGCTTAGATTGCAAATTTTTGTACATACTTGTTAGGTAACAATGACATTCTGACAAATAAACGATTTGATTTATTTTACTACATTGACTAGTAACTCTGCCTTGTTTAGTAACCCTGCTGATTGTGGGTTCGATTCCCACCCAGGCCAAATATTTGGGTGATGAATATAGATGTTTTTGCATTTGTATCTTATAGTACTGTATTTACAAAAACTAAAAGTATCTAATGTGGGGCCGCCTGACTCCTCTTTTTCGGCTCGTAGCATGTCAAAGCACCATTGCAGGGGTTTACTAACCCCGTAAACCTTGGGTCTGAATTTTACCAACGTGTAAAAAGTATAGAGCATTTTGTGTTACACTTGTCTAAATATATAGACTACAAAATAAGCACAGACTATAGATTGGTTGAGATTTCTACACTATCCTTATTCCAGTTCCCATATAACGAGCAATACTTAGTTTGGGGCTAGATGGCGCTGTGTGAAATTATCCTATAACATTTTATTTATTTGATATCTTTAAGTAATGCTCGTAATTTGATGCCCAACTTTAAATTTCAGTCTGAGTTCTGGCGGCGGAAAATGAGGACAGTCCACAATGTTCTCGACGTGGACAAAGACGGGCTGATCTCGTTCGCTGACTTCATGCTCCTCGCAGACAGGTTCACGGGGCTCGGCCACCTGGACGAAAGCCACGCCAAGGAGTTCACTCATATCATCCAGGTGAGGTTTTGTTTGCAGCTCGCGTTAAATCATTAAAAGCAACCGGTTATTACTCAAAATAAGACACGTTTATTCAGCACCAAACTAATTAACTAACAAGCCTCATAGCTCAGTTGGTGGTAACTCTGCCTTCTGCGCTGTAGGTTGTGGGTTCGATTCTCACGCAATGTTGAATATAGATGTTTGTTCTGTGTTTGGGTGTATGATAAGTATGTTTTAAAAAAAATGTATTCCATCCGTAATCTAGTTCCCATATTACAAGCTATGCTTAGTTTGGGGCTAGATGGCGTTGTGTAAAATTTAAGTCCTGTAATATTTATTTATTTGTTTAATTACTCTCAAACACAGTACAACACTACTTAGTTATACTTCCGAATCACTAAACACTGTTATCGCATATAGGACTTTGTATAAGCCCGCCTGGCTAGCTACCATCATCTTACCTAAGTCTGCCATAACAATAACTCGAAATTGTTGTGTTCAGGCATTTAGAGGTTAAATATTTCAAACATGCTTATTTGGTTGATTCTCAGTTTGTTGAAGATTCCGGGAGATGTGCGCTTCCACAAATAATTGTTACCGTCTGCCCCCACGTGGGATTCGTTCGAGGGGCAGACGGTAACACTTATGGCAATCTGCCCCACGTATGAACAGTGGGGGCACACGGTAATACATTATTACCGTGTGCCCTCATTTCTCACACGTGGTGTTTCTCATTAGTGACTTGACCAAGAACATGAAACTGGTCAAAGGATGCAAATAAATACAATACAAGGCACTCAGGGATATCGTGTATATGTTACATCAGGAACGACGACCTCCACAGGGACCTTAACATAGAATTCGTAAATTATGTTATAAAAAAACATGCAGAAGCTCATGAACGAAAAGTTCAAAAGGTCTTTTCAATTATTGAAATATATAAATGATCTATATATTAATATCATTGACATTATTTTATTTTATTGCCTACTATCTAGTATAGTATTATATTAACAAAAGAGAACCTGAAGTTAATTTTGTCATTATAATATTTAATTGTGGGGCAGATAGAATAAAAAAATATCGTATGTTATCTTACGTATGAGAAACCCCACGTTATGAGAAATGGGGGCACACGGTAATAATGTGTTACCGTGTGCGCCCACTGTTCATACGTGGAATCAGTATGATTTATCTTGTTTAACGAGTTACTATACAAATCCAGAGCCCGTTCCTATTGTTATTTTTAGCGTTAGTAGTTTTAACCGCCTCTGTGGTCTAGTGGTTCAACCCACCGATTTCAGATCCAGAAGTCCCGGGTTCGATCCCCATTGGGGAGTACAATATACTAGCTACCACCATCTTACCTAATTTTGTCGCCATAATAACAATTCTAAAATTGTTGTGTTCCGGCATTTAGAGGTAAGATAGCCAGTTCCTCAATTTCTTGAGGATTCCGGGTAAAGTGCGCCTCCACCTTCGGCCTTATCTCAACTCGTAACCAGGTGAAATGAAGGCCAATTGCTTACCCGTCGTACAATAAAAAAAAACCTTTTTATTTTATATACTTGGTTCAAGTTATTATTTTAAATAATAGAATATAATTGACCATTTCATCAGCACCCTTAAAAAAAATACAGGACATTAATTTCACACAGCGCCATCCAGTCCTAAACTAATCATAGCTTGTAATATGGGAACTAGATTACGGATAGAATACTTAAATACTTTTCTTTGTAAATGCATACTTATAATACAATACAATACCCAAACACAGAACAAACATCTATATTCATCACACAAATGTATGTCCTGGGTGGGAATCGAACCCACAACCTACAGCTGAGCTGTGAGGGCCACATGGGCAGTATCATAAAACAATAATGTAGACCGCCACACAAGAATTTATCAAAAAAACACTCCATTGTAGACTTCAAGGCCTGAAACTGACCCGTCTATCAAATAATGATTTGATTTAATACGATGAGAATGGACACTCAACGTAAACCTCACGTGGTCCCCAGTTAACGTGGGAGGAGCAATGGGGAGCAGTGGACCCGTACAACTTCGTGACGGTGGAGCAGTACCTTGAGGATATGCATCACGTCCTCAACGATAAGACTCTGAAGAAGAAGGCTCATCGCTGGCTGCCGTACTTGTTCAAGGTTGGTCTCTTCGCCTACCATTGTCAGATCCAGAGGTCCCGGGTTCGATCCCCAGAAGAGTACCTATTATATTGTGCTTGGTGGTACTTTATTCAAGTCCACCTGGCTAGCTACCACCATCTCACTGTTTGTCGTCATAACAACAATTTTAGGGGTAAGATAGCCAGTTCCTCAGTTATTTGAGGATTCCGGGTGAAGTGCGCTTCCACGGTGGAGGCCAAGCGATCTACTGATCCAAATGTAATTATATATTTTTAAACACGGATCAATCTAGAATCTTATGTTCAGAAGTGGACGTGTATGGTTTCATATGATGATGATTCGATAGTTGATGAGGGCACAACTTTGTTTCGGTTCTCCCAGGGAACCATTATCAGGGTGAGTGTGACTCTCGCATGAATTGTTTAATACCTCAAATTTTCGAAGCTAGCTACCAAATCTGGCTACGAAATGGGACTAAAGGACTAGCATATTGAGTGAGTTGTATTTTAGTAACAGGTACCTCTTAGAAATTCTATTCAAAGCCATAAAACTGAAATGTCATTTAATTTTGCACCTAGGTATTATTTGAAGCTTGTAAAAGCAGAAAGTTATCTTTGGCCTTATTTTAAACCCTGTGTAATGCTATAAATTTTCTGAAAATCGTAAAATAAAATATGAGATAAGTAGGTACTTTAATAAATAAATTTACAGGACGTTAATTTTACACGCTATCTAGCCCCAAACTAAGCATAGCTTGTAATATGGGAACTAGATTACGGATAGAATACTTTGTAAATACTATATGATACAACACCCAAACATAGAACAAACATCTATAGGTATTCATCACATAAATGTTTGTCCTGGGTGGGAATCGTACCCACAACCTACAGCGCAGAAGGCATAGTTACTACCAACTGAGCTATGAGGCTTGTTAATATCGTATATATTTGATAAATATCGTATACGTGGGTAAAATTCGTGTTTAAAAATAATCATACTCACGCAAGTTAGAGTAGTAGAAGCCCCTAAGTGAAAGGGCTCGTCCGGAGAATTACTACCACCATAATTATTTCAGCCGCCAAGCAACATTGCTGTGTTTCGGTTTGAAGGGTATGGTTGCCGGTGAAATTACGGGTACGTGAGGCTTATCACCTTTATGCCTCAAGTTGACGGGCGCAATGCAGTGCCGTGTAGGCTATGTTCTTTGTGGATGTGACCTATGCAGTGAGGCACTTAACACCAGGTGCGCTACTTGCTTGTCCCGTCTCGTAGTAGTATAAAAAAAAAGTTACGAAACCCGACTGGACAGAAAAAATACAGTTGCAAAAAAGGTTTTTTCTGTCTATCTTTGATTACTCACTTTAAATATTCTTCAATTCCAGGCTGTGGACTCGGATGGGTCAGGGTTTATCAGCGTCAAGGAGTTCAAGTTATTCTACAAGTGTCTCGGACTGAGTGACGACCATGCGGCTGTTGCCTTCGCCGTCATCGACACCAACGGGGTAAGTCACTCAGTGAAACGGTCACAAATATAGAAAAAAAAAGGAAGAGAAAAAAGATTTATCCCACATCAACTTATGAGCTCTATACAACGGGAGAGTTTCTTTCCAGGGCCAATGAGGGCAAGGCAACCGTGCGAGTTATAGAAAAGTCATGTTAGGGGTTGCGTGCTCGATTTCGAAATAAATAAGTTCTGCGTTAAAAAAAATCTGTTTTTATATAGTTTTTCTGAAAAATTGGGTTTTTGAAAATACATGTATGTTAATAAAAAAAATATGTATAATGACTATGTGCCCAAAGTTGTTGCAACACTTTCATAATAAAAAAAATATAAATTCAACTTTATGAACCTTGTTTCAAAGGTGAACAACCAAAATAGTGTAACAATGGGATGTACATACCTTACATTACCTATTTCTACCGCCAAGCAGTATTGATGTGTTCCGGTTTGAATGGCATGGTTGCCGGTGAAATTACGAGCACGGGGCTTAACACCTTTATGCCTAAAATTAAGGAGCGCATTGCAGTGCAGCGTAGATCATGTTCTTTCGGTCTGTTCGCCGCTTGCCCCCTTTATGATTTCGTCTATTATTTCTAGCCATCCATAAGAATTTGTGGATTTTTGCCCCCTTTTCGAAATCTTGTACTTTTATTAGTTCATCGCCCACTTTCGTTATTTGCCCCCTTTACTAAACATTGATCAATAGATTCGTTTTTGGTACAAAACTGGGACTATACGTAACTATCTTAGCCGTTTGTACACTATTTGTGTAGTCAAATACAAAATGCATGTTGCATAGTGATAAAGTTTACATGCGTAGATAACATCCTCTTTTGTAAATATTTTTTTTTCAAAAATGGTGTATTGGTTCTTTCAATACACCATTTTTGAAAAAAAAATATTTTTCATAAAAATCATATTTGTTTGTTTCCAGGACGGCAAAATATCAATGAAAGAGTTTGTGAAACTCGGCAAAGATTTCTTCTTCACAGAGGATGAGACTCGCGTCTCCAAGATGTTCTGGGGGCCGCTGATCGAAATCTAGTCTATTTAGTCATACCTAGGATAAGTCTAGACTATTACAGTAAGGACTGACTACGTTGGGCAACTGTAGCGAGAGGAATGATACATTAACGACGTTAGGTTAGTTCGAAAGGCTGAGCTCTGTCGAGATATTTGAGCCATTTGTGGCTTTTTCGCCGAAACGAAAAAGCCACAAATGGTGTAATTGGTTATAGTATTGTTGCGATAGCGATAGGATCGTGACACTATAGTGTTTGTACTGCTACATCGATAGTTACGATACTATTGAGCATAAGCAATAGTATCAGGCACTTATTTTTATCAATTATTACCGTGGACCAAATTATGGTATTACAGCATTTCGACATTTTCGATAAGACTAACGCACTATCGACTGTTGTTCAAGGTCAAATATCGATGTCGATGTCGGAAGTTGTTGCGTTACCCGTGGGTAACCGTACGAATATTTTTATTAGCACTTCCACAGATCAATAACTATGTAAAGCACTTTTACTGCGTCGTGAAAAAAAAACATCGCATAACAGCATTTTTTTTTCACGACATACTTAGAAACTGACTGTCAAACTGGTGTGACAGATAGAATGTTAATTACAGATAGGAACGCTTTCCTTTTTTTCTTATTCATATATTTATTATCTTATTCATTATTCATATTATTATATTTCAGTGGTTACATTGACGTAACTTTTAAGGCAGTAGTATATCATTACCTATCTCAATTCCCGTTTAAGCCGGCTCTAGATTAAGAAGGTAGGTAGTTAAGATGTTTTAAGACTGTACCAAGCTCAAATAAATGCTTTTTACTAAAATGACCGTCTTTTTGTTTATTTTAATATTCAGCGTTTATGGCTTCCAACCTATAAAAGTCGCTGGACAAGGGATTTCGAAGCTAGGACATGTTGTCATCACCACGCTTGGCAGGCGTATTGGTGATCGCAGCATAAGTGCTAGATAATACTCGGAAGTTAATAAATATAACACAGTAACTTCTCACAGCTTCAAACTGCAAACTATGCAAAGCTCGTAATATAATTGATTTATATACAGGTAACTCCCAAACATCAATATTCATTGATATAGTTTGTCGAATCGAACCCACAGTCTGCAGCGGAAAAGGCAAGAGCTACTACCAAAGAGGCTTGCATAAGTGATCTGATATCCCTTATTCAACTTTTACGACGTCCACGGGCCGAGTATCTTGTATGTTTTAATTTATTTTTATGTTTAGATGTTAGATGATATTCATAAACAATTAAAAAGAAAATGTACAAAGAAAGCAAGGAAAGGACCGTTACAAATTGAACTGCTCCAAACCAGTACCAGACGGATCCAAGACAATGGCTGCATTTCCACGCTGAATAGCTATGATAATTTCCTGGCCTAAATAAGAACTGGCTCTTGGATCATCTCAATCAAAAGTCCCATTAATTTTAATAACAAAAATGTATAAATTAAACAAGAAAAATATTTTCAATCAATATTTATTAGAAAAACGAGAATTATCGAAATACACAAATTACATAATACTAACACAGATCGCTACGATACAATTTAAGAATACGCCGGAGTTCCGTTGATTTTAGCTTTCTAGTGCAAACGTAGTTGGGGTTCATTTAATAAAGCTAGAGACTAAAGATTGTATTTTCAAAACACATAATTGATCTTAAAATAAAATTCGCCTTTTCTCTTGCCTTGTGTGTACCATCAACTTAACCTATACTATCCTCCATCCGAAGGTTGGTTTGGATCTGGAAGAGATCTCTTTTAAGTGATAAGACCGCCCATTGTACTGTTTAATATTTTTAATTATCAATTTTGTGATATTATATTGTGTGTACAATCAATAATGATCATTTTTTTCATTCAATCATTCGCTACATCCTGTGTGTGCGTATGAATGAATGAAAACCTGCATAAATAATACAAAACGCCATCTCCACACCAAGTGAAGCTTTTCATATGGGAACTAGATAACGGTGAATTTTACTACTTATTGTATGTACTATTTCTATATTATATGTACTATTTCTTTGTAAAGACATACATAATGATACAATACCACAGAACAACATCTATATACATCAAACAAATGTTTGTCCCGGGTGAGAATCGAACCCATAACCAACAGCGCAGAAGGCGTAGTTCTGCCATACCTACTGAGCTGGTAACTTGCCATGTTGGTTCACGGACAGAATCTTTAAGAGCAAAGTTAAGTTTAAGTAACTAATATAGCATATTAACATTAACTTATATTAAACACAATCCAACTGAACAAAAGTAATATTATTGAATTGGCGAATTTAACTTTTATGAATCCACGATGTGTATTGAAGATAATAATTAACCAAAAACCATATAGATAGCATAATGCGGTCCCTATATTGTCCAACCCAATAATGCACGGCCAAAAATTCGACTCTACTTTATTTTGTAGTGAATTGGCTGTACCTCTACATAATCAGGCTATACATTATCTGGTTGTACAATAGCAACACGTGACGATAAATCAAAGCCAAATAAGACAGGTGTGTTCTGAGCCCAAAAACCTAACAACGTAAAGACTTACTCCCATTAGATTCGTATTATCTGGACGTGCATTATCGTGACACGACAAAAAAAAAAAATTACGCGCCCAATAATTCGAAGCCTTGACTTTCAAATTATTGGTCGTGCATTATCGTCATTACACCACTACTCAAACAGACAAAAGGAAAGTAAAAGCTTCTCAGCCCAACCACGGTCACAAAGAACGTAAGATGGCGCCTCTGTCGTCATGCCAAATGCCATTTCTTGCATACGTTGTACTTTAGTGCCGTATTCCGCCACTTTCCTTATGATTGTGCATGAAATGATTGATTAATAATAATAATATGAAAAGGAATAATCAACAGCACTATAATAAATTGCCATCTATCCCCAAACTAGGCAAAGCGTGTAATATGGGAACTAGATTACAGATAGCATACTTAAATACTTTTTTTTTTTTCATACAGAACAAACATCTATATTCATCACACAAATGTTTATCCTGGATGATAATCGAACCCACAACCTACAGCGCAGAGCTACTACCAACTGGGCTATGAGATTTGTATTTGTTGATTGACATAAACAGATTTAGTGATACATTAGTTCAGACGATGCTCAGTTGGTCTTTTAAGAGTTTGGTTTCTTCGATCAGCGTCGATATCTGACTGGTCCTGCAAATAAAACGCAGATTTTAATATTTTATATACACTCAAATCGAAAAATTCGAATTACGAATTCAAAAAAGACAAAGACGCTTCTATACAGACGCACTTTATAAACGCATATACATAAAATTAAGAATAAAACTCATTATAGTACCGCTACCTTTTTTTTTATTATTTCATTAAAGTAGTCTATGGTTTTAGGCTGAATATGAAAAAGAAAGCGCACGCATGCGTAGTTTGAACTTAATTTCCCGCGTTACCCATACATTTTTTTGCCGATCGTGTTTTTGTATTCGGGATTCCAAAAAAGTTTACTAATATCCTGTAGAAGTGTAATCCTGTAAAAGATTAAAATATGATTGGAGAAGAGAGTAGTGACGGCGAGATTTTCACTCCGCCAGATATTCTAGACGCGGCATTGGCGTTAACTGAAAGTCTCCTGCCAGAAAAAAAAAAAAATGTACGACAAAATGTACCAAGAATTCATAGATTGAAAATTACTTCCTTGTAACCCACCTACTTTGTTTAATTTAAATTTTTCCTATGAGTGAAGATAAAGTAGTGTATGAAACTGCATATAACTTAGGTATTAAAACACTCGAGTAAACAGACTCTCGTGTTTTAATACCCCTTCTTATATGACAGTTGCATAAACGACTATTATCTACTTATTAACTACAAAAGCAAAGTAATGTAGCTGTGTGTAATCTTGTGGTTTGCCCACCGGTATTAGAATAGTAATTTTGGTTGTAAGATCCACGGTTCGATTCCCAGGGGAGTACAAATTTGCGCTCGGTTTATTTGGTGGTATTCTCTTCAATCCAATTCATCCAAGTCTGTGTCATTGCAACAAATCTTAATAGTTGTGTTCCCGCATTTATAATTTAATTAGTGCTTAAAAATTTTTCATAAAAAAAAACATCATCTACTTTGTTATGATTAAACTCTTTTTTTTTATTCTTCAATATACAGGGTGAGTTTTTTTTCAGGGCCACTGAGGCCAAGTAAGGAACCGTGAGAGTTATAGCGAAACTTACTGCTGTTGTAGGATGGACGCGATTGTGTCGCTGTGGGATCTCCCCAGAGCCACGTCGTTGCGTTTGTAGTCCTCCTTCCATTTCTTTAGCTGCAAAACAATGTATAAAAAGTCTTAAAATGTTACCGTGAAACAAAAACTCACAACCCGCGACGGGACGCGAACCCGCATCTCTTCCTACAGCCGGAAACAATCTCACCAACTGAGCTACGGGGGCACCGACGTAGATTCCGAATTTGTGTGTCATATAATTTTTTACGCAACGCCATCTAGCCCCAAACTAAGCATAGCTTGTAATATGGGAACTAGATTACGGATAGAATACTTAAATACTTTTTTTTTTGTAAATACATACTTATCATACATTACAACACCCAAACACAGAACAAACAACTACATTCATCATACAAATGTCTGTCCTGCGTGGGAATCGAACCCACAGCCTACAGCGCAGAAGGCAGAGTTACTACCAACTGAGCTATGAGGCCTGTTATATCTCTCAGCTAAAGCGCTGATAACGACATCTAGCAGAGATTTACTGAACTGTGAACTGCCCTAGTGTTTGAAATTACACTCAAAATCTGCGTCGGTACTCCCTTAGCTCAGTTGTTACGTTTCCGGCTTTAGGATAAGATGCGGGTTCGAGTCCCGCCGTGGGTTGTGAAATTTTGTGACATAATAACATTTGTAAGTATATTTATAATGTTAAATTTATAATATATTTTACCAGCATCGCTAGACAAAATATGACCCGTGATCTACAAAAGCAACTAATTCACGACTTTTTCCCTTCGAGGATTCACCTTTGATCACTACTCAGAGCTTGGATCTTATGAGGATCTCCTACTAGAGTAGTCAGAGCCACGTCCACACTTTTGCCACATACCCACGGTTTGCAAGTAGCTATCATTCAATACGTGACAGGTTGCAAGCCCACCGCATGCCATTCGGTCCTATGGACTTTCCGGTTTCCAAATGTGATCTTCAGCGTCAGATATCATCAAATAAATAAATATTAACGGGCTATAAACCTAAGATTAGCAACACAACGCAACATTATTCTAGTTTCGAACTAAGATATAGTAATAATAAAGGTGACATTGCTGTGCGCTCAACCACGGCGCTTATGACCATCAGATGACAAAAATACGCGCGAATTTCAAAGTTTTAATTTTTTACGGTAAAACAAACATTAATTTTGAATACTAAAACACAGACCATCTGCTGTGTACTGTGTTTATTTACTGTACAAAGTGTCAAGGCCGAATTGGGCGTTTTTATTGAATGGCGAACATTTTTGGTACAAATTAGAGTCAACTTTGGATTTTTTTTTCTATAGAGAAAATTTTATGTAATCGTGTTTTCGAAACAAAAGCGTTCTAGCATCAATCCTGAGCTATAACATATATTAATTTCAAAGTAAATGCTACAGTATTGTGGAAGATATGATCGCTGAAGCTAAACCATTTCACGTATTTCACTCTTAAATATATCAGGATATTGATTTCACACAGCATCATCTAGCTTAAAATTAAGTAAAGCTACCCAAAGAGCTTGTCTACGTAGATACCTCCTCATCCCTCCTAGCGACGTGTCGCCTGGTCTCGGCAAGTCTGTCGGCGAGTGTCGTGGCGCGGTGTCGAGTGTCACGCAACTCTGAGAGCAGTCTACGCTCGGCCTCCGACGCGAACGGAGACCCCCACGAACGGATTACAGCTGAGCATCTACAATACACAAACACGGTTTTTTTTACGGGTAAGCACTTGGCCTTCATCTCACCTGGTTACAAGTTGAGATCAGGCCGAAGGTGGAGACTTCAACCGGAATCCTCAACAAACTGAGGAACTGGCTATCCTACCTCTGAATGCCGGAACATAACAATTTTTTGAATTGTGATTATGGCGACAGACTTAGGTAAGATGGTGGTAGCTAGCCAGGCGGACTTAAATAAAGTCCTACCACCACCCAAACCAAGCACAATATATTGTACTCCGATCGAGCCCGATAGATAGATAACAACGCCTGCGGTTGCTCTCATAGAAATTGACGAATCGTAGCTTCAAAACACACCTTGGAGTCAAATAATAATGTTTTAAAATGAACCGACTTTAATGTAGAATACTATACAATATCGTTTACCTGGATGACGTATTTTTGTTACATTATTTTGATTTGAAAACCAAACTGATCTGATTTTGAAAGTACATTATTTTTTACATATATAAAGATTCCGACGAATTGAGAACCTCCGACTGTTTTTGAAGTCGGTTAAAAAGTGAAATAAGCTACGGCTACAGTAGCAACAGACGTCTATGCAATAAAAATATTTTTGAAAACTTTTTATTTAAATTATATATGGTCACACTCACTTCCAAATCAGAAAAAAAATATAAAACCGAAACCTTCCAAAAAACGGCATATAAAGGAGGCGGTATTCAATTCGTCAGTTTTTATTTTATTTTTATTACTCTAAGACGCCTAGACCGATTTGAAAAAAATTTTTTTTATTTGAAAGGGTACACTTCACATGTGGTCTCATTGACATCAGGTCAGGATCAGATGATGGGATCCTGGAAAAATCGAGGGAACTCTTCAAATATTATAGGCACACTTGAAGCGATTTGGGTTACCTCAAAAGTAAGGAAAAACGGACCCAGTATAGGATCACGCGTCTGTCTGTCTGTCCGTCCATGTGTCATCAAAATAATTGGAAATAATACGCCATCCAGGTAAACGAAATTGTATCATATTCTTCATTGAAATCGGTTTTCTTTTTAGTTTTTAAAACGTAATTATATTAAATCAAGACGATTGCAATTGCGAAGCTGCAATTGACCAAAAACTGTAATTTTTGGTAAAAAGATTATCAAAAACGCGTATAAAAGTAGAAGAACAACCTCAACTAAGCGCTGTTACATATATCTCAGGCTGGCTGTTATATCCAGATGATAAGGAAATTATAGGGAGGAGCTAATATCCTTTGCGAGAAAGGCCATGGTCTCTGGAGCAATGCTGTCATACTTTGGAGCAATGCTGTCATACTCTGGAGCAATGCTGTCATACTCTGGAGCAATACTTTCATACTATGGGACAAAACCGTCATACTCTGGAGCGATACTGTCATACTTTGGAGCAAAACTGTCATACTTTGGAGCAATGCTGTCATACACTAGAGCAATACTGTCATACTCTGGAGCAATGCTGTCATACTCTGGAGCTATACTGTCATACTCTGGAGCAATACTGTCATACTCTAGAGCAATACTGTCATACTCTGGAGCAATGCTGTCAGCATCCCAGGGTCCTCGTTCATAACTTTATATTCTTAAGGAGTTGGGCTGGGTTCAGGCTAGCACAATACTCCAAAGTGCGGGATGCAAGTGCAAAACCCCCCCCCACTTAAAAAAATATATGAACCAGGGCACGGTCGGTAAATGCACTGACTGACCTGTACTTCAGGTCGTCCTGATGTTTCTCCGCAAGCATGCACTTGTCCCTCAACGATGACGATTGCTGTTCCACATTTTTCACCTCGACCTGCAAATTTACATCAGACTTTTTAACACTAAGAGTGCAGAGTCCCTAGCTACCCATGAAGAACGGAACGTGTGTTTCACAGCACTCGACGAGTTATCTTTAATGTACACACAAACACATACCATATAACAAATGAGACGTTTGTATCCGTAGTCTCTAGTTCCCATATAACAAACTTTGCTTGGTTCGGATTTAAGTATATTACTATAATTCTAAATAAATAAAATATAATCCATAAAACAAATCTAGATAAATAAATTTTACAATTATTTATCTGAAAAATTTAATAAACAATATATTAAAAAAAATATATATACAAAAGTTAGCTAGCCAGGCGGACTCAAACAAAGTCCTTCCAACCAAACTAAACACAATATACCTGAGGAACCCGGGGCCTCTGGATAAGTTTCTTTCTCCATCTCTGATGTATCCAAAGACGGTTAAAAAAGAAAGAAAGAAAGACAAAGAAAGAAAAAATATTTATTTATTTGGCACAAAAATAGGTACATAAGTAATTGGTATAAAAGTAGAGTAGAGAATATAAATATACGCGTACCTAAGCCTAATGGCAATCGTCACAGCAATGTGACAAAGCAATGTTTAACAAGCCTCACAGCTCAGTTGGTAGTAGCTCTGACTTCTGCGCTGTAGGTAGTGGGTTCGATTCCCACACAGGACAAACATTTATGTGATGAATGTAGATGTTTGTTCTGTGTTTGGGTGTTGTATTGTATGATAAGTATGTATTTACAAAAAGTATTTATGTATTCTATCCGTAATCTAGTTCCCATATTACAAGCTATGCTTAGTTTGGGACTAGATGGCGCTGTGTGAAATTAGTGTCCTGTAATATATATATGTCCTGATCCACCCGAGTGCCCGACGCTGATTTTCAGACGGAGCAGTTTAAACAGAAGTCTACCTCACGGTGCATGAGATACAGCCTGCTGATGGACAGGGACGGACAGACAGACATAGGAGGCTTTTTTGTTTGTTCCGCCGTTTTTTTTTGTTTGTTCCGCCGTTTTTTTTGTTTGTTCCACCGTTTTTTTGTTTGTTCCACCGTTTTTTTGTTTGTTCCACCGTTTTTTTTGTTTGTTTCGCCGTTTTTTTTTTGTTTGTTCCGCCGTTTTTTTTTGTTTGTTCCACCGTTTTTTTGTTTGTTCCACCGTTTTTTTGTTTGTTCCACCGTTTTTTTGTTTGTTCCACCGTTTTTTTTGTTTGTTTCGCCGTTTTTTTTTGTTTGTTCCGCCGTTTTTTTTGTTTGTTCCACCGTTTTTTTGTTTGTTCCACCGTTTTTTTTGTTTGTTCCACCGTTTTTTCTCCGAGACATTGTTCAGGCTCACATTTTGACAAAGCGTTTTTTTTTTATTAGGAATCAGACATAGGAGGCTTATTTAGTAAGAGATACATATATGTGTAGGTATACTTTTGATATATGTATGTGTATGTCATTTGTCTATTAAAATTTCTTACATCTGTATATATAAAAATATATAAAGAATTTCAAGAGGCTTAGTCTAGTTTAGTTTTTTTTTAAATGTTTCTTGTGTGTGAGTTTTTACTGTATTTTTGCATGTTTTTTCTTTTTGTTTGTGTTTTCTCACATGAACATTTGTACTTATTCTTACTTTTAAATAGATATCTTGTTATGTGCTGCCTGCTTGTGTAAGTGTCAAATTATGTTTTTTTTTTTTCTTTCTTTCTTTCTTTCTTTCTTAGTCCCAGGGTCCCGCAGTCACCCTCAGGGTACCGTACCTGCAGCTCAGAGAGACAGCCCCGATGCGTGTCAGCGAGCGCGGCCAGCGCCCGCAGCTTGTCTTGCAGCGCGGTGACGGCGCGTTGCTGGCGCGACATGTACTCCCCGCGCAGACGGAGCGTGGCCTCCGAAACTAACTGGAAAACATACATACATATATGTTACTATACATTACACTAATTACAATGGCTTATAAGGGAAGCGTTTGGCCTTCATCTCAACACTCAAGTTGAGATAAGGCCGAAAATGGAGGCGCACTTCACACAGAATCCTCAACCAACTGAGGAACTGGCTATCTTACCTATAAATGCCGGAAAACAATATTTTTTAGAATTGTTATTATTACCAGGCGGACTTAAATAAAGTCCTACCACCAACCAAACCAAGCAAAATATATTGTACTCCCCATTTGGATCGAACCCGGGACCTCTGGATCTGAAACCACTAGACCACAGAGGCGGTAAAATTTTATATAATACAACTATAAATTAATTTTCAATAGACTTGACGAAGCTCTGGATACAAATATCTACTTCTCAAATTTGTACTCCTTTGACGTAACCCAATTCCAGCGTGGATTACTTACGCTTAGTAGTATAATATATAAGCTATTTAATATATTAAGCCCCGTCTATTTATTTATTTATTTTATTTATGTTACATTATTTGTCTTATCTTATTTAACAAACGCTATAAATCGATGCAACCCGGCCTGACCATCAGTGTAACTCTCACGATAACGTGTTTCGATCCGACTTTGTATCTTTTGTGTGTGTAATTCCTTTGCAACTTGTTTACTGTTTCACCAAAGTACCCACATTTTAAGCTAATATTTTAAAATAAACTAGAATGTACGTGTGATTAATATTGCATGATATTTTGTAAACTCGACGTAATCTGCATATTCTGTTCATCTTGTAACACTCACTACATTTAAATTAAAATTAGTTATAGTTTCTCAGTAAGTGATTATGTTAATCTAGATGAGAAATAAATAAATAATCTTAATCCGTTACCTACCTTATTCATTGATCTTATTATTTTGCACCTAATATGTAAGTAAAAACACCTTGTTTTTGTTTCAAATAAACTATTACAATTATAAATTAAATGAGTGAATTAAACCATAAATAAATCATATTTATTGTCCTATAATATTCAATAGCAATGAGAGCGAATGAGGCAAAAGAGGTGTGCAAGGAGCGTAGTAAATGGAATTCCGTTGTCTCTACCCTTTTGGGAAACAGGCGTGAGTCTATGTATGTATGTATTACAGTACAGCAAGGAAGTAAAGATGTCAATAATGGTTATAATTAAATATTATTTAACTGTTAATTGATAAAAAAATATATCGATATATTTATTGGTTGAAAATATTAGTTAATATTATTTGTTTAGTACCTACACGATTTGGTTATTGGTTGATGTTAATGCAGTTGAATATTTTATTCTATTGATCAAATAAAAGTAATTGCTAATTCGTCTCTATCATAGTAGCACTATGGGTATTTGTTTAAAATATCACATCAATTTGTATTGAATAAAAATATCATATACAGCAAATCGTATGATTTGCTGTATATGATATTATAAAATTTGCTGATTTGCAGATTTGCTGTATAAAAGAGAAAGAGAAAGCATACAATTGAATGAAGTCAACCTAATACATAGTTGAAAACTCTGCGAGCAGCAACACACGAAAATGGTTCTTATTTTTAAAACTTTAGAGTTAAAATTTCAATGCATTCAATTATGTTAGTTCTAACTCAGGCTGAAGTTGATATGATATTTTTATTCGATTATCCTAATTCTGATTATTGAATATAATGGTTGATTTTAAATATTAGTTAAATTTATTGGTTGATAGTTATATTCGTCATCTCTACAAGCGAGCGTACGTACCTCCAGGTATTCGTTCGGCGAAGGCTCTTCAGGTCGGCAGATACTGAGTATGGGCTGCGAAGCCTCGCGAGTCAATATCTCCTGGATTACGGAAGTGAACGACAACTTCTGTTTCTGGAAATGTCAACAGTTAGCCGTTACAAGTTTTAACAAGTTCAAGTTCAAGTTACTTTATTAATAACATCAGTTACACGTCAAAATATCAGTCGAACAAAAGTAACAAACATTAGAAATAATAACAAACAATAATAAATTGATACAATATAAAATTACTATATAATGTAACGTTGTCGGAATTGGTGCATTTACAGTAAAAATGTAAAATGTATACCACCATTAACTATCAATCATAATAAGAAATAAATAATATTCAATTTAATGTCATTTAACATGGCCCCTCCATTTCTGTTGATATCGTAAAAGGCGACCAAGCGATTAAATACACCAGGGGATGGGCAGCAGCGTCCGACTACTGCGAAACCCTCCAGCCTTGTAGGAGGCTCATGTCCAACAGTCGGTTACGGGCTATGATGATGATCAAAGATAATGTTAGTTTGAATATTTGGACGGATGTTATCCCTTTTTCACGTTAAAACGGATTGTCGTGGCTCTGGGCTGGTCCCGTTCATAAAACGATGCCTCGCGGGTGTGGACTGTAGATTGTCCAGTAGAAACACTTCCGATGAGATTTGAGAGCTTTTATTTTCTTGTAAAATTGTGAACGTTTTTATTACAAAAATGCAGAGTTCTTATACAAAATCCTATGCCTATGTACTCGCGGTAGGCAGGCAGCGCAAATTTCTACCGCCATCTGAGCGAGAGGGAAGTATCGCCTATCTCGTTCTGGCGTGCTCAGACGATGGTAGGTTCGAATAAAACATAAAAATCATTTTAAATCTTAGTCTAAACGAATTAACATTTTTAAACTTATACTAGACGCAGTAAATAATACGGATTGAGCTTAAACTTATATGTTTGCATATGTGTTGCTCTGACCCTGTAATGAGACATGGCATCATTTCATAAAGGGGTTATGAAAAGTAGCAAGTAGCGTTCTTTGAAGACTCCTGCACGGAAAAACTATTGTACAGATTGAGCTGAAATTTTGCACAGATTTTGCACGGGTACCAACGGGCGAAGCCGCGAGCAGAAGCTATTATGCTGAGTTAAGGTCGGTTTACAGTATCAATAATTGTTTAGGACATTAAAAAATCTTGATCGTATCGCTACCAAACTTCACAGGATTGTCCGCTGGGCTGGTCCAAAGATTGTCCTGAGAATGTCATCAAAATACGTCCCGCCGTTTTGGAGTCCATAGGAAACGTACACTCAACTTTTTTATAGACGTATTAAGATTAGAAGAAAATGGCGGAACAAAATACCTCTTTGAGTATAGCGTTGATGTCGTCGCGTTCAAGCGCAGGGTTCCACAGCTGCATTTCTTTGTAAAGCTGCTCTTCCAACTCAAACGGCTCCAGAACCCTAAAACATTAACGCAGTTTCAATATATATTGAATAAACTCAAAATTTAAATCTATATATTAGTAAGATTTTTTTGGATTTTTTGTTTTAATTGTACGACGGGGAAGCACTTGGCCTACATTTTACACGATTACAAGTTGAGATAACGCCGAAGATGGAGGCGCACTTCACCCGGAATCCTCAACAAACTGAGGAACTGGCTATCATACCTCTAAATGCCGGAACACAGCAATTTCAGAATTGTTATTATGACAGCATTAGGTAAGATCGTGGTAGCTAGCCGGACTTAAATAATGTACTATCACGAACCAAACAAAACACAATATATTTACTCCCCATGGGGATCGAACCCGGGACGACCTCTGGATATAAAATCAGCGGGTTGAACCATAGAGGATATATTATTTAACCGCCTCTGTGGGTTTATCCACCGGTGTCAGATACAGAGGTCCCGGGTTCGATACCCAGGGGAGTACAACATTTTGCTTGGTTTGGTTGGCGGTAGGACTTTGTATAAGTCCGCCTGGCTAGCTACCGCCATCTTACCTAAATCTGTCGCAATAGCAACAATTCTTAAAAATTGTTGTGTTCCGGCATTTAGAGGTAAGATAGCCAGCTCCTCAGTTTGTTGAGGATTCCGGGTGAAGTGCGCCTCCACATTATCAGGTGAGATGAAGGTCAAGCACCTTCTCGTCGTACAATAAAAAAAAACAAAAAACAAATAGATTTTTGGACCAAGTGCTTCACCTTCTTGTCACTTGAAATACAATACAATTTCATTTACCTGGAGGACGTATTTTTTTCAATTGTTTTGATGACATATGGACGGACAGATAGACAGACGCGTGATCTTATTAGGGGTCCATTTTTTCCTTACTTTTGAGGTAATACACCCTTAAAATACCAAAATCGCTCCAAGTGCGTTCAATATTTGAAATTCCCTCGATTTCCCTATCAAATAACCCTATGACGACAGGACCACCTGTGAAGTATACCCTTAAAAAAAAAACAAATCAGTCTAGGCGCCTTCGAAAAATCGCTGAACATAAAAAAAAAAAAAACCTACTTTTCTTGAAGTCGGTTATTAACAGTACTTATAAACACTTACCTAGCACACAGCTGTGCGTTGCACAGTACGAGGGCGTGCGGCAGCGGCGCCGGCGTCAGCGCGAGTCCCGTCGCCGGGTGCGGCGCCACCAGCACGAGGTGGCGCGCCGAACTACGCGTCGAGCAAATCACTGACAGTGACAGGTGACACTCCATCTCCACTGAAAATATTTATTCAAAACGTTTAGACAATACCAAATATCTAGTTCTACGCAGAAACCACGTGAGTGTCACGTGTCCAATGCGAATATAATTTATTAATAATTTAAACAATACCCAATATAACGTTATGTCCAGAAACCACGTGAGTGTCACGTGGTTCCATCTCCACTGCAAATATTAATAAATAATTTAAACAATACCCGATATAACGTTATGTCCAGATATCACGTGAGTGTCACGTGGTTACATCCCCACTGCAAATATTAATGAATAATTTAAACAATACCCAATATAACATTATGTCCAGAAACCACGTGAGTGTCACGTGGTTCCATCTACACTGCATACATGATTAATACAAATTTGAACAATGCCCAATTTAAAATTCTACCCAGAAACCACGTGAGTGTCACGTGGTTCCATCTCCATTGCAAATCTGTATGATAAAAATCAATTGGTGTTCGTTTGTCTCGCCAAAACTCGAGAACGGCTGGGCCAATTTAGCTGATTTTGGTTTTGAAATGTTTGTCGTAGTTCAAGGAAGGTGAAGAACGGGGAAGGAGGCTTATATTATATAATAGGTATTAAACATATATGTCCATGTATACTTTTGATATATGTCTGTTAATTTCATGTGCCTATCATATCATTTTATTTTAATTCAAGTACACTTTATACCTTTTCAGTGTATCACCTCTCTCTCACTCTCTCAAAGGTTTGGTGGTAGAAAACTCTTTAAGGGTTAAGCTCGCCTCTGTACATATGTTTTCCTAAGTCATGTCTAAATCATATTTATGTGCACAATAAAGAAATACAAGAATAAATTACAAGATTGGGGTCTACGATGCATGGATGGTATACCTTCGTCCACCTGCGAGTAATTGTAGAGGCGCTTCATCACCGGCAGGGAGATGGTGTGTACCCCCCGGGAGTGCATCACGGCGTAGCTGCTGTTCGAGTACTGGAACAAACATTTCATGCACCAATTAATGAACGAACGAATTAATTTACATTAAAGGTAAGCTGAAAATATAATAGCAGAAAATTGAAAATGTTGCGTTTCAAAATTTACAAGCGAAATTTGATAATAATAATAAAATTGATACCTACTATGAATATTGACTTTCGATATGTTCAAAATGATAAGTTAAACGTTGATCTACATTGAAGGTACGCTACTTTTTTGATACGAATTCAAATTTATTTATAATCATGAAATATTTTAAAAACTACAGGCGCACCGCGCGCCCGTGTTTCAATCAGTACCTCTGTTACCACTGTCGACGTCGGACGTGTGCTTGTCGTCGTCGCAGCAGTCAGACAACACCTAGACTCAGAATAAATATTAGGACGAATGTAAATAAGTTATTTGTACCAACATATAATCACATTACCTACCTACATACCAACAACGCGATCTCAGAATAAGAATTATCAATAGTTTTTACGATACGCATGCGCCGCCTACAGCTTGCCGTTGTCAACTCACATAACCGTTTCTGCCGCGATTTTAGCTGCGTAGAGCACCTGTCCTGTAATATTTATTTATTTTTTATAATATATTAAGGGTTGTGTTCTCACCGGGTAGATGTGTACGGGGTAGGAATGCAGCACGTCGTCAGTAGTGTTCAGCTCCACGGCTTCCAACACGTAGAGGGCGTGAGAGTCGTCACCTTCCGTCTCGCTCGTCTGGGAAATTACCAAACCAGCCTATACAGCTCAAGTAAGTATCATATTTTTGTTTATGGTACGGTATAAGGTATACGGTATAATAAGGGTGCTTGGCCTTCATCACATTTTTCAAGTTATGATAAGGCCGAAGGTGGAAGCGCACTTCACCCGGAATCCTCAACTGGGGAATGGCTATCTTACCTCTAAATGCCGGAACACAACAATTTTTAAGAATTGTTGTTATGGCAACAGACTTAAGTAAGATGGTGGCCAGGCGGACTAAACAAAGTCCTACCACCAACCAAAAATCATATCCGTAATCTAGTTCCCATAGAACCCATATACAAGCTTTGCTTAGTTTGGGACTAGATAGCGCTGTGTAAAATTAATATCCTGTAAAATGTTTTTAAAATATACTTCTGATTCAGACTTCAATAACTCCATTAACAAAACAAAACAACCACGTGGTTTATAGAGGTGCAAAGTTGTGCATGGTTTGGTTGGTGGAAGGACATAGTTTAAGCCGGCTTTCGCTCAGCTACCACCCTTACCTAATGTCTATCGCTATAGCAACAATTGTTAATTGTTGTGTTCCGGCATTTAGAGGTAAGATAGCCAGCTCCTCAGTCTTTTAAGGATACCGGGTGAAATGCGCTTCCACCTTCTGCTTTATCATATCATTAAATCAGATGAAATGAAGGACAATCGCATTCCTGTTGTTTAATAAAAAAAAAGTAACGTGAACTTAAACCACTGACAGCCGCGTTGGAAATTGCAGTGGCGGTAATAGTGTATACTCAGTAACATAAAACGCTTATCACAACATCGCTCAGACTGAGTTGGACCTGTTCTTATAATGAAATTACTAGAGCCCAATAAGCGACCAAAATCTAAATAATTCTTGACACAGTTTGGCAGCCCACAAGTGTCAACACCTAAGAACCCTTAAAAAGTAGATCACTATATATACAGCAGTACTGACCAGCAAGATTCGAAGCGTCCAGTTTAGAATGAACCCTCAACAAATGACAAAGGTAAGGACATAAGAAGTAAGTAGCTGTGATTCCGGCTAACGAATAAGACCCTTCCATTTCCTCTTGAGGATGTCTTAAAAGGCGACTAAGGGAATAAAATACACCAGGGAATGGGCAGCAGCATCCGCCTGCCAAGCGTGGTGATTATAGCAAAACCCAGGAGGTTCATGTCCAACAGAGGACGGTTACAGGCTGTTATGATGATAATGAAGGAAACAAATATCTACATGCGTTGGAGCTTGAAACACATAGGCGACCGGCGTTTAAAGAACTTGCACTGCGTCAATGCTGCTGAAGTTAGAGTATCTACTTACATTGGGCAGTAACAGGCAATGGTAGAGCGAGGCAGAAGCGGTGGCGACGACGATCAACGGTGGAATGTTGCTCCCCCCCAGCGCGGCGATGCAGCACGACTCAGACCCGTAGTTGTCGTCAGCTGGGGGGAACATCGCTAACGGACCGCGGACCGAAGAGTTCACACTGGAATTTGGAGACATACGGGAAAATTCGATAATTTTAGGCATAGAAATGCATCAAACTGGCGTTCGACTCAGCAATATGCTGTTATAATATAAACTGTAACACGCCAGTCCGTCGAAGTTGAGTGCATCGCGAACCGAAACACACGTCCTTACATTTAAACATACAAACAAATAACACATATATACTAGATAGATACACAACATGATTATAAAGAAGCAAATTAAATAAATAAACATAAAACCATAATATGAATGGTTTTATGTTTCGTATTCTCGGTGTTTTTTCATAAAAAATACACGGAACCACAACCAAACTTCATAGGTAACATAATGATACTGCGAGCAAACCTCAGGACTAGGAGATGGTAGGGGTGTATTCTTTAGAGGAGGGATACCTCGCTTCTAAGGTATACACAAGCTTTCTGATTGTCTATCAGAAACTTATTAATTTAAAACCTGAAACTTCCAATGCCCTGGAGATCTGTTATAGGCGGAGGAATGTTGGAGACGCTGTGTCGATAGCTTAGGGTAGGATCTACCTCGTCCATCCCGGGCCTAACCTTTGACCTTTAGCCAACGGTTGGCTGAATTATTCTATCGCTGGTGGTAGAACCGTTGTGTTCCATCGGTGCGCGAGAAAGCCCTTCAATAAGTTAAGCACGCTTCATCACCTTATCCTTGCTTTATCATAGAGCTATATAAGCCTAAAGGTCAAGATCTAAGAGAATATAAAAGAAGTCAGAAAGACACTGAAATGTAGAACTACTATCACCATCCTATTGTAGCACTACTATCATCATCCTATACTTATCTCTCTCTAGGAGTCGGCAAAACATGGCAAACATTTATACCGCCTCTGTGGTCTAGTGGTTCAACCCACCGATTTCAGATTCAGAGGTCCCGGGTACGATCCCCAGGGGGAGTTCAATATTGTGCTCGGTTTGGTTGGTGATAAGACTTTGTCTGCCTGGCTAGCTGCCACCATCTTACCTAATTCTGTCGACATAATAACAATTCTAAAATTGTTGCGTTCCGGTATACAGAGGTAAGATAGCCAGTTCCTCAGTTTGTTCAGGATACCGGGTGAAGTGCGTCTCCACCTTCGGCCTTATCTCAACTTGTAACCAGGTGAGATGAAGGCCAAGCGCTTCCACGTCGTACAATAAAAAAACTTCATTTACTTCAATCAGCCGTCAGATCATCATCCACTTCTTCCACACGCATATCCACTTTGACGATTACGTATGGATCTCTTTTTGGGTTTTCCTGTAGCCCTCCATTCTATATTCAACATTTTCCTTGTAACATGACTTCTCCCCGCCTTTTGCGAGGATTCCAGAACCAACCACCGCATAACCTTGTAAAACCAACATATTATGATGAACACACAGTGATCATGGCAGCACCATCATACCTCTTCCCGTCCAGCTCACAGGTCATCATATATACATCCCCGTTCCCCCGTAGTATCAGCACTGTATCCGAATCAGGCAGCGTAGTGAAGTCCACGGCAGTGTCTCCGAGACTCTCCAGCAACGTACGTCCAGAGATCAGACTCGAAGGCTGCGGGCCGATGGTAATGAGTTTCACCAGCTTTGGTCCGCTTCTTAAGGCTATGTTGTAAAGTCTGAAATGTATAAACGGTATTTAGCATTAAACATTTTCTTAAAATTATAAATATTCTTAAAATTCGTCATAATTTGTGCGCTACCATCTGCAATTTTTCACTGCCTCTCTGTCTTTTCAAGGTGGAAGAAATTTGGCTTTTATACAAAATCGCTCCATGGCAGACCTCATTCTTGCCTATGCATGTTTTGAGGTCAAAAGAAGACCCATATAAAGAATAAAGGAGATAAAGTCACATAACTTAAACAGTGCTTAGTATGAATGTGGACGGACGTAGGAGTAGGGATGAACAAAGAAGAGATAGATGGACCATCTGAGTGAGACGATATACATGTGAGAGGAGTGGATACTGAGATGACGGGAGTCAGGGGAGAGTGGAAGAGAAGAACGTTATGTTGACCTCATCTTATTATGGGATAAGGGCAGGAAGTAGAAGAAAAGTACCAATATCTTGTAAAATTCTAGTGCAGGATTTTTTTTGTATCTTTCTTTGACAATTTTCCATTGCTTTAGCCATAATCAGATATGTTCCTGGATGATTAATGTTGATGCAATTCCAACAAATGGCAGAATCAGCAGAAGAATACCGAATAAATTGAATGCTGCAAGGTAAAGAGTAGTTATGTGATACCTGATGGTATTGTCTGACACTAGCACCATGACGTGTGATAGCGAGCTTGGATGCCAGCACACGCGCCGCACCTCGCCTTGCGAGTACAGGAACCTCTCGTCGAGGGTATGGCTCCTGCAACACAACAAATGATACATCAATATATAACTAAAATAAACAAAAAACAGTTAGAGAGCGGAACAGTCTTGTGAAAGGGCTCGTCCGGGGAAGTACTACCACCATACCTATTTCAGCCGCCAAGCAGCATTGCTGTGTTCTGGATTGAAGGGTTTGGTTGCCGGTGAAGTTACGTGCACGCGAAGCTTTACACCTTTATGCCTCAAGTTTACGGGCGCAATGCCATGTAGGCTATGTTCTTTGTGGATGCGACCTACGCATTACGGCATTGTTATAGGCAAGAGTGCACTTAACATCAGATGGGCTACATGCTTGTTCCGTACAACTATACACAAAAAAACAATTTTTAAAATGCTTTTAAAAATATCCACAAAGACGATACACAGCTTTGGGAAAAAGCAGTGGTGGGTATTGGTCAAATACCTGCCTTTTCCTCAAGGCTTCGCAACACACGTACACACGTACATTTCTGTATTTTATCTCAATTTCAAATCACAACGATGCTAAACAAGTTTCACATCAAACATGACAAATATTGCCTTCATACACACATTAGCTGGCCTATTACCAAACTACGTCATGTAACAGAAAACTGTACGTATTAAGCAACGAAGATTAAGACGGTCATATACCGAAACTGTTTTCTTGTTGTAGGTATTTAGCAAACGTATAGCTATCTCAGCGGTTTCTGCAGCCGCCCTATGCGTCAGATAGAGACAGTTACTGCTCTATCTACTGATCACAGGTACATTTTTTTATGGAATTTACGACATACCTAGATCTTTTACTAAAAATTGTAACAGAGTAAATCGCTTGAATACAATGTATTAGGTTTAAACAATATTAAACGGTAGAAATGAGCTATTTATTTTTGTATAGACAGGTACGCGGTAATGATCCTCTTTATCTATGAACAGAATATCCTGTGATTTCACAGTAGACAAAATCTGTATAGTGGTCATCGATACGATTATTTACTAAAAGCCTTGGTTAAGGTTATCTGGTGAAATTTGCTAGATTGGATAAAATAAGTAAGGAAATAAGTAAGACAATTGCGAAGCTGACTGTCGAGGCGGTAATAAGGCTTAGTAGAACCGTTCTCCCATTAAAAGGCAGTTTGTCGTTAATTTCAAAACGGCACGTCGGATTCAAATAAAATTTTGCAGATTTTTTTTTTTATCATAATTAAGTTCAAAAACTATAAGAAAACTGTTGAAACTATTTAATATTTATCGCCTATTATATAACAACTTACACGTTATATATTTAAATGTATAATATAACATTCATAATGATATTTAGAGTGTATTATATATATGTATTCATATATATTTTATTATCAAGAGATACATTTATCACGTAGAGTTTTCCAATACTACTCGTATCCGAATACAAAAATATAAATAAAAAATCAGTACTTGTAGCATCTATATAAAAAAAATAATTAAGTGAATGAAGGTAACCGAAAGGTACAAAACAATCAAGACAATAATACAAAAAAAGTTTACTAAATAAACCTAGTAGACCTAGTATCAAATCGGTAGGGTATTTTATTACCTTTCGCAAGTTAGATGCCATAAACTGGTGTCTGACTCAGCATTTGTTGCATAAATAAATGGTCATCATACAACGCTGATCTTCCGTCGTAACCATAGAGTGATATAATAATAATGAAGACAAAAAATAATGAAATTGGGTTAGTGGTAGAACTTTGTTTGAGTCCGCCTGGTTAGCTACCACCATCTTACCTAAAAATTGTTGTGCTCCGGCATTTAGAGGTAAGATAGCCAGTTCCTCAGTTTGTTGAGGATTCCGGGTGAAGGGCGCTCCCACCTTCGGTCATATCATAACTTGAAAATCAGATGAGATGAACGCCAAACATAGAGATCCCGTCGTACAATATTTTTATAAATTGCATTGAGATATCTAGTTCTCATGGTTACTCACATTTCCCATGTGAAATGAAAAAAAACTAAGGCCATGATGATCATATGTATGATAATACGACATTTCACATTTCACACAGGGCAGTTCACCTGTGTGAACCCTTCTCTCACTTCTCGTAAAACATTAGGTTCCTGAGTAAAAAATTGCAAATTAGAACCTGATCTCTGGCCAGTACTAATCAAATTACCCAACCGCCATTCTATCATGAAAAGTCAGACCGGCAATTTTCGATTCGTTAGTGTTACACGTTTCGCCGTCAAACGAGGCGCCCTCGAGATTTCACACATCAGATTATTTCGGAGTCTGAGGCGAGACTTCACGTGAAAAGTGTACTAAGTGATGTGCATCGAATTATTTACCGCAGTGAGGGTAGCCGGGCCGTCGATGAGCGGGTTACTGCGGTAATGTCATTTGAAGACGTGTTTTTTTATTTCCTCGGTTTTTTTAAGCTATGCAAAGACTAACTCAGAGTCACTAGTGTACATGTAGGTACCTACTGATTCATTTTTTAATTTTATATTTGGAACTTTTCTTTATTTAGATTTAGAACTATAAATTGTTTGGTACATAAGTTTAAAGTGGAACAATGACACTGCAAAAGGTTTTTTTTTGTACGACGGGTAAGCACTGGCCTAAGATGGAGGCGCATTTCACCCGGAATCCTCAACAAACTTAGGAACTGGCTATATTACCTCAAAATGCCGGATCACAACAATTTTAGAATTGTTAATATAGCGACAGAATTAGGTAAGATGGTGGTGGCTACCCAGGCGGACTTAAACAAAGTCCTACCACCAACCAAACCAAGCACAATATATTGTACTCCCCTTGGGGATCGAACCCGGGACCTCTGGATCTGAAATCGGTAGGTTGACTACCACTAGACCACAGAGGCGTTTTAAATAAAAACCGTAGTAGCAGAGTCAGCGTCTTACTACAAAAACCAAACGAAAAGATCCATTATAGAACTATGATACATTTGAGCGTTCGATAATGTAAATGTTACATATTTACGACCTCTTCGAGGAGAAATTCCCGTCATCATAATCCACTTAATCTTATGAGGTATGATCTCCTATTAGAGTGGGGGTAGTCAGTACGTCCAAACTTATGTGCGGCTCATGCCCACTGTTTACATGTAGCTAGTATACATAAAAATAATAATAAATAAATATTACAGGACATTCATTTTACACAGCGCCATCTAGCCCCAAACTAAGCATAGCTTGTAATATGGGCACTAGATTACGGATAGAATATTTAAATACTTTATGTAAATACATACGTACTATATGATACAACAGCCAAACACGGAACAAACATCTATATTCATCTTACAAATGTTTGTCCTGGGTAGGAATCGAACCCACAGCCTATAGCGCAGAAGGCAGAGTTACTACCAACTGAGCTATGAGGCTTGTTAAACAATAACAACACGAGACAAGTTGCAATCCCATCGCCGCTTAGCGGAATACAAGCCAGTTTCCTCACGATGTGATCTTGACCGTCAAAGCATTGTTTTATATAATATATTTTATATGTTTTAAAGTACCTACTTTTTTTTTTTATAATTGGGAAACGCTGGGCCTTCATCTCACCACATTAAAAAATGAGATATTTGGTCAAATTCCTTCGCCTGAAAATCAAAACAGAAGGCATCCCTGCGGTGGACCAAACCCTCCCTCCTTTATTATCGGCGTAAAAAAGGTTTCATTCATTATTCCCTATGATAAATACGCGGTAAGAAGCGCCCTCACGTGGCCTCAGCTTTGCGATAATTTGCTGGCAGCCATGTTTGTTTGAGCTTTTTGCGAGTGCGAGAAAAATATCGTCTTTTTACACCACTAAAGGTGACAAGTGTTCCAGCAGTAAATAAAAGCATCAAGCTACTTTGTCTATAAAATAGGTATAATTTTAGGTAAACGAACCTAGGGGTTTGTATATATACCTTAAAACTATACCTGTGAGTATCGCTTATTATCGTTCTCCTACAAATGTAGTTAGTAGCTCACTTCGAAACGGCAGGTCCGATAAAAAATTACGTAGGCATTAACGGATAGAGATAATCTAGGTTTGTACACTGGGCCTCCCGAAGAAAACGCTTCAAATCAACAAGGTCGCCCCTTTTATAAGTGCAATAAATAATATATTATCATACTATTACGAATCACTGCATCACAGTCCGTAAAAGCCTACATATTTTCGGTAAATGCTAAGTCACTAAGTCAACATGACAAACTTTCCTCAAATAAAGTAATGATTTGTAACAAACATAACTTAATATAACTAACATAATTTTCAAGCTTGGCAAGCGGATTGATCCTCGATATCAGAGGATGATGAAGGGTGTCAATTATGTTGGCTGCTCAAGCCTATTAATTATTTATTAGAATAATCTATACTAATTTGATCGAGAAAACTTAATTTTTAATTTTTAAAGAATTAACCTAACTCTTCTTAAACCCTCATCTAACAGTCTATCCAAATAGATCACTTTGTAAGTTATCTTCAGCATTATTGCAGTGTCTAGTAATTGTTTTTATGACGCGGAAGCGCTTGGCCTTCATTTCACCTGGTTACAAGTTAAGACAAGGCCAAAGGTGGAGGCGCACTACACCCGGAATCCTCAACAAACTGAGGAACTGGCTATCTTACCAAATGCCGGAACACAATAATTTTAGAATTGTTATTATGGCGACAGAATTAGGTAAGATGGTGGTAGCTAGCCAGGCGGACTTAAAGTCCTACCACCAACCAAACCAAGCACAATATTAACACCTTAGATTCAGTGACGAGGTATGAAACCTTTTTCAATTGAAATGGGTGATATCTTGAACTGAGTATACATTACTTCCTCAGTTCATCATTACTTACCTCTAAATGCCAAAATGTTGAAATCTATGAGTAATTCTGTTTTCAAACGCTAAAGTTGTATCTTCGCATTCGGCAATATTCGACTTTTTCAAGACGTTCCGACTTTCAAAAGTTCTACACAAACAGCAAAAGAAGATTTAATAGTTTCGCTTGCGCATTTCAGACTATACGTACAACTAATACTAAATTCATAAAGTTTAAATAATAAATTTTCTATTTTGAAAGTGTTCCAACAACTTTGGGCACATAGTCATCATACATTATTTTTTTATTATCAAACAAAGAACTCAAAAATACATTTTATTTTTCAAAAACTTACTTTTCTAGAAAACTATAAAAATTTTCTTAAATGCAGAACTATTTTTTTCGAAATCGAGCACGCAACATGACTTTTCGATAACTCTTACGGTTTCAGACTTGGCCTCAGTGGCCCTGAAAAAAAAACTCATCTGTATATATATTTTTTTTATTGTAGGTAAGTAATAACATTATATTTATTAATATTAAGTATTAGTGATAAATTATTACATAATTTTCTCCCGTTCGGTAAGTAGCACTACCACCCACTCTATACTACACAAGGGTTACCTGGAAGAAAATGCTTCGTAGCATTAGTTCGCCACCAACCAAACCAAGCACAATATTGCTCCACCTGGGGATCGAACCCGAGACCTCTGGATCTGAAATCGGTGGGTTGAACCACTAGACCACAGAGGCGGTTAAAGGTTAGGTATTACTAGGTATACAATACAGCTACTATGTCACTCTGATACCTTTGTGAGAAATACTTGACTCATTTACCCCTGACCGTGTGTAATGCAAGTTTCGAAATGTTCGTAAAATGAAAACGAGCTTCAACGGCAAACACAATATGCAGACTTAAATGATGGGTTGTTTCTTGACCTGTAGACTTGTATAGCTCTAGGCTAAAGCAAGACCTCTAGGTCTACGATGGAGCTTTTCGAGAAGGCTTTTCCAATACGAGGTCACACCAACCTAAGACTCATGCTACGCGCTCTCTACGAGGCCCTACAAGCTCTACGAGCAAATACTGCTACGTGAGCTACAACATTCGTAGACATCAGCTACGCACCAGACATCACCAGCAAAATTTCAAAGTACTACGACGGTAGCACGTGCTACGAAAATCGTAGCAATAAATAAATAGATCATAGATAATTAACACACGCACTGCTGATGTTTGAATCATTTGCATAGCCACATAGATAAACTTCAGTTCTCAAAAACGTCTGTCATGTTACGTAGAGATGGGTTACGATAGCTTTAGTGACATTATTTCCATAAGTTATTCGCAACAGTGCGTATTTTCAGCAAAGCGGTAAAACAATAAGACCCTGAGAGCAGTCTTATCATAAATCCACCGTTTTAACACAGCCGAACGGAAAGGTCACGCCATTAAGCACAACTAAAAAAATGAACCGACCGTAAAAATATAAAATTACAAATGGTCCGACATTAGAACAAACGGGACACAAACAGTGGCCGCGGTGTCTCCGGAACAAAAACCGATAAAAAACGGCGCAAAAGGATCCGATCCGGTAAAAAATAAGAATCAGACAAAGCCAGGGCACCGGACACCGGACGGCCGGTAACCTCTATACGTGTCCAGTTTTTTTACGAGCGGTAGCCCTTTTGTCCTTCCGGGCTCTTTTTTAAATAGATCAGGGAGGAGCGAAGACCGCGGCGGCCACCCTGAAATATTGTTGTGGATTTTTCTGCTTGGCATTCATAAATATTTTCCATAGACCCGTGAGGGGGCGCAGGGATTTACTCGAATCGGCGGAGAATTATAAATTCGGTTAATAAAATATGATACGATAAAGCCGCTTTTTTACTCCGCAGACCTCTATAATATTTTGTTTAATTTAAATATGAATAATTAAATTTAAAAAGGAAATCTCGGGGCCTAATGAAATTTTTGTTTTCGAGATAATGAATTGAAAACACGCCGTGCCGTGTCGCTAGGACGGTGTTATTCTTTTCTCGCTCATTCGGATTCGTCCTTCGTACGAAATGTCGAGAAATAAAATACACTTTTCATTTAAAAAAGTGTATTAATTATGATGTGAATTAGATTTCCCGTGTTGTTGCGAGTGACCCTTTCTACTATCGCGGGTCTACCTGCGATATTTTTTCAAAGGCGCAATCATGAGTTTAATTAGCATTTTTTAAATAAACTGTCCCACTTTCCGTGAGGCTGCTTCGCGCCGTCACCCCAGCGCCTTTGACACCGCGAATACATCACACACACCGATGAAGCTTGAATCAAAGACACACCTGACCCAATTAATACGATACGACGTACCAAAGAATATTACCCCGATGAATGCAAAAGGTACCGTCGAATACGACCCCACAGCGCCTTTAATCAACACTCAACACAAACGGTCTACGATCAAACGGACTCAGAATTAAAACAAAAAGATGAAATATTATACAAAAAACATCGATCCGATACCCACAACCACAAGGGATTAAAATCGTAACGAACGCACACAAATATTCAAATACAATACTAACAAATTGATACAAACACTCATTAGGATCGCGGAAGGCGATCCCCCCCCCGGGGCCGGCGGAGGGGGCATCCGCCCGCCGTCCCGATCTACAACATTACAATCCACATCCAACGTACAAATATTATCTAAAATTCCTTCTCATTTATAATCCTTTTGTGTCCTCAAAGCGGTGTCCTCCGTCAAACCCCCTCACCCCTCGGGTGGTGGGGTATTTTTATATTTTTAATCGCGTCGGGCATTATCCAAATGGACATTGGCGACCGCGCCGACTACCGCTGCCGTCTAGATGATAAATTCTCCTTTCGTTCGACACCCGGCCGTTGTTTTGTCCCTCCTCGTAATGTGGCCTCCTTTATTGGTATCGGAGTGGGAAAAAATACCCTTACAGTCATTAATTACCGTCGATTTGTCTGCGAGTGACTGGCGAGCTTTCTTCGTCTATTAAAAATGGTTCGCCATCTATGCCCCTTTCCAAGGATGGTTTTTCTACTGGCGGCAAATGAAAATTGATTGTGGCAATACGCGATCGTCTGATGCAGATTCCGACTCGGTTTATTGTATGCGATGACGGTTCGCTTTCGCCCGTGATCGATGGCTGACTTTTGTTGAAATAATTAAGTCTCATTTGCGAGCGTCTCAGAAAAAAAAGTACAAAAAGAATGCCTATTAATCGCACTGTCAACTTTCCCATCGCCTTTATGTGCTGGGGATAAAGCTGTTCATGTTTTGCACAAGAAATTGAATCGATCGCTCGAGGGAAACAATAACACAAATCAGGGGAAAATATCCCAAGCCCCCATTAAATATTCAAACAAGAAGAACAATATCTTCCGTAACATAAAATTCGAAAAAAAAAAGTTTAAATGGGAACCGAAATCCGCCGGACCAATAAAACATAAAAATACCCCAATATATTATACCAAATTGAAATCGTATAGATGATCCCATTATTACGGCGGTACGAACACAGGGTGGGTCGGCTTTGCATATAGAAAAGCGATTTTTGTGAAAAACGATGGAAAAAGTGCAGTGGACTGCGGGCAAGAATTAATGGTGTGAAACTTTCGTGGTATCCTGGAGCTTGGCGCTCGCGCTGCAAATTTATGTGCGTCCACGTACCCGGTGGAAGGTTTTCGCTGGGCCAGCGCGGCGGTTTCAAGAATCGCCCGCGGCTTTTCATTTACAATGGATAATACTGAATACTATTTTTGTGCAGCTTTCACGACTTTTTAGAGACTAACAAGCGGAACTGAATTGATGAAACGTAATTAGGTCTCTGGTTATTTATTACCTAATTTGTTGTGTTATGTATTAGTTTCTTATTTAACATCCTGTACTATTCTTACGTTGCATGAATTAAACTCTTTATTGTACACCAAAAAACAAAAATAAACAGACAAGCAAGAAATACACTTAAGCTAGGTACAATGAGCGGGCTTATCGCTAAAAGCGATCTCTAAATTAATATGAATTAATATTATTATTATTATAAGTGAATGTATTTTTATGCCCGCGGTTTTTCATTAACAATGGATAATACTGAATACTATTTTTGGGCAGCTTTCACGACTTTTTAGAGACCAACAAGCGGAACTGAACTGATGAAACGTAATTAGGTCTCTGGTTATTTATTACCTAATTTGTTGTTGTATGTAGTACAACAGCATTAGTTTATTATTTACCATCCTGCATTATTTTTTTATGTACCACGGTGAAGTACTTGGCCTTCATCTCATCTGGTAACAAGTTAAAATTAGGCCGAAAGTGGAGGCGCACTTCACCCAGAATCCTCAACAAACAGAGGAACTGGCTATCTTACCTCTAAATGGAACACAATCATTTGATTTTTTTAAAAATAAACTTATATTATTATTATTATTAGTGAATGTATTTATATGATATACTACCTGCGCCCCGCGATTACTAAGTTAATATGCGACATTGAAAAAAAGACTAAAGATGTGTTTTTGCTATCACATTTTTTTTTACTTTATTCAAAAATTTTTTTTTACTTGCAATATCAATATCGGGATTATGTATTAATCAAGGGTATGACATACCTTCATAACAATGTCATCAAAATCCGTTCCGCCGCTTGAGCGTGAAGGAGACTTCCTTTCCATTTTTATTACGTTTTTCCGCTTTTAGCCATATTTTAGGCCCTTGTACATTGACATATAGAGTCACCAAATGTTTGTATCATTCGGTGTTTTTTGAGGCTTTTCTACTCTTACATTGTTTGTATGTTCTTATTGAATGTCCTGAATAAATTTAACTGTGTATCACAAGTCCTAGTATGGATAGTTCTTGCAATAAAATCGATTGGCCTATGGTAGACGTTCAAAATATTACAAGAAACAAAAACACAATTTCGACTTTTTCCCACTTCGAGGATTCACCTCTAATAATAATAAATAAATGGTGCCCTCCGGGTTTTCAAAAATCTTGCGCGGCTTATGATTGAGGCGACACGTGACCCAAGAGATGGCTCTTATTTAGGCCAGCGAATTAGCATAGCTATTCAGCGTGGCAATGCAGCCGGTGTCTTGGGCACGCTTCCGTCTGGTACTGGTCTGGAACAGTTGAGTTACCTATAGGCCGTTTGTAACGGTCCTTAGGTAATCTGACTGATTCCTTTGTACATAGTTAGTTTAATTGTAGTCTAATAACTACTCGGAGCGTGGAATGTTATGAGGATCACCTACTAGCGGGTAGTCGAATGGAGGAGGAGCACTAGGGAGTCACGTCCAATCATCGTTCAGCACATGCCCACGGTTTGCAAAAAAAGTGTGTCCAAAAGCCTAACCTTTAAAAAAACATAATCTGAGAAAAAAAACATACTCAAACCCAACATTCATATATCCACGCCCTGTATTTTCACGACCGATCCGATAAATCGGTACACAATCGCAAACAAGCTCAGCGTCAGATAAACCCTGTTTACGAACACGAGGTGTCGAACCGGAAGCGACCGTGGGATCGACTGCTAATGCTGACCACACTTCCGATTGACGACTCTTGATACTTGATACGGTGGTAGCTATGGCTGAATGATTACAATACACATATACACCTCTGTGGTTTAGTGGTTCGCTCACCAGTATCAGATCCAGAGATCCCGGTAAAATGCTGTGTTTGGGTTGGACTTAGTTCAAGTCCGCCTGGTTAGCTACCACCATTAATAAGGTATTTCGTCATAACAAAAATTCTGAATTGTTGTGTTCCGGCATTTATAAGTAAGACTAGCTTTTGTTCGCGGTTTCGCTCGCGTTAAGAAGTATTATTATTAATTAGGTATAGTTTTTGCGGCTTTACTTTTGTTTAGCGTGTGTAAAAAATTAGCGCCTAACGACAGTACATTCTTCAACTTCTCCATTAAAGTTCAGATTTACTTTAGCCATTTTAAAAAAGTCGAACCGACAAAACCTATACGATCGGTTTAAAATTGACAAAGTTTCTTACAAACTTTCATCCCCTATTTTAGAATTAATCAAAATCCTTTTTTAGTGGATGCCTACGTCATAACATCTACCTGCATGCCAAATTTCAGCCCGATCCGTCCAGTGGTTTGGGCTGTGCGTTGATAGATCACTATGCCAGTCAGTCAGTCACCTTTGAGTTATATATATTTAAAAAAGAAGCCAGTTCCTCAGACGTCCGGGTAGTGTGCGCTTTCAGCTTTGGCCTCGTTACAACTTGAAACCAGGCGAGATAAAATAACTCATGGTAGGCCATTCCATCGGTGCGCAGAAGAACCAGTGCCTCTGTGAAACCTTATCCTTGCTCTAGCTCTAGAGCTAGATAAGCCTAGATATAGAGGATAAGAACACACCCTTGTCGTTTGAACCAAATGGCATCATTAACATAGCTCCCAGAATTAGCAAGCTGAAGTGGCACTGGAAAGGTCACATTGCTCGCAGAACCGATAACTTTGCTCCCCAGCAGTTATCAGTTCTGCAATAGACCTCATCCTTGCTCTAGCCTAGTCCCAGATAAGCCTAGAAGACAAAGCTAGACCCTTGTCGTTTGGACCACATGGTATAGGTAATTTACATCGCTATCAGGACTAGCAAGCTGAAGTGGCAGTGGGCAGGCCTCATGGCCTCATAGACGCTGGGGAGCCTATGCGAGAACTTTGCTCCCCAGCAGTTATCAGTTCTGCAATAGACCTTTGTGTTTTGATGATTCCAAGTGAAATGCACCTCAACCTTCAGCCTTATTATCTGACACTAGATGAGAGGCGCACTTCCTTGTCATAGAATACTACTGACATAAGGTTTTCTAGTTCAGTTTCGAAATGTGCGTGGTTCCAGCCGCATTCAAGGCATCTGAGTCCTAGTACAGTGGTATAGAGGAAAAACGACTACCCGGTCCCGCGGGCCAGCGCTTCGCGTTTCCCTTTTATTTTTTCCATGCACTCCTTTTTCCAACCGCGGCGCGGTCGAAACTGTTTAATGATTTGAAAAACGTGTTCTATCAGCCTTTGCCGGGAAACAACCGAAAAAAGCCGACAACAAAGGGTTCAAAGTGCAAATATAGACTCATCGACGTCGATTTTGCGTGCGTTTGAACGGAAAAACAAACAATTTTAGCCTTTATGGCAGCGCGTTAGAGACAACCGCTAACATCCGAATACGCAAATACGTTTTTTTTGTGCGTCTACGCACAGATCTCATCGGCAATTTATTATATTTTGTCCGTTCGTGAATTTACGATTATTTGAACGGGACAATGGACCAGCGGCGATCGGGCGGTTTTTTTTTCTAACGCCAATAATGAATGTATGGAACGAAAGGGTATGATTAAAATAATCGCCGTGATGAAGGGTCATGTGAGCGGATTAATGTTTTCAGGGTATTGATAAAGCGTTTGATTGTGAAAAATTCTGATTCAGGCCAGATCAAACGTGAAAGCTGAAAGTTTTAATAGATGTTTTTCTTCCCGATTGCCTCAGAGAGAGGGTTATTTAAGCCCGCAAGATAAAACTTACGAGCTGTCTGAAAGCATATATGTATATGTTTTAATGGTAATAAACAAGCGTTTGACCTCCAGCTGGCTACATAAAAAGCTAGTTAGGATGTGGCCTAAGATGGTACGCTTTTCTAAAAATATCCTATTCACTCTGAACTAGGAGAATCCATGATTGTATTGGTGCGGAAAAACAGACGAGGGCAAGTTACATTCCTTATCAGTATTCATAATAAAGGTACAGACGAAAAGGTTAGTTCGGCACAATGGAACGATTTCTCAGTTTGTTGAGGATTTCGGGTGAAGTGCGCCTCCACCTTCGGCCTTATCTCAACTTGTAACAAGAGGAGATGAAGGTCAAGTGCATACCCGTCGAACAAAAAAAAAACTCCAAGATACGAATTGTAGCCTGCCGTACTCTGCTAGTCCAGTGGTGGTAAGGGGAAGGAAGAATTTGATCAAGATATCGTGCACACATTCACCAAAGTGGTATTAAAAGTACACAGACATCCTGTGTTCTAAGCTCTGCGAATTGGCCTAAGCATTGAGATAAACCTTGAGACCCCGTGTTTTCGAAGAGTTCACCAACATTGTGGTCTCTGTCCTAAACAACTGCATACAAATATTCAGGAATGGAAATCGTTGCTCTCGTCTGTTCTTTCACGCTAGTACAAGTCTTGGAGTCAACAGGTCCAGCCATTGGTTCGCTTAGCCTCCAATAATACGAAAATAACAAATGAAAACCACTCTGTGTCAACCTTCTAAGATTCTTGTAACATTCCTTGGATATTAGTAAGACAATTGAGCTATATTTTTTTATTAACAATGAAGAACTCAACAGGCTCACAGCTCAGTTGGTCTGCCTTCTCGATGTAGGTAGTAAGTTCGATTCCCACCCAGGACAACATTTGTGTTATGGATAATGATTTTTGTTCTGTGTTTAAGTGTTGTATTGTATTGTATAGTGTTGTATATACAAAAAAAGTGTATTCGTATTATATCCGTAAACTAGTTTTCCATGTTCCAGTTAGCCCTAGTGTGGGGTATTCCAGTAATTGTATAATTAATTTAAACTTATTGGCAATAAATGAATTTGATTTGATTTGAATTCCTGGAACATTTATTTGTTTATCTTTTAACTTTACCGTTTTATTGAAGTTGGCTTATAAAGTTTTTATTGTACGACGGGGAAGCGCTTGGCCTTCATCTCACCTGGTAACAAGTTAAGATAAGGCCGAAGGTGGAGGCGCACTTCACCAGGAATCCTCAACAAACTGAGGAACTGGCTATCTTACCTCTGATTGCCGGAACACAACAATTTTAGAATTGTTATTATGGCGACACAATTAGGTACGATGGTGGTAGCTAGCCAGGCGGACTCCAACAAAGTCCTACCACCAACCAAACCAAACATAATATATTGTACTCCCCATGGGGATCGAACCCGGGACCTCTGGATCTGAAATCGGTGGGTTGAACCACTAGACCACAGAGGCGGTTATTGTTCTTAGTTAGACATGCAGGTATTATTCATGTATACAGATCAAAACGATTACGAAGGTACACAAAGCAAGCTGACAAAGTCAACCACAAAGTCAATAAAACGTGAAAAACTCACGTTATATTTACACGAGTGATAAAAAATTGCCGCTCCATCGGACATGGGGTCATCGCGTACTTTAATTAAAACAACCGAATATAATATATACGGGAATTTTACGTGGGTATTAATGTATACGCGGGACAGCGATGTGTAGTATTGTGGTTGGAGAGCGCTACCATTGGTCACACATCTATGATAGCTCGGAGCTAATCGAGTTCGAGAAATGGAGAACTATGTAAGTAATTGACTATTATTACTATTATATGTGTATTAGAGTTTTTTAAATTATCACGATTATTATACATAATTGATAACAAAAACGGGTCTTCATCGCGTATCTTTTTCTTTAAAAAAAAATCTCTAAAATTTCTTTTTTCGGGAGTCTACCCGGGACCGCGGCCGTTGTAACACGGTCGAAACTGTCGGGAATATAAAAAGGTACGCGATGAAGACTCGTTTTTGTTATTATTTATATTATATATTATTATATTGAATAAACATTTCAGCGATAAGGCCGCCCATTGTTCTTAGACGCTATTGTTACTAAATGTTTGTGTTGTTCTATAGTATTATTTCTGTGTACAATAAAGTGTTCATTCATTCATTGACTTATTTTTAAACCTAGACCTAGTGTCTAGGAGAATATGAAGTCTGCGTTGGAGCGAGCTTTCCCAGGCAGTAAATCATGAGGCGCCAGAATTTTATGGTTGGTGGTAGGACTTTGTTTAAGTCCGCCTGGCTAGCTACCACCAGCGTTTGAACTGCGTCTCATTTGGTTTCAGATAATAAGGCCAAAGGTGGAACCGTTCTTCAACCGGAATCCTCAACAGTACGAGAGACTCACCTCTTACCTCTAAATGCCAGAACACAACAATATATAATTGTTGTTATGGCGACTAAGGTTCGATTAAGGTTCGATCGTTGTTATGGAACTAAGGTTCGATGGTGGTAGCTAGCCACGCGGAATCGAACAAAGTTCTTCCAACCTAACTAAGCACAATACAATACTTCCCTGGGAATCAAACCCCTAAAAAAAAAGCACACAAAACCTCTGGATCTCATACCGGTTGAACAAACCACTAGATTACAGCGATGGTTCAATTTATCCATAGGCAATTCCCGGAGAATCGCCTCATTTCGAGAATTATGTGACTTCAACAAATAGTAGGTGCCGCAATATCGGAGCATAGGGGAGTTTGACTAGAAAAATAGGATTATTAATTAATTGTATTTTTGTGCGTGACGGTTAATATGCACGCGCCGCCTCAAGGGAGCTCTAATGCGCTCTATTCATAACTCTGCGACAGGGTTATGATTATCTATGGGACCTGGAACTACGTACCCATTAGCTATGGAAATAACATCTATAAATAAACCGGCTAAGCGCGAGTCAGACACGCAAATCGATACTTCTAACCCACAATTGAAGACAAAAATGGGCAAAATGTACAGGTTTATTTTTCATCTCGTACCGTAGTATTCGATTTACTTAGCCAGTTTTTATTATTTGTTGTTTTACTAATTAGTTCTAGTCAGTTTTGGCTATTTGTATTTTTTTTTTACTTGAACGTAAAATAAAGAAGGTACGTTTCTTGTATGGGGAGGGGGACCTAGTTAAAAGAATATGCAGTGCACTACATTTTCTTAAAACAATAACAATCGAAAAATATGGAAAAGAGTGTTTGTACTGGAAACATCATTTCCATATTTTTTTTTTTTTATTGACGTCTTATTTTACCTATCTTATGTTTATTACTTATACATAGATTTACAATTCAGTTTAATTTAGGTATCACATTTTGGTTCTGTGTGTCCCGCTCACCGTAAGTGCTTTAACGCACCCATCGAGTTAAACCATATTTAAGATCTGTTGTGAACCCACATTATTTTCGAGCAAATTAAATTGACCAAGGGCAAGAATACAAAAAAAATCTGCCAAAACCATTTTATAATTCATAGTAATCCGCAGTCAATCGGACGGTGTTCGACAAAACAACAAAAAAACATCAACGGGTCAAACAGGTTTATATTTAGCACCTCTCGCTCTTCAGGAAACAACAGTATTTCTGGCGAAGCTAATTTTCGTAGATGTCAACACAATGGATATGGCGAAATTGTTCAATTTATATACCATAAATTAATTACCGATGTGAGAATTTTATAATCACATTTCATATGTCAGTGACAGACAGATAGACGGACAGTGGAGGCTTAGTAATAGGGTCCCATTGACACCCATTGGGTACAAAACCCTCAGGGAATTAATAAAACATATGTTTTTTTCAATGTACGACGGGGAAGCGCTTTGCCTTCATCTCACCTGGTTACAAGTTATGACAAGGCCGAAGGTGGAAGCGCACTTCACCCGGAATCCCCAACATTATTATTTTTTAATCGGAGATGGAGCATGCAGCCCACCTGATGTCAAGTGCATCTCTTGCATTACTGCGTAGGTCACATCCACAAAGAACATGGCCTACGCGGCACTGAATTGCGCCCGTCAACTTGAAGCAAGAGCCTCGCGTGATATCGCAACATACTGGGACGCTACCGCCGACGGCGAAGCCGATCTCCATTGATGGCTTAAAATTAGCTTCATGAGAACTAGAAACGATTTTTACCGTCAAATGTACTGAACGGATAGGTTTCATAACATGTGTACACTTTTGAGATGGGAAACGCCATTTTGGATATGACACATACCCGGTAGGTAAAAATCGTTTCTAGTTCTCATGAAGCTAATTTTAAGCCATCAATGGAGATCGGCTTCGCCGTCGTCGGTAGCGTCCCTGATGAACTATCTTATATATTACATGACATTAATTTCACACAGCACCATCTTGCTCCAACCTAAGCATAACTTGTCATATGGGAACTAGATTACGGATAGAATACTCAAATCCATTTTTTTTATGTAAATACATACTTATCATACAATACAACACCCAAACACAGAACAAACATCTATATTAATCACACAAATGTTTGTCTTAGGTGGGAATCGAACCCACAACCTATCGCGCAGAAAGCAGAGTTACTTAAGACACACTTAGGTAAGATGGTGGTAGACGGACTTCATGAAGTCCTACCACCAATCAATTCCAAGAGATACATTTTTTTGTTTCGTCAGCCCGATCAAATCCATTCTGAAACTATGCTGCCTATCCTTACTTTGTTTGTATATATTTATCTTGCTTATTGTCGTTATCAAATAAATGTTTCTATTTCCATAAATGTTTCTATCCAGCATATCCAGCTCTGTGCTCATTTGAATAATGAATGGTCCACCGCTGTAGTTCCGTTTCCGCGGCCGTCGATCCCGGGATCACCTGATCAATATTAACAATCGGGACCACTGGGATTTTTCCAGGATACGGGCTTGAATTAGTAATGCCGAGTGATTGGCCGAGAGTAGGTCGACGGGCATAAATGGAGAGCTACTGACTCATTAACACCTATTGGTCAAATAGAGCGAGAGATAGATATCGAAATATATATATATATGTTAATATTGTTGTAGTAAATAAGCTGACTGACCGACAAACAACGCACATACCAAACCAGAGGTCCTACTTTTTGAGGATCATTTTGGGTCGTTAAATCTACCGCATGTTCGGAATCGCGACTAGCATACAAGGAGAAAGCCAAGAGAATCGGCTAGTTAATTTTCTGATGATCCTTAAAATAATTTAAATGAAATTTATAAGCAGGTACACACATTATTAACCTAAATACTGAACAATATTAAAAAATATTGATTACTACCGAACTTGTGTAGTGGGCAGTTTGTTAGTATTGAGAAATCACCATTTACTTAGCTGCCAGTAGACATTAACGGTAGCAAATCTTCGTTAACATCCACTAACATCGGTGTACCACAAGGGTCAATGTTGGAGCCTTTTTTGTTTCAGACTTTTTTGTGTGTTGTTATGAATTAATGAACTCTAAAGATAAAAGTTCAAAAGGCAGTCTTTTCTCTTGAGAAAACTATAGGATGGACAGGATAGAACAATTGATTACATGATTTAAGAATATCTTCTTCCTTATATTCGTAAACTACTGCATTGACTGACTCGCGACTGTTTGTCCTAGACTGTTGTGGAAACCCCACAGGCGAAATAGACTCAAGCCAAACACCGTAACGCAAGCCCCGAACTTCTCAAAACCCTTTTAAACAAAACATGTGCCGAGTTAATGACCAAAACTCGCAAAATAACTATGTAAAACTAAAAACGACAAGGACGAAATTCGCGTGGAACGCTCTCGATCAAAAGACCCCAGTCTACTCAAAAACTAGACGAAGCGAGCCGCGGGATTTTAACGCCAAACGTCAACTACTTTTGAATTTCACCCTAAATCGCGTTCATACCAAGTGAGAGCTTAAAACTAATACATCTGGGTGGCGTGTGGGTGCAGTGGGGTAAGGGGTCCAGGGGGTCAGGTCGGTGTTAATTATTCACATTTTAATTTACGAAGCTCGGGATCGCTGCCCGGTCCTGGGAAAAATGTCTTGCAATCCTTCGACAGTTATTATGGTAATGTATGACGTACGGCCGTTTGAAGTTTCATCTCTTTTGACTTGCGGAGGGGACATTCCACTAGCTCATCTGGTTCCAAGATACATAAGCGAGACATATTGAGGGTTAAGCGTATCCGTTTTAAATTGCCATAGAAATATTCAAATGTTAAAAAAAAATAAAATAATTTCTAAGTAAAAATTAGGTTTTTTTTTTAATCATTAAGATTGAAGGATCATTTTGAAACGTCCAATCTACCGTCTGTTCAGAATCGCGACCAGCAAACTTGTCTGAGAATTTATATAACATAATAAAGATTCTTAGTTAAGTTTTCCAGCAATTTTATATGAGCCCTGTTGGTTTCTTCCTTTTTCCTTTACCTTTGATTATTTGGACCTTTAAGAAAACGCTTAATGTAAACTCTGCTCTTCTTATTCGTTTACTTTGTTTGTTATCTAATTGAAGTTGTATAATTTTCCATTCGGTGTATGACTTAAATTGGTTGTGCAATTAGCAATAAATACTAATTGAGTTTAAAGTAAGCATGATACGTTGTAGCAACTGTTGGTAAGTCTAATAAATAATAAAATACAAAGTAAAAAAAGTATACCGTATCAAATAACACCTTCAATCACTAATATTATAAAGTATGTAAAACTATTAATCCGATTTATAAAATTCTTTCACCAATATTTAGAATGAATTTTCGGGGAAAAATGGGCTATTTCTTAATTTTATCTACGTGATTTTTGAATATAAATACTTAGTTGGGAAGAGTTACATAATTATGTTCGTATTTTTTTACGGCTATAATTTATGCGGTCAGCTTATGGTCATCTCAATACCAGATTTTGTATGAAAATAAAGTGATTGAAAAAGCAAGGTGTTTCTGGGAAGTGGTTGCAAAAAAAACCTAGCAACATTGAGTTATAAGTACTACGTAGTAATATAACTCGGGGGAGGAGCGCTTGGACTTCATCTCACCTAGTAACAAGTTGAGATAAGGCCGAATGTGGTAGCACACTTCACCCGGAATCCTCAACAAACTGAGGAACTGGCTATCTTACCTCTAAATGCCGGAACACAACAATTTTAGAATTGTTGTTATGCCGACAGAATTAGGTAAGATGGTGTAGCTAGCCAGGCGGACTCGAACAAAGTTCTACCACCAACCAAACGAAGCACAATATATTGTACTCCCCATGGGGATCGAACCCGGCACCTCTGGATCTGAAATCGGTGGGTTGAACCACTAGAACACAGAGGCGGTTAAGAGCGTTCTCGGAATCTCCATCGGAAGCCTTCGATTTCGATCCGATAAAGCTTTCTGTATGTTTGAAAATACCTATGCTGGTTCCTATACACTGTCTTGTATAGATATATATAGTATATCAAGACAGTGTATAGGAACCAGCATAGGTATTTTCAAACATACAGAAAGCTTTATCGGATCGAAATCGAAGGCTTCCGATGGAGATTCCGAGAACGCTCTTAACCGCCTCTGTGTTCTAGTGGTTCAACCCACCGATTTCAAATCCAGAGGTCCCGGGTTCGATCCCCAAGACATAACACAAGTGTTATGTACCAAATTAGTTGCTGTTGCTGTCTGCAGTTGGCTACGAACCTTTTCAGTCAAAAAGGCACATAGTATCAAACACGTAACACAAAGAAGCAAAGCATAATACAATTTGCAAATCGTTTTCCAAATGGGATGGAATAAAAAGTGTTTGATGCTCATACGATCTGAGTATTGAGCACCGCCCAATGTTGCTCCGTGCATTATTCATTGAGAACAGAATGCAACCCCAACATATTAGAGCAACACTTTCTGACGCACGTTTTGCATACTACTTGCACCTATCCCTTACTAATCCATATCGTTGGAAAGAGATGCGAGGTTACTCGATACGAATGAGAAAAAGCGATCACAGCCCAGGCACGATTGTCATCTAAATAATTCAAGCATGTATCTCGTTTGCTTACACGAACTCGTTACCGGATAATGGACTGTATTCGCACGTGATAGGGTCCGTTTGTGTTGTTTTGCGGTGGTGAGTTTTTACAGGCTCTTACGAAACGTCGATTCGGATCGAGGGGGTTGCGATGAGCTCGCAAAAACAATGAGTGCGATCGTAAAGCTGGAATGACAAGATGCGGTGCGATGAGGGTGGCTAATAACCAGGCCGTCCTGATCATTGTAACCGTTGACTTTATCCTGCAAACATACCTACATACAGGGGGCAACCGGATCGCTGTAACCTCGCCACACAGGCTCTTAAGAGTCATAGTGACGAGGGACAGAGCTCAGCCAAGGACTACACAAAAATTCCATAGTGAAGACTTCAGTAAGAAGTTTTAGTAAGAAGGTACCTTAATCTAAGTTTATAAAATAAATACATTTTTATCTTTATCTTTTCTTTTAACTACGACAAGACCGCTTAAAGCATTCTTGTTTTAATATTACTTTACTTTTGTCACTAATATAGAAAAAACGAGACAAAAGTAATGTAATATCAAAACAAGAATGCTAAAATAAAAGACCTGGGTAACCACGATTACCCCCAGGTATTTTATTGTGGTTATGTTATAACTAGAAGTCGCCAAATGTTCGTCGACTGTAAAAGTATCTCATATAAAGAGAAATTTTCCGCATCCTTCTTCATATTTTTGTTATACATACTAGTGGTTCAACGAACCGGTTTAAGATCCATAGGGACCGTGTTCGATCAACGAGTTCGAGTACAATATTGTACTTGCTTTGGTTGGTGGTAGGGCTTGGTTTAAGTCTTACTGTCTTTGTTATTTATCTTAACTAATTATGTCGCCAATACAATTCTAAAATTGTTGTGTTCCGGCATTTGCCAAGGGCCAAGTGCTTTACCTTCGTAAAAGAATAAAAATAATTCATCATTTAGTTTATTTTTTACTTCAGTGCACTTCACTAACCATTAGTGACCGTTACGGTAGTACTATCTGGTAAAATGGTGAATTTCCTCTTCAGGTACCTATATCTAGCAACACTCTCAATGATAGATTTAAAGAAATAGTTGAGGCTTTCCCAGAGCATTCAAGCAATCCTTTACTAGAAAGGGTGGTATGGTATCGGGCCCGGCTGCCGACGATACTTTTAAATAGGACCATGACGTGTCTTTTTCCGTGCAGTCTAACAATATGGTGTAGTTATGTCCAAACAGTTAGATCATCTAAATTGAAATTGAAATCATTTATTGAAAAAGAAATACATATTAACAGTGTCCGCTTACAAAGTTAACTGTGATCAGTTTCTCGTCTTATGGCGTAACTTAACACTAAACAAAGGTATAAGTACCTACCTACATTATATTAAATTAAATTACATACATAACAACAAATAATATAGCTAACATGACAAATTTATTGAAACTTTTTTAGTACAATAATTGATTAATAATAATGAAAGATTTATTTTTCAAACATTGTTCATTTGGAAACGCTGTATACGGGCGTGTTACAAAATCATTTAAATTATAATCAAAAATACAATGTTTCGGTCTATTTAAGTATTCTATCCGTAATCTAGTTCCCATATTACAAGCTATGCTTATTTTGGGGCTAGATGGCGCTGTGTAAAATTAATGTCCTATAATATAATATAATGATAATCATATATAATTACATATTCAGCTGTAGATGGGCATTGTCAAAATAGAATAAGTCATAAATATTTATTAAATGATAAAAAAAAAAAGAAGAAAATATATGTCATTATATGTATAGTAATGTCCAGAGTGTACAGTATTTGTAGGCACTTCAAATAAGCCCGTCATTTATTTTTTAATTTAATTAATAATATATTTATAGTCAATGTCCAAAAATTAATTTACCTTGTAAATGGTTTTATCTAAGAAGACTAGATGGCATAAACCCTATTTTCTGACGTCCTTCCATCCTACTCCCGGATTCTCCACGTCAAATGGGACGGGGTCTCAGACAGGTGGGTGGAGATCACACACAAATGGCCAAGCGATTGGCACGTACCTTAATCTCGTGTGATGGAGGTTGTTTGGCATTCGGAGAAGTAATACACAACATTCTTACTTTTACAATCGTTTCATACAGCGTCGCAATTATGACGATACACGTTTTTTAAAGCATATAATTAAAAAGTAAGTATTCTTGATATGAGCACAATGTACCTATTTATATTTGTCTTATATTATGGGAATCAAAAGTCAAACGACATACAAGAGCCAGTAAATATAAATAACATCAATATCGAATATGTCAACGAGTACACCTATCTAGGCCAAATAATATCAACAAATGACTTAATGTCAAAAGAACTAGAAATAAGGACAGCTAATGCGTGGAAAAGATACTGGTCTTTTAAAGAAATAATGAAAAACAAAGATACAAACATGTACTTCAAGAGAAAACTTTACAATAGCTGTATTCTGCCAATTCTAACATACGGGTGCCAGACTTGGGCGCTAACAAAAGCCCATGCCAAGAAACTAGAAGTCTGCCAATCCGCCATGGAAAGAAGTATGCTCGGAAAAAGGAAATTAGATAAAATAAAAAACGAAACACTAAGAAGACGCACAAAAATAGAAGATGTTACGCTTAAAATAAAGAAACTTAAATGGAGATGGACAGGACATACAGTAAGGGGAAAAGAGAAATGGAGTAGAATCCTGATGAATTGGTTCCCGAAGTACAATAAACGCAAAAGAGGGAGACAGTACAAAAGATGGGAGGATGAGCTAAAATATATTGCAGGGAAAACATGGACAAGAATAGCAAGAGACAGAGAGGAGTGGAAGAAGTTGGAGGAGGCCTTTGCCAAAAAAGGGCAAACAGATATAAGTGTCGATGTCACGTAAAATACTAAATTAGAACCAATGTGAAATTATCTGAAATAAAAGGCTTAAATAATAATAATAATAAATAATAATATATTATGGGAAGCAATCTTCGCCAAAGCACAAGTTTTTTTAGCTTAAAGGTGACGAGGGCTCATAATTTTCATGTAGTAATTCATTATTTTTAACTGATTCTTTATGTAATCTAGTTCCCATATAGCAAATTCACATTCCGCAGAAATGTACAAACAACACTTTTAGGCAAAACATATGAGAAAACATAATACATTTCACAGAATTTTCTGCTTTTTCGGCTTATAATGATTCATTAATTCATAAAAGAGTAGACGATCCCCACCTCGGGTACACGACCAGCCTAATCGAATTAAAATACATAGAATATTCAAAGATCCACACTACATTGCCTAAAGACATCAATTTTCGCCCGGTGTCTGTAATGTCACAATAAACATATTAAACAGTAGGGATACTTTGGTTTTCACTGAATACAACGCGCGGTTGCACCAGCCGTGGTCGCGGGCAGGTTCATAGATAAATACCCATTGTATTGTATCAAACTATTAATTGAATTGTGTTCTATCTTGAAAGTTTAAAAAAATATTTACACTGAAAATATCACCGTAGGGCTATGTAGTATTTGATTTACTTTACGTCATTTATTTTACACACCGCAAGGAAACCCTCAAGAACACGACGTCACTCCGTGAAGCTTGCGAAGACCCCAGGACTATTTTACGCTTCTGGTCGGAGTAGGCTGGATATACTAGCCGGACATTCCTCACGTACATTGGACTACGTCCAATAGTCATGGTCATAGTAATTTATTTGTAACTATCGCTACAAGTCTTGCATATAAGTAACACTCAATAGATAATCATAATTAATATAAAATACAATTAATAAAACTAAGCTTTAATTAAACGAAAATATCAACAGTACTTAAATTACATTACAATAATTATATTTAAATACAGCCTGCATTATAATATTATGGCTAACTTAATCTTAATGTTTATATATATAACAATTTCCTAGTATTTTTCAAAAAATGTAATTTAAAGGATTGCGTCGTTCTTTTTGTCGCTCTCTGGAATGGCGTTGTAAACCTTAGGTGCCATCACATGTACTAACTTCTTGCTTAGACGTCTCGGTACAGCCAACATTATACCTCTGTTCCGGGTATTGTACTGGTTTCGTAGTAGGCCTCCAGATCCGTAGGTCAATCTTATCAAGTGGCTCTACTGCTTGACGCCTCAATTGTCGCATCGAGTACATTTACATATTTTTGCGTTGGCCGTGTTTTCAAAGGGTAGGTTGATACGAATTTCAAAAATACGCCAGTCGCACACACTCATTATGTTTAGAGCTCGTAAGGGCTCAATCACACTAGCGATATTATATCACGGAGCTAGCTATCTTACTTCTAAAATATGCCGGAACACAACAACTTATGAATTGTTGTTACGGCGACATAACTGGGTAAGATGATGGTAGCTAGCCAGGCGAACTCAGACAAAGACCTACCACCAACCAAACCAAGCACAAAATTGTACTCCCCATGGGGGTCGAACCCGGGACTTGTGGATATGACACCGGTAGGCGAACCACTAGACCACAGAGGCGGTTAAAAAATATATTGCGCTCGTGTAGATTATTGATTGTATGGGCTAATAATAAGTCATATAAAAAAAACTGTACTAAAATTGCTTTTGTGTAAGTACTATGAACGTTCTAGCTTTCAAAGTCGAAGCCAAAATGTAAATTCACATTCCATTTCATTTTTAAAACGTCAATTTTACCGCCTATTCGGTATCGCGATCAGCACACAGGCAGAAATACTTTAAGGCAAGAACCTTGGGCTACAAAATTTTATGATGCATTCAATATTATGTTTATTATTATGTTTATTTAAATAATTAACAATTACTTATTGAAATAATTAACATCCTTAACCTATTTAGGTTAAGGATGTTAATTCGATATAGTCGTAGTCGATATAGTCACTTACTTTGCAGTAGGTGCAGTATAATTAAATTATTCTCTTTAAACAGCTTGAATTTACGAGCAGAAAGTTTGGTGGCGCTTTGAATAACCAACCTATACCTTTTTACGTGGGCAGACCGCAAGTGTGATAGCCCCCTAGTTAGTAACACGTAAGGAGCTGGTTGAATACTAATTGAGGTTCTAGAGTGACGCCCAGAGAAGACATGCCTTGCATTAGCTACTAATTAGATACGTCAGTTTGCTAGTTTTTTTTTTATTTCGATTGGGTCTGATCTTGACCTTGAAATAGGATGAGGCCTGCGGTCGAGCGAGCTAAAACAAAAGAAGCCTCACAACTATCTTCTTAAAGACATAAGATCCGTTATCGTACCACATTAAAAGATTTCACACAAGATACGCTTCGAAAGCTCATAATAAATTCACGGTTTCTCTATTCCTACATTATTATATTTATTTAACCGCTTCTGTGGTCTAGTGGTTCACCCGGCGATATCAGATCCAGAGGTCTCAAGTTTGATCCCCATGGGGGTACAATATTGTGCTTGGTTTGGTTGGTGGTAGGACTTAAAGTCCGCCTGGCTAGCTGCCACCATCTTACCTAAGCCTGTCGAAATAACAACAATTCTAAATTTTTGTGTTACTTCATTTATAGTTGAGAAAACCAGTTCCTCACACTGTCGAGGATTCCGGATGAAGTGCGCTTCCACCTTCGGCCTTATCTTCACTTGTACCCAGGTAAGATGGAGGATGGAGAGCCCCCGTCATACAATAAAAAAGGTACTATATTTCTTTATTTCTAGAATGCGGATTTGGTATCGTATCTCCACACCTGATCTAATCTATGACGAAGGTAGCACGGCCGTCTGGCAGGGTGGCTATGGTGTTAATTATACGATTTTCTTTGAAATAACTTAATAAATATTGGATAAAGCCCACCCCAGCCGGCCCCAAAGAGAGGGTTCACTGCAGCCGAGTACCCGGCTTTCTCCCATACGTGTCTGGTCATTATTGTGAATGCGTGTGTATTATTAGTTTGGTCTGTCCATCATATTTTTTTCAATGTTTGATGTTTTGAAATATTTAATATGAATTTCAAACTTACCTTAATAATGAATGAAAAAAAAAACATTTATTTGATGTATAAATCATGCATCAAGATGACATTCGACTCAGCAATATGCTGTGTTATACTCGTAATATAAATTACAACACAACGCTGGTCTACCAATATATTTATGCAAATCTATTGCACGCTCACAAGAACATTGATGAGTGTAGTAAAATAAGTGATGTACACAGTGTTAATGCTAGAAATAAAAACAAACTTGATCCTAGGTATCGCTCAGGAAAAGTAAATCATTCATTCTTAGAAAACAGTAACTGTAAAAAGTGTGTAAGACTCTGTTCGTAAATTCAAATGACATATAAATAATAATTTAATTAAAAAGTGCCTACTACAAAATTAGTGACTAAATCGACGATAAGAACGCGTGGCTCGATGTTGCTATACCTAACAGTTGACAGCTAAATGGTGATTTCTCACATTAACATACTGTCCATTTGGTAGATAGGTATGATATAGTAAATGTTATAGATAGTATTAAGTATTAAGGTTTGTAGCTTACCTACTTGTATGTATGTTATTTAAAATTTTATATATTCATGTTGAATGGATCATCAAAAATTACCAGCCAAAGTTTCTTGCCTTACTCCTTGTGTGCTGGTCGCGATTCCATACAGGCGGTAGATTTGACGTTTCAAAATGATACTAAAAAATCTTAATGCATAAAAATTGTTTGACTATGTCTTACGTTTAAACCAGTTGGTTGCAACTAAAGTTAATGTAATTGAAGACATTCAGGTAACACAAGCAGATTCCATTTGTTAGTCAGAGCACATGAGGTAATATTTTGAAAAATGAAAATTGACTGTGCGCTTGAAAATATTTTTTCTGGATGGAGCGGCCATTGGCGACCTGATGATCTCAAAAGCTGGCCTGGCAATACACATGAGCGTCACCAAAACATTGCAAAATCCATAAATCTGATGAGATTTTATTATTTTAATTAATAGGGTAACACCAATTACATGAATTAAACAACAATTAAAAATAGAAAATAATTCAAACATTACAATAAAATACACACAAAAATAATATTGCAACTTCATTCACATAAATACTCGCAAACTATCACACATCGCGTTCACAGAAAGACTAACAGTCGCGCAAAATGTGTGACAGATGAAGGAGGCCTTTTCCAACAGTGGACATTCAACTAACAATAGCTGACGAGGAGTGGTGATGAGATCTCGCATCAAACGTAAGATTTATGACGTTCAGAGGACTTTTTTCAAAAGTATTTGATAAGTATCATCTCCGGGGGTATGGCCACGCGATGCGCAGGGGGCGATCAGAACATGAACAGGAGAGCATTAGACAACAAGATCATATTTAATCCATGAGTGCCTATCATTACTAAATTTACTAGTGATTTGATACTTATTTTTCTCTTTCAAATAAACTTCAAATGAAGATTCTAAACAGACTTATCTATTATATCTATATTATTTAATGTATTTTGCCTCCCGCAGTCATATCAAGTGGCAGTCGCTCGTCTGTAGGTAAATCTTAAAAATGGTTCTCATTCAAACGGTCAGCTAATTAAAGAGGTTTTGGTCAGCCCTTAAGTGTATTCTGTCACCAAATGAATTAAAAAGCGAGGCGTTTCTGGGTGCAAAAAAACTTACCTTACTTTAGCTTACAACCTAAAACTCGAATTATATGCTGTAAAAAAGTACTAGGTCAAAACATTAACAAATTTTATTATGATACAAAAATTCACAACCCACGATGGGACTCGAACCCCGAATTCTGGCTGGTGAGATGGCGTTTAATATTGGTAGCATGTATTATAAACCTCCAAAACCCAATCTCCTAAATATGGCACCTTTAACGCGCTGCATCCACTCTTAATCTATTAGCGGAGAGAGTCGATCTTTTTTGCTGCTCTCTGAGTGAATGTCATAGGACTGTTTTATGTATTATATGTTATTGTAATTAGATTTGATAAGGAATAATTTTGACTGACGATAAATTCGTCATTCAAAATTAGTTTAGGTTTTATGTAATAATTATGACGAAGATATAATTTTTGATTATAATGAATCGACATGTTTATGTAGGTAATTATTGTTATTATTATATTATTATTTTATCTGTTCTCTAGTTTAATATAATATTATAGGTATTAATGTGACCAAGTAGGTTCACTATTGCATTAGGTGTCCCTGTAATAATAGTGTTCTGTTCTGTATTATGAATAAATAATTAAATGAATACCATGTAAATTTCAATTAAAAAAATTGCAATTCAACAAGCCTCATAGCTCAGTTGGTAGTAACTCTGCCTTCTGCGCTGAAGGTTGTGGGTACGATTCCCACCCAGGACCAAACATTTGTGTGATGAATACAGGTGTTTGTCCTGTGTTTAGTTGGTAGTAACTCTGCCTTCTGCGCTGTAGGTTGTGGGTACGATTCCCACCCAGGACCAAACATTTGTGTGATGAATACAGGTGTTTGTCCTGTGTTTAGGTGTTGTATTGTATGATAAGTATGTATTTACAAAAAAAAAAGGTATTCTATGCGTAATCTAGTTCCCATTAGGCTCAAGTTTGGGGCTAGATGGCGCTGTGTGAAATTAATGTCCTGTAATGTTTTTATTTGTATAATTAAAATAATAAGCAACTGGCCGGTTGAAGATTTAACTAGTAATTGCGGACGTCCAGTTACCGTGGCTTCACATCGGAAGCACGCAGATGGCCATTAAACGGACACAAGAAGCAGCCGCCGCAACGTCACCTGCGCGAGAAATACGAATAGCAACGAAACCGCAACGCCTTGCTCTGAAATACATGGACCCAAGGCCTTACCATGAGATTTCCGCAAGTCCTCACACCGCCGGTCCAAAGCGCGTATTTTGTTCGTTCACACTTTATTAGCTTCACTTGTAACTAGTAATCAAATCTTAGAAGTATCGAAATGAAATTTGGTATATGTAGTTAGGATGACATTACTATTTATTTTACTATTTGTTTTCTTCGGAAAACATACAGATACAATGATATATGAAAAGGAAATATTAAAAATCATTCCTAATCCAACAAAGTTTCCACTTTTAAGTACTACGAAAGAAAGGAAGTGGACAAAATGCAAAATAACAAACAAAAACAAAATATGAAACCAGAACAACCAAATTTTAAATATTTCAGGGCCACTTTGCTCCGAAACTAGAGCTCCGATTTCAATATAGTTTTTACCCAACTACCTAAGAAGAATTTAAGTTTTAGCCTAATTACATTTTTCGTGACGAACTGCCTCTGTGGTCTAGTGACTGGTCCACCGGTTTCAATGTCTTAAAGTAAATCTCATGGCAATCTCATTTTATTTAAATCCAGAGGGAGATTAAAAAATGATTTACAGCTATTATTCGGGTAACAAATAGAAGATGCAACAATTTTTAAAATGAGTTTTTTACAGATTTTTAAGGAATTCAAGCATAGCCTAAGATACATTGAAAGCAAGTGTTCAGAGCAAGAATGATGATAGAACCAGGCAAATCTATCGAACTAAGCAAACTCATAGTACCTCCGTTGACAGGGAAAACACAGTGTTTACCTTACCTACTCGGTTCATGCAAAACTCGACACATAGGTGTAGTCGCTGACGGCGACCGAAAATACAATCGAAAATGCACATCAGGTAGAACAGATACCAAGACCATATTATTCTGTGCGTTGAGGCAAACTGGTAATAGTAGTTTAAGTATGTCTCTGAGTCGCTCAATCTTCAACTCAGCCCACTGATGTCGTAAAAGCCGCCTAAAGGAGAGCCTTCTCCTGGTGAGACACACACAGAAGGTGCCTTCTGTGTATTATTTACACCTTTACTGCGATCACCAATCCGTTTGCTAAGCGTGGTGATTATGGCGAGACACTTCAGCTTTGGAGGGGGCTCTGTTGCATACTATACAATGTATGCATCTTCAAAAAATTTTACAAGCACCAGATTCTTTGTGTGCTGGTCGCGATTCCGAACAGGCGCGGCGATTTGAGGCTGATTTCGGTGGGACCACCACTGGACAGAGGCGGTTGAATCTCATCTTGAAGGACGGCAACAGCTTACTGTGTATTATTTATCATCTTATTACTGCGATCACTAAACGGCCTCCCAAGCGTATTGATTATGGCAAAACTATTTTCTTTATTTATTGAACACTTTATTGCAAAAAACAAATACTAGTGTACAATGGGGCAATAAAAGGGCAGATTTTTTTTAAAATAGCTGCTGGGTTAGCTCTTCATGAGTCAGAGCAAGAAGGAGTATACGAAGCGAGAAGGCACTGGCTCTCTGTTCTAAGCCGCTTAGCGCCAGATTTCGGCAAGAGATCGCTAGCCAGGTGGTCTTTTGCAGGTCCTACTAGCAATGTTGTGGTCAGCCGTAGCCGTTACCAAAGGCCAGCGATCCTGTTGCCCGGGGTAGACCCCTAGGTACACCTACATACATTACTATCACAGTTCAGTCGAGGCTAGATGCCTCGACTGAGCTTCTTTCACCACGTAACCAGCACTCCTTTACAGTACCGAAACAGCAGTGAGCGTAAGTTAGCCTCCGAAGCGAATAACACTAAATCCAGACTAAGTTCCGTGCACTCGGCTATTTATTTAGCAACTTTTCTCGCTAATGCCACTTACGGAACGGTAGATTGGAACATCGGATGCTGCATCAAGAGCTCACAGATTTTAAGATCACTTTTAAAACTTTGAAGTTCCGTTTTAAGGCATCAAAGTACCAACACTCGGTCCACTTGAAAAATCTTGAGCTTTTAAATTATCAAAGGCTTCATCCGCTGATGTCTAAATGAAAATATGTTTCAGACACGATCATGTTATCTTTTTTTTTCTTGACTTGTGTGGATCTTGATCTTGTAAGCGATGATACTACCTATTGAACTTGTATAATTATCAATTGGTCTTTATTATTTTTGTGACTTCTTAATGAAAATTTGTTTAGAACTCGATCTTGTAAGCTATGAGACCGCCTATTTGTACTTTAAGCTTTCGTTTTTAATTATCAATCGTTCTGTATTATTTTTGTGACTTCAAAATGAGTTTAAGACTCGCTCTTGTAATATTTTTTTCTTGACTTGTGTGGATCTTGATATTGTAAGCTATGAGACAGCCCACTGTACTTTTGGCTTTCGTTTTTTAAAATATCAATTGTACTCTACTATTTTTGTGCACATTATAAATGTTAATTCATTGTCTAATTAATAGAAAGTTGATAACAATTAAACGTAGAGCGGAGTGTAGAAAGTCTTCTGGATGGATAACATGAGGGAGGCGAAGTAATGATGCACCTACTGCACCGAAGATCGTGGGTTCGAATTTTCTTAATTGTTCATTGTAAATGTTGGCAGAGAATGTGTACATTCAATATATATGATGTTTTTATTATTGATGATAAAAATGGCCAAGCGTTACACCACCAGCTCACTTTTGAAACAAGTAAAGATGTAGCCTAAGATGTAGCTAGCTTGTCTCAAAGGACCTAATTCTAGAGGATTCACTCTAGGATTATTAAAAACTTAAAATATTTTCAAGGCTATCAAAAATATCAGCTAGTAGGTTTTCGTAAGCTCCTAAATATATTTCGTCAGCAAACAAAGTCAATTAAAAATGAAACATGTTTCTGGATGCAAAAAAATATCCGAAAATCTATGCCATGCTCTGTTGCAAGTTCGAATTTTAATGCCGATATAAGCTATTAGCTGATTTTCCTTGGCCGTAAATAAATAAGCACCAAGTAAACTTCTTAATGATTAATGTGTAACATTAGTAATATATAAATATGTGATAACATTTCTTTATATATTTAAAAAACATCATTACTGGCTTTTTTTTATTTAATCCTAAGGCGATGCCAAATCTAGATAGGTAAATTATGTTAATACAATACAATACAATACAAATCGTTTATTTTCAATCAACTCAGGATCATTTGATTCACACACAGTTTCATACAAAATAGGTACATACTTATAAATCTAGCAGAAATTGGAAGGATAACGGGCATGTCACAAAATACAAATTTAAATTTAATGAATTACAAAATGTCAAAATAAAATATTAATAAAAGTCAAAAAACAAAATAATGATTTAAAAATGAATTGAATTGCAAAATGTCAAGATATTCATAAAAGCCACAACAAAGTAATTATTTAAAAATGTCAAGTCTGAATTTATTATTATTATTGAGAGCATGCATCTGGGCGCAGTGATACAAATAAATGCAGTCAAACCTATTTGCAAATACGTTGATAATGCTGTTGGAGCTGGCCCGGACCCTGCGCATCAGAGATGTACCCCGCTTGCGCATGGTGCTGTAGAAACAGTCCACGCGCATCTCGGCGAACATCCCTGACGCACTACAGAACCGGGGCAGTCCCATCAGCACTCTGAACGCATTATTATATTGAACACGCAGAGCGCTGTACTGTTTTTGCGTATAGTTCACCCATAGGCTGCACGTGTAGAAACTCGAACAGTAAGCCTTAAAAAGTGTAGTTTTCACTTGTTTTGAGCAGCGTGCAAATCTACGAGCTATCATGTTCGCTCTTACAGACAGCGCCCTCCGTTCTCTCTCAATGTCAGCATCGTCTTTCAAGTCAGAGGTCAGAAAATGTCCCAGATATTTAAACTTATCTACTACGTTAAGCGGTACTCCACACAGTTTTATGCAAGGTATAGTGGACACTGGACAGCTTCCTCTGGCACGAAAAACCATGCATTCACTTTTCGTACTGTTATATTTTAGGCCATGTTCGTAAGCATACCTCTCGCAAATGCCTAGTAACCTGGCTAACCCACAATTTGATGCACTCAACAGCACCATGTCGTCTGCATAACTAAGATTGTTGACACAAACACCGTCAATATGGCAGCCGACACGGGTGCTGCTGAGCTCAACAATCAACGCGTTGACATAAAGGTTAAACAGCTTTGGAGACGTCAGCCCCCCTTGCCTCACCCCGGCCTCCAACCTGTATGTCTCCGAGTAAGCACCTGACCATCGCACCACATTGACTTGATTTCGATACCAGAACTTAAATATGTGGTTGAGTTCTGGAGGCAATTCAAGCTGTTTTAACTTCTGCCATAATACGTCATAATTAACCAGGTCAAACGCTTTAGACAAGTCGAGGAAACAAGCATATATGGGTGTTTTGCGATCGGTGTAGTACTTGATAGTCTGCTTCAAACTTAAAATAGCCGTCTCTGTGGAAAGACCTGGTCTAAAACCGAATTGATTATTATGTAGTTTCAGATAAGGACTAAGTCGAGTGTCAAGCAGACTATCCAGCACCTTTGCTACTATTGTGGCCAACGAAATTGGCCTATAGTTATTTTCATCACTTATATCGCCAGTCTTATTCTTCACAATGGGCACCACTACAGTCCTTAACATCTCCGCAGGTAGATATGAATGTCCCATACATAAGGTATAGAACATGGCAAGTACTCGAGGCAGATGGGGGCCCGCATGTCTTAGGTGTTCGATGCTGAGACCATCATGACCAGGAGATTTACCACGTGACATATATTTTATAGCTTTATAAACGTCTTTGGCTATAAACCTAGTTCCTAATTCCTGGCCATTTGATCCCGCATCGCTCACCGACTGCGATGGTCCCAAAGGTGAATGAACGGCAAAATGATTCCTGAACATTTCGGCTATATCTTTTTTATCAGTGATACCAGCAACGCTCACAGGGAGACCGGGTTTACTATTCAATTTATTGGTGGCTTTCCAAAAACTAGAGAAATTTTGATTGAAATGTTGAGCTGTAATGTTATCCATTTTTATTTGTTCGCTATTGTTTTGACACCATCTTAACCGTGATTTGAATATCTTTTTGCTTTCTACCATGTCGTTGTAAATGCGGCCAGTATTAGGTTTGCCAGAATTTACCCAGATCTCATACTTCGACCTCGCCTTCCCGTGAGCATCACTTACATATCTATTCCACCCCGCGATAGGTTTTCGTTTATGTTTGAAATTCCCATTCAATGCACTACTACTAGTGGCAGCTTGACTTAAAACACTAACAATTTTATCATACAATTTGTCAATAATACATCTATGGTCTAAATTATTACACATAAAATCACTACAAAGTGTAAACTCACTTGGAAAATCTATTTGTCTTAACTCATCATGACATATTTTATAATAATTTTCTACCTGTTCTACTTTTCTATCCCCCCATACTAAATTTAATAAATCTAAGGTACAAATACTATAAGGTACTTACTACACATTATAAACATTTCTTTTCAATGGCGAAATATATAATAATCAAATGTAATATGACATTATATTATAATGTTACATAGTCAGAATATGGGGGGCTTTTGCCCTGCAGTGGGACAGTATAGGTTAAAAAAAAACTACATAGTAATTAGGTAAGGTACTCCTTTACAACTCCTGACGTAATTATCAAAGAGACTTCATACATATCAAGCATACGTTTGAAATGAGCATCAATATACGGAACCCGAGTCAGAGCAACAAGCTAATCCAGTAGACGCCTCGATAAACATCTCAGAGGTTCGCAAACACGGACTGACCACCGCAGTACATGACTAGTGACGCTAGTGATGTTCCTTCACACGGGTCGGACATTTGCCCGGACAAACCAATTTTTTAAATTAACCGTCTCATATATATTCATAATTTTTTATCATTTATACACAGATAAGGACTTGAACACGAAACTGCAATGCGACGTCGCACTGCAGTTACCGAGGTACACCACAATGACGTCAAATTTTTTATCAAAATGTGAAGCTTTTGATGTTAGATACATTTTAGAAGACCTGCCTTTATAAATTATATATTATTTAGTATTTATATTGGGTGTCGATGAGGATATCTAAAAAAACAAACATCTATATTTTTGCATTTGGTTTGGTTAAACCTTTGTGCTTATGGTAAGTGTTTAGATGATGTAACCGAATTGAATTGTTACCCCGTCCCTAGAGAAGATGGACTCTGCAAACAGTGGGTAGTGTATTAGTGATTATAGTGTAATGTGTCCGATTATGGATTACCACTGCCGTTTGTTGGTATAGGGTGGATTCTGGCAACATTGGTCAGTCGTTACATCTCTGTACACCAATAGGTAGATCGGGTAAATTTGCTTGAGGATTACGTTGCAATCTCGAATGTTGATCTATTAAAAGTCACATCTCTTTATAAATTAAATGAAGAATCAGAACAATCAATGCACAGTAAAAACGAGAGCTAAAATACAACTGGCAGATAATTCAATAAACGGACAGCTAATTATAAAATAGCCAGCTTATGAGCATTTGGTCAGTTCCAAGTTTTGTCAGCAAACAAAGTTAATTAAATAAGCAAGGTGTTTCTGGGTGCAAAACATAAACCTGCTGACATACTCCGCCAAAAGTATTGCCATATTAAAATAAATTCGGTTTCAGAAAGTGGTTTTATTAAAATAATTACTAACCGTCAACAACTCCCAGTTTTCGTTTCAAGAAGGTAATGTTTTTATTATAAGTAATCGATTATGACGAACAAAATCAACTTGCAAATGTATAAGTTACAGTGGCCATTTCAGGTCTCGACAATGTTATAGCCGCAGAATGGCCACTATGGGTGTTTTTTTGTATTCTAATGGCCAAACTGCTCGCTAATTATAATTCGGATTGATGCAAAAAGTAGAGATTCTCTCATCAATATATGATTCGAGATTGTAATTAGAATGCGCATTCGGAGGCAGGGCACCGCAGGCCGAGCCTCGTATTAATATTATCACATATCCGGACCTCAGAGCTCACTGGAAGAATTTTTAATGGTATGCTTTAATTATTTTGCCTCTGGCTGCCCACGGACGCTCTAAGTTCCATTCACATTAGAGAATTCATTTTTAGTCGAGCCTCCTCCACGCTGAATTATTAAACGACTTGCCGAAAACTGAAAATTTCCCGAGATCAGTGCTCACGCGTATTTATGAGTGCGTAAATTTTAAGAGAGGGATTGGAGTAGGTAACCGTTTGTACATTATGAGAGAGCTAATTAACTGGGACGAGTGTCATTAATAATGGACCAGAGGTGCGCCAAGATACGTCATCGCCGAAAAACAGCATTGTGTATTCATTGAAAACGCGGCCGGCCAAAGTGAATAAGGCAAGCGATGCAAAAAAAACATAATTAAAATTAAATCTTGCTCGGGTCACAAAGACACAGGACAGAAAAATGTAATACGATTAGGAACAAATTACACACGCGTGCGATAAGTCCGTGCGAGGCCTGGGCTTTGGGAGTCTACTCTCGTTCATAACGATCGCAAAACGTAACATGACCTCACTTTAACTTTCAGATTAGACTCTTCCGTGCGGCGATCCAGAGACAGTCATCGTGAACGACACTGAATGAAACCACAGATTATATAAAAGACTGTCGAGCTAATAGAAGCTACAGTGCGTATTGACATTTATTCAGGTAACAAAAACGATTAAATTCAAAGTACGGTCGTACATTTCCAGAAACAGATTGATGTAAAACCACAGATTATATAACAGCCTGTCGAACAGAAGCTACAGTGCATATTGACGTTCAATCACGAAACAAAAACTATTAAATTCAGTGTGCAACGCTCGAAATATTAATTTTCAAACTTCGCGCCGAATTTCGGTTTGATTATGGTATCGATGGCACGAAAGAAACACGAAATTTCGTACTTCGATGAACTAGAGTAGACCTCCTGGTCAGGTAACCAACCGTCCCCCGCTCGGCCACTTTGCCTTTGTCCGGCCACTTTCTTTGTATATCGTACCATTTTCATGCAAAATTTAATTTCGTTTTCAAGACTCGCGCGGAATGATATTACCGCGCGGCCGCAGCGACCTCCGCGCCGTTTGTAATATCATTCCTCCTCAAGTGTGTGTGGACATCGTGCCTTTTTCATCACATTCCCTCTCGGTGGCTGGTCACAGCGTTACTGTTTCCTTTATTGCGGTTCGGAATTAAACGTTGGATTGCGCTCCGTTAATTGCTTAACAAAACTACCTTCGCCAGTGTTGTTTTATCAATCCTTTGGATACCTGCTTTTGCAAATGTTCTCACAACAGCCATAAAACATTTTCCCTTTCGAGGATTCATCTCTGATCACTATTTGGAGCGATTTTATGAGGATCGCCTGCTCACGACATACTGTTTGTCGTGTGTCATGTTCTCACGAAGCTACCTTTACCGTCATAGCATGTGCAAGTGTCAAAATGCGCATATAAACCTCCGTAAACCGAAAAGGCCATTGGTCCACGACTGCATTGAATCCACAAGCTCCAAATCAGAGAGACCTTACCAGCCCACAATGTGTTTTACCGGCACAGCCGGAACAAATGTACATATGCAAAACTATCTCTCGATAGTGATTTGAACGAATTTTCAAATACAAAGGCTGCTTAACATATTTTAGTGAAACATTGCAAGATGGCGTCAATCAATAATAGTAGATACAAGAATTCTCATATCGCGTCTCGTAAAATAAAAATAAAATAAAAATTGTAAATGTTGTGATCAAGTGTATTCATACTTGATATACAAAGAGATACCAAATTGTTTACTGGCTTTGTGCATTTCGGAAGTCAGCCGTTCCGTGCAAATAAAATCACCGCTTCGCTTCACTTCCCCCAACTGCTAGTCAATTTCTCACCGATACTCCCTAAACTTGTAATAAAAGCAACAAGTTCTTTGGACAGTATCATGTCATGTTAAAGCACCCCGATAAAATTGTCGAAAAAAGGATTCAATAAGTGCACCCTCTTACAAGAAAGTTTGTAAGTTGCTAACCCTTTAAGAAGTTGCGCACCCCAATTTGTTATCGATAGCGGGTCCGAGTCAAGGGCGCATCCCTGCCTCCCTGAGGTGAAGGGATAAAAAAGGGATTCTTTGTGTGTCTACCCGCAAATCGGTGCGGTGCGCGCTCAATGGGGGCGATTACGCAGCTTAAATTCAAACGTGAGAAGAAATCTTCTTGGACATTTTATTCGGGATATTTGACGGGGGATTACCGGTCCACTGATAGAATATTTATAAGGTAAGTTTTTGTATTCAGATGTAGCTTGGATGGAAATGATAAGCACATTTGCATTCCACTTTCAAAATTTGCGTGAGTATATTACACATTTTTAATAAGGGTTTACTCAGTTGATAAAGGCACCAACTTTGTTTCGGTTCTCCCAGGGAACCATTTTACACAACAATTGGAGAAGCAACAGTTAAGATCAGACAGAAAATTTACTACCAACACATCAAATTTCTCCTAAATTCTGAAGTACCCATGAAACGGAAAACCACAAGTCAATCTCACACACGCCGCCGCTTCAGGGGCGTCGAAGGATTAACCGGTAAATTGGCTAAGCCACCCGGATCGGGGATACCAGGGAATCAATCACGGAGCAAGATTAAGAAGGCGGCGAGGTGCTGTAAGGAGGTGAATTTGTTCCACTGCCTTTCCTGAGCTCGAGAAACTTCCGTGATCAAAAGATTTGAAGGCAAGTGATGGTTTATGGAATTTTCACTTTAGGGAATGAACTGCAATGGGATTTAATCCTTTCAATAATCTGTCTAGTGTTGCGTACGTTTTGTCTGCAAACGTTTTCTTTTGTAGCAGTCGATCAAAAGTTTGACCACCAAGTTGCAGCAGGCAACAGCCACATGACATCATACAATATCAATACATAACATGAGACAATGTAGGTATAGGAATATACTGCTGATGCAATGTACTACTGCCTGCAGTCGGCTGCAGGATATGCAGGAGATTGTACCTATAAGAGTTACTTTTTACACCACTAAAGGTGGATAATAAGCCTCATAGCTCAGTTGGTAGTAACTCTGCCTTCTGCGCTGTAGGCTGTGGGTTCGATTCCCACCCAGGACAAGCATTTGTGTGATGAATATAGGTGTTTGTTCTGTGCTTGGGTGTTGTATCATTTAAAGTATGTATGTATTTGCAAAACAAAAGTGTCTAAGTATTATATCCGTAATCTAGTTTCCATCTTACAGCTACGCTTAGTGTGGGGCTCGATGGCGCAGTGTGTAATTAATATTACCAATTGTTAACAATTCTAAAAATTGTTGTGTTCCGTCATTTAGAGGTAAGATAGCCAGTTCCTCAGTATGTTAAGGATTCCGGGTGAAGTGCGCCTCCACATTCGGCCTTATATACTTGTAACCAGGTGAGATGAAGGCCAAGTGCTTACCCTTCGTACAATAAAAAAATATGTCCTGTAATATGTATTTATATCACAGGCCCACCTGATGGTAATGCTGATGGTAAACCAGAAGCATCACTCGTGTGTACCTGTCCTTTACTAGTTATTAAACGCCTGTTTTTAAAACCCCCACACTGTAGCTACTGGGGAAAACCTCGGCAAGGAGACCATTTCACAGTTGGCAGGAGGTTGGTTCGCAGGAGTAGGTCCCTCTTAAAACACTCTCCAAAGTGTAGGGGAGGAATCTCTGTCGTTGGCAACATGGATTGGCAAGATGGAGAACGGCTTGAAGGAACCTTGATCCAGAAAGCTAGACACATCTGGGTCAGTAAACATACAAGGTCATAATACCAGAGCTACTTTACAAAGGGAGAATTATCAAGTCGATGCAGCTCGCACGATAGATCAGATTACCTAGAAGATAAGAAAGCTTGGCACTAAAAAAAAATTTGCTCCAGTGAATTAATTGTAATTAGTATTCGATAATATTGAGCTATTGTAATGGATCACTAAAAAAATAACTAGCCCGTGGTTCTTGCTTTTCTTCTCGTGTGATGGTCGCGATTCCGAACAGACGGTAGATTTGTCGTTTCGAAGTGATCCTAAGAATCTTAATGAATAAACAATAATATAATTTTGAATCATACAACTTTAGAACCTTGAAAAAATGGCTCCAGCCATTGAAGTTACTGGCTTATGGAACTAATGAACATACCTTTGTCCACCTAATGAGGAAACATTTAGGAAAGCCACCATTTCGCTTCCCTCTCACGTCCCGATTCCAATAGATTCTAATAAGATTACTGTTGTCACACCGTTTTCAGATAAAATAGTTTGTGGTCTATAATTGGGGTTCAGAACACAGTGTTTGCCATCAATAGAAACTGCACCTTACTGTTTTGAGACAAAGTTTGTTTCTGAGCAATCGTGTTTACATTGGTCATCACTCGCATGACTAGGCAATATCGAAGGAAGGTGATATGGTAAAACTGCTGCTGTTGTTTAAGCTTTACCACAGTTGTTTTAGGGTTGGTATTTGGTTGTCGCTGTTGGGGATAGTTGTCTCCGATCGGGTAAGGTTTACAAATTGGATCGGTCGCGGGTGAATCAGGGTAACCCAGTAATTGAGACTTAGAGGATCATTCGGTTCGGATCGAGCGGTTAAAGGATTAGGGAGCGATGTATCGCTATCTATTGATCTTAGTGTTGGGTCGCGGTTGGGGCGATTCGTTGACAAATCGAGTGGTTTGGGACGAGGTTTGTGCTTTTTGTGGATGTGACAGAGTAAGCGAATCTCGGTAGATATGCTGTTTTAACTTTTTTACTAACTAAATCTGGATAAAAAAATCATACTATCTGGGACGCTACCGCCGACGGCGAAGCCGATCTCCATTGATGGCTTAAAATTAGCTTCATGAGAACTAGAAACGATTTTTACCGTCAAATGTACTGAACGGATAGGTTTCATAACATGTGTACACTTTTGAGATGGGAAACGCCATTTTGGATATGACACATACACCGGAAGGTAAAAATCGTTTCTAGTTCTCATGAAGCTAATTTTAAGCCATCGATGGAGATCGGCTTCGCCGTCGTCGGTAGCGTCCCTGGTGGTGATACAGTGGTATAGATACATTTACAGATGGTTTAGCTCTACTTCTTTCCCTATCCACCCACTTTAATTTTTACTAGATCTGGACAAAAAAAAATGTACTCTTTGGTGGTGATACAGTGGTATCTAGATTTTATTTTAGGTGGTCGTAAGGACCAAATCCCTAAAATATGCATTCACAGATGGCCAGCTCTACTTCTTTCCCTATCCACCAAAGACAACCGAAGCCGTCCCTACGTCTTTACTTTTACTACGTCCTACATTAAAATAACCCGAACAACGTCACAATGAGTAAAATCAGCCACTTCCACTGCCCGCCAGCCCTATTCCTGCCACAAGCCACCCAAAACGGTAGAAACTTTTATTAACATCAGCTACAATCATGAAACATGTATTTTAAGACTAAACCTCATACAGTATACCGCTAAGCGGGCTTGCAACCTGTCACATATCTTAAATTTAAATTACTTGCTAACCATGGGGATGTGCCGAACGTAAGTTTGGACGTGCCTCTGACTAAGCCCTAGCAGGTGATCTTCATAAGATTCACGCTCCGAGTAGTGATGATATATATCATCTCTGATGAGATACACTACTCAGAGATACATCTTCGAAGGGGAAAAAGTCGTGAGTATGTTTGTTGTTCATCATGCAGTAAATTAAAAAACAAACGTAGGCAGAATCAAAATCGATAGAGAGTCAACACAACAAACAAATTAAAGGAAGCAGTAGACCGCGAACCTACGTAAAACTATCTACTGTCGCAGGTTCCATTCCTGGACATGTTTTATTTGTGTTTGCAAAGGATCGGATCGTGTTTGGCGTCTGTCTGTGCCAATAATGGACATACCAACGGTTGTTGTGTGTCATTAGGAAGAGTAGTCTATAGGACATTGTCTTTTGATGTAGCCTATAGATTACGTGTACATAACGTATACACACAACACAGGTGTCGTATTAGGATTTGTGAAGGTCAAGCTTCCCCGTCTCAGAAAAGGTAGACAAATGGAAATCGATACAGAAAATCAAAGCTACAGTACAGTTATAATTATTACAGTACATCTATAAAACATAGCTGAGAGAGACCTTGGATGCATCTGCGATGAATACAGTAATAGAGGCTAACATGTGGTTTAACGATTGTGGCCCAACGATGGTCCACCAATAAATAACAAAAAAAAAAACTATGAAATCAATTGGGAATCCCTAAAAGTTTTTTGTAGGCATATGTCAAAGATGGCTTTTGATTAGAGACAGCTTTTTTTTTAATCTGAATATTTTTGAAATTTTAAGCTGATAAGAATTATGCATTGGAGTGCATTGGAGATTTGCCATAATCACCACGCTTGGCGTATTATTTCTGGATTCATGACCGTTCTAAGTCAATCATCATTATCAACCTAGGTCTGTCCCGAAGTGCGCCACTGAACCCGATCTTCGGCCTTTCTCTTCAACTCCCTGTGACGATAAAAACTGGATACTTGAGGTACTGAGTATATCGTTGCTCATCCCATCGGTATTGTTTTTGGAGAGACCATGAGTGATAATGATGAAGAAAGATAAAGGATGTGAAAGATAAACTGTACCACAACCATATTAAATCTCAGTTTTCTGATATTTTCTATTTTATATTGAAATTCAAATTTGATTGCTCTTTTTTCTTTTCGGATATTACTAGGCGTTAATTCTAGTTGGCCAAAGCCTTTGATTAATAAATGAAAGAAACCATAAGTGTAAACACATGAATACAGAAAGCCAGACAAAATTATATGGTACTTTGTATTGTATAGTTATTCAGTGTCGTCTAGCGTAGAGGCAGTATATTTCGGCAAGAGCAGGAAATGCACCGATAAGAGGTTATCCGGGGAGTTATAGCAAGCGCACGGACAGATGCCGCGAGGATTTTAATATGAAAAAAGCTGACCCAACCGCACCATGTAAAAACAATACACAAAAGCGTCAAAAAAAAATTTTTCAATTGTTAAAACTAACGTTGGAACGAAATATATGAGATAAATATCAGTTTTTCTCGTAAAAGTAGAGAATCCTGGTGTTTTTTATTATTGGTGATAGCCAAGCGCTTCACCACCTAAAATGGAGTACTCTAAGACTATTAATAAATAATGATGAATAAATATTACAAGACATTAATTTCACACAGCGCCATCTAGCCCCAAACTAAGCATAGCTTGTAATATGGGAACTAGATTACGGAAATATTACTTACATACTTTTTTTAGTAAATACATACTTATCATACAATACACCACCCAAACACAGAATAAACATCAATATTCATGATACAAACGTCCTGGGTGGGAATCGAACCCATAACCTACAGCGCAGAAGGCAGAGCTACTACCAACTGAGCTATGAGGCTTGTTAAATTCTATTTCTCACCAGTATTAATGATCTAGGTAGAGGCGAAACGATGTGTTCGGCACAATGTATGAGCGGTACCTATAGTAATTTAACCGCCTCTATGGTCTAGTGCTTCGTCAATCGGTATCAGACCCCAGAGGTCCTGGATTCGATTGCCAGGGTGGTCTAAATTTGTGTTTAGTATAACTAATTAAGTCTCCAAAAATTTTCAACCCCTTCCTACCCATACACACATCCACCCAGATCTACCGTTTCGCATTCATCCCTACTAATTACACGGACAATCAAAGTATCCGCTGTTTTTCCACCAAGTTTCCTCAACTTTTCCACCCGTTCCCGTCTTACAGGACTTATGGTAATGGCCTCCGCGGGCATAGCGTTAATCCATACAACTAATATTAGCAATAAACGGCCCCTTTCGGCTCATTATGCTAAGACGCTGTCTGCAGCCGGATCCCGGTTTACAGTTTGTTTGTGTTGCACTGTGTACGTACTGATAGTCGCAGTCACGTGCGAACGATCATTCCGTGCTAGCTATTAGCACGGAAGCACACTAACGTACCTACTTAGTAAAAAAGCTCGCTTAGCAAGTAAAGTTATGTATTGAATATATCAAAATGATTTTCACTATCCGCAACGCCATCTTGCCCCGAACTAAGTGAAGCTTGTTTTTTTTATATACCGAAAGCGAGAGCTTTGGATCTGACAATGGTGGGCGAACCACTAGAGACCACAGAGGGCAGAGGTAAAAGCATGCAGAAAGCGTTTAGAATCTTTTAAAATGCAGTAATTTGACGCCCTGAACCCAATGAAATCATCCGTCGTAATTGAAGGCAGTCGGGGCGGATTACCGAGTCAACCGAAGCTCGTATCGGTAAATACTAATCCGAACCAAGAGGTCACAGGCAGCTGCAGTAGGCAGAACCAAAGCTTCCGACTTGTTTTCTTGTTACACGACTGCTTCGGGAGGGATATTTTTTTAGAGAGCATATATGCATCGAAATATAAACAAGCCTCATAGCTCAGCTGATAGTGGCTCTGCCTTCTGCGCTGTAGGTTGTGGGTTCGATTTCTATTCAGGAAAAAACATTTTTAACAGAACATTCATTTTACACAGCGTCATCTAGTCCCAAACTAAGCATAGCTAGTAATATGGGAACTAGATTAAGGATAGAATACCTGAATACTTTTTGTAAATACATACGTACTATACGATACAACACCCAAACACAGAACAAACATCTATATTTCATCACACAAATGTTTGTCCTGGATGGGAATCGAACCCACAGCCTACAGCGCAGGAGGCAGAGCTACTACCAACTGAGAAATGAGGCTTGTTACCAACTGAGCTATGAGGCTTGTTGTGTGATGAATATTGATGTTGGTTCTGTGTGGGTGTTTTATTAAATGAGAAGTATGTGCCTATATACAAAAAAGTATATATTGAGGTATTAAATCTACTTATTTTCTATTTCCCATATAACAAGCTTGCATAGGGCTAGATGGCGCTGCGTGAAATTAATGTCCTAAAATGTATTTATTATACAGTAAGACTTTTAGGATAGATTTGAAACGCGAAATACTTTTATCTTTAACGACAAGGAGACAGAATAAGCAAAACAGCCCACCTGAAGTTAAGTGGAACTCTTTCCTATAACGTCTTACTGCGTAGATCATATCCACAAAGAACCTGACCTACGTTGCATGGCAACGTAAATCACTAAATGTTCGGAACGCGAATAGCACAAGGAGAATAGGAAGATCCACGGGCTTGTAAATTTTTTGTTCCACCTTTGTGGAATATCATGACACATGGGCCTCTTATAGGTTTTACACCTTACGCACGTACATATTGCAAATCAATCAAAACCTTTTCACGAATCCGCAACCAATCAACTATTCTGGTTTAAATGTTATCCATTCCGTGTCCGAATGCTCAGACTGCAATTCAAAAACATAACATCGAGCGGATCGACCCCCAAGACGGCGTCTGAACGGGATGCGGCAAATCTTCGAATTAATTTTACTGCGGAAATATGCAAATCGGGTGATATAGCTCAGCTAATAACGTGTACAAAAGAGTGGTGAATGGAGCGCGCGAGACTCAAAGATCTGAGACAGGTTGGAGTGGCTAAGGAGTTGATGCCTCATGGAGGACATTTTTTTTTTACATTAGCTGCTGCGGTTGGTGTGTTTACCAACCGCACATTAGTACTCTCATTGAGAACCTAGTGTTTAGTCAAACCCTTTAAAGGTATATATTCTATATATAGGACCGTAGTCCATAGCACACACACTAGTTTTAACCTCGGCGACCAAACATCGATATAGTCGCAAAATTGCCGTTGCTAAAAGTAGCGAGTATGCTTATATAAACATATGTGAAAAAACAAAGGATATCGCACGTAACAGATATGTATGGGAAAATGTATAAATATATATGATATTACAATGTCTAAAATAGTTAAATGAATTTAGAAAACCTAATTAAGCATTATTCTTATATAATAAAATCATTTGTTAAGATTTGTTAACACGTGTCTAATATATGTATTTGGTTTAAATGAAATAGTAAATATGTGTAATATTACTTACATAATTATTAAGAATTTGTCGTATTATTGTTTTGTTATAAAAATAGTTTTAAAACTATAAGAAATTACATTAATTCATTGTTGTATTTGACTTAGTACGGACGGTTGGCGCCATCTTTTTCTCATCTGGTTTTTATGCCAACGAAGAGCTTAAATACGATTGAAAAGCTGGCGAATGCCCACTTTTTGATCAGCAGCCGTTGTAAATTGTGTTCGCCGTTGGTTCTCCAAGGTATCTATTAAAGCTAAGTATCCTCGGTTATATATACCTATTTGCTACTGATTGTGTGAATAAAAATAAGTAACGCTAAAGTTCCTATCCTATGTACCATTGTACTTTTTGTGTGATAGCCGACTGTTTTGTTGAATTATATTTGTATTCGTTTAAAAGTTATACTAGTTTCTTTGTCTCCCATATCCTCATAGCTAGGGTTACCTTTTCGGTCAGGTTAGTTTCTAGGAAACAATTGTTAAAATTAGGTTAGTCCTGATCTTACCTAACTTCTTTTAATTAGTAGAGTCCTTCTAATCTAACATCAGAAGTGGGATGTAATAATCATGCCTTACTCATAGAAAAACATGTTTTTTTCAGATGGATGTCTCTGCTTTGGAAGAGCTCCTTCAAGCTATAAAAGACGCTGTTTCTGGCAGTCGGCGAAAAGATGATGACGTGGCGTTGCCGATCTTCGACCCAACCACGTGTGACCTGGGCGCCGACACATGGTGCAACAACATCGAGGCTCTCGCAAAAGAATTTGGCTGGAGCACCATTGCAACTGCGGCCAAGGCAGGTAAGGCCCTAAAAGGGTCTGCACAATTATGGTTCGAGACTTGGGACCCTGCAGAGGGACGTTCTTGGGAAAACTTGCGTACTGAGTTAACGGCTCTGTACCCTGAAAAAAAGAACCTTTCCGAGAAACTTCAAAAAGCAGTACTGTACAGTTCCGATTCTGCAGATTCGTATTGCGAATATGCTAGGGAGAAGCTTAGGCTGTTACGTAATACAAAAATAGCTTTTAGTGAGACTCAATTAGTTGAATTAATATGTGGTAGCATATCTGATGTAAACGTTAAAATGGCATCCTTTAACAGCAATGTCAAAACCACCTCTGAACTGATCTCTCTTTTCACGTCGTATGTGAAAACTAAGAAACGCCCATTAGAGCAAAGCGGTAGGGATTCTAAGGACTTTTCTGCTTCCAAACGTAGTAAATTTGATAGCAGGTCAAATGATGTTATTAAGTGTTTTAACTGTGGCAAATTAGGTCATACTAAGATACAATGCCGTTTTAATAACAATGAGGGTAATGCTCAAATGAGCAACCCACAGTCGCGAGAACAAAAGCCTAGTGAGCCGAAAAAATACTACTGCACCTTCTGTAAAAGAGCCGGACATTCAGATTCCGTTTGTAGGTACAAACCTCAAGGTGGCAACAAAACTAGCACAACGGAAAAAGAAGTTAATTTTTTAGGAAATCCACCCTCAAACTAACGCAAGTATCGATTAACGACGTTTGCATAAATTCGCTTATTGATACGGGGGCTAATTGTAGCATAATTAAGGAGTCTATAGCAAACCGTCTTAATTGTCAAGTTACTCCGCATTATTTTCGTGTGTCTGGCGTAGGAGAAGGTAGTTTGCAGGGATTTGCTAAAATTAAAGTGCCAGTTCGATTTAAAGATTTATGTATAGAATTAGAAATTTTTGTTGTTAGAGATACTGATTGCCACTATGATCTAATTATAGGTAGGGATTGTATTAAATACCCTGATATTTCGATAGTCACAGATTCACTAGGCTCACGCCTCGTACGAAAATATCTTCCCGAATCGAGCCTGGAAATAAACTCGTTGAGCACGGAACATTTTTTAAATTCATTTTCCGAACTATCAACTGCGATTGCTCATTTAAATGAGGATCTGCGGGACAAGATTGAGGCCATTTTTCGAACATACCCATCCGTTTTAGAATCTGTGGGTAATGTAAAGACAGGGGAGTTAAAAATTAAATTGAAAAATGATGGGCTTGTTTATTATAGACCATACAGACTAGCTCCCATAGAACGAGAAAAAGTTAAAATAATAACACAAGACCTATTAGATAAGGGAATAATTGAAGAAAGCCATTCATCTTTTGCCAGCCCCGTCATTTTAGTAAAAAAAAGTGACGGTACAGATCGAATGTGCATTGATTATAGGGCATTAAATAAACTAATAGAAAAAGATAGATACCCTCTTCCTCTTATTGAGGACCAAATTGACAAGTTGGGTCATTCAAAATATTATATTTCTATTGATATGAAAAATGGGTTCCATCAAATTCCTGTCGCAAAGGAGTCTAGAAAATATTTAGCTTTCGTAACTCCAGATTCTCATTTTCAGTGGGTTAAAATGCCTTTCGGGATCTGCACAGGACCCTCTGTGTTTCAGAGAGCTATTTCCAGGGCTGTCAACCATTTGAAATTTTTACTAGTATACATGGACGATATTTTGATTCCATTTAATACAGTTGAACAAGGACTTGACTATTTAGAACAAACAATCTCAACACTATCCTCTACTGGATTTACAATAAATCTTAAAAAATGTAAGTTTTTTGTCGACAACATTGAATACCTCGGTAGACACATATCTTCCGAAGGTGTTAGGCCAAGTGCATCTAAGATTAGTGCTTTAGTTAATTCTCCTATACCCGCAAATATTAAGCAAGTTCGTCAATTCATGGGTTTGTCTAGTTATTTTCGAAAGTTTGTCCCCGATTTTGCTTCACGAACAGCTTGTATCAGTATGTTAACCAAAACCAACCAAAAGTGGGTTTGGGGCTCTGAACAGGATGCGGCTCGAAAGTATGTTATAGATCGCTTAATTTCCAAACCCTTATTAACCATTTTTGACCCGAAACTTCCGACCGAGCTGCACACAGATGCTAGCTCCATCGGCTACGGGGCTATATTGTTACAAAGGGTTAACGGAGTCAATAAAGTAGTAGCATACTATAGTAAACGAACAAGTCCAGCAGAGTCTAAATATAGTTCTTATGATCTAGAAACATTAGCTATATACAATGCCCTGAAACACTTTAGGGTTTACGTTCTAGGTATTAGCTTTACGATCATTACTGATTGCAACGCGATTAAATCAACAATGTCAAAAAGAGACTTATCGCCAAGAGTAGCCCGTTGGTGGGCTTATATGCAAGACTTTCAATTTGAAATTAAATACAAGAAGGGAAAATTTATAAGTCATGTTGATTTTTTGAGCCGCAATCCAGTCGAATCGCCACCAGTATCGAGACATAAGCGTTTGTCCGAAATAAATTTAATAAACATTTCTACAGAGCCTAGTAGTTCACAATCATGGTTAAAAAATGCTCAGCTTAACGACATTGAAACTCAAAACCTCGTATCACAGTTAGAAACCGGTGACTTAGATTCTAGTCAATATATAATGATAAATGAATTGTTACATTACAAAAAATGTCTCAGTGCTGAGCCTAGGATGGTTGTTCCAAAGGGATATAGATTGAGCCTTCTTAAATTGTTCCACGATGAAAATTGTCACGTTGGTTTTGAGAAAGTATTTCATAAAATTCAAAAATATTTTTGGTTCCCCTCTATGGCTGCTTTTATTAAAAAATACATTTTTCATTGTTTGATTTGTACTAGAAAAGGACACTCTGGTCCTAAACAAGGGTTTTTACACCCAATATACAAAACGGCCTTGCCATTCTATACCATACATTTAGATTGTACAGGGCCCTTTCCAGTAACTAGTGACGGTTATAAACATATCTTGATATTAGTTGATGGTTTCACTAAGTTTTGCCTATTAAAGCCACTGAAAACTTTAAATGCCCAAGAATTAATACCTATCATAAGAGAAACAATTACATTGTTTGGTACACCATCATTAGTTGTCACAGATCGTGGAACAAATTTTAGCTCTAACCAAATCCAAACCCTTTTTAGGGAATTAAACATTGAACACCACATGATAGCTACCGGAACACCCAGAGCCAATGGACAAGCTGAACGATATGTAGCAACAGTAATCAACATGTTATGTACTATGTATAATGATCTGTCAGATTGGCCAAACGAACTCTGGAAGGTACAACAGTCTATCAATACAAATATTCAAAAATCTACGGGATTTTCTCCTTTACGTTTATTAATAGGCGTAGAAGCGAATATACCTAAAGTTCAAGCCCGTTTAAATGAGGTTCTTGATGATGAGAGTTTGGAATCAAATATAGATGTGCGGGCTGACCGAGAACTTGCTAGGCAACGGTTACAAGTCGTATCAGAAAGATTTAAAGAACGATTCGATTCTGTAAGACGAAATAATAAGAATTATAATGTAGGTGATTTAGTATATGTTAGCCAGGATCATAGGCGTAATGACAAATTGGCACCTAGATTCAAGGGCCCTTATGAGATCCTCTCTATAAATCCCAATGACCGCTATGCTCTAAAAGGTTTAGGTAATTTAAGAAACATAATTATTGCTAAAGAAAAATTACGATTTTGGCCAGGAGAATGGGTGGAAGAAAATACTGCTGTTGAGAATGCTATGAGTAATTAAACTAGATTTGTAATTTAAATTTATTTTAATAATTAAGTTTTGCCATCTTATAATTCTTGTTTAAGTTAACATAAATAAAACTTATCTATCTGTACATATAATATAAATTATAAAACATAACATATATGGGTATTTACAAGGTACACATTTTAATGATAAAATAAATAAAAATAAAAATAAAAGTTGTAAAACGATAACTTGATACTGATAATCTTCTCGGGCACGTGATCATGATGATGACTCATGGTCAAGCAATGAAATGTCAAAAATAAGTTTGACAAAAAATATTATATTATTTATATTTAATATATCGCTGTGTGGCCCTTTGCTGGATGCTAATCATCCCATCGGCAGCGGGTGGATGTGAAAAGCATAATCGGTAGTTGGCTAACGCTGTGGGCTTCTTGGCTCGGTTGATCATCCCACTGGCAGCGGGTGGATGTGATCAGCATGGAATAGTAGCTGCCCTTCGCTGCTCTAGCCTCCAATGCCGGGTACTGACGCTCCATCGGCAGCGGGTGGGGGTACGCAGTATACACAGAGCAATCGGCCAGTATATACAAATACATCACGTCGGTAAATAAACGATGAGATTATCAGACTTAATTTATTTTCAAGTTGAAACAGATCTTGACAATTCATTGACTTTCGTATGTTTTTCTAGGTGCTACTTACTAGTGTAGGTAAGCCGTATCTACATAATAAATACCTTGGTACCTACCTTTATATGTTATGTTACTATGTTCATGGAATAAAAAAAAAAAAAAAAAATGTTAATCTAAAAATGTTTGTGTACCACCTACTTATTGTAAGCTTTACTTTTCGTACCTTAATGTAGAACTACTTCAGAGGCGAAGTATATGTCAGTCTGGCCGTAACAGATATGTATGGGAAAATGTATAAATATATATGATATTACAATGTCTAAAATAGTTAAATGAATTTAGAAAACCTAATTAAGCATTATTCTTATATAATAAAATCATTTGTTAAGATTTGTTAACACGTGTCTAATATATGTATTTGGTTTAAATGAAATAGTAAATATGTGTAATATTACTTACATAATTATTAAGAATTTGTCGTATTATTGTTTTGTTATAAAAATAGTTTTAAAACTATAAGAAATTACATTAATTCATTGTTGTATTTGACTTAGTACGGACGGTTGGCGCCATCTTTTTCTCATCTGGTTTTTATGCCAACGAAGAGCTTAAATACGATTGAAAAGCTGGCGAATGCCCACTTTTTGATCAGCAGCCGTTGTAAATTGTGTTCGCCGTTGGTTCTCCAAGGTATCTATTAAAGCTAAGTATCCTCGGTTATATATACCTATTTGCTACTGATTGTGTGAATAAAAATAAGTAACGCTAAAGTTCCTATCCTATGTACCATTGTACTTTTTGTGTGATAGCCGACTGTTTTGTTGAATTATATTTGTATTCGTTTAAAAGTTATACTAGTTTCTTTGTCTCCCATATCCTCATAGCTAGGGTTACCTTTTCGGTCAGGTTAGTTTCTAGGAAACAATTGTTAAAATTAGGTTAGTCCTGATCTTACCTAACTTCTTTTAATTAGTAGAGTCCTTCTAATCTAACACACGCCTTACTACACTGCGAAAATTGTGGTGTACTTTATCATGCTATTCTAGTAAAAGATAGCAACGTAATACAATTATTGTTTTTCAAACACATAGCAAGTCACATCAATAGCCCATTAGTGCCCACTGTTGGACAAAAGCTCCAAAGCTGGAAGCTGCAATATCAGCTCTAACTTAAGAAATTAGGGCTTAAATTGCGAAGCAAGCTCCTGCTCGTTACGACCTTAATAGACAACGGGTAATTGAATGAAAACTGCTGCTTCTACTGTAGCAGTTTTAACCGTAACACATTCGAGCGGATGCTGCGAAATCCTTTGTTTTTTTTTTTAAACATTTGGTGTAATCAAATTTTGACAAATTGACTAAACCAGCCCGAGTTTCTTGCCTTTCTCCTTGTGTACTGGTTGCGATTCCGAACAGGCGGTAGATTTGACGTTTCTAAATGATCCTAAAAATCTTAATTAATAAAAAAAATGACTTTGACTTACAACAGATGTTGTCAACGATGTAATTTTACTTTGGCGTTCCCTCTGGCAAGTCACTTAACTTATCTATGGTGTAATCGTTACCTCAGGCTAACATGATAGCCGCTTCGAGGAGTTTAATAGGCAACAAAATTTACCGTGATAGTAGAAAATACAAGATGCTCACGTGCCGGCTTTCTGGCGAACTTATCAGCCTTTATTAGATTTCAGGTGTTTAGTTTCTTCAGTAGACGCGGTTAAGTATGTTTAAGCCTTTGCTTTATGGGTGCCGGGTTGGATTGTTTACTTTTGCTCTTTATTTATCGGGGACTCTGTGTTTGCTGCTAAAAGTTAGTAGTGCAAGGTAGTTACGCCACCTTTGATGAATTTATTGTGCACTCTATCTGGATATCAGATATTTGTAGCTACAAAAAGCAACAGTCATAGTTATAATTTTCAGTTACATAAGTTATCAACCGCCTCTGTGGTCTAGTGGTCTGATACCAGTAGGCGTACTGGTGTCAGGGGAAATTCAATATTGTGCTTGGTTAGGTTGGTGGTAGGACTTTGTTTAAGTCTACCTACTTTAGCTACCACCATCTTACCTAATTCTGTCACCGTAACAACATTAACAGTTCTTAAATTGTTGTTTTCCGGCATTCAGAGGTGATATAGCTAGTTCCTTAGTATGTTGAGGATTCTGGGTGAAGCACGCTTCCACGTTCGGCCTTATCATAACTTGAAAAATCTGGCTAGCGACCACCTTCCTGCCGATGTCAAACGCCTAGCAGTTTTCTGTTTTCTGATGGTGCACGGGAAAGCCAGTACCTTCTGGCTTTGGTAGTTCTTCTAGCTGTAGGCTTCTGGCTGTAGGACCTCTGGCTAGCTACCACCATCTCAGATAAGTCTGTCGCCATAACAGCAACTCTTAATTGTTGTGTTCCAGCATTTAGATAGCCAGTTCCTCGTAGACTATTGAGGATTCCGGCAGAAGTGTGCTTCCAGCTTAGGCCTTATTATAAATTGAAACCAGCTGAGAATGAAAGCCAAGCGCTTCCTCTTCGTCTCATAAAAAAAGGTCTGTGCGCGAGTGGATTGGCAGCGGAATTCGTGCGTCTCACTTTCATAAAAATTATACATGCTATTATATATGCTGAACTGTTGAAATTGAAACATGTACCTGAACAATGGAGGGGATAGTTGATATGATCAGATCCTTAAGAAGAAATGTGTTGCTAGGTCACTTACTTGCAGAGTACGGTTTGGTTCGCGGAGTCGAAGAGGCCTGCGCGGCCCCAGCGGGGGGGCAGCTCAGCCACGGTAACCCCTCGGGACCCCCACACGCAGATCCGACTGCCGCAAGTACTTGCCATCACTCGCTCCACGGTGAACGCTGGCGGTGAGAGGAAGTGCAGCTTCTGTAACAATGAAAGGAAGCAGGCTTAGGACTTGAAGAAACTATAACGAGACAATTCATGTGATGTTGAATGTGTGTAATATAAATTTTCGTGGGTAATTATTAGAAAATACTAAATTTGAGAAAGTGGATAGGTCACAAAAATAGCTAACTATCCCGTTTCTTGCCCGTTCATGTAGCTGGTCGCGATCCCTAAAATCTTAATATAGACAATATTATTGATATATTAAAACACTTCAGATTCTTGGCAAATAAGATGATGCTGACTATGTAAATAACAAAATTGGGCTAAATATTTAAAATAACATCAGTACATAGCCTTCAGTTGTCTTATGTGTTTAACAAATACAAAATAAGAATACCTTTTGATAAAAATATGTAGACTAATACCCGTTTATATTATAATAACTTGAAAAATCTGGTTGTGTATCCATTATAATTAGTTTTCCCAGTATTATATCTTACATATCTAAGTATTTTATTTTACCAAGCTATTTTTTAGTAAATAAATTACTTCTTTATTCTTTTATTGCACACACAAAATACAGCATATGTTATTAACATACTTAAAATTAATGAGCATGGCAAAGGCGAGCTTAACAGTGCAAAGAGTTCTCTTCCAGCAAACCTTAAGCGAGAGTGAAATTTAAAAATAGTGGGTATGTGCAAATATCTGAATATCAAAGTAAATTATAAGTTATACAACAAAATACAAAAGATACGGACAGTCATGTTATTACTAGCGTATATAATACAATATAACACAACGAATACTAAACAAAATATATATAATACATAATACGTACATAATGACGATACAATAAACTTAATACTTCTATCTCATCTTTATCTTCACTTCCCGCAATTCATTTAATTTTGCATAGCACTGCACACAGGGAAACCAATAAAACTCAAAGCGACTTCTCTTGAAAAGTAGAAAACAACAAATCAAGTCTCCATCGTTGATAGTGAACTATCGCTGAGGCTCACCAAATATGATTAGAAAACTTTTTTAATCAATAAAGTACAAAGGCCAGGGATTCTTTTCTTTTCCTTTTGCATTCACTATGACTTGAGGGCTTGAGGGATTTTATTAGCATGTAAGTATATAAATGATCATTTTAATTTTGCAAAAACAGCTAGCAAAAATATATAAACGGTCACCTTTGTTAATGATCGATCCACTTTCTCTCAGACAGAAAATAAATCATATCAATCGCTTATTTTGAGCTACGCAAATAAGTGGTAACAGGTAAAATGAGATTTTTCTCGATACAGTCTCACTTTACCAATTGGAAGTCAAAAAGCAGTATTTTTGGATGAATATATAAAAAAAACCTTAAAACCTACTGACGTTCTCCGCCATAAGAACCCTATCCATGAGGCCGTGCGTAATATAAAGACCAATAATCAAAAAGGGGATCAAATATTAATTCTTCCAGCTTGTCATTAAGATTGTGTGAAGGATCGTTACAAGCCAAAATCGAATGGCAGAGTCTACACACCCTTATGAGAAACAAAACAGGTTGTGTCGTAAAGACACACTCTAGAAGTGAGACTTTTGTATTACAGGGAAACATTTTAAATATCTCCCACTCTATCCGACACAGTGCCCCACCACGTCTCGTCACACAAAAAGGTTGCGGATCAGAATTTCAAAACTCTCCAATAAAATGAATCACTTAAAAAAACCGAGGTTTCCTAGGGTATATACCACTTATTTCACTTGAACAGCCTATCAAAGGCCATTGCTGTCCAATTGATGCGTTCATTTAGAGGTAAACTAGCCAGTTCCTCAGTCTGTTCAGAATTCCGAGAGCAGTGCGCTTCCACCTTCGGCCTTATCATAACTTGAAACCCGGAGAGATGAAGGTCAAGCGTTTTTCCATCGTACAATGAAAAACTGCTGAACAGAGCCTCTTCCAAAACTGCGGCAATAATGCCCATGCTTGACAGGCTTATCGGTGATTATTATTACCTATAGGCAGTAAACGTGTAAAGAACAAACAGAAATTAGTTGCTGCGGCTTTTCAGACATTCACGGGCTGAATCAAAATGCTGAATAGTACATAGTGCTTGGTTTGGGTGGTGGAGGACTTTGTTTAAGTCCGCCTGGCTAGTTACCACCATCTTACCTAATTCTGTCGCCATAATAACAATTCTAAATTTGTTGTGTTCGTTTAGAGGTAAGATAGTCAGTTCCTCAGTTTGTTGAGGATTCCGGGTGAAGTGCGCCTCCACCTTCGGCCAAGTGATTACCCGTCGTACAGGAAAAAAAAGTGACCACGTCAACTGTGTCAAGAGTGTACCGACCGGGAAGAAGTCTAATATATCTGAATCTACAAACAAACAGACCAAACCATTTCCTTTTACATTATTAAGAAAGAAAATTGTTGTGTAGCTGAAGGGCTATCAACACACAGCCCAAGCTATGTTCTAGACACTCGACATATTAAGGGTAGATTCCTTTTTTAGTCTAGGAGCGCACTATGAAATAATTTAGAGCAGAAGGCATGACCGGGTATTTCATAGTTTAAAAAAGATATAAATCTGACTGGCAATCAAAGCTGAGCCCAAACCTTAGCTTAGACACTTGAACTTTTCTGGGTAGCTACTTTCTGAAGTGTACTAGAGTCTAACAAAGGATTTTGTCAAATTCCCACGGGATCACGGGAACGTAAGCCTGGGCATTTTACTAGTAAAGTAAATTCATCGCGTTATTCCCGGGCGCGTTGCGTCTCGCCTATAGTTATAATAATTTACCGTTTGACGCGACGGCGACCGGCAGCGGAGGAAATTGAAAAAGTTTGCCTCGATCGTTCACCGTGAAATGGAACCACGATCGTAGTTCACTTTCAAGACCTCGTCGAGATAATCTCATGACCTCAAAGCTCGCCTGGTCATCACCTGGATGAGGTCTACGATGGAGCGAGTATTCTCAGAAGACGCCAATTAATAGCACTGGTAACCGCACCGGGGGAACACAGCAAGCCGCTTGGCACCAGAAAACTAACTCGCCCGAGGTCCTTGCCTTTCTCCTTGCGCAGGTCACGATTCCGAATGGGCGGTAGATACGACGTTTCAAAATGATCCTACAAATCTGTAGGCTTTTGACTTTTCTGTTTCGGGATCGTAAGCTAGGCGGATCTTCCAGGTCTTCCGTTGACGAGTCCATTGCGCGGGGTAGACCGGAGGTAAGCCATTGACCTTGACGGATCAGTCACTTGGGAAACAATATGTAAAACCTCAACCTATTTTCTAGATTTTTTTTAGAACGAACTATTAACAAAAACGGGTCGTCATCGCGTACCTTTTTATATTCCCGACAGTTTCAACCGTGTAACAACGGCCATGGTGACGGGTAGACTTTTTAGAACTAATCAGAATCCACGGTGTGAACTGAAGCTACAGTTTACCAAAAAACACCTGACGTTTACAGATATTTTGTGATCCCAACGTATCTATATTTATTACTGTACACGGGGAAGCGCTTGGCCTTCATCTCACCTGGTTACAAGTTAAGATAAGGCCGAAGGTGGAGGCGCACTTTACCTGGAATCCTCAACCAACTGAGGAATTGGCTATCTTACCTCTAAATGCCGGAACACATTTTTTTAAGAATTGTTATTATGGCGACAGAATTAGGTAAGATGGTGGTATCTAGCCAGGCGGGATTAAACAAAATCCTACCACCAACCAAAAATCTGTTAACTCCTACTAATTGCCTTTTACTTCAACAATTCCGAATGGCACCTTCATAATTTTTCATTAACACGTTCAAAGCTAGCCCACTAAATAACGGGCAAATCCCCACCAAGGTGGGAGAGTGCATTAGCGAGTGATTATCGAAAAGAATCAAACCGAGCTTACCCTTCCGCGCCCCCCGCTGAGTTCTGATCTGACCCCAGCGGTAACGTAAAGGTGGGGTGATGATGTAAGCGGCCAGGATTTGGGTCAATAGTGTGATCTTTTTAGAATAAATTATAAAAGCCTACCGTTACATCAAATCAATCTAAATATAATAACAAGTCTGCGAGGGTTCGATCAGCAGGGGAGTAATAGTTTTGGCTCTGTTTGGTTGGTCGTAGGACTTGTTTTAAGTCCGCGTACCATCTCTCATAAGTCTGTTTTTTAAAAAAAAGGTTAAGTTGGGTAGTAGCTGTATCTTCTGCGATGTAGGCTGTGGGTTCGATTCCCTCCCCTAACAAACTTTTGTGTAGTGAGTATAGATGGATTGTATCGTAAAAAGTATGTAACTGATCCATCCTTTCACTTACTCACACATTAAACACACACAAACACTCTCATTCATCATACCTACATCACAATCAAAATAACACTCAAATAAATTAGTCTGGTTCTTGCATCACTTGAATCTTAATTTTAATATTAATTTATGTTTAGTGTTCTCAAATATTTTTTACCAACTTTCTTCACATTAAAATAATATATTTTAATTTCTACTTTGATTGCTGTTTTTTTTTTCAATTATTTTGTCTTTAGCTCTGTTTGTTATGCTTGGTGGCTTTTAGTTTGTGGAGTGAGGCGACCTGGTGACCTGTTAAACATATTTTCTATGCATATATTAAACATATCTCAGGCATCAGGCTCTTACAAAACAAGTACCTACAATTACAATTAGATTTTCTAGCAATTTTATTTTATAATTATATATATCTATATGTATATACCTTTGTTTGAGAAAATAAACATATTTTATTATTATTTATTATTAATTAACGCCCTGTCCTGTAATATAAAGTACCTACACAGTATTGTACAAAATACTGTAGTAGAGTGGTCTACAGATGTTAGTTTTTATATTGTAGGAAAGGTTTAACCCTCGCCCAGATATTTTATTAGATCACCAAAATGACCCATAAAACAATAATGAATTACGTATGTAAATTCAGTGGCAAAGGCACAATAAAAATAAGGGACCCACGGATTACTGGACGCATTAAAATTCCAGATACACACGTGCCTAAGCCGGGCACAATTATACCAAGGTGGACGTTCCAGAAGGGGGTTATTTTTGAATTTAATAAAATATTATAAAAATTTAAATATTCCGCCCGCGTCCGCGCGTGTATCTCGATCGGTGTCCGAAGCAGATATGCCGTTTTTGTCCGCCATTTTGTTTTACGTGACCAGAGAAGCAGTTGCGAAGATTGCGGTGCATGTATTCAAATTATTGTTGTTTGTTTTTTAATTCAACCGTCGCGAGTGGAATTTTAATGTTAGATAAAATATTTTTTGATGCGGAATTATTTATGGGATATGTTAAAGTTGAGTTGAAACAATTTGTTTTTGTGAATGCAGAATATCAGGGTTCCGTACTCAAAGCGGACTTTATTACGAAGCCTCCGTAGTCCGTCTATCCGTCAGAAGGCTGTATCACATGACCCGTAACAGGTAAACAGTTGAACTTTTCAAAGAGTGTGTATTTCTATTACAAAAAATAATAAAATTCAAATATTCAAGGGAATACAAAGAAACGTGATTTTTTTATCAAAAAATGTGAGTCAGAACCCGCGGTGTGAGGAGTTGCGCTTGGCCGGTTTATTAACTTATCCCGGTATGCTTGCGGTTTAAATATTAATTGGGTTCAAAGTTTACTATTTTCGCTTTAAAGATTCCGGGGGTGTCACTACAACTCATCTAACTTCGTTTCTCATCGAGCTTGTATTAAAATTCAAAGTACAGTCAACTGCGAGTTGCTTAAACTTATAACGTGAATACAATAATGGGCTTCGTTACTAGTTTTTGAACTTTATTAGAGAACTGGCTACTTATCTCACACACTTAATTAGCCAAATCGTGTAATCAAATCGCTCGGTTATCCAGCAACTATGTTGGATATCGTATAATAACGATATACATATCGATATAATATTTTCATTATTATATTATATATATATAATAAATTTTAAGGACGTCATTCACACGCTACTGCCCCAAACTAAACGAAGCTCGTATTATGGGAACTATATTACGAATAAAATACTGTTATACTTTTACTTATCATACAATCGCATCAAATATATTTACTTGAACTTTACATTATAAACTTAAACAAGAGCTTTTACGTGATAACTTGTTCCGCTACTCAACGCTAGATGGTGCTACGAGTCTCGTTTCTAAATTACCAGATATTACTGAAACATTAAAATTTTGGAATGACTTAATAAATGTTCTTCGGTATTGTTATCATCAGAGTTTTGCAATTTTTTGTGACATATCGAGAAAGTTTTTTTTTATTTTACTACAAGAAGGTTCAAATTTCTGACAGAATTAGTTAAGATGGTGGTCGCTAGCCAGTTGGACCCTTACAGGTCTACCAGTGCTGTGAGCATGTAGCCGTACTAGCAAAAGCCAGCGAGAAGAAACTAAACTAGTTTGTATTGTATAGGGTTAGCCCTATACAATAAAACATAGTTTAGGCTTATGTAGCTAACATTAGAGAAAAACCACGTAAATCATTTTGTAAATATGCTTTACTTTCTTATTTTTTCAGCGAAAATGGCACATCTTTGTGAAACTTAAACTTTGTGAAAGGAGGTAGTTGATAAAAATTTGGGCCGGTCGCATTAGCGTCCACCTGTTCCACTGCTAGCGACAGGAAAGTTCAACTTAACCATGGACTGGATACTTCCAGACAAGAAAATAATTTGTTTTACAAAATAAAACCTTATCGCAATGTATGTAAGGCTAATGACTAGATAATCCTAAGATAGTTGAGGACAAGCTTTCTGATAGAAAAAATAAACCGGCCGAGTGTGGTCACGCACACCGTGGGTTCCGACCCACATTACAAGGCAATGAATAACGTTTGTTATATATCTTAGTTCGATTATTACTATACTTACTTAGTTCTATTTTTTCTCTCTCCACATTACTGGTTTACTGGAAGAAAATTATTTTTAGGGTTCAGCTCGCCTTTGCCATGTAATTTAATTTTAAGTTATTCTTTGTTGTCATGTTTCTGTGTTTAATAAACGATAAATTATTTATTATAATAGCGGTAATAAAAAATCACGCATGCATTCAACTATCTATTTCTGTTGCCGGTTCATGAGATACAGCCAGCTGAAAGACATACGAACGGACATCGGAAGCTAAGTAATAGGGTCCTGTTCGCACCCTTTGGGTAAGGAATACTAAAGAAAGTGTGTCACAAACACAACATTACATATTAAGGTTATCTAGCGTCATAGAGTTGTAATCATATTTCTTTTTCATATTATTTTTAACAACCCTTGTGGTCGTGGTTAACACACTGGTGTTAGATCCAGAGGTTCCGGGTTCAATCCCCAGAGGAGTACAACATTGTGCGTAGTTTGGTAGGTGGTAGGACTTTTTTAAGTACGCCTAGATCTAGCCATCGTACCTACGTCTGTCGCCATGACAACAATTAAAAAAAATGTTGTTCTTGCATTTAGAGGTGAAGTGCGCGGCCATCTTTAGTCTTATCATAGCTAAAACCAGATGAGATGAAGGACAAGCGCTTCCTCGTCGCATGATAAAAAAAAGGGGTACATAGCTCTTTTTTTTCGATTTTCGATTGTAGCGTCCATGCCCCTAAGTGTCCTGCACAGGCGACAGCAAAAGTAGAAGTTGCCCACATAAATCAGCAACTCTGGCACATTGCGCTCTCACGGCGCCCATTAGCATTCTTTATGCATAGGAATCGATCCGACAAGTCTAATGCCTCCCGCGATACATTAATATCTTACTTTTTATGACTCTTCGAGAACAATCTATGCTGTGACGCAAGCGACTGGCAATACCACCGCGAAATCCAACCCTAATCCTCCTAAATACAGATGTGATTCGAATGATGCGGGGAAGCGGTAAGATGTTAAGCCGTGTCTATACGATTTCGATTTGAGTTACTGTTTGTATTTCAGGATTTCATAAGCAAATGGATCTCCCTTCAAAGCTAGACTCGAGACCACGTTTTGTACTCTTCAAAATGTGAATTGAGATCAGAAAAGGCTGTCTGTTTCATTTTGGTTCCAATCAAAATGGATTTCTTGACCAATTTTTCGGTTTTATTGACAAGTCAACAAAAGCCGCCATTTTTATTAATGTGCCAGCTGATGACTATGCAATATAAAATCATCTCTCTTATACAGAGACAGATGAAATTAAAGACATGTCAGGATAATTGTATCTCAAATTGCAGAGAATTTGTTGAGTATAGAATCAGAACACTTTGCTACTAAAATAGACTAGAGACGTCAATTTTTACTTTTAAATTGAAGCTGAACCATCTCTAATTGTGTCTAATAAATATTTTTTAATGTAACTGGACCAGTAAGTAATAGAAAAGGCTATTATACCTACTGGTCTATGATAGAATACTGATAATTGTTTTACCATTAGTAAATTGAAAAAGATTATAATATTCGTTTACGGTATTTTGTTTAATTTATGTACCAATGTATTTGTTTTTTTTTTGTTTAACTGATTTATTTACAGTTTTTCCCTTATTTGTGCGCTAATATTTGTTTTATTGAATGTATTTTTTGTGTACAACAAAGTGTTATTTCATTCATTCTATTACTCGTATCACACACATCAACAGTCCGTAAGTGTCCACGGCTGGACACAGCCTTCTCCAAAGTTGAAGGTTTTACCATAATCACAACGCTCGACAGAAGGAGGCTGCTCTTATTTTTCTGGTGAGATCCCTCAATCGGCTTTAGCGTCATCCATGGGCTGAGTTGGAAGGGTCGATTCTTAAGCCGTGATCTCCACGACACGTTACTATGCTTGAGATGTTAGGAATCTTCTCACTTTCCTAAGTCGATTTAAAATGAAAATCGAACAATTTAAACACCATACTACAAAGACAAATGAGATCAAATATGCATCTATTCATCCCCCAACATAGACCCACCCTTAGGCAAATAGCAGTTGATAATAGGTGGCGCTGGTGATTTCCTTAACGCTTCCATTTTTCTTTTCACGGGCACTTTGAGATTAAAAGTTTGGAAGATGAAATGAAAAGTTCGACGGAAGCGTACACCTCGTATTTCAACGATATCGGAGGGTGGGGGGAGGGGTTGGAAAGGGCAGCCAGTGGGGGTGATTCGGAACGACGATGTCCAAATCTTCCTGATAACCGAAAAGTCCATTGGTGCACGACTGGATTTGAAACCGCAAGCAACCTCCGGTTCGGAAGGCGGGTCTAAACCCACTTAGCCACACAGCTCTTTATTACTATAGCCTGTAAAGCATTTTCATGCATTCATTAATCGTGGTTAAAATGTTGGTGGCGAAGCAGGGCTTGCGACTTTTCTATAAAGAATTTTAGCGCATTTATTGTAGTTTATTCTTTGTATCACAGACCGATGGCGAGGAATGATATTCATAAGCTGGCGTCGTGCCAGCATCCTTATCTAGCGGTATAAGCACTCGCTTATATCACGTTTCTGCTACTTATAGATACCCGTTCTTATAAAATATAATATTATAACGACAAATTATAGTAACAATACTTCTACGGGCAGGTTTTGACCGCCTCTGTGGTCTTGTTATTTGGTTGTTGGTATGATTATCTTACCTAATTCTATCGCCATAATGACAATTCTTAAAAAAATATTGTGTTTCGGCACTTAGAGGTATGAGATAGCCAGTTCCTCAGTTTATTGAGGATTCCGGGTGAAGTGCGCCTCCACCTTCGGTTTTATCTCAACTTGTTACCAGGTGAGATGAAGGCCAAGCGCTTCCCCGTCGTACAATAAAAATAATATTAATAATTATTATTCGGTGTGGAAGCGAAAAAACAGGGCTACGTACGCCCAACACTAATTCTCCGTTGTCAGTTCGTCTTTCTATTTCTATTGAACTGTAGGTAGGCAGAGAAGTGTAGAGAAGGAAGGATGTTAAATGGAGCAAGGCGATGACAGAATAGTTTCCAAGGGTATCGAAACGGCAGGCGTCTAGCAGCACGATGGTACGACGGTAATGCCGACATCGCGAGTCGCTTTTGGATGAGACTGGCTCAGGAATGTTCGGAGCGGCACTTACATAGGTGGGTGAAAAGCGGCTACGTATGATGATGAAGATATAGACAGTTGAAATTTTCAGTGAGTATTTCTATTGCCGCTATAACAATTATTGAAATAAAAAATAAGAGGGCATACAAGAAAGTATATTTAATAGGTATTCAACATAATATCTGTAGGTATACTTTTGATATAAAAAGAAAAATTTACTTATTCAAGTAGGTACCTCTCTGTCTCAAAGGTTTTACTGATAGACAACTCTTTAAGGGTTAAGCTCGCCTCTGAAAACATATGTTTTCCTATGACATGTTTAAATCATATCTATGTGTACAATGAAGAATTACAAGAAACTAGATTTTTCCCTCAGATGTGGGTCGGAACTTTCGGTGTATGTATGCACTTGGTTTTATTTTAAACTGCCAACTTATCTTTCAAAAGCAATTAAAAATTTATTTCAAATTAAATAATATATAGGTAATTAAAATTAAATTTAAAAAACAAGCCTCATAGCTCAGTAGTTAGTAGCTCTGCCTCCTGTGCTGTAGGCTGTGGGTTCGATTCCCACCCTGGACAAACATTTGTGTGATGAATATAAATGTTTGTTCTGTGTTTGGGTGTTTTATCATATAGTACGTAAGTATTTACAAAAGTATTTAAGTATTCTATCCGTAATCTAGTTCCCATATTACAAGCTAAGCTTAATTTGGGGCTAGATGGCGCTGTGTAAAATTAATGTCCTGTAATATTTATTTATTTATTAATATTTTTGAACATAACAGCGGCCACCTTTATAACTAGAGTCCTTATAAAAACATTCCATGGTAAATGGGTTCACACAGCGAGCCGTGTCTCTATAAAACATTTTTTGTGTAAAATCGCTGTATCTGGCCACATTATCGCGTCGCCCATCTTGTAAATTACCGTCAGAGGCCATCGCTAAATGACGTCACGTATTTAATTACGAAAACCTCAAAAACGAGGGTTTAGAATTGAAACCTAATGTTGCGAAGGACACTGGATGTATTTAAAGCCACACAATTCAATAGATAATCTACACTGATATTATGATGCGGAAAAGTTTTAGTTTGGATGTATGAGGTATTCTCCGAAACTACTTGTCCGATATTAAAAACCGGCCATGTGCGAGTTGGACTAACGCACCGAGGGTGTTGCTGGGTGCAACTGGGTTGTTGGGTGCTGCTCGTCTCGCTCTCTATGTAAAACACACCGTGACTGTTTCACAGCACCCATCGAGTTAACTCGTTGGGTGCTGGTCGTCTCGCTCTCTATGTAAAACACACCGTGAGTGTTTTACAGCACCCATCGAGTTAACTCGTTGGGTGCTGCTCGTCTCGCTCTCTATGTAAAATACTTTCAACAAAAGTAAAACAAAACGGCAATGACACCGATCCTTGTTCCATTATCTATGTTCGATAGATATGGATATTGCACCGCATTAATAAGTATATCATACGTGGAATCGACGCATGGTTGTGATAAAGAAAAGTTTTTACATTATATCTTTATTTAAAACCCTCGCTGTAATTAATTATGTGAATCTACAAATTGCCCAAATAACGTTTATGTTCAATACATTTTTGAAAATACAAACAATTTTCAAATATATTCCTTACTAAATTCGTACCCTCAAAAAGGAATCACCACCACGCAAAACGCCATTTTCCCTATCAACGAGGAGGTCAATCGTGAGGCCACTTTGCCGCAAAAAGAAAACCTATTTGCGGCGGCACAAAGGCAACGCCATCTAGCGATAAATTATCGGAATCATTGCATTAAAAATTCCATCTAGTCGGTCAAAGCGAGCATTAAGAGAGGTAACAAGGCTTTGTTGCAGCCGGGCGAGGCTGGCGAGACGATCAAGTCGCGAATATGTAATTTTTCTTTTTAAACGGTATGGGAAAGCGTTTTCTGTGCAGGGTTGCCATAGCTTAGCTTACAGGTTCCTTTTAGACAAGCGTGTTCCATCTTAGGCCACACCTTTACTTGTTTTTCAAGTAAGTTGGTGATCAAATGCTTGGCCATCATGAATAAAAAAAAAGCTTAAATTTGCACGGAGAGTAAGGTTTTTACAACTTTACTAAATGACACACACAAATTTGTGCACGTGTAATTGCACAATTATGCAATAGGTAGGTACTTTAGTAGTTGCTAAGTAAAATAGAACATGTAACTTTGGATTTTCAATAAAACATATCTTTCCTAGACGGACTTATAACAGTCATATTTTGGCCGTAGAATCATCTTAATTAACATGCAAATACTGCTGAACACTAGTCTTCTACGTTTTTTTTTTTAATTTATTAATTTTAAAACAATTACAAGACCGTAACTGATACTTTAAGGTTAGGCTCTAACCTCGAAGATTGCCTGGGCAAGAATGATGTCTACGCATCGATCCCAGATATGCACATTAATAATTTTGATTATTAATAACTATTATATAATTTTGTAGTTTTTTCATTAACATTTAATTTCTTATTCGTAGTAGTTCCTACATGCTACATGTTTTCTGATAAAACATACGTGGAGCGATATACAGGCTTCAAAACCTTTTTCTGACAACAGCCTCTCACAAAACGGTTTTTTTTACGAAGATGGTATTCTATATTGTCTCAATATCTACCTTTATTTTTAAAACCTATTGTGAGAGAAATAACTGATTTTATTATTGCTATTATTAATTCGCTTTTTCAATATTTTGTGGTAGTATATGCATTTTTGTATATACGAAAATATTCAAGTTTTTTTTTCGAAATTAACTTTTCCGAATTCCGTAAAATTATTTTCAGTAAAAAAACGTATCGAGTTGGTAGCCCTGCTTCCTCGGCAGCGCTCCGCTTTGATATATTTTCGTGTTCCGTTAGTTAACGTAACGTTTGATATTCGTTTTGAAAGATGTAATTTAAAATTCTGAATAATGTTACCGGTGTCGGCCGGGCTACTCGGCCATTTGCGTTTTAGATTGTAGTCGTTTGGGGAACCTCCTTTGTGATGGCCAATCAAATTGTGTCGATAATGAATTGTGTAATAGCCCACTTAGAACGCCCGAAAAAAGATTTATTCCGTATAATGTGAATTTCCGTTAAGAAGCAAAATATAGGAGCCCAAGGTGTATCTTTTTATATATTACGATTGACTGCAATCTCGCATGATTTTACTTGTGTTTGTTGTTGCGAGAAAATAATATAAATAAATTAACTACAGCACATTCATTTCACATAGCGCCACCTAGCCACAAACTAAGCATAGCTTGTAATATGGGAACTAGATTACGGATAGAATACTTAAATACTCTTTTTTTTTGTAAATACATACTTATCATACAAATACAACACCCAAACACAGAACAAACATCTATATTCATCACACAAATGTTTGTTCTGGGTGGGAATCGAACCCACAACCTACAGCGCAGAATGCAGAGTACTACCAACTGAGCTATGAGGCTTGTTAAATAGATCAATCACATCAATACAAACCCCGACGCAAAGAACTTCTTTTTATAGTGGTTCGTTTACAGCTGAAGCTGTTAGGCTGTGGAACGTATTACCTGATACTATTAAAAAGACGACATCGCAACACACTTTTAAATTGAAAGTTTATCAGTATTATCTATCAGTTTATTCTTAAATTATCATTTTTATCCTTCATTATTATTATTATTATCATGATTATTATTGATGTAATTTCATGTATGTATATTTTATTTTATATTGGTTATTCGTATATTCCGCCATCCTTGAAAGTCGTTATCTTCTCTTTCCATCAAGCGGTTGCCTGGAAGAGATCGCTTTCAGCGATAAGGCCGCCCATTGTTTTACCAGTGACTAGATTAAGTTTCCAATATCTGTGTTTTGTTATGTTATTTGTAAATGGTGAACAATAAAGAGTTATCTATCTATCTATCTATCTATCAATCATACAAAAACCAGTGATGTTTTCACCCTTAAGTTCACTATATTAAAATAATATAAAAACAGACATAGGTACGTAATCAAAGCAATAAGAAAATAATTATAATTTAGAGGTAAATGTAACAAAAGGTAGTTAATGAATGAGGTGTTTGTCTTGATCTGTGGCTAGGCATGTAAATTAAGGTAAGGCTGCTGACTGACATATGATGGTAAGCAATGATGCAGTCTTCAATGGAGCACGCTTGCCTAGAAGAAACCTGTTCACTCCTGTCTTCATCTTCCGACTCCCAGGTAGGTAACTACCAGGAAACACAGCCACATGCCAATTCACTCTTTCTTTATTGCTGTCGCTTTGCTACGTCACATAAATTTTGCTACGCCGTAGAAGTCTTGCTACGCCGTAGAGGCTATGCTACGACAAAGTCAACTTTCACATTTACATCCATCTTTCATCTTCAAAATAGCTAGTCTCATCAAATATACCCTTAGATTAAAAAATCGAAGGATATCACATCATCCGCCCGAATGCGTCTTACCTAAAACTCCAAAAATATGCACCAAGGTTTCAAAATTGAGGTTCACAGATGTATAGCTAGTTTGTATAGGGAAAAATATAGCATCATTTTCGCAGTGCAGGTAACACGTGCGATATCCTGTTTCCTTTATCTAAGAATGGAACCTTTCACATCCCAACGAGCGTTAGTATACGCCTGAAACTCTGCTATATCATTGACCTTTTCTTCCATGAGTATAATTTATGGACATTAACCCTTTGGTTACGGGAATAACACAAACAGTTTATGGAGTTCAATACCATCTCCAATAAACCTCTAGTATAATGTGAATTATTTATTCTTCTTCTGCTTGAGTTTTGCCATAGCAACAACGCTCACGGATTGGTTAACGCAGTAAAGGTATTATAATACGAGTATACAGGCAGAAGCAAATTGCTGCCCTATTTCTGGTGTTATACCTCAGTCGGCTTTTATGCCATCCGAGGGCTAAAATGGAGGGCTCGATTTTATATGCTAACCTAACCTAACCGCCACTGCACATATTTATTCATTAATTTTCCAGAGTCGCAGGTACAGTCGCCTGCAATAATGTGTACTCTTCATCATTTTCAAAATGCAGCCACTACATGTCATTACCCTTGAATACACTATGAAAGTCTACGAGATATGGATTTAAATCTATTTTGAAAATGATGTGGTGTAACCGTATAATTGCAGGTGAGTGTACCTACATACACGTTAGGTACGAGTACAATATAAGCCGATGCTTTAGGTGCTAGGTGCTGCAGCCAATTTCCTCGTTGCAGCTCATTCGGGCTAATTTTCATATTAACGAACATGTCTAGTCTCGCCCGAACGTTCAGTGCGCTAAGAGTGAGCTGAGCTGACTATAGCACATTATTTTTTTCGTTTTATATTCCTCGAATCTATTCAGTTCAGAGCAATTGGCAGTTATGTAAAGACTCGCTACTTGGTTGCTCAGGCATGCCTCAAGATCGGACACTTAAAATTGATTAGTCATTTTTTTTCTAAATACCACCTCACCTGGTTTCAAGTTATGGTAAGGCCGAAGGTGGACCTGTACTTCACCCGGAATCCTCAACAATCTAAATATCAACTCACCTGGTTTCAAGTTATGGTAAGGCCGAAGGTGGACCTGCACTTCACCCGGAATCCTCAACAAACTGAGAAACTGGCTATCTTACCTCTAAATGCTGGAAAACAACAATTTTAGAATTGTTATTATGGCGACTGACTTGGGTAAGAGGGTTAGGTTAGGTTAGGTTAGCTAGCCAGGAGGGCATAAACAAAGTCCTACCACCAACCAAGCACATTATTGAACCAGTAACCTTAGGATACTATGGAATAATCACTACACCACAGAGTTAAAGCGGTTAAAGTAGTATTTAGTAGCGAAGAGCCTGATATTTTTTTCAAGTGAGTCAAGTTGAGTCGTGTTTTTTCGAAAAAAATTTACTAATTAATTTTTATTTGAAAAAAAAAACACTAAGTTCTGGATTCGGTACCCAATCAATATTAGTAAGACAATTTATCAATCTTGGAAATCTTCAAGGCGAAAGTGAGTAGGTCCGTTTAGAGAAGCGCGCTCTATGTTAGGCGACTGTTTTTATTTGATTTGAAAATGAGCTGGTCTTATAGGTGACCACACTTTTGGTCACCTAAAAACATTATTTTGGACACATCTAGATTTTTTTTCTCTGTTTGACTCTTTTCTACAGTTTTTTTAGAGGTACAATTGTCTACGCTTGACATTATTTAATGCCTTATAATTTTCAACATCAAGTTCGTTATTTCGATGGCTTACAATGTTCAACATCTAGTTCATAGTTATTTCGATATCTAGGCTCTCTTACTGCTCTCCGACAGAAAACGTACGACTGCAGAATAATGAACGATGCATTGTTTATTAATATCGCCAAAATAGACGTTTTAATATATTTCGAGGAGGTTCCTTCTCTACGTTACATGTAATTTAGTACAACATAATTAGAAAATAAGATACGATAGTGATTACAACCGAACAATTGCCGTGGCGGTAGTCGACCTCACTAAATCCAATGAGCATCTCTCATTCACCAGAAAAAGTAGCACCATTTTTTGTGTTTCATTGTGTTTGACAACCAGCTTACTTGAAAAACAAGTAAAGATGTGGCCTAGGATGGAGCACGCATGTCTAAAAGAAACTAGGGGGGAGCTCTCCTCTTAAAAGCATTCTTGTATTGATATTACTTTACGTTTGTCACTTTCTATCCGGTGTAGAAAAAACGAGACAAAAGTAATGTAATATCAAAACGAGAACGCTATAAGAAGTTGTGGTTTGGCCCCTGGGCCCTTATTGTGTAAGTCAATTGGTAATTTTTGACACTTTAAGCCTAGCCTAGACTTCAACTGTCACTTTTGTAAATATTTTTGTCAATTTCTGACTGGGTTTGACCTCAGTGGTCAAACCCTTGAAGTTTACTGGTAATGGATTTCAAGTTATGCAATTACGGCTTCAGTTCACTCTGCACTTGAATACTCCAAGATAGTACTGGTGCGGAAAAACAGACGAGGGCAAGGAGTTCCATTCCTAACCAGTATTCATGATAAATGTAGAGGCGAAACGATGAGTTCGGCACAATGGATCATTTACAAGGTACGGGTTATAGCCTGCCGTACGTCTGCTCGTCCACACTTTCACCGCGCTTAGCAACGTCCTAGGAACCAACACAGAGTTTGATTTATTTGCGAATGCATTCATAATAATTCAGAACGCAAGTCTCATTATTATTTCATTATTGTTCATCTTTACCTTATAGACATCTAAAAAAGAGTGTTAGAGTTCCTTGTGATAGGGCTCCACCGTACCTATTTCAGCCGCCAAGCAGTATTGCTGTGTGTTTGGTTGCCGATGAAATTACACATAGGGCTTAAAAAACAGAGAAGAGGGGAAAATACTCTCCAGGCCATCATAACGGTGTTGAACGAAACCGATACTGATGACGTGCCCGATTTCGGCGCAAAGGAACTGCAAAGCTTCCACCGGTTACAAGGGCTGCACCTGTTGTGGCTCCACAAAAGGAGTCTCGCGATGCGGAGGGTTAAATTAAAGTGGTTCATATGAAACGGAAGCCCTCATGGAAGCCGTAATCAGTGCGGCTCCGCGCCAAGTGGACCAGGCAACTTACGCGTTGCCCATGACGCTGCTGTACGTGTCCCGACTTCACCACTCCATGAAGGCTGAAGATGTAGTGGAGTATGCGAGGCAGAAGACGAAGTCCTTACTGAGGATCGAGCAGTTGGAATCTCGCCACAACGATTTTAAATCGTTTGTGTTGCGCTTCCCAACTGAACATCTTTCGATCTTCAATAAGGAAGAACTTTAAAGAAACACGACACTAGTAGATAACGTACAGTCTTTACGTGCCAATAAATAGTTAAAGTAACTATAGTTAATTATGAATGTTCGTATATTTTACTATGGGCCGTAGACTAAGTTAGAATAAAGATCTGTTACTTTTCTTTAGTAGCCTATTGTAAAATATATATTTATTATTAACACATATATGCCTTAAGTTGATATTGTTAAGTTGATAAGCACCACGCAGTGCAGCGTAGGTCATGTTCGTTATGGATATGACCTACGGTGCTAAGATGATTCTCATAAGATCAACGCTTGAGTAGTGATCACAGGTGAATTCTCGAAGGAGAAAAAAGCATGTTCGTTACTTTTCTTTAACCTCAACAAAATTCTCAATATTGTTATTATTAGTATTTACTTACTTGTCATAATACATTATGTTTAGTTATATATTAAGACATTTTTACCAGTTCAATTACAACGCAGTTAACTTGAAAAGGCACGTTTTTCCGTTAAAACTCACCGATCACCTACATTCTTTTAAAATGCGCTCATCAGCAGTTTCCCGCGTCAATAAGGCACCTCGCGCACCTGAAAGGGGGTGGGAGGTGATGGAAGGGGGGCGCAAACAATTTAATTTACTACAAGGAACCTCCCGATAATGTACCCCCGCCCTTGTTAATACAAATTTTCGCGGGCCATCGTCCAACGTGTTATCTTAGGGAAATAAATTAAAAATATACCTGCCAAGGTGTTGTGGCGAGATCGGGTGGTGGTTCCGTATGTATTTTTATATAAGCTAGTTGTCAATAATAATAATAACAGCTTAATTCACATAATAGCTACATAACTTATAGGCTATAGCAAGGCCTAAAAATAACATACATATAAATATATACAATAACTCTTTAATAATGATGGGCGTACTGAGAGAATATCGTTCAAGGGTTAAGTCCGCATGGCTAGCCACCACCATCTTACCTAAGCCTGTCGCCATAACATACATTTTTATTATTGAGTTCTGTTCTTTTGAGGATTCCGGGTGAAGTGATATTTTGTAATCTTAATAAATATTATGTCAAAAAATGCAAGGACGTAAAGGTCAAAAACATTTGAATTTTGTAATTTTGAATATAACATTCTATACATCTTGAAAAGCTGATAACGGCAATATAATATATGGCTTTATCTATATTTATCTACAGCACAAGCCACTAAGTGTTGATCCTTGCATAGCGCACAATGCCATGTATTTAATGTTATAATATTTATACAATTATTTTATATTAGGTAATGCTAATTTATAATTATATTTCCGTCGACATTATTTTCTATTACGGTGTGTCGCAGACATAATAAGAGGCTAGTAGACGGTACTAATTTTCTAATTTTATTGGCGAAAACCAATAATTATGTTATTTTAAGTACCTAATGAACTATTTTACGTGCTAAGTATTTTATACACGCCTACGGAACCCAAACTCAAACAATGAACACAATATATATATTTTTTAATTTCGATTTACAAACTCTTTTTGAATTCACCAAACTCTTGCAGAACCCTAAACCGACTGGAAGACAAAAAACCTACGACCGGCTAATAAACGCGTTCACTAATTCATCATTGTTGTCGCTAATAAAAACACGACAAAAACACGTCTTCGACATCGAGATCCCCCCCACCTCCCGGGGGATAATGGACCCCAGGTTAAAAGCCTTCGACGATATTTGTCTTAATTTTTAACAAGGTTTTTTTCTTCGTTTGTATATCATCGGGAAATACAACGGTGTCATCCAATGACGGAAAATCAGTTACGGAATAAATTATAATTGATTCAAGCTAAGACGTTTTACCTATCACACTCGGTTACTTTGAGATTTGTTGAGTGATGGCTGTTTTTAGCTTTTACCTCATTCTAATCACTTCGTTGAATAAAGGTACCTTGTGTGCACACCTTTATTCAACGAAGTTCAACTCGTTCAACACGGGATTTATTTTTCAAGCGAGTTTATTCAGTCGTTTTTTTAAAAAAAAACACCTGTTTTTCACATTCAGTTTATATATAGCTCACTCCCGAGGCAGTTACGAAATTAACCATAATGAGGATGATATAATCAAAAACCTAACGCTTGTTTACACTCCTTATTCCACAACAACAACTGTCCTCTAGTGTGCCCAGAATCAAGTCACGAAGGCAAGCCTATTTTTTTTTATTTCCTTTTATTGTACGACGGGGAAGCGCTCATCTCACCTGGTAACAAGTTGAGATAAGGCCGAAGGTGGAGGCGCACTTCACCCGGAATCCTCAACAAACTGAAGAACTGGCTATCTTACCTCTAAATGCCGGAACACAATTTTTTTAAGAATTGTTATAATTGCGACAGAATTAGGTAAAATGGTGGTAGCTAGCCAGGCGGACATTAAAAAATCCTACCACCAACCAAATTATACCAAATTTATTCAGGACAAGAAACAATCACACGCATGTAAAATTACATTTCACTCTCCCGCGCTACCCACAAACAAGAACCTTTTCCCCGTACGCACACACACACTCGCTACCAACCTAATTCATGAATTTACACTCACCCATTCACATTTACATCCACTAAACTACTCACACAACTCTCCACATACCAATCCATATCCATTCTAATACACATGGTGATGTGGATGGAGAGCCATCCACATCTTCAACTAGTTGTAGTTATATGGTCCCGAGCCCACATCAAATCTTTTGTATATGCTGAAATTAGTGTTCAAGCTTAATCAGCGGAAATGTGGCACTGGTGACCTGTATTACAGGTTTGTTTCAAATCTACCATAGGCGCCAGTCTCACACAAAACAGATTATTCTAAACTCTAATTTTAGCTATACCTATTATGTTACTGACCTTTTTGTATGAGAAAATGTTTTGATTTGATTTAGCTCCAGAAAGCACTGCCTTTCCCGTGCACAGGCGGAACACAGAAAACCGTTTGGCGCCGGACTTTAACAGGAGGGTTGTCGCTAACCAGATAGACCTAAACTTCTTTAATGCAACAATTTGGAATACGCTCCCAGCGTGTTTTTCCGCTGTGTTACAACCCTAATGTCTTCAAGAAGAGAGTTAATAGGCACGCTCCATCGGCAAGAGCCATTAAAAAAAAACAACAACCTGTTCTACCACCAGAAGAGATGCTTGACCTTCATGCTGGCCAAAGGTAAGCGCACTATCTTACCTCTAAATGCCGGAACACAATAATTTTTTTCGCTTTTTTTAACCAAAAGCCCTCAGCGTCTCCTTAGATCACTCCTACCCCAAACGCATTCTATAAACAAACCATAATGTCTCATTTTCCTACTAACGGCCATTGTCTTATAGATCGCGGATATTAACGACGCGCGTTGCAAATAATGGAAGGTACACGTCGAAGGGGGAGCTTTCTTTCTGTGTTTGCTCTAGATGTTTATCGAGATGCTGATTAACATCAAAGCCATCGGTGGGGTGGCGAGTTTTAATCATAAATGGGTAATGAGATCGAATGGCACTTGAGTTTTTAATAAGTAAATATTTTAGGTATGGAATCGTGCACACAAGGAGTTATTAGTATAGTAGTATAGTATCATTTATTTCAGTTCACACCATATTAGTTTTAGCAGAACAACAGCTTATTCTAGAGTTAGTATAAGTACAAATAATAATTATAATCAATTCATCTAACATGTCCATTGAATACAATTAGAATTAGAATTAATTACAATTAAATTAAATGTTAACAAATCACTCCATAAACACAATAAAATATCGCTATTCATATTATTTGGCACAGCGCATGGCATTGCATGCCAGCACGTGGGTCTGGTTCCAATGCTTGGTCATCAGACCATCCAAACGTCCCCGCTACTGTGCTCAGGAGGGTGTTGGTAGGTACTGCCCCGTACACGGCGCATCAGGGAGGCCACTCTTTTTCGAATGATGGCATAAAATCATTAATAACAAAAACGGATCTTCATCGCGTACCTTTTTATATTCCCGACAGTTTCGACCGTGTTACAGCGGCCGTGGTCACGGGTAGACGCGAGGAATACCCGTTTTTGTTATTAATCAGGTATAATAATCGCGATAATAAAAAAAAAAAGATTGCATAAAAGTCATCAGTATGTGCCCCCGCGAACATACCTGATGCACTGCAGTCTCGCGGCAGCCCATAACTGATAGAAGATAAGTTATTCAATTTTCCAGTACCCATGTCGTGATGCTCAGTGCATCTTTTGGAAAAGCTCGCTCCACCGTAGACCTCATCCTTGCCTAGATAAGCCTTGAGGTCAAGAGTATACCCATCTCAACTAAACATAAAAAGGCAAGATACTCGGGGGCTAGGAGACGGAACACGCAAGTAGCCCACCTGATGTTAAGTGCATCTCTTGTCTATAACAATGCCTTACTGCGTAGGACACATCCTAAAAGAACATGACCTACACGGAACTGCATTGCGCCCGTCAACTAGAGACATAAAGGTGTTAAGTCTCGCGTGCCCGTAATTTCACCGGCAACCATACCTTTCAAACCGGAACACAGCAATGCTGCTTGGCGGCTGAAATATGTATGGTGGTAGTACTTCCCCGGGCGAGCCCTTTCACAAGGGGATCTACTACTCTTGAAAGTTCGTGGTTGATTCGTTGCTAAAAACGTATACCAAAATATCTAAGGATTTTCTCTTCGTATTAACAAAACAATAGTAGAATTCACATATCCATATCGCTCTTTGTTTTAGTGTCATCAATAAACCGGTCTGCGAGCTATCACGAAAGGAATCTCCATTCGGTCAAACTCACTATCATGAAACTTAATGGTTTAAACTTGTCGATCGGACCAGGCCGGATAGCGTTGCGAATTTTATTGCCGGTCCTTCAGGGTATTAAGGGCGAAGGGATAATAGATCCGATCCTCGGACAATGCCGTTTCGGCCACATTTCATTAAAAACAACAATAAGAGGTGTAACGAGTGGCTGCGGCGTCACGACAGGGCGCGGCAGCGATTTGATCGCGCTCTTTCGACCATTGAGGCTAATATGCAAATCAAGATAAATAAATGTTGCAGTACGTCTTTGGCTCACGTATATGGTAGTTGATGAAGGCACCTGACTTATGAATTGAACTTATTTTGTAAAAAATATAGCAACCATTTTCACACACACAAAAAATTGCTTCTATATAATAGCCAGTGTCATGGGCACGCTTGCGTCTGGCACTGGTTTGGAACAGTTGAGTTACGTATAGACCGTTTCTAACGGTCCTTAGTAATCCGACTGCTTCACTGGTACATAGTTTGTACAAATTATTTTAAGTTGTTTGTGCATATAATTAAATACATTAGTGGAAATTTTTAACCGCACAAATATTTGTCCCGTATAGGTACAGAACCAACAATCTACACTTCGGAAGAACTGATCAAAAACAAGTTAGCTCACAATCGAAAGAATCGTTCAGAGCAAACAAACAAGAAACCAACTCGCGATCCCCCAATCTGTTTGCGACTGTCGGCCGGAATGCAAATCCGACTGGAACCGAAAAAACGTCCAGGAAATTAATAAAACACCCACTAAAGCGAAAACAGGCGGAAAAATAGAGTCGAGGGAGGCGAAAAAAATGTCCACCGAGCAACGTGCTCTTCATTAACGCGAGATGGAAACACCGGATGAATTGATCAATCAGACATTTTATGGGCCAGAATCACTCAACGGAAAATAATTCCCCGGCCGTTCGGCTTGGCTCATCGCCGCCGTTTTAATTTCGCCCTCTTGGGGAGATCGAGTGTCATCCAATCTATCTGACGAGTGGAAAAAATAGCGCCTTTCCCCCCACCCCCTCTTTCAGCCGCGGACTCTAAGACGGTAATGGACGCTTTGGGACGTTTTAAATCGATCGCGGCGCAAGTGGAATAAGTTGGTTTGATGACGTGAGAGCAGAGGTAATGATAATCTATGGAGGCAAGACATTTGTAGACAACATCACCAACACACAAATACCGAAAAATTCCACTGCATGACGGCAGGCGGGTTAGTAATCGAAGTGTTGGTGGTTAAAATAATAACTGTCAGTCAGATTAGTTTTTTCTCGTCAGTTGGTTTTTTTTTCGTTTTTGTTTTTGTGATGTGCCATTTAAAATGCCTATGTCTATGTATAATAATTATTTTTATAGGACATTATTTTAACACAGCGCCATCTAGCACAAAACTTGTAGGTACCTAATATGAGAGCCAGATTTCGGATAGAGTACCTATTCGCATATATATTCTATGGTTTTTAGATACCCACATATGAACACAACACCCAAACACAGAACAAACACGGATTCATCACACAAATATTTGTCCTGGGTGGAAATCTAACCAACAACATACAGTGCAAAAGGCACAGCTATTACCAATAAACCTTGGTGACGCAGACACAGAAACTATAAAAAGAAGCGGCCACGCTTATATCTCCAAAGAAATCTACCACAAACGTTTCCGTCGCCCGTAAACCAAGTATCAGCTCGCAAAATTACCCTCAACCTCATCAAGTTGTTTCGCTGTCAATTTCCTAAACAAAACAGGATTACTCGCATTTTTCAGTGTAATCACAATAGACAGTTCGGGCTTTGGCCCTCGCTGATGGATGCGCGATTGTTGCTCTCTGATCTTGATTAATTAGACACAAACGGAATGGGATATTACGACACTTTTGATGCTAATTATCTGGACGATTAGGTGCGCTAATCTGATTGGCGGCGGGACCTCTCCATGGATTGTTTTAAGCCGTCTCTTCGCCGTATTAAAATGTTAATAATTAATCCACCTGTATCTCTAGTGAGTTCATCTTTTTTACTCTGATAATTTAGACCATTAGGTCTTTACTGTCCTACAACGCCTTTCACTTTGTACTTCAAGCAGTAAATAAAGAATAATTTTATGTAATTTAATGAAAAGTGCCTACTACAAAATAAGTGACTATATCGACGGTAAGAACGCGTGGCCCGATGTTGCTATGAGCAACCAGTTGACAGCTAAATGATGATTCCTCAATGTTAACACACTGCCAGTTAGGTAATAAATGTTTTAATATAATATTAAGTATTTAGGTTTATGATGTAGGTAACTATATATAATGTATGATGATCATCAAAAAAAATATTAGCCTGAGGTTCTTGCCTTTCTACTTGTGGCTGTTCCGAACACGCGGTAGATTTGACGTTTCAAATGATCCAAAAAAGGTTGTATTTTTCGTAAATCTTAGTAACTTTACTATATACGATGGGTCAGCTTTTGAACTCTTGGCTTACCTGAGCGAGGATGGCTACGTTGGAGCGAGCCTTTCCAGACCGTCTAACAAATCTCTTTTGAAAATATTGGGGTCGCGCGATACTGGAAAAACTTACGCGTGCAGCAGATTTAAAAAAAAAAAATACTTTACTGCGAAACACTACTACTGAACACATAGATTCGTCTTTTTCATGATTAGTGCTGGTAAGGAATGTAACTCATTGCCCTCGTCTGTGTTTCCGCGGCCGTACATTACTGGAGTCTTCAAGTCCAGAGTGAATAGGTCCTTTTAACAAAATATATGCTCCACCTTAGGCCACATCTTGACTTGTTTTTCAAGTGAGCTGGTGGATGGTAATAAAAAAAACACTATGTACCGCTAATCAGTTTACTTTCACGTAAGATATTGAAGATTCTAAAAGGTAAGATCTCAATCTCTGAATCAGACCCCAAGGCTGTAGAACCTTATTGCTATGCATACAATCGCCATTATATCCGAATGGCCAACCGTTTGAAGTTTATCATAATCCCGGATAATTTCCCGAGGAAACCCGAGGCGGCATTAAAATAGCAATCAAACCGGCAATCGGGGGAGTCGAATCAAATCACGAAAAGAACGCACCGATTTGTAATTCAAAGTATTTGGGAAGTATTCGGATTCGGACGCACGACGGGACTTAGTCGCGGAGTTGGCGATACAAATTTTACTAAATCAGAAATCAAATTATAGATAAACTGTCTGCCGTTTTTATTTATATTTATTACTACCTACATAGGTACAATTTTGAGATTTATTTACAGAAAAGGATGACAATACGTTAAAATTTATAATTTAATATGCCATCAGTGTCCCGTCAACTTATTATATTATATTAGGGAAATATTAAAAATTATATGAAAGCATTTCTCATATAACATAGTCTAGGAGTTTCACAATTCAACAAAATTATAACAATAATATAATTCAAATTTATTAACATTATTCATAATCATCGCAAACGCGTGAAATTTTCATGTTACCACACACGCACATCTTCACTCAATCACACACAAAACACACATGGTCAATTGGGCCTTATTCATAATTATTAATATCATATAGCTGCAAGTATAATTTAAAATATTTAATTGGAATTCATTATTATGTATGTTTAATATTTCACTTGTAATAACTTGATAAAATTAAGCTTCTTAATAATCTGATTTAGTAATTTATGAGCACAATGTACCAATTTTTATTTGCCGTTTACTATGGGATGCACTCTTCGCCAAAGGACAAGCTTTTTTACCTTGTTTTGGTGACGAGGGCTCAACATTTTCATGAATGTAATTAAACATTTCTTATTACTGTTGTTCATAGGTACTTACTATAAGATTATTACTTATTTTTAATAATCCTTATCGTAGTGTCCTGAGCGCCCAATAAAAAATATAAAAAAAAAAAAAATGGATAAATAAACAAGTATTTGCCATTGCGTAACGAATAAGCCTAAAGCTCCTCACGCTTCCGATGGGTACGAGACTATATCCTTGATCTGAACAGGAGAAATCTGTGAGGCGAACTTCGGCGAATAAAAACGTTGATTAACCGCCCGATTAACCAATACGCCACCAGAACGAGATTCAATTGAGAATTCTTCGAACGGAAGCTGATCGCATAATCTCTTTTGAATACCATTCTATCGATTAGCGATTACATACTCAGGTGGAACCAGAGACGGTTTTTGTTAATTTGTAGCTCTAGAAATAAAGAAAGAAAAATCATTTATTTGACGCTTACACAAGTAGGCAGCATATGAAAACATAATAAGATATCTATAAGACACCTAGCTACAGTTCATGTGTCAAACTGGCGTCCAACTCAGCATGTTGTTGTGTTACATAAAATGCAACACAACGCTGATCTTCCGTTGGAACCAAGAAGGTGCGCCGCGACACGTCAAATAGCAGGCACCATAAGCGTCTGCGCCAAATAAACTGGTTAAAGAGGACCACTAACAAACATACATTTACTTATGACTACAGATTTATAGTCAAACACAAAATACCTACAATAGGCTAATTTAGACACAATATTAGGAAGAGAAGTATGGACTGCTCTCCGGAACATAGTTATACTAGTATACTAATAAAATAAATGAAATGATAGAACACATCACACCAACAGCCCATTAGTGTCCACTGCTGGACAGAGCCTACTACAAAGCTGGAGGGTTTTGCCATGATCACTACGCTTGGCAGACATATTGGTGATCACAGTTAAGGTGTAGTTAATACATAGAAGGAAGCTGCTGCCTTTGTTCCGGTGATATCCCTTAGTCGGCTTTTATGACATCCATGGGCTGAGCTGGAGGTTTCGTTTAAGCCGCGACCTCCACGGAATACCCATAGAGGATTAAAAAATTATAAATTTTCCACATTTTTTTTTTAAATGTAGTAGCAAATTTTTTTTTAACGCCTTCAAGAAAAGGAGAAGTTTCTTAATTCGTCAGAGAATCGACGCAATTTTTTTTTTTTTGGAACACAATATTTTGGTTGGTTTGTCTGAGTCCACCTAGCTACCACCACCTTAACTAATTCTGTCGCCATAGCAACAATTCTCCGGCATTTAGAGGTTAGACGGCTATCTCAGCTGTCGGGAATATAAAAAGGTAAGCGATGAACCGTTTTTGTTATAAATTATATCTTAGTTAGTTCATCAGTTTATGAACGATTCCATGAAGTGCATTTTCACCTTCGCCTTATCATAACTTTGAAATCAGGTGAGATGAAGGCCAAGTACCTCTCCATTGTACAATAAAAATAAACGAAGATTTTGTCCATCAGCACTTTTATTACTTAGCTCTGCTCATTTGAGTGTGTTTTTAATTGTATCATTTTTCACTCATAGCATGGTATTACATAATTAAATAAAACAAAATATACAATTAAACTATGTACAAAGGAAACAGTCAGATTGCTTATAAGGACTGTTACAAACGGCCTGAAGGTAACTCAATTGTTCCAGACCAGTATCAGACGGAAGCGTGCCCAAGACACTGGCTGCATTGCCACGCTTAATAGCTATGCTAATTCGCTGGCCTAAATAAGAGCTAGGCCCTTGAGTCACGTGTCACCTCAATTAAAAACCCCGCAAGATGTTTGAAAACCCGGGGGGCACCGGCTCCCCACGGACCCAAGGTCTCCACCCCAAAAGGCTCAAATAGGTTAGCTCTGTCGAGACCACTATTTGCGCCTTTTGTGATCCTCGGTCGAATTCAATACAATACATAAGTAATTAAAGATAGTCATGCAAGAAACGTGATATTTTGCCTTAAAATGTGGGTCGGAACCTGGGTGGGCATCTCCGCACTCAGCCGGTTTATTCATTTTGTTAGTATCACAACACAACGATCTTCACAATCGCAATCTCCATAACGCGATATTTTCCCCATAATTAGACACACCGACGCAAATTCACCATCAGCGAACAAAAAAAAAAAAAAAGAATAATTGCCATTAAAAATCACCCCCGCGATAGAGGTTCCTCGAACGATCAGCCCTGAAGCTATCTTCATTAATGAAAACCATAAAACTGGGGGCTGGAATCGGGCTCGAAGCTACCGGCTACATCTTGGAGAAATGAAACATGCAGAAAGGAAACTGCTCACTAGGAGATAATACTCGTACTTTACCTGCGATCCCTGTTACTGTCACCTGATTTGAAATTCAGAACTACATAACTAGGTATACTGACCCACTGCCCTGCAGTGGGTCAGTATACCTAGGTTAAAAAAAATGCAATACTAGGCTTGTATTTTCTAACCTAATAAATTTATTTTAAACTCGTGTTTTCACTGATTTCTAGGAGGGGCGTTGTCAGCTGTGACTCAATTTTATAAGTACTTCTGCATCTGGCATCGTTTCTTCAATTTTGAAATGTACCTGTGTTTCTGTTTCAAATCAATAAATTATTATTACTCACTGAGAAATAAGCGAAACCAATCCTTATATGGCTTAGCTCATAAAAGACCTTGCAGAAAAACATTATTCTAGTAGTGAGCGCTAAGATTTAATGGAACAATATTTGACAAGCTTCATCGCTCAACACACATCTGTGTGTTGTATGTAGTACGTATCATTTGTAGTACGTAGATATGTAAAATCAAATAAAAAGGAATTTAAGTATTCAATCCGTAATCTAATTCCTATATACAAGCTATGCTTAGTTTAAAGCCAGATGGCGTGAAAAAAAAACACCATAATGTATATAATGTACATTTACCTGGGTAAATATTTTAGTTAGAGGCCTTATTTTATAATATTGTTTATTCCAGTAAAATTTACTTGATAACCCTAACCAAGGGTACAAATATCCTCAACGAAACCAGTGACCCTTCTGTACTTATCGTAGATCTTTTAATGACAGTAGCGTAAAAATGCGCGTCAAATGAGCAGTGCCTTATTAAGCCCGCGGGGGATGCAGGTGGAGCTGAAATAGTATTTAAATAGACATTCACTTATTGAAGTTACATTAGATTGGGGGCATTATTGGTTTGTTACGTTGAAAAATATATGGATTTTAATATCACTTTTTATGGTATGGCTTTACTCATCATCAAACGCCCATTAGGGCCCCACTGCTGAACAGAGCCTCCTCCAAAGCTGGAGGATTTGACATTATCACCACGCTTGGTAGGCGGATTAGTGATCGCAGTGAAGGTGTAGATAATACCCAGAATGGGAGCGATGATTTACCAGGTGGCAGGCTCAAACAGGATGGGGAGACCCGAAGACCGGGCTCAGTGGCGAAACTTGGGAAAGACCTAAGTACAGTGGACTGCAATGGGTTGGTGATGATGATGATCAAAGACTGGTAATCAAAGCTTCGACTTCTGATATTCAGGGTATTTATATGTTGTACTGTGAAACTGTGATGTGAACTAAGAAATAGCTTCAATCTCTTTAATATCTGAGTAAGTAAAAATAAGGACATGTTTTACAGGTTTGCTGTTCAAATTAAGCTGAGAGACAATTATCATAAGCTCAGGTGTATCACTAAATATATTAAAAAAAAACAAAATTATTATATAATTTATAATTGAAGCCGGTTTGTCTTTCATTTAAAATAATGATATACCATGTCGTGGAAAACGCGTACCAAAAGCTGAGAAACAACCCTAAAGCTGATGTTCTCACATTATCAAAATTACGAATTATTTCGCGAAAAAATGATTTTATAATATTTTCAGAACACTAATTGTCATTACGAGCTTCTCTGCCGATAACAATGATACCACATACGCTATTAAATCATACAAGTGGCTTATTAGTGACGTACAAGACTCGTGAAATACTGGCGGGGGATAGAAGGGTAGTAATGTAATACGGGGCGCAAAACACTTTTTTTTTTTTATTTCAACCAATCCAGTGCAACTCCTTCGAAACGTCGGTTGAAATTCGCGATAGGTATCCGCAATTTCTTTTTGAACAGTTTTAATCGCGAAAGTTTAAGTAAGACCATTTTTCACATGTATTCACGCAATAAATATTACTTTTTACTATTATTGCTAATAATAGTAAAAAATAATAATCGTAATAAATAATAATAATAATCATAAATTTTCGTTGCGAGGTATGTACTTTTCGGTACCAAGTATCTATTAGAAAAGAAATGACCCAGTAAGACTATTTACTTTGATTTCTACTGTTTTAACGATAAAGTAGCTCACCGCAGACGACTCAGATCCCTATCTGACTGCAATATTTCATATGATAGGACGCGCCATTTTGAAATAAATACTAAACTACGTTTGAAAATCAATAAGATAAACTTTAAAATAGAAATATATTTAGTAACGAATCCGCGCGTGGTTTCCCGAGGCATCCTCATCATACTTCAGTTTACAGGTTTACATTGAAATGGATCTCCGCAAAGTAACGTCTGAACCAATTAGGTAGCGAAAATCAACGTCATTCCGGCGGCTGCTTATGTTACACGTGTGTAAGTCAAGTTTAAACATGGTATACAGTTTGGCTTAACCTTACGCCGTATTTGCTTACTGTTCATACTCGCAGTGCCATCACTAGTTTCACGTCTTCGAGGTCGAGGGCGTATCGCGAACGCTAAAAATGACGATATTAAAATCTGCGATACATTCGCGTCTGACGGGCCCATTAGAACGGCAACAAGAATGTCTCATTTGACGTGTAGAAAGGGCCTAACTACGTGTATACAGTTGCTATGAGTTTCCTTTTATAGCAACGGCAATGGCAATCTCATAATTCGAGACTTTAACATTTTTAAAATATTAAAAGTCTAGGTATAATTTCAGTTCTCGTATGTATTTAGAAAACATATAACCACAACGTAACTTTTTTAAAGCGCGTCAGAAAAGTCTTTAACTTGTAACACTAGTTACCTATATAACTTTTGAAACTATTATGGTTATGAACACTATAACTATAATTAATTTAATTGAGTGTATCCATGATGAAGGCGCATGCAACTGCGTCGAAATACCGGATAACTCAAAAAACAATAAATCATGGTAAAAATCCCGTTAATTTTAGTTACTAGTTACCTACTTTACTATTTAGACAACTAATTGTGATAACAATTGTCGAGCACCTTATTGTAAATGTAATTTTACGCATATCAAAAAGCGAGAAGCATTATCTAGGCACGAGTCATTTATTGACAATCTGACCCTTTTGAAGCTCCAGTTTCATGTAGAACTGCACCTCATCAATTCGCGATAAGAAAACAACCGAACCCCAAACAAAACAATAACGGCACTTCATCAGCCCCCCCACTCCCCCCGCAATACTCCGACCGGCCAATACACGTTATCTCAACTGCGATACGTAATAAAAACCCTCAAGTATCATGTTTTTGCACAACAAGCAGTCTAAATTACAACAATTATTCAATGTTGCCGTGTTATCGGCAGTTATAAAATCGGGAGACAGTAGGGGGAAGCCTCATTAAGGTGCGTCAAGCGGGGGGGAGGGATAATTTTGATAATGTTGTGAAAAAAAATGTTTTAGGGAGAAAGCTGAATGATGTATTGGGCCGGTTTGCGAGTGACAAGCAGGTCGCCGGGAGGAAGGAACAGAATTAAATCTTCGTTTGCGAATTCAAAAGTTTGAATACAGAGAGAAAAAAAAAGAAAAAAAATATGTTTGGAATCCAAAAGATTTGGAATAGAGTACAGCAGTTGTCAAAAGTCAAAATATGGTAATAGTAAGTCATTGTAAATCCTCTTTTACTTATGCAGAAAGTTACTCGGGAGTTTCACAAATTAAAGTTTTTTTTTTTCATTTTACCATCACGCAGATATAAATTTATTTAACAATAAAGTATTTTTTTAATTTACTATGGCGTGGATACCAGTCCTTTTGGACATCAACACTGGATTTTCATCGTATTTATTTTATAGTTTGCTTATACCATATGTGTACTTAACTAACTTGTACTCATGTTCCTTAGTCTTTGGTCCTTACTATCAAATAAATATATACAAGAGTAGTAGAGCCCCTTGTGAAAGGGCTCGTCCGGAGAAGTACTACCTCCATACCTATTTCAGCCATCAAGCAGCATTGCTGTGTTCCGGTTTGAAGGGTATGGTTGCCGGTGAAATTACGGGCACGCGAGTCTTAATACCTGTTTGCCTCAAGTTGACAGGCGCAATGCAGTGCCGTGTAGGCTATGTTTCTTATGGATTTGACCTTCGCAGTAAGGCATTGTTATAGGCAATAGTGCACTTAACATCAGGTTGGTTACTTTCTTGTTCCGTCTCCAAGTTGTATGAAAAAAAACATTAAAGGTTCTAAGCCATAAGTCATCCCATTGTATATAACTTTTAAAGTAATCTAGTTTTATTTATATAAGTGTGCAATATTGTATTAGGTCCTTACATATGAAATTGGCGTTTTGTATGGGAGGAACATAAAGGCAATTTTTTCATATTAAAATATATTTTATTAATCAAAGTATGTACCATTGCTATCTATACACTTTTGCCATCTTATAGGTAGTTCATTGATCCCTTTACTAAAAAAACCTTTCGGACGGGAATCAATGAAATCTTTGAAAGCGGTTTGGACTGCCTCATCGGAATTGAATTTTTTTCCTTGCAAGAAGTTATCCAAATTCCGAAAAAAATGGTAATCTGTTGGAGCAAGGTCCGGAGAGTACGGTGGATGTCTTAGACATTCCAATTGAAGCTCCTCTAATTTGGTAGTCGTCTGTTGGGCCGTGTGTGGTCTAGCGTTGTCTTGAAGCAGCAGTGGCGTAGAGCGATTGAAAAGTCTCGGTTGTTTAACAGCGAGCTTTTCCATCATGGTTTGCAGTTGCTGACAATAGACATCAGCCGTAATCGTCTGACCAGATTTAAGAAAGCTATAGTGTACGACACCGGCACTAGTCCACCAAACGCTTACAAGTAACTTTTTTTGAGTCAATTTACACTCAATTCATGATGTACCCACCTTTCAAGCTTTTTCACCTTCCCAATTTGCTTCAAGTGGATTAAAACGGTTTTGTCACTAACACCGCAGCCTGCAGCTAACTGTGATGTGGTTTGCGATGGATCTGCTTCCACAATAGCCTTCAATTCATCATTATCGACCTTGGTCTCCGGCCGTCCACGGGGCTTGTTCTGCAGGTCGAAATTTCCAGAACGAAAGCGTTGAAACCAAAAACGCACCGTGTTTTCTTTTGCGACACCACCACCATACACATCATTAATCCTTCGAGCCGTTTCTGCAGCACTGGTGCCACGGTGGAACTCGTACTCGTAAATAATGCGATATTTTAAGTTTTCCATTTTGTGAAATGAGTGACGCAGAAAAAAAAAGCAAAAGAGATAAAAACAAATGAATTACGGTTTTCGAAACACAAATGCATGAGTAAATAGCTGTTTAAATTTGAATTTGGAATTCCTAACCAAAGAGGAGATATTTAAGATCAAAGTGGCCAGTACGACAAAACGCCAATTTCATATGTAAGGACCTAATATTTGTAATAATTCAGTCATATTTTGTATTTATCTTGCTTGTGTCGTGTTCAAATAAATGCTTATATTTTTTATTGTAGATTTAAAACAGGCTTCGCCTCAAAAGACATGAACGAACAATTATCAGAAAAGTCATCCCAACCCAAATCACTCGCACATCTCGAAATCACTAATCCTCATCTGGGCCAGTGGCTCCTTTAGGACCCACGTCACAACTATCAACATCAAAGACTGTTGTAATTGACTGGAGCCCGTTCCGCACCAATGAGACTCGTGACTACGACTGCTCGCGATCTTTGACTGGCGGAATCATTTCATTTGATAATCGCGTAATTGCCAGAAGCTTTAAAGGCGAGATTGCAAACTAGTATTTTTACAATTTTGTTAATTCAAATTCAAATTATTTATTGCGATAAATGGGTAGGTACATTATGTAGGTCTTAAACTAATAATAGTATTGTGTCACCATTTTCAGCGTTACAAGTTAATAACTAAAAAATAAAATTGTAATATAAAACAATGTAAATTCATCAATAATAATACCTAATTTGCAGCATATATTACAATGTCAGGGTAATATATATAGTAATTTATGTCCCTATTACTAATATTAATTATCGGGTCGATTTTTTAAGCAGCAGCTTGTCAAATTACGCCTCTGTGGATTATCAACGAAAATTATGTCTCTCTCTAAGAGTCTGTGGATGGAGGCGGCTCTTGTTACTCTTATTTGTGGTGTAATTTAAGGTAAGCCATTTATTGAGTGGAGGGAAATGTCCTACAAGATACCTACCCCACCACTTTGACGGTGCTATGCGATCCTCTCTCCTGGTGGAAGCTGTCTTCCGCCCGCCGCACGACAGCTTATGCTTCCAACGTAAGCCGGCGAGAGATTAACACCACCACCGACCTCAGGTCCCGAAGGACCCCGCCTGGGAGGCGAAATAAACGTTCCTCGGTTAACTCGGGCAGGGCGGACCCAATAGGTTATGCCTATTGGGTCCGCCCTGCCTGCCTGCGCTACTGTCTGCTGGGTCAGACGGACACGCAGAGAGGCCTTCCTCAGTATACCGACCTATCGGGACTTATCGGGAGTTACCGAGAACCCTCTATCAGCGTATAAATATATATAGGGTTTCCACCATCATTGGATTTCACGTTACGTCATCGCATCCTAAATCTAAAGCTCTTTTTTTATTGTACGACGGGAAAGCGCTTGGCCTTCATCTCACCTGGTTACAAGTTGAGATAAGGCCAAAGGTGGAGGCGCACTTCACCCGGAATCCTCAACTAACTGAGGAACTGGCTATCTTACCTGTAATGTCGGAACAACATTTTTTTTTAGAATTGTTGTTCTGGCGACAGGATTAGTAAAGATGGTGGTAGCCAAACAGGCGGACTTAAACAAAGTCCTACCACCAACCAATCCAAAGCATAATATTGTTCTCCACCTGGGGATCGTACCCGGGACCTCTGGATCTGAAATCCGTGGGTTGAACCACTAAACTACAGAGGCACTGAACTTTTGATTTTCTGATGTGATTCTGCAAATTCGTTAGTTGAATTTTTGGGGGTATCTAATTATATATTGTGATGGTTACCTATTCTAGTGGTCTTGGTCTCTAGGCATCGGAATAGCTGACTTTAGCTAGCGGTTACGGCTGAATGAACACAACACTGGTGGTTGGACCTGTAAATGTCTACCTGGCTATCGACCACCCTCCTGCCGAAGTCTGGCGCCAAATCGTTTGCCGTGTTCCGTCGGTGTGCCTCCTCAGAAAGCTCTCTCCAACCTCATCCTTGCTCTGGTCTAGAGGTCAAAAGCTAGCCCATCATTCATATAAAAAAATGACATTTCGAATTCCTTTGAAAGGTGTAAAAACATTTTATTTCCTAGTGAAGTGTCCGCGCCACGCCAGCACTGAAGAGGCTGTAGCATCAGGCGCCATGCCATGAGATGCCTCACTACATGCAATGTAAAATCTACTTTAACCTCATGCAAATAAAGATGATTTAGTTATGAGTACAAAACTCGAGTGTCACCAAGCTTCGTGCTTCCATATACCAATCCAATGATTACTCAGTGTGCTGTCTAGATATAAATGTTAACGTTGAACCAGCTAGTGCAATATGTTATTCCGTTTGTACTCGCACCTATTCTGTCACAGCTGTAATGAAGTTGGATCAGATTTAAGGCAAACGTGCAGTAAATGCCAGGATATGTATTGTAAGGTCTCCCGATTAACTCGTTGGGTGCTGTAAAATACTCACGAGTGTTCTGAATAGACAACAAGGCTCAGTATCCAATGAGTTATAAGATCATATTTATGTATTTCAAGTGTTTTTTTGTCATAAAATTTGCAAATGGTATAATGACACAAAAAATCACAATCGGCGACGGGACTCGAACCCGCAAGCCGGAAACGCTCTAACCAATTGAGCAACGAGGGCCCTGACGCAGATTCCGAATTTTTGTGTCATATCCAAACTCGGCTTGAGCGCTGATCAACGCCATCTAGCAGATATTCATTAAACTATGAAGATCACATAGCCCTAGTGTCTGAAATAACATTAAAAATCACGCGGGAAGACCTAAAAGTGTGTAAATCAAAATTACGTTATCACTTAAAAAGTCTATTAACCGATTTTTAAGTGATTACATAATTTTGATATTTTTTCATGATGTAAGTACATTTCTTTTGAGTTATTTTTTATTAAGTTTCTTGAATTGTTAGCCATGCCAATTTTAACTAGACTCAAAATATATATAAAAATTAGGAAATTGCATGAAAATGTAAAAAAAAAGTACTAGCGTTTTTTAAATTATCGCGATTATTATAGATAATTAATAACAAAAACCGGTTTTCATCACGTAAACTGTCGGAAATATAAAAAGGTACGCGATGAAAATCCGTTTATGTTATTAAAAAAAGTACTGCCTGTTCTAATTTTTTTTTTATTGTTCGACGGGAAAGCACTCTGCCTTCATCTCACCTGGTAACAAGTTGAGATAAGGCCGAAGGTGGAGGCGCACTTCACCCAGAATTCTCAACAAACTGAGGAACTGGCTATCTTACCTCTGAATGCCGGAACACAACAATTTTAGAATTGTTATTATGGCGACAGAATTAGGTAAGATGGTGATGGCTAGCCAGGCGGACTTAAACAAAGTCCTATCACCAACCACCTACCACCAAATTGTACTCCCCTTGGGGATCGAACCCGGGACCTCTGGATCTGAAATCGGTGGGTTGAACCACTAGACCACAGAGGCGGTTAAATCTCATATACTAAAACAAATAAGTTACTGTTTTCTCACATGTCTAGTTCTATCCCAGCGTGAATGCCGAGGAACCCGAGTAAACAATGGCAACTCCGTGAATCCCGTTAGCATAACGCACCTCCAGGGGTAATTTCAAGGGGGAAACAAATGAAGCGGTGTGGAATTGATCCCCGTGCATTATTGTATCTATAAACATTTCAATTGCGACCGCGGCTTAGCCGGAAGATCACGAAGGGCGGCCGAGGGTAGCGCACTCGACGATTCTTTGTTTATTTTTTATATTTGCATTTACAGGCATGGATGTTTATGGCTCATATTGTAGAACTAATTAAAGACTCTGGGAATGCTTTTAATTTTTACATTTCAAAATTTCGCCATTTATAATCAGAACACATTATTTTCATTCGAAAAAAAAACGGCTATTTATCGCGTATCTTACCTATAATTATATTATTACATATATATGGGATATACGTAAGAAAAATACGCGATAAATACTCGTTTTTCAAATCAAAATAGATTTATGCCATATTCGTCTCAATTAAAGACATACTAAGGGCTACGTGTAGTTTTTTTTTTCATAGAAATAAGCTAGTTTCTTAAAAAAAACTATTTACTAAGGTTTAAGTCTATTAATAAATATTACAGGACATTAATTTTACACAGCGCCATCTAGCCCCAAACTAAGCATAGCTTGTAATATGGGAACTAGATTACGGATAAAATACTTAAATACTTTTTGTAAATACATACGTACTATATGATACAACACCCAAACACAGAACAAACATCGAACCCACAGCCTACAGCGCCGAAGGCAGAGTTACTACCAACTGAGCTATGAGGCTTGTCAGATTGTATTGTTACTTGTATTGTACATAGTTCCCTTAGAAAGTTTGGTTGCTGTCTCTGGTTAAGTCCGCCTGGCTACAGCCATCTTACCAATATCTGTCACCATAACAGCAATTGTTCTAAATGGTTATGTTCCGGCATTTAGAGGTAGCATAGCCAGTCCCGCAGACTGTTGATAATTACGGGTGAATTGCTTCCACCTTCGGCCTTACACGTACATAACTTGAATGAGATGAAGGCCGAGCGCTTCTCCGAAAAACAAAAAAAAATACTACATCATAGAATGTTCCGGTGGTTTTCCCTGGGTACGCGCGATATGGATTTTGGTAAATTGTAGCTTTAAAACACAGCATAGACTCGGAAAAGTGATATGCACCATACAGACATTTTGAAACTATTGACAACAATGTTGTAAAAACTTTGTTCTCTGAATGACTGACTTTTTACGAACAAAGAATCTCACAAAAGGAACCGAGGGTCTCGCCTTTCTCCTTGGTTACTGGTCGCGATTCCGAACAAGCGCCTGTGATATATTTGACGTATCCATTTTTGTTATCTAACCTATATCATCCCACAGCTGGGCAAAGGTCAAGAAATGTTAAGAAATGTAACTGAATAAAAAAAGACTAGCTAACTAAAACAGATTAATCCTAATTATAGCTGAGAGTCCCGAGTCCTCGGGAGCCGGGTCGAACTTGGCTTATAATTTTTGCACAGGTAATAAAATAAATGATTTTTCCCTTTTTCATCACAGCAGTAATCCAGCCGCGGCTGTTCGGGCTCGACCACGTTCGCTTTAGTGATGCGACACCAAACTCTGTCTCGATAATCTTGCAAATAAATAGCAACCACTATCCTAGAGCCATTACTAGATCACATTTTTTTTAATATATAAATTTAGTTTTTCTTACCAATGTGAAGTTCTCTTAATTAGTTCCATATTAGTCCTATAAGTATCATTCCTAATAGTCAAATTATTAATAAACATATATTATACATTCAGTTTTGCATACGAATGTGAAGTTCGTCCAATGTCCTGTAACATTTATTTATAGTAACAAAATAAGCAAACTAAAATTAAAAAAAAAAAAAATTCAATCGTTCCAATTTAAAGTTATAATCATGAGCTTTAGTGTCTGACCAGCACAATGGTTCTGTTCCATCTACGGTCAGAGCAAGGAATAGCCAGTGCCTTCTGGAAAAGCTCGCTCAATGGTAGACCTCACTTTGCTGCTAGAGATAGACCAGCTAGGTCAAGAGCTAATCCATAATTTATAAAAGAAAGTACGGGTTGTAACATACGTCTGCTACTCCAGATGAGTCCCGGATGGGGTCCGGATGAGGTCATCCGGACCGGAGAATGTCGCGGTCCTCCGCGAGCCATCACATCACTAGTTTTAGTTTTATTTAACACCGTCGCCCGCAATAATTCCATCTGCATACATATCGGCCGTGAGAACGAGGCCTAGCATAGATTACTTTGTTTCCTTTTTGGTGGGGGAAACTCGATACTGGGGTTTTATTGCAAGCTTTTATTTCACGTGCTTTATATGTATGGGTTCAAATCTTGGGAGCACAAGTAAAACCGTGAGCGAATGATGAATGTCTCTTCTGAACCGATATATCAATATCAATCAAAGCGCGTAAATTTGACATTAAAAAAATGACAAAAGAGCATAACTACTAGCTAATAATAATGATAACTACATGACATTAATTTCACACAGCGCCTTCTACTCCCAAACCAAGCAAAGCTTTAATTATGGAAACTGGTAAAGTAGCGTAATCTAGTTAGATTTCGGAAATTATACCAACATACTTTTTTTTTAATACATACTAATCATACAATGCAACACCCAAACACAGTAGGTGACTTTAATAACAACTATGAAAACCCGGGACTTAATTCCAATAATTCTTTGTTTTCTTTGGATTGCATAGGTTTTAATTTTATTTCGCGGAACCCCAATTATTTTATACAATAAAAGTAGCTAAATGTTTATTTCGCAATGTGAACAATGTACATTAGGTACCCAGTTAGATATAAATTTTTAACAAACAACACAAGTAATGATGAACAATATAGTTACATAATTTACATACTGTTGTTTAAGTATTGCTAATCTCCGTAAATACCCTTTCGGTCGCCATCGTCGACCATCGTCATCGAATTCATTCATTCTTAGGAAACTGTGTAAGATTTTATAATAAGCTTCCTCAAAGCGCCACCAAACTCTCTACTCGTAAATTCAAATTGTATATAAAGAATAATTTAATTAAAAGTGCCTACTACAAAATTAGTGATTATATCGACGATAAGAACGTGTGGCCCGATGTTGCTATACCAGTTGACAGCAAAATGGTGATTTCTCAATGTTAACAAATTGCCCATAGGTAGATAGGTAATAACAAATGTTTTAAGATTAAGTATTTAGGTTTTTGTTGTATCTACTTAGAATATAATTACAAATTGTGTATCTAAATGTTGAATGGATCATCAAAAAAATTAACCGGCCCGAGGTTCTTGCCTTTCTCCTTGTGTGCTGGTCGCGATTCCGAACAGGCGGTAAATTTGACGATTCAAAATGATCCTAAAAAATCTTAATGAATAAAGAAATTTTGACTTTGACTTTGACTTTGACTTCGTAACTGAGTTATGTAACCAGTTACACAAAAATGTTTATTCCTCATCTCTCGTAACCAGTTACAAACGAGTAAATAAACATAAGGACTACAAAATATTTTAAAGGATTGATTTAATTAATCATTATTTTAGTTACTAACTAGACAGATAGAAAGAATTAACTCTTTATAGTACAAAACAAAACAAACAAGCAGATATAATAATAATAATAATAATAAATAAATAAATATTACAGAACCTTAGTTTTACACAGCGCCATCTAGCCCCAAACTAAGCATGGCTTGTAATATGGGAACTAGATTACGGATAAAATACTTAAATACTTTTTGTAAATACATACGTACTATATGATACAACACCCAAACACAGAACAAACATCTATATTCATCACACAAATGTTTGTCCTGGGTGGGAATCGAACCCACAGTCTACAGCGCCGAAGATAACAACATATAATAGTAAAATCACATACAAAATTGAAGACTGTGATTGGATTAGAAAAAAACTAACTAGCCCGAGGTTCTTGCCGCCCTTGTGTGGTGGTCGTGGTTCCTAGCGGGCGATAGATTTGACGTTTCAAAATGTTTTTTTTTATTGGTCATAGCCAAGCGTGTGGGCACCAGCTCACTTAGGTCACCAGCTCACTTAAAAACACAAGTAAAGATGTGGCCTAAGATGGAGCGCGCTTGACCAAAGTGGAACCTATTCACTCTGGGCTTGAAAACTCCAAGATTGTTACTACTGCTGCGGAAAAACAGACGCGGGCAACGAGTAATATCGAAAATTACTGAAATAACGATACTCGTTTATGACTTTTGCCTCAAACTTGATAAGATATATCGTCAGATAATCATGGAGATAAGAGACGACGAGCGATCTCGTTTGATATAAGAATTTAATTCGATTGTTCATAAAACAGAAACTTCACTTTTTTTTTAATGGGTTGGCCTTGACCTCGAAACTTGTACAGGCAGGGATGAGGTCATGGAGGAAGCCCACCCAGAAGGTTCCTATTAACTCTCTTCTTGAAGATATCAGTGTTGTAACGTTGTTTGTTTTTTTGTACGACGGGGAAGCGCTTGGTCTTTATCTCACCTGGTTTCTAGTGGGTCGAAGGTGTATGCGCACTTCACCCGGAATTGTCAATAAACTGAGGAACTGATGATTATACTGATTAAATGAAATGATGCAAACCAAGCAATCCGTAACAGGTGCATGAATACTTTAGTTTTTTCATAATATCAACACTAATATGTGCATACTAACATTAAGTATTTTGATTGCTGCGACCCCGAGGGCTGGCTGTTATGTAGGTCAGCGAATCAGCATTGCTATTCAGCGTGGCAATGCAACCGGTGTCGTAGGTACGCTTCTGTGTGGTACTAACATTTCAAATAGTTTTACAGATATATCACTAATGTTTGTAACGTTCGATATTATTTCTGTTAAAAGTGTTCATTAATTCATTGACCATTCTACGCGAACATAACCAGTCACGCCGAATATGCGACCACAACACAATCATTACTTACACAAAACTCAAAAATTCTCGTAGACATATTCTGATGCCGAACATTCTCGTAGACAAATAAACAAACAGTGTTCTTTCCCCCGTTTGTTTGCGTTCGAGATGATTATCGATTGAGTTGCTCAGTTTACAAGTTAGGAGCCTGATAATGTGATGCCGGGATGCGTACAGGTAGCTTCGAGATTATACTACAAGAGATGTTGCTACTGAGACAAAGGTTAAATTAGTGTGTTCTGTCCTGAAACGAACAAACTCGTCATTTTACCCGACACCGAATCATAGGAAAATAAGTATGTAGCGTTCGACAAATTTAAACATAATTAGAGCGAGAGCAAAACAGCTTGTACGGAAGCAATAAAAGTAAAGTCGGCGAGCAACTATATTATCAACTTTAAAGCTACTCTAGATATAGTCTAACTTCATTCCAAGTGTATGTTATGGGATATAATTAGAAGTAGGTACTGGTAAATACGATTGGTTACGAGACGTGAGCTACGTACCGTATTCGTATTAGGAATGAGTTATGTTATATTTCCAGTGTGTTATTATTGTCGCTATAGCAACAAATAATGTATGTAATTAATGTCCTGTAATCTAAATATATAAAAGGTGACTGACTGTCTGACATAGTGATCTATCAACGCACAGCCCAAACCACTGGACGGATCGGGCTGAAATTTGGCATGCAGGTAGATGTTATGACGTAGGCATCCGCTAAGAAAGGATTTTGATTAATTCTACCCCTATGGGGATAAAATAGGGGATAAAAGTTTGTATGAAACTTTGTCAATTTTAAAGAAGTTGAAGAATGTACTGTCGTTTTTAAGTTTTGTAGGCCCTAATTTTTTTACACACGCTAAACAAAAGTAAAGCCGCAAAAACGATACCTAATTAATAATAATACTTCTTAACGCGAGCAAAAGCTAGTATTTATTAAATTATTCTTATTATTATTAAAAAAAAAAAATCTACTACGTACTTGACCAGTTCATTTGATTGAATTGATGAATTCGAAGCAAGTAAACCGAGAGCCAAAGATAGAGTCTTAGGTCTCTTGCATTATATGGATCAGCGAATACAAATCTATCGACAGCGGTATATTCAGCCAGTCATCAAGGTGATTGGTTGAGAAGAAATACTCCAACTGACCGGTAGGTGGTTGGATTGAGTAGTCCGCCGGTAACAATCGGTATCACCAGCTCTGTATCAGACTCGCGAGTTCCCCGAGCGCGCGTTTTTCGCAGGGTATTATCAATTATTAAACATCAGCATGGAAATAGCACCCCAGAGTCCGCTGCCTACCCCTACTTGTATTAAATATTCGTGGATTACGTTACGTGGCGGGCCGCTTCGGCACCCGTGAAATAGCTTTCGGTTTTGTGCAAGTTATTAGCAGGATTTGCATGTTTCTGATTTATTGTATTATTTTTCGCGTGCCGAGAACCTGGGGTGTTATGATTGGCTCTTGTAGCGAGCTCGTCTTGAGGGTGTCATGAAGATGAATTAATTTTCATGATATAATTTTCTATTTTTATTTTGAGTGACAATGGATTTTCAAATACTATTGCTCCAAAGCATCGGTGCTCGATGACGCCGATAAGCTTCTATCTTAGGCACCTACAAATAATGAGCATATAAAGCCTTAAATAGTTTTCACTTAGAATAGAGATAAAGTACAGATTAAAAAGAAGTCTTAATTACCAACATCAAAGAAAAATATTTATCATAGGTAGCTTCTATCTTAGGCACCTACAAATAATGAACAAATAAAGCCTTAAATACACTTATAGAATAGAGATATAATAGTCTTAATTACTAACATCAAAGAACAATATTTATCATAGGTTTTTAATTAAGGCTAGGATCATTTTGATACGTCAAGTCTCGCGAAGAAATCGCGACTAGCACACAAGGGGAAAGGCAAAGTACTCGATATAGTAAAAAAAACATCATAAACCTATATAAATCATATCTTAAAAATAATTAGTGGGCAGTTTTTAAGTACTGAGATATCACCATTTACTTAGCTGCCAACTGGTATAACACCATCGAGTATTCTCATCATAGATAAAGGCGTAGGCTCGTTATATTAGGCAGTTCTTTTTATACATTTTGAATTTACGAAAATTAAGTTTAGCGGCGCTTTGAGGAAGCTTATCATCTACTCTTACACAGTTTCCTAAGAATGAATGATAAACTTTTCCAAAGCGTAACTTCCAGTCTATTGAGAATTCCGGGTGAAGTGCACCTCCACCTTCGGCCTACCTATTTTTTTTTTATTGTACGACGGGGAAGCGCTTGGCTTTCACCTCACCTGGTAACGGTAAAGTTGAGATAAGGCCGAAGGTGGAGTCGCACTTCAACCGGAATGCTCTTCTAACTGAGGAACTGGCTATCTTACCTCTAAATGCCGGAACATATTTTTTTTTACGAATTGTTATTATGGCGACAGAATAAGGTAAGATGGGCTTAAACAAATCCTACCACCAACCAATACAAATATTGTAACAATGGTCTTATCGCTTAAAAGGCGAGCTTGCCAACAGGATAAAGAATGAAGCTACAAACCAGCTGGGCAGTAACGAGGCCTGTAACGGCTCAAGCTTTCTTCTACTGCAAAAAATAAGAATAACCTATACGGGTAGTAGCTATTGATACGTTTCACAACAGCAAATTCCCTTCGTCTAGGTTAGAGCAATTGGCTGGGCGGTTTGCGATCCGGTGGTCGCCACCGGCGCGCGGCAATTAGTTTGCTTAGGTAATAGTGAGTGATGAATTCACTAGGCACCCTTCATTATTGCATTGTGGGAATGCGTCTTAGCTCGTTATAACAGGAGATACAGGTATTTGACTGAACTTTTGGGAATATTATATAAAAAATCTGAGGTGAATGCAGATCACAAAAGGCGCAAATATAGTGGTCTCGACAGAGCTTATTTATTTGATCCTATTGGGGTCGAGACCTCGGGTCCGTGGGGGGCTTTTGATTGAGGCGACACGAAACATATGGACTGGTTCTCATTTAGGCCAGCCAATTAGTATAGCCATTCAACGTGCCAGGAACCCTTACCGTTAGACCGTTTGTAACGGTCCTTAGTTAACCTGACTGCTTCCCTTAGGTTTTTTTTGTTTGATAATAATTCTTTTGTGAATAAAGACAGTAAAATGTTTTAAACCGCCTCTGTGGTCTAGTGGTTCAACCCACCGATTTCAGATCCAGAGGTCCCGGGTTCGATCCCCATGGGGTACAATATATTGTGCTTGGTTTGGTTGGTGGTAGGACTATGTTTAGTCCGCCTGGCTAGCTACCACCATCTTACCTAATTCTGTCGCCATAACAACAATTCTGAAATTGTTGTGTTCCAGCATTTAGAGGTAAGATAGCCAGTTCCTCAGTTTATTGAGGATGAGCTTCCCCGTCGCACAAAAAAAAAGTATTTAAAAATATTGACTTATCATTTATTTCTTGAAGACATTGTGTTGTAACCACAAAACACTTTTTAATTCAAAAAAGCGTGTTTCAACGCTGCACTGCATTTCGCTCATCAACTTAGCGACATAAACGTCTGAAGCCCCTATTTCACCGGCAACCAAACCCTTCAAACCGAAACACAGCAATGCAGCTTGGCGGCCGAAATAGGTATGATGGTAGCACTTCCCTGGACGAGCCCTTCCACGAGCTCAACTACTCTTTGTGAAAGTGTTTACATATCTTTAAAAATATGATGAGGCTACATTCGATAGTTCAGCTAAGGTTCAAATTCGTAATGTTTAATAAGAAAGCACCTATCCCGACATTTCTCATTAAATTTTCTAGTCAATTTCCAAAGCATAATTAAATTTGTCCATTCCACGTCGGGGGGCGACCGTTAAATTTCCACCAGCCTCCGTATCAGATGAATCTGTCCGATTCCTTAATAATCTATTAGATATTTTGCGTTTTACGATTGCTATTTCAGAGGTGATTACATTTTGGGAAACATTTTATCTTATACCGGCCTCACGGGTCAGTTGGTAGTAGTAGCTCTGCCTTCTGCGCTGTAGGTTGTGGATTCGATTCCCCACGGAACAACCATCTGTGTGATGAATATATAATATGTTTGTTCTGTGTCCGTGTTACATTATATAATCAAGTAGGTACCTATGTTTATACAAAAATGGAACAAAAATATTATTAATTGGTACTATACTTATATGGTAAGAAACATAGTGAAGACAAGACCAAAAGTGGGAAAACGAATATTGTATCATCTAGTATGTATATACAAAAATGAAGCAAAAATATCATGAGCAATTTTACATGAAAAGAGGAAGACAACACAAAAGGTGGGAAGACGAGCTAACCAATTGCGGGGAATACCTAGAGGCGAATATAACAGGCCATAGGGGGAGTGGAGGAAGATGGGGGGGGAGGCCTTTGATTAAGCAGCGATATCATCAATGTAAATTTCAACTTATTAAGTCTGTTACTGTTTATTATTTTATTTTATGATTTATCTATAGATTCCAAGATAACTAATTTGATGTTAAACATATAGTCCAGTCTCACAGACGACATAAATTATTGAGGAAGACTTCAAGACTACTACGTGCCACCACCAGCATTCTGGAACAAGTAAAGATGTGGCCTAATATGGAGCAAGCCTGTCTCAAATGTACCCTGGACTGTTTCCTCTGGACTATTGATAATGGTACAGGCGAATCGATGTTTTCGACACAATGGAACATCTACAAGGTACGGGCATCCACGCAAGCCTCCGTAGTTCTCGTGACACATCTTTCACAGCGGAAATTTCGAAAACAGGTTTCAAAGAAGAGTATTTCCACCCGCCTAATACATTAACAAACATCTGTTGTGAGATAATCAAATTAATCCATCTACAGGCAGATCGAAACGTCAGACCGGACCTGTACTGGAAATAATTTGATCTACCGACCAGCTCCAATAGGTCCTCGGCTGCTGCAGGATGTAAGAGCGGTAGGGGTCTTGGTGGAGTGGAAGGGGGGTAGGATTATGATGGATAGGTTCCCGACCCGCTGGTCTTTTGACACCTCCATCGTTCAATTGTCGGCGATCATTCTTTGAGGGTGTTCCTTCGGAGCGATTGGCTCCATTATTTTCTGGTGTTCTGTCACACGGCGCGGTGGGTTCCGTATTCGGATTGATTGAGTGGAATCGGAACGTCTCTACGTTTGTTTGCTACTTTTTCCCCGAAGATTTGTATAATTTATAGCAATTTATTTAACAGGTATCTCGATATTGCTATCGAATTTTCTATAAATTATTTTATATATTAATTATTATACATAGGTATATGAAAGTTTAGTACTTAGCTGGTTTACATTTACAAAAATGCTATTTGTTGTAATGGCGGATTACTTAAACATAAAAATGATGAAAAAAAAAACAAGAAACGTACATAATTTAACGTTTGCCAAGCGTGAGTCTGACCAACACGAATCCAGAGTTTAATGCAAAAATTTTACTAGAAATGTGCATCAGAACACTCAGAGTGCGTGTCCGACTCGCACTTGGCCGGTTAATTGTAATATCATACGATCCTCATACCTTTAAGAAGATAAATTCAAATTAAGAATATTTGGGAAAAGCTCGCTCTATCATAGGGATATAGTAAGCCTGATGCTATAAAACAATAAAACCTTTTGACTCCAAAAACCACGTGACATATCAAAGGTCAAATATCATCCCAACAAATCGATGCACTTGGCTATAGGTAAAAGTCAATGGAGCGAGCTTTCTCGAAAGATCTTCAGGTAAAAACTCGAGAAAACAAAACTAAACAAAAATGTCTGGATATATATATTTAGCCTGAAGAGGCCAGACAGACCACATACATTCTTAGCAGTAACTTAGCATACGAGCGAGCTATCCAACAAGACCCTACTAGCCACCAATAAACAAACAGAATTTAATATAGAACCGCAACAATCGTACACAAACACATATTTTCCGACGAAATAATACCACGGTAGTAATTGAATCGGCCTCAGGCGTACTCGGGTTCAAGTCGTTAACGTTCTTGAGGGTAGCGCTACCCTAGGATATGCACTAGACGTTCCGGCTACAAAACAAACGTTTGAAAGGAACAGACGTTTTTCACCCAGGTGGGAGAGAGACGGAATGGATAGAAAGTGTTTATAATAAACAAAGGATACGTTGTTATTGGTTGTAAGGTTTTAATAGACTATTGGACACTGGAAATTTCACCTCGCAGGAAGACGGGACACAAATTGTGGGGTTGTGTTAGTACCGACGTTGGCCGGATCTGGCCGAGAGCGTATTAAGATGGCCTTTGATGTCCAGAGGCTGGACGGTTAATTAAATGTGGATGTTATCTTTGTGCCGTTTGATTTTGGAGTTTTTGATGTGTTCATCTATTGTTGGAAGGGTTGATTGTCGATTTGGGGAGATAATTAACTCGGGGTTCGTATATGCACTGTGTTTTCATTACATTATTGTAAAGACCACTCACTGAATTCTAATACGAGTATGATCTAAAGCTAGTGAATGCACGGGACTTCGTAGTAATGTGTACACTAAAAAAGTGTAGTACACGCTGTTAAGTACATGCCTCTACATTGTCAATCGTTCAATGAGGTTTTAAATTTTTACTTTTAAATGTTCACTAACCGTCCTGGTTCGTTCCTTAAAAGAAAAAAAAATGTGCTTAGATCGGTTGGTGGTAGGACTTTGTATGAGTCCGCCTCGCTAGCTATCATTTTACCTAAGATTTCGCCAAAACAACCATTACAAATTGTTGGGATTCCGGCATTTAGAGGTAAGATAGCCAGTTCCTCGGTCTGTTGAGGATTCTGGGTAAAGTGCGCTTCCAGTAAGTTTAGATGAAGGTTTGGCCTTGGCGCTACCCCGTCGTACAATAAAAAAAGATGACCTCACCGCTCTGCCATCTGTGCTGCAGGCGGACAATCTTCTTTATACAAACTTTTTTGTATTACAAGTTGACACTTTGTCACAACATTCACAAATGTTATGATTACACGAAAATTCATAATCACAACGGGACTCGAACCAGCATCTTTTCCTAAAGCCGGAAACGCTCTAACCAACTGAGCCACGAGAGTCCTGACGCAGATTCTGAATTTTTGTGTCATATTGATACTCAGCTTAAAAATACGATGACAGCATCTTTTTGGTCTTATATTTTATTGATCCCCGATAATTAAATTCTCTGCTCACGGGAAGCCATTGCAATTTCGGTGGGAGCACTCAATCTTATCTTGCCCATGGCATCATCAAGTGTCAATTTGAAACTAATAGATTTAGATGAACCGCAAGCGGCCGCAATCTCCGATGGCTCTCATCCACTCGATAAGGTGTTATCGGAGCCCCCAGGGCTATTTATAGGGAGTTAATAGTACCCTTCAATGAGCAAGGGCCTAGTTATGAACTTGCCCTTAAGATGAGATCGATTAGCGTTTATGAATGTTATCTGTAGTTTGCGTGTAGATTATCATTTAATTCCCTACTGAAATCAAGTAAATCTACAAAAATATTCATCACACGTGTTCAACTACCAACTGAACTATCAGGCTATATTTTTTTAATGATGGCTCTTGACCGCAAGCTTCTCTTGTAAGAATGAGGTTTATGAAGAAGCGAGCTTTCATAGAAGGCATTGTCTCTCCTGTCCATGGAAGGAACACGGAAAACCGGACATTTGAAAAGATTGTGGTGGCTAGCCAGGTGGATCTTTACAGCTGGCTTACCCTTGAACACGATTCCAATCAATCGGTATTGAATCGGTATTGAATTTGTCTCATTTTTTACTCCTGAACACTCTTGAATGCGAACCTAGCGAGAAATTGATTTCATATTGTGTGGATATTGAATGAACTAATAGCGATTGGAATTGAATTGTCCAATCCATCTATGCCATAAGCAACGGGTTAGCAGCCATGCCGCCATAAATAATAAAATTTTGTCAAAACAACGATATTTATATTGGATTGGTTTGAAAATATGTCTAGATTGATATTTTAAACTATTTGTAACCAATTCAAGTAGGTAAATCACTGTCTACTGATAAAAAGCCCAAATTTTGATGTGTATTAACACAATCATAATCCAATATTAGCGCAATTCCGATTTAAATCCAATGCTATCAAATTGTTTTTCAAGAGGCAATTAGTCAATATTGTTAGAGTATTGGATTGCGATTGATGTTGAATTGGAATTTTGATTGGGTTCGAGGGTCAGCCTGCAGGTCATACTACTGTTGTAAACAGCCGCCATTATCTATAGCAAAAACACCGTCCCTTCCCCCAGGAGTTGTTCACACCTACCTGGATTCCTTCACTCGCCATGCGTGGTGATCTTAGAAAATATCGGCATTGCACTCTTTCAGATACTGTGATCTGCCGATATACGTGAATTTTAACCGGCGTTCCTCACTTCAGGGCGCCAATGTTGCATACATTGACGCCCTGAAGTGAGGAAGTGAGGTTGACGATTATTGATTGAAGATTGGTATGAATTGAATTTGTGCGTCATGGCACAAATTCCATTCATAACAATCTTACTATAGGTACTATCAAAATGTGTGTGGATTGAGGACTTTGTTCCTCTGTCACGCAAAAACCACAACGGATTGAGCTGAAATTTTGCACGGACATTGTTCTAAAGCATGAATAAATTATAGGCTACTTTTTTTTGGATACCATTTATTAAAGACCTTTTCACGACTCATAGGCCTAACGAATCTAAATGATATTTGGCATGCATATGGCATATGCCACGTGGAACAACAGACTTATTTTCAACCGGGTAGGCACCACTAAGCGTAGCCACTGGCAAAAAAAAAAGTAAGATAGCCAGTTCCTCAGTTAGTTGAGGATTCCGGGTGAAATGCGCCTCCACCTTCGGCCTCTTCACCTTACCTCTAAATGCCGGAACACAACAATTTTGAATAGTTTTTTTAGCGACATACCTAGGTAAGATGGTGGAATCTAGCCAGGCGGAGTCCTACCACCTTCTAAACCAAAGCACAATATCGTACTGACCTGGGGACCTCTGGATCTGACCTCGGTGGACGAACCACAACACCACACCGTTTAAAAATAAAAATCAATGAAAAGTGCACCCGCGCGAAGCCGAGGTGAGTCCAACGTATGATTTTTGACTCCAAATCCAAATGACCAAGAGAAACTAAAGGTAAACACGAAAGCAATATGTAGCGTAGAATTTCCCATTTACCATATCTCGTGAGCAATACGTGTACATTTTTCAAGTTGATGCACTTGAGCCGTCGCCGCCTCGGGCGTCGCAGACAGACGAATGTTCAGACGAACACTGGAGGGCTTGGGGGTGGGAATTAAACTATCGCTGCATTCACGTTTCACTTCGGAAATGTAATAAAAACTGCTTATTAACATTGTCTCGAAAATACTAGTACAATATTGGTATGCCAATATTGTACGTTTCTTGGGTACAGTTTAATGGCAAAAGAATGAATGAATGAATGAATGAATGAAAATACCTTATCGCACACCATATAAACAAAACTGGATTACTTAAAATAAATGTATATGTTTTATGAATGTAGGTATTTATTTTAATATGGGAACAAGATTACGGATGGAATACTTAAATACGTATTTTTTTTGTAAATATATACTTACATGATACAACTCCCAAACACAGAACAAACATCTATACTCATCACACGAATGTTTGTCCTGGGTGGGAATCGAACCCACAACCTACAGCGCAGAAGGCAGAGTTGCTGCCAAATGAGCTATGAGGCTTGTTTGGCGGTATTTTATCTTAGACAACCTTTGGATGGAGATGATTTTATTACTAAAGAGGTGGTCTGTGGTGCACATAATTTAATAGGGGTCTAGCAAAATTGACTATTATACCTACTTAATACATAAATGTAAAGCTATTACATACTATAAATACCTACAAATACACTATGTACCTACATACTATACAATACACAAATAAAATATATAACAGGATCATAATAACATAAATATTCTAGAAGTACAGTCATGATGAAACATAAAAAACTGTACAGAAAACAGCAAATACTTCTGGCGATGAAGGAAGAAAAAGGTTCATTTAACTTTTACTTGAACACAGCCAGAGAAGGTGATTACCTTATTGAAAGCGGCAACGCGTTCCATAAGCGTACAGCCTCCACAGTAAAATAATCATTGTAAAAACTAGTTTTGTAAAAAGCTGTGTGTCCACTTGGATTTGTTCCTTCGCAAACCATCTGATTATCTCAGAATGGAACGAGCGGTGATTGAACAGTATAATGCGACTGAGTAAAATGTGACGACAATAATGTTTACGACAGATGTTTCGAATTTATCCGGTTTATTTGAAAAGTCTACGATTTTTTTGGAGAGTTTCTAATGGTTCAAAAGCTAGTAAATTCAACTGGGTGCTGTGAAACATACACGGGGCCGTCCCTCATACATCGCTAGGAACCCAGTTATGCATTCTCGTATTTTTTTCTGCATATAATGATTGTTCATCAACCCACCAGCCCGACACAGCTCCAAACTATTACCCGGGGTAGATAGCAATCAACTCGCAAAGAAGGTGAAGAGTCATACAATATTAATAGCCAATCAAGCGTTACGCCCCGAAAAGCGCGCTAACGAACTCAATCAATAATCAAACGCAATGAACACGTAATTAGAATAGCTCCCGAGACATTTGCATATGAAAACATATTAATTGATCATTCATAGAGAGTGCGAGACAACGGGGGGAAAGAAATTAGGCCGGGGGATGAGAATGATCCAGTATACGGTACGTTCCAAGAGCCAAATATAAGACAACAAGGGCAAAAAATAGGCCGGGGGATGAGACTCGATTTCGGTGGGCAGGCTACATAGAGAATGGAGAACGTCCGAACACCAAAGCCCATCCTAAATGGCAAACCCGACTGCTTCAGACCCCTGGAAGACCAAAGCTCAGTCAGATGGCTGGGTTGAGTAGAGCTGAACCTAAGAGCACCAATTGCTCTTAGGTCTTGCTTTACTGAAATCTGGTAAGAAGAAGAAACTGGATAAAAAAAAAAAGTATTTTAGAATTCTATCCTTAATCTAGTTCCCATATTACAAGCTATGCTTAGTTTGGGGCTAGATGGCGTTGCGTGATTTTTTTGTCCTGTAATGTTTATTATTATTACTGAATGAATGAATGAAATGAATGAATGAAAAATACTTTATTGCACACCTTAAAAATAAAAGCTGTATAACTTAAAATAAATGTATATACAATGGGCGGTCTTATCGCTAAGAAGCTATTTCTTCCAGACAACCTTTGAATGGAGAGGATTTCATGGCTAAAGAGGTGGTTGGTGGTGCACATATTAATTAATTAGGGTCTAGCTAAATTAACTACACGTATATCATACATTATAAGTAAAGCTATGCTACAAATATACACACTACTTATATAATATAAATACCTACATACTATACAATATGTACTTACATACTATACTATACATATATAATACACAAATATAAATATATATTTATATATATATATATATATATACTTAGATGGATGATAATTATAATAAATGAATTACTATTATTGTTTGGCGGAATCTACTTAACCAGGCAAAGACCCATCCGCGGCAGTAGCATGATGATGATGAGAATACTCCACATATATATGTGATCATCATTACGACTAGAGGAACGCCTGGTATTTCGCTCGGTAGGAAAACATGCAAGTCCTTTCTTAGTGCACTCCTACACTATAAGAAAACTACCCTGAAAATATCATCGAGGACCTCTAGTTTGGGCTGTGCGTTGATTGTCAGTCAGCCAGCTATACCACTATTTTATATAAAATAAAAAAAAAAACATTACAGGACATTCATTTTACATTTATTTTATTTCCCCAAACTAAGCATAGCTTGTAATATGGGAACTAGATAACGGATAGAATACTTAAATACATTTTGTAAATACATACGTACTACATGATACAACACCATAATATATTTAGACTAGCTGCGTCCCGGGGCGTTACTCGCGGGGCTAAAAATTAAACACTGCACTTTCCCGGGTCAATAGTGGCCTATCTAAGTACCGAATTTCATCCATATCCGCTCAGCTGTTTCGACGTAATCGAGCGTGTGCATGCCCGCACTTGGCCGGTTGATTTGTTGTTCTTTATTTAATTATATTATTAATTGATCAAGTTTAATTATGTTATTGATCGATCAAGTTTTGCAAGTAACCTTAAGTTCAAAAATTGTGGTGCCTCGCTTTAGTCGGAAATGACTGCCGAGGAAACAGTAGCACTTTCACAGCGAAGCAAACCACCCCAGGCAGTAAATATAAAGTGTTAATAACGCCGCTGACACCCCCACACCCCGCGAAAGATCAAAAATTCACCGATTCGTTACGCGCAACTTGTCACAGAAAGGGTTCAAAATATAATACGACTTCCGATATTGAGATTGTAAACTCAATTGCAAATAAAACGGTAAAACCCATTTTTGTTTTTCAGTAAATTATCTTTTCTTTTTATTTTTTTATTATACGACGGGAAAGCGCTTGGCCTTCATCTCACCGAGTTACAAGTTGAGTTAAGGCCGAAGGTGGAGGCGCACTTCACCCGGAATCCTCAACAAACAGAGGAACTGGCTATCTTACCTATTTATGCCGGCACACAACATTTATAGAATTGTTATTATGGCGACATAATTGAGTAAGATGGTGGTAGCTAGCCAGGCGGATTAAAACAAAATCCTGCCACCAGCCAAACCAAGCACAATATTCCTCCCCTGGGGATCGAAACCGGGACCTCTGGATCTAAAATCGGTGTGTTGACCCACTAGACCATAGAGGCGGTTAAAATCTAACTGAGATTATTCAGGATGAGAATAGTTGATGCTGTTTAAAATAGCAACGAAGCAGAAAATTGAGCATCAAGCAATCAAGCAACAATCATCGCTGTGTGGAATGAGTGTCCAGCGAGCCTAAGTCCGTTTCATGTTGGTTTCAATGAAAATAGCGGCTTTAAATCATTTTTTTTTTCAGTTTCATTGAGAAGTCAAAGATAAGCCGTGTTTATTGAATTGAAACCCGATTGAAAGAAATTAAACACAGTTATGTAATTGGCCAGCTGCTATAAAAAATAAATATACTATGGACGTTGTACGAGATGAGGTATCTATACGTTAGTATTTTGTTATCTGTGCTATGGGCTACATTACTTGTGTGACGGCCTGTTTTTTGCAGAAGCATGTATAACAAGATTTGCGATATTGAGATTATATTAATCCGTAAACGTCTGAACTTACCTTTGATGTGGATTAGGTATTGGGGAATTGGAAACACAAAGAACGAAATTGACTTCGACATTAGTGGCTTAGCAGAGATTGAGGGATTCCTATGGGGGGCTTAAAGTTCGAATATTTCACTTTCAAAACTTACGCGAGTAAACATATACATGTTTTAAACGCTGGTTTTACTCTCGTATACTTTAGTCGATTATCATCCCCACCTGGTTGATATCACACTTGTAAGAACTAACTTTTTAACTTTTTACTGTGTACACAGCAAGAACTTGGAATACGCTCCTATTGTCTGTATTTCCATCATTGTCTGTCAACCTGTCTGCCTCATAGCTCAGTTGGTAGTAGCCCTGCCTTCTGCGCTTTAGGCTGTGGGTTCGATTCCTACCCAGGACAAATATTTGTGTGATGAATGTAGATATTTGTTCTGTGTTTGGGTGTTGTATCATATAGTACGTATGTATTTACAAAATGTATTTAGGTATTCGTAATCAAGTTTCCATATTACAAGCTGTGTTAGTTTGGGACTAGATGGCGCTTGTATTTTTTTTTTATATATTTATTAATTTTCGCTGTGTTACGACCCTAATGTTTTTGTTATTGTACCTTTTCTTTTTCAAAGTTTCCCAGGTAGAGATCGCTGAATCAGCGATAAGACATTTGATACAATTGAGTTTATTTCGTTTTTTATGTTCATTAGGCACCAAATGTATTTTAGTATTTTCTAGCTTTCTATATATTTACGCACTTAAATTGACGTCATCACGTTACCAAAAGCGTCAATTAAAATCGACCACCACCGTCGAAAGCGAGGTAAGTACTAAAATCGCGTAAAACCGCACCACTCCACTCAAAAGTAGGGTGAGCGACATTATTAGCGGCACAGAATTTATCATGCAATATCAGCTAAGTAACAACGCTCGAAATGCCCAATTAAAATATTAATTACTTTGAGTTGTGACACTTCGGCGGTCTACGCGCCTTCTTACGGTTAATAGCTGAGGGGTTGAGGGTTTAAAGTTTTACGCATCTTTCTGTTGCTTTACGTTACAACACACGCTCTTAATACACATCGATAAGCATAAGGCTCTTCTGGGTTATGTACGCGCGTTATGTACTGCTTCGAAACACATCGTGGTCGAAGAAGTCGCTCAAAAATACAGTTTTGACAGAAAGGAAGAAATACAAAGACAATTTTTTATAATATTAGTCTGAGCATAAACGATGTAGTATGAAGTAAAATTATTAGTGAGAACTCAAATTAGTTCGTGATATTCTTAAGGGATATCGGAAACAATGACCCGACTTTATTCGTTTTATTAGTAAGTAATTATGAAACTGGTGAATTTTGTTTTATGTAGTTAGATTTTAGGACAAACACAATCAGGGACATAAATTTTTAGCCCGTTTACAAAGTTCAATTCCTATAATTGAACTTTGTAAACAAGTCTCCTTAAGTTTTTGTTTTAATGGGTCAACTTTTGACTTCGAAACTTGCTCATTCAAGTATGTGGTCTACGATGTAACGAGCTTACCCAAAAGCGCTCTCTTCATGAAGCCTTAAGGTAAGCTTAACGTACTAACAGACCGACTAGTCAAAACATAAACAAATCAACATAACAAACTAAATCATACAATTACAGTTCACGTGAAAGTCCATAAAATTTTAATGATCACCACAAAAAGAGGCGCCCACCGTGTTATACAAACGAACGCTCGAACCGAACAGCGTTTATCGCTTTAATCACCGTTTTAAATTCCAATGAGCAGACGAGTGCTGGAATCAAACGTTCGGCGCGGAGGTGACACTTTTGTTGGCCTAATGAGTGGGGGGTTAGCTTTTACGGTTTTCGTACTTGTACCTCTGTTCGCGTGGACTACCGTTTCGATACATGCTTTGGAAAAAAAAAGGAGCGAAACATTTGTTTGACAGAACAATGATTGCCGTCGTATTATTAGTTTCACCTTCTGCACTGAATTATGTGGATCCAATTATATCAAATTTAAATTAATATATCACTCGTTTATTTATTATTAATCACATGTAAATATTTAGGTATAGGAAAATAAAACTTATTGCTTTTAGTTATATATAATATCAAAAGTATTATGTCATACACACAGATATACACAGATTAATATTCACTAAGTCAAGGGTAAATATTATATCCCACACATGAAACATTTTTATAAATTGTTATTTTCGACCTGTATAATAACAAAGTTGGTGTGTATACATATAGTGCTTACTTTGTGGCGAGTATATTAATGAATTATAAAATCTGGCCAAAAGTGAGTCGGACCGGCACTAAGACTTCAAAAAGCCTGCATTTTTGTCTGGGAATGTGGGTCAGAGCCCTCGGTGTGCGTGTCTGCACACCATGTAGGAGCTAATCGGTAAAAAATATCCAGATATCCAACAAATATATATATTTATAATATAATACTTCCACCTATTTCAAAAAAGCAATACGCGGACGAAGTCGCGAGTAAAAGCTAGTATATAATAACTGTCGATCAAAAAATCACAACAATTGACTTTTCTTCTTCATATTCGTTATCATTATCAATCTTGGCAGAATGGTCGCGGTCATCGTTCAGGATTTTGGGATTAGTGACCCGCTTTACAACTAGCTTTTAGTATTTGATATAATAAACTTCAGACCTAAGACCCTAAAAATCTACATAGTATGAATAATATTTCGTTATATACTGGTCACAAGCGTTCTATAGGTTTAACAATGGAATCGACTGAATGGATATAATTCTGTAAATTTTAGATATGAATTTATTCAAAGAGTAGAAAAAACAACCAGCGTTTCTTCATGGCGCGTAAGAGCACCGCGATGTGAAAGCCTATGTGCTCAATGCACGTTAGAGCGCGATAAAACCGATGCCAAGTGCCATCCCAGCGCCGATCGGGCGAGAGCCGCGCCGGCTAATTGCTATCTCTGATCCCGCGGTTTCATGTTTCAAGAGCTCAACAGTCGATGCGGCGGTGTGCGATTATTGGCGTGTGTGTAAAAGCAAATAGTTCGCGAGCGTTTTATAAAAATCCTTGAAACCGAACGCGGGTCTATCGATATTTCTGCCGGTGAAAACTTATCGGCAAATAAAGCAGATCTATTCTCGCGACGGGAGAAACACTTATGTTATGGCCTACTGTCTTTGGCTAAAACTAAGGAAACTAGCGAGCAACCTGCTTCTAAACCTGCATCTTAGCACTTCCCAGTCGCACAATAAAAAAAATCTGTCCACTACTAGACACACGTCTTGAAAAAGTTCTATGGCCAATGTCGGGAAGTTACTACCTGTTTGTGTGAAAGCTTAGGCAATATAATTTCTCAGCTGAAAACAGTGGCCCGCAAGAATTCTGTTTTATCAGCTTGATCTCTCTCTGTGGTCGGTGCTTCTTTTTTTCTTTTTTTATTGTACGACGGGGAAGCGCTTAGCCTTCATCTCACCTGATTGCAAGTTGAGATAAGGCCGAAGGTGGTAATCGCACTTCTCCCGGAATCCTCAACAAACTGAGGAACTGGCTATCTTACCTCTAAATGCCGGAACACTACAATTTCAGAATAGTTGTTATGGCGACTGAATTAGGTAATATGGTGGTAGCTAGCCAGGCGGACACAAAGTCCTACCACCAACCAAACCAAGCACAATATATTATACTCCCCATGGTTAAATAGAAGATTCACATATGGACGACCTGCCACCAGCGACTCCGATTTGAAGCCATCTGCGCCAGAACATAACATTTCGTAGGGTTCCTTACCTTTTAGCTGGTCAGAGCACCTGGATCTTACTGCGTGTTCTCTTTCTCTCAACGTGTTCTAAGCTGACTAGCCTTTCCAAGTTCTCACTATGCCTCGCAATTTGTTCGAAGTAAGATAGCATATGATGATAAATCATAGACAGGCGTTCCTTGGCCTCCAGCTGCGTGAGGATTGACACAATTGTGCGCTTCGCAGGCCAGGATACCTATACGCGGAATTCGCCTCCAGCAACACATCTTTAATCCGTATATCCGCGTTTAGCTTGATACACAGCAACAATAACCCAAAACCTCAATAATGAATATCCATCGGGCGTCCTCGCATGATATACGAGCGAAGGTTACGGAAACCCAATTAGTCAGGCGGTAATGAAACGGCGTGCGCGGGTAGCAATCGCGAACTCCGACCAACGGTCCCGGGGCGGTCGCCTTTCGAATCAATAAATCAACGCGTCTCAAACTGTTCGCGGTTTGCTTAGGAGCGACACACGGACAGCAAGCAATGCATACCATCGTACATCATCATCACCGCTTCAGCATTTTATCCGCCTCTGTGGTCCGGTAAAGAATCCACCGATGTCAGATGCAGAGGTCCCGGGTTCGAGCCCCAGGGGAGCACAATATTGTGCTTGGTTTGGTTTGGTGGTAGGTCTTTGTTTAAGTCCGCCTGGCTAGCTACCACCATCTTACCTAATTATGTCGCCATTAGCATGTGTTCAGAGGTAAGATAGCCAGTTCCTCAGTTTATTGAGGATTCCGGGTAAAGTGAGCTTCCACCATCGGCCTTATCATAACATGAAAAATCAGGTGAGATGAAGACCAAGCACCTCCCCGTAATATAATATTAAAAAAAAACATAAATCATATAAGACACATCCACTGCTGAACATGAGCCTCCCCCAATCAACGCCACAAATAGCGCTCCTGAGATCATGGCACATGTAACTGCGTCGAATTGCCGGAGAAATCGTACTTAATATATCCTACCCTAAGGTCCCGTAATGTCCTGTAATATTTATAAACTAAACCTTTCGAGATAATATACTACCTCTAATAATGAAGTGTAAAAAAGTGCTATTACTAAAAAACACTAACAAAGTGAACATACCTAAATAGAGACAGTAAGAAAAGTGCCGATAGACTTCCTTAGTTGTAGCTCAACTAAGAAAGTGTCTATCTAGTCTAGTCGATGTTTAAATCTAAGGGAATGTCAATGTACTAATTAGCCTACCACTTGGCTGTAATAAGGATGTAGGTACATTATTATGTATTCTAAAAAAAAATACATAATTCGTTTATGCCGAAAACGGCAGAAGTTATACATGGAGCAATGTTTTCTAATCTCGAAGACCGTGTATCACAAATGTATTAGTGAAACAAACTTACATATGAGCACTTGAAGGCCGGGAGTCATTCCCGGGTCCGGACCACAAAACGCCCCCCGGAGACCTTCGCCTCAGGATCTATCCGACGTCTTATTGTCACTGTTCTTAGGCTCTAAAAGTTTATGAACATCGTATTTGGCAACAATACTGATGAGAATTTCGGCTATATCACTTTTCATCATCATTAAACAAGTACGCAAGGTATTCCGATAGCGACTACGCGGATTTCATTTTTGTTTCTTTGATCTAGCTAATCTAATATTTGAGTATTGGACTTCGGCACACTTGGCCGAGAACAAAAGTGACTTTGGTACCTACCTAAATAATGGAGTTTTATTTTTTTCGTGCTTTGTATTTTGTAATGTCCTCGTAACTTTGTGATAAGGGTACCTGAAATAAGCCTATTTTATTTTATTTATTAATGATTTTTAATATGTATAAACATTGCAAGATATTAATTGCACATAGAGCCACGTTATGCGGAGGGAAGAAAATAACATAACAATAATAATGATAGGTATGAATGTGGACAGACGTAGGAGTAGGGGAAGGCCGAGAAAGAGGGGTTTTTTTTTGTTCGACGGGATGTGCTTGGCTTTCATCTCACCTGGTTTTCAAGTTCTGATAAGGCCGAAGGTGGAAGCGCACGTCACCCGGAGCGATGATATGCATGTGAGAGGAGTGGATGCTGAGCTGACAGGTAACAGGGGAGAGTGGAAGAGCAGAATGTGCCGCCCCCTTATTCACTATGACCAATTATGTCTTAACGCTCGCGCGTTACGATATTTCAATACGATGATTGGTATTGAAAATGGGCGTGTTGAGACAAAATTTGTCATAGTACATACGGGCCCTGTGCCGACCCCGCCTTAGTGTGGTATACGGGCGGAAAGAAGAAAAAGAAGAAAAAGAAGCGACATGTAACCCCAAACGAAGCAAAGCTTGTACATGGGAATACGATTACTTACTTAGATGTTTTTTTTTTTACGACGAGGTGCTTAGCCTCTCATCAGATTTTTCAAGTTATGATAAGGCCGAAGGTCGAAGCGTCACCCGGAATCCTCAATAAACTGAGGAACTGGCTATCTTACCTCTAAATGCCGGGACACAACAATTTAATCATTGTTATTATGGCGACAGAATTAGGTAAGATGGTGGTAGCTAGCCAGGCTGACTTAAACAACCACCACCAACCAAACCAAGAACAATATTGTACTCCCGGGACCCGGTCAAAATATAGAATACTGAGGACTTTTTTTTTATAAAAATCATCACACATATGTTTGTTCTGAGTGGGAATCGAACCCACAACCTACAGCGCTTAAGGCACACCTACTACCAACTGAGCTGTGAGGCCTGTAGAAGATTAACCAAACTGTGCTAAGGTACCGTATTATATTTTATCTAAGATACAATATAACAACAGTAAAAAAGTATAATGAGTATTCATATAAGAACTCCGTAAACCTAGTGCCCTAATAACAAGATTTGCTTAATTTGGGGCTAGGTGGCGTTGTGACAAATGTCTATTGCAATATTTAGGTAAGCCATTGGCATCTTGACAGAATTCAACCACATTGATGTTGAGGTAAAAACAGTACACGACCGTATAGGGTTGCCACATTTGCATAACGATATCGATTTTCTTAATGTCTCGATGACCTTTCGAACTCGGTCATCTACATACATAAAATCTACGTGTTGACTGACTGACAATCAACGCACATCCCAAATCAGAGGTCCTAGAGAGACCGACAGCGCCCTCCACCCCCGTTCGAAGAGCTTAATAGTAATGAAGTACCTGAGTTATTCAAGTATATATCAATCTACAATACGTGTTTAATATCAGTGTACATAAAAATAAGTGTGCGATATTTTGATTATTTTTTGGAGACATTGCTCTCAAGCGCCCACTGTACTTTTAGCTTTACTTTTCGAATTATAAATCGTTTCGTATTATTACTGTGTACAGCAATGTATTCTCATTTTGAGGCACGTGTAATAAACATTAAAAGGAGAAGCCCTGGGTCCTAAAATACAGCGTAGGCTAGTTCAGGACCCTACGAATTCAATATGTTATACTGTTTTTGTGTCAAATGAATAATTGATTATTATTATATCATTCATGTACTGGTTGGTACGTACATTAGAATCTTATCCGAACCCAATTCTGACGAGGCAATTTTGGTGGGACGCACATTTCGCACATCAGTGATTTAGTAATTTATATAGTACATAATATTTCTTATTTATTAAAATATATTAGCGTACGATGTGACTGTCATGTCATTTTTGACAAAAGTCACTAATAAATAGAAAAAAAAAATATATATGTACTGATTCATCAAAGTCCGATGACTGTCGTATTAAGCCTACGCATCATCAACACACGATCGCATCCCTACGCGAGACAAAGTGCCGGTGTACATTAACGGTCGGGGGGGGGGGGGTGGTTTTATTGCCTCCACACGTTAAAATATTGTCTGATTCATTAGCGGATATTTCACATTTAAGATACAACGCGAACGTGCTTCATACACACGCGGTTATGCTATGCTTTATCTTATTAAATACCTGGAATTGGCAAACTATTTATATTTCAGTTTTTCATGAAATTGAAGAGAACTGTTGGTTTTCCGATTTTTTTTTTAAAGTTTATAAATATTTTTTATTATGGATGTGATCTCAATAGCCTGATGGAACTAGGAAAATAGTATAATAATAATAAATATAACAGCAATTTTTTTTTAAATTGTACGACGGGGAAGCGCTTGGCCTTCATCTCACCTGGTAACAAGTTAAGATAAGGCCGAAGGTGGAGGCGCACTTCACCCGGAATCTTCAACAAACTGAGGAACTGGCTATCTCACCTCTGAATGTCGGAACACAACAATTTTAGAATTGTTATTATGGCGACAGAATTAGGTAAGATGTTGTAATTCATTTTAGCGCCATCTAGCTCCAAACTTTTTTATATGTATACGACAGGTAGAACAAACTTACTCTACTTTTTTTACTACAACTTGGAGACGCAAAAAGCAAGAAGACCACCTGATTAAGCCATATTTGTTGAGGTGACATGACAGGTATTTAGACAGTTCTCAGCTTTTTATATTATTATTCACAAAACAAATATAATTAAACTAACTATGTACAAGGAATGTAGGGTTACCTAAACTAACTGTACCTGACTAGTAGGTGTCGTAAGTTAGTTTAATTTATACATGTTTGAATTAATACTCTATCTATTATATTTTTTTATTGTATGATACTACAACACCCTAATTCAGAACAAACATCTATATTCATCCCACAAAAGTTTGTCCCATAGAACCCACAATTTACAGCACAGAAAGTGATTTTTTTTAATAGTACGACGGGGAGCTGCTTGACCTTCACCTCACCTGGCTATCTTACCTCTAAATGCCGGAACAGACTTAGGTAATATGGTGGTGGCTAGTCAGGCGGACTTAAACAAAGTCCCACCACCAACCAATACATGAGCCAAGTGGACTACAATGTCGGTTGTATGAAATTGCACCGATGTTACATATCCCAAGTACCCTCGCGACATCAACACGCAAACTTCCAGAGGTGATCATGATCGTAGGTGTTGTACTAACGACACTTACAATTTTCTGTAAGGGATACCGTTACGCGTAATAAGACGCTAAGATTCCTTTATACCCTTAATTATAGGGTGGGTGGGGGGTGTAATGTAATGACACATGTATGTAAATATTCCGTGTAACGACCGGAGGTGGCGAATGGCGGTGAGCGCGCGCTCGGTTGTTTTCTTTGATTAAAGAATTTTATTGCCGGGTATAATTCACGATTAGACGGCAAAGGGTTGGGGCTGCGTCTTGAGATAAAGCGCCGTGTAATGACGGGTGCGTGATTCTGAATCGTAATTGTTATTGTGGCGCGCCCCCGCGGAACGGGTGTAAAAATTACAAGTTGGAAACTGTGATGTATTTATCGGTCTATCGGCTGCGTGTTACATAGTACATCTGAGACACGTGACGTGACGTGGGCGTGCAACCAGTTTTTTTACGATACGTGAATAGGTTGAGTAATCACATTTTGTTTCAAAGGCAACTTCTATTTCAAAGACTAGCATAAGAACGTGAAATAACGCTGCTGGAACCACCGAGCGTTCTATGGAAAGAGCTGTAACGTTAACGTGTAGCGTAAAATAATACCAAAACGAGGATAGTTTAAGAGCTTTTAACCGCCTCTGTGGTCTAGTGGTTCAACCCACCGATTTCAGATCCAGAGGTCCCGGGTTCGATCCCCATGGGGAGTACAATATATTGTGCTTGGTTTGGTTGGTGGTAGGATTTTGTTTAAGTCCGCCTGGCTAGCTACCACCATCTTACCTAATTATGTCGCCATAATAACAATTCTTAAAAAAATGGTTGTGTTCCGGCATTCAGAGGTAAGATAGCTAGTTCCTCAGTTAATTGAGGTTTCCGGGTGACTTGTTACCAGGTGAGATGAAGGCCAAGCGCTTCCTCGTCATACAATAAATAAAAAAAAAGAGGTCGTGGTAACTACGTCGATTGTTTGTTCATACTTAGCGAAAATAGCGTAAACTTCAACTTATCTAATTATTTGGCGATCGTTTCAATGTAACAAAATGTTGCCATATATTGTAAAACGTATCCGACAAATCCAAATATACAATCGGTGCCGATTGTATCTTTATTTAATAATGGTAAAGTGAGTTAATGATAGAAAGATACAAAGAAAATACTTAATTAAACTTATAAATAAAAGTACATGGGCGGACAAAATGCTACGAAGCATTTTCATTTAGATAACCCTTGTGTAGTATAGTGGGTGGTAGTGCTACTTAACGGGGGAAAAATTATATGATAACTTATTGATAATAGGTACTTAATATATACCTACTTATAACTACAATAAAAAATGATAATAATAAATAAAATGAAATGTTTAAAAACCTACTTATAATACTTTACAAGCACACATACATTACATAAATGAATTATTTTTTAAATATATTTGTTTTGTTACGTTTACTTATTATTTAAATGAAAATGTCACAAGAAATCATGTTATCCTGAGCTTGAAAATAGTAAAGTACTTTTGACATACTTACTACCCATGAAAATATATCAAAAGTCATTGACAATAATATCATCGCATCGAAAAGGCAGTATTGGTGTTCCTATACCACAATATTTATCGTATTTGGATTATTTATTTACGTAAGTAAATTTTTCTATTTACGTTTTTCAGGACCACCTTCCTGTCGAAGTCCGGAGTCAAACGGTTTGGCGTGTTCCAGCGGTGCGCGGGAGAGCCAGATTCGCGTTTCAAAACGCAGTTCAGTGTTACGGATTCTATCTGTACGATTGACACCCAAGATACTGCGTGTGATGCGTTCCATCGTACGTTGACAAATATTTGATCTATAACTTATATAAAAAAATTGTAAAATAAGTTTATAACCAAAAATATCAAGCAAATAATTACGATAGAATCTCCAAACAGATTAAAAGGATAATGTACGAATATATGCGAATTGCGAGCACACACATAGATGGAGCATAGCGCCCTCCTTTGAATCTTATAGCCCGCTCGCGTTTTAAATTTTAATGAATATAGATATCTTTATTCGCTTTGAGCGAGCTCCAGCCTCGGTTCTGGCGTTGGTAAAGGTGCTGTCTCGTGACTTGTAACATACCATAGAAAATATGATCAAGCAGTTTCGTCCGTAAATTACTTATCGTAATTCATAAGAATCTTATTACCATGTTATTATTTGACTTTATGTAAATATTTTGTTTATTGTTGCAAAATAATCATAAAAATAAAACAAAAATTAGTCTGCTTAAAAAACATAAGTGCTTTTGGCAAATCTTAACAAAGAATATTGATTTTTATGAGCATTCATCTCTGTATACATATTAAGAGCACTTTAATATAATAATTACATAATGATGCTGATTATGTCATAGCGGTACATAGAGTCTTTGGTCTAGACCCAAGGGTCGCTGTCACTGTATTTCTTATTTAATATTTATCAATTTAGTTATAAATGGTGCTTATATTCTTATAATTATGATAAAAAAAAGTATTTTAGTACCTTACACTTTGTTATACAAGCCATTTCATATAATATGTATTAAGTTGATCCTCTGAAATAAAGATGTGTAAGTAATTTAAAGTAATGTGTGCTTGGAATTTTAATTTATTTGTAATGTGTGGTGTGCTTAAAATGCCAGTAAATAAATTTATTATTATTATTATTATCATTCTACATGTGAGATGACTTGAGGTGGCTGTTGCGCCTTTTGACTTACGCTCATTTATAGGTTTTTTTTTTATTGTATGACGGGTAAGCGCTTGGCCTTCATCTCAACTGGTTACATATTAAGATAAGGCCGAAGGTGGAGGCGCACTTCACCCGGAATCCTCAACAAACTGAGGAACTGGTTATCTTTTCTACCTCTAAATGCCGGAACACAACAATTTAAGAATTTACAAATGTTATAATTAAATTTAAGAATTGTTATTGTGGCGACAGAACTAGGTAAAATGGTGGTAGAAATCCATTATCTCATCTATCCATTTAACGGTTGCCGGGAAGAGGTCGCTTACAGCGATAAGACGGCCCATTGTTTTACCAGTGTCGCTTAGATTAAGTTTCTTCTATCTGTTTTTTGTAAGTGGTGAACATCAAAATCATAGCACCCCGTAAACGTCCTCTGTTGGGCATGAGCTTCCTCCAAGACAGGAGGGTTTTTGCCATAATTACCACGCTTTGTAGGCGAATTGGTGATCGCAGTATTGGTGTTACGCACTCATGCGATGCTGCTGCCCATCCCTTGGTGTATTTTATTCAACGTAAATTTTGTTGTTATTGCGATATACTCAGGTAACCTTTGGTAGCTAGCCAGCGGAGTCACCAGCATACCAAGCAACACAAACTCATAGCTCTAACAAGCCTCATAGCTCAGTTGGTAGTAGCTCTGCCTTCTGCGCTGTAGGCTGTGGGTTCGATTCCCACCCAGGACAAACATTTGTGTGATGAATGTTTGTTCTGTGTTTGTTGTATTGTATGATAAGTATGTATTTACAAAAAATAAAGTATTTAAGTCCGTAGTCTAGTTCTCATATTACAAGCTATGCTTAGTTTGGGACTAGATAGCGTTGTGTGAAATTAATGTCCTGTAATATTTATTATTATTATTATTTTTAAGCACGATATCGTACTCCCACTTGGGATCTAACCCGAGACCTCTGGATCTGACACCGGTAGGCGAACCACTAGGCCACAGAGGTGGTCAAAAGGTCAAAGAGGACATAACGGTATCTTGAATTCTCATCTCATCAACGAAACGAGCATACATATTTGTAACGCGACTATTCGCACCTCAAAACCGGTCTCTAATTGTGATTAAAACATTCGGAGCGCGCCATTAAATCTAATATGCAGCGGAATCATGCGCGATGCGAGTACGTATGCATTCGGTTTTTTCAGCGAAATAATCGTAATTAGGTACTGAGAGCTCCTTGCTTGCTTTTAAGCTCTCTGGGGAAATACCGCAGCTTTTATAAGATATTTTTACCATGCGATTTTGCACTTTAGCACTCCTCCGGGTTTTCAAAAATATTGCGGGGCTTTTGATTGAGGCGACACGTGACCAAGGGCTGGCTCTTATTTAGGAAAGCGAATTAGCATAGCTATTCATCGTGGCAATGCAGTCAGTGTCTTGGGCACGCTTCCTTCTAGTACTGGTCTGGAACAGTTGAGTTACCTATAGGCCGTTTGTAACGGCCCTTAGGTAATCTGACTGATTCCTTTGTACTTAGTTAGTTTAATTGTACTTTTTATTGAATAAATGTAATTCAACTTTAGCTCAAGTTTATGATCATATCAAAGGTATACATTAGTAAATAACTATCGTGGATCAACGAATTCATTTTTGCTCGCAAGGACGCGGAACGCGTGCGTCGTGAACCGTACTCACCCTGATGATGTCCTTCGGTCAAGGACGAAACGTTGGTGTTTTACATCAATAATAAGGTTCGTGGAAATTCCCGTATGTCCAAAAATTTATACATTAGTTTTGAAGTCAATTTTACCATGAGAATCTGTCAAATATAACGTTGCTTCTTTTTATATAATCTGTCAAATACAGACTTGTACGGACTTTTTTTCCTCAACTGTCTGAAGGACTGGCTATCTTACCTCTAAATGCCGGAACAACAATATTAAATAAATAAATAAAATATTATAGGACATATATAAACTAAGCATAGCTTGTAATATGGGAACTAGATTACGGATAGAATACTTAAATACTTTTTTTTTTTTTAAATACATACTTACTATATGATACAACACCCAAACACAGAACAAACATCGATATTCATCACACAAATGTTTGTCCTGGGTGGGAATCGAACCCACAGCCTAAAGCGCAGAAGGCAGAGTTACTACCAACTGATCTATGAGGCTTGTTATATTATATATTGAATTGTTGTTATGGCGACAGACTTAGGTAAGATGGTAGTTAGCCAGGCAGACTTACACATACATAGTCCACAAACATAGTCCTAAAACCAACCAAGCACAATATTGTACTCCCCTGGGGATCGAACCCGGGCCCTCTGGACCTGTCACCGATGGGCGAGCCACTACATCCCAGAGGCGGTTTAAAATTACAATACATTTACATCGTATACATTTTTGCCCATTGTACTGTAGCTTTGAAAGTTCGTAGTTTAGTTTTATTAAAATTGATTGTCTTGTGTTAATTTGGTGTACAATAAATAATAATCATTCATTCATTTATTTATTTTGAGTTTTTAAGACTGACTAAGATTTAGGTTTGGCTACGTATGATGGAGAATGATACAAAAATGTGTAGTCAAAGTCAAATATTTTTATTCATTAAGATTTTTAGGATAATTTTGAAACGTCAAATCTACCGCCTGTTCGGAATCGCGACCAGCACACAAGGAGAAAGGCAAGAACATCGGGCTGATAAATTTTTTGATGATCCATTTAACATTTAGGTACAGTGTTTATAATAATTTAATAACATTACAAGTGTTACCTACATCATAAAACTAAAAACTTAATATTATCTTAAAACATTGATTATTACATAACCATCTAATGGGCAGTTTCTTAACATGTACCAACTTGGATCAATTGTCATTATCAAATGGACTTACACGTGAACAGTCTATCGTAGGTCAGCGTGGTCACGCCTAGCACCGATAGCCAAATCGAATGAGTCTGTAATCGAATGTGTCGCGCCCGAGGCCAGCTAATGGTATTACCATTATTAATCATTTGACATTCGTTCCTCGTACTACAGTACTGGTGGTTCTCAAACTTTTCATCGCTACCACTGTTAGTCTGGTCACCGAATCACCTGGGTTATTTCAGAGGCTAGTCGACAGTGCGTTATGGATCTTACTATGAAAATAAGAAATACATGTTACTTTAAAATTAACCCAACAATTATTAAGAATTGTTGTTGTGGCGCATGGCGACAGAATTAGGAAAGATGGTGGTAGCTAACCAGGCGGACTTAAACAAAGTCCTACCACCATCCAAACCAGTACAATATTGTACTCCCCCTGGCGATAGAACCTGGGACCTCTGGATTTGAAATCGGTGGGTTTAACCACTAGACCAAAGAGGCGGTTAAATGTCATGAAATACAGCCCCCTGGCAGATAGATGGACGGATAACGGAGGCTTAGTAACAGAGTCCCTTTGGGCAGAGAACTGTAAAATGGGGGCCCGATGTTTTCTCGTAGCATATTGCTAAATAGATTAATTGTTGTTTTTAATTATATTGAGCCCTGATATGTATCCACTTGAACGTCCAGCCTCGCGGCCGTTTAAGATGACTTATGTTCGCGCGCAACAGATGGCCAGGTACCCAAGCCCACGAACGTTCAAGTGGTTATGAAACAAAAGTTTGAGAGCCGCTGCCAGTGTCGTGTATTGTCACCTCGTGGGTTTCAGGAAAGATATTTGATTAGCAGCCGGCCACCAGGGGGCGCGGGCATCTCGATACATTGTCACTAATGTTACCGACGTAACAAACATATCGCCGTACGTGTCGCGAGTACGAGAGACGTATGAATCGTTTATGTGAACGGTAGCGTCTGCAGACGTTTGTGATTGATTTGCGACACTAGAGGATAACGTGATGCCATTTCTTTATTTCCTTTTGTTCTTTTATTCATTTGACCGCTAGCAGAAGCAACGAAAACGTTTCACTGACTTGTTTATAGGTTAGGTTGTTTCATGACTTCAAGTAATCATCATGGTAACTAAGAAACCCGTCTTTTTCTTTTATAAATTATGGGTTATTGGCTTGCCTTGCTTTAGGTCAGAGTAATAATAAGGCCTACCATTGAGCGAGCTTCTCTAAAAGGCATTGACTCTCCCGTGTCACGAACACCGAACACCGGCAACAAGTTTGGTGGCAGACCTCGTCAGGAGGGTGGTAGTTAGCCAGGTGTACCTTCACAGGTCGTACCACCAGTGTTGTGATCTTTTAGCCGTAACCGTTAGTAAAAGCCACGAACACGAACACCGACCACCGGCAAACCGTTTGGTGACAGACCTCGGCATTAGGGTGGTTGCTAGCCAGGTGGACTTTTAGAGGCTCCACCACCAGTGTTACGGCTGAAAGATCACTTGTAGCCGTAACCGTTAGAAGCCAGTTCAGCCATTGTTCGGAGTAGACCACACCCGCATCAAATTCCTGCCATGTTTCTACCTAATGAGGTGGAATCAGAGATGCAAATAAAAAGTTTAAGTGCACTGAATTACCTGCATTCGACAAGGAATAAATCATATACCTATAATTATAGATTGATAGAAAACGATTGATTGTACAAATCGAAGATTAAAAATCCAAATAGCAGGTGTCCGAATATTGATGTTTGTTATGTTTGGGTATTGTAACATAAAGTACGTATGTATTTACAAAAAAAAAAGTATATAAGTGTCCCTAATCTAGTTCCCATATTACAAGCTATGCTTAGTTTGGGGCTATAGATGTTGTAGTGTGAAATTAACGTCCCGTAACGTCCTGTAATATTACTTGCAATGTATGAAGATGTACCAAGCACCTTCCCGTTGACGATACAAAAAACAAGAATATAATAGTAAAGAAAGAATATATTACGGATAGGGATAATATTGTTCGGGCGAACCAAGTCCTGGTAAGTTACTTGTCCATATTGCATGAAAAGCACCACCCAGCACTAAATGCTTTCCCAGTACTTGCGTTTATAGCCCCGCGTATAATCAAGTCCCTTTACGCAGTCGGGTAAAAAGGCAAGCCGCAATCAATTAGCAGTTGATTGTTCATTCCACGCTAATCACCTAGTATCGCGCATTATCGCCGCGCCCGCCGTCAAACTACAATATTAATTGATGTTGATATTAATGCCAACTAATGAAATTGCCTCATACACATGGTAAACTGGGGTACCGACGACGCCATTTTGTTTTTACCTGAGGATCAACGGACCTACACCTGGGTGTATGAAGTATGATATCCAAACATTATCTTACGTCTTTTAAACTTTCACGAACACTTCATTTTAATAGAAAAAACTGGCATTTATCATATTGCTTTTCGTATCAAAATAATGTTTTTACACTTCAATCAACAAAAAATCGTGCTTGGTCTGTCATAGATTCAACTTATATTTGATGTCGGTTATAAAATGTGTAGTTTAAAATCTACATACTACAGAGAAGTACCAACGCACTAACTAGTCTGTAAGCCCTGTACCAAAAGTTCTGTAATATAAAAATAACCACTGCGTAGACCTGCAGCGTAGCAGGTGCTACGAAATCGCGTAGCACGTTCAAACCGGGCATTTTTACCTAAAAGCCTCAGAAGGCAAAAAATAAGGCAAACCTAAACTTTTTATTCGTCTACCTCGCAAAGCAACCATCAAAACCCAAACCCATAATACCACAGCATGTCCACGAATCGATTAGGTGTAAACCCATCATTTACCTAACTGCCCCGTAATATTAGCGATAGCGATCATGGCGGGCGATCCACTGGGATTTAATTTGGGCCTTTTACGGTTATTAGTTGTAATTGAATTGTACGTCATCCATGACCGTGTAGGTGATAATTGGGTGTTCAACAGAAGAGCTAGTTGCCTATGACTGCAGGACGGAATTCGAGAGGTGGATACAAAAATGTTACGGGGCAAAAGAGATAGCTACTACTGGCGTCAGCTGAGTTGTAGAGCTCCTTGTAAGGATTCGACCGGGGACATACTACCATCATATCACGCAGCATTGCTGTGTTCCGGTTTGAAGGGTATGGTTACCGGGTACGCGAGGCTTAACACCTTTATGCTTCAACTTGACGGGCGCAATGCAGTGTCGCGTAGGTCATGTTTTTGTGGATGTGAACTATGCAGAAGGCTTTGTTATAGGTAAAAAATGCACTTACCATCAGCTGCTTGCTTGTTCCGTCTTTAAGTAGTATAAAAAAATACTCTGACTTCAGCGCTTTAGATTGTGGGTTCGATTACCACCCAGAACAAACATTTGTGTGATGAATATAGTGCTACGTGCTACGCTTGTTCTGTGTTTGGGTGTTGTATCATATGGTAAGTATGAATTTACAAAAAAAAAGAATACTTCCTATACTACAAGCTTTGCTTAGTTCGGGGCTAGATGGCGTTGTGTAAAAAGTATTCTAATATTTATTCAATCGATGAACTAAAGAAAAGCAGCAAGCACAAGAGTGAATCAAATTATATTATGAGCATTAATGGTCGCTTTAAGGCTGTTTTTTCATAACTAAAAGACTGATACCACAGCCCGAAATTGTCTACTGTAGGACATTGGCCTCCCCCAAAAAGTGCCATAATCACCACTCTTGGCAAGCGGGTTGGCGATCCCAATTAGGTGTTGGGTACATGTGGATGCTGCTGCCCAACTCCTGGTCATCCCTTACTCGACATCAAGTGGGATTAGGAACATCAGTAGCCTTTTAGTGTCTACAGCTAGACTGAGCCTCCTGTAAACCTGGGGGGTTTTGAAATTATTACCCAGCTTGGCAGGCAGATTGGTGATCCTGGGCAGCAGCTTCCTTTTATTTAGATAAAACACAGAAGGAAGCTGCTGTCTATCTTCTGGCGAGATCCATTAGTCGGCTTTTACGACATCTATGGGCTGAGGTGGAGGGGTCTGAGCTTAAGATATGACATAAGATATGAATACAAAACAGTAATTACAATTACTCAGAAGCATGCCTCATCTAGAATGTCACAGTACACGACAAACAAGGGGCCAGCGGAGTCTATAATCATTTATCTCGACGAGTTTAATAAAAGGAATATTATTTACGGCGACGGCGACCGGCGCTAATGTCGCATGATTTAATCCCATTACATTGGGAGCCGTGCCAGGATCCCAAAGATGGTGGATAATGCGCTTGTGAGTTATGAGAAGAGCGTTGGATCGATTGAAACGATGATGATTACGGGTACGGCTCAAAGGACCACGTGGACCACGTGGTATACTAGACGTATACAAGATGGTGGTATATGTCATTTTTTTAATTATCGCGAGTATTACGCGATTAGGATACAGTGAGTGTTCTGAACCGCAATTGAAACGCTCTCCTATTTAGTTTGAGATGAGTGAGGGTAGTTTGTAGAAACTACCTCACAAAGACGATAATAGCAGCGAGTACTTTATTTTACTCGTGACCACGGTTGAAGCTGTCGAAACTGACATATCACAAGGTATGCGCGAATAATACCCGTTTTCATTATTACTATGGTGTTACATGGTTGAGATATACGAAATAAATGCTTCGGAGGACACATAAAGCCGTCGGTCATAGATTTGAATATAGTTAGTATTTTTGTTTTTAATTCAGGATGGGTCGGCTTTTGTTCCCGATAAGCAATGATGAGATTTGTGATGGAGCGAGCCTACCCACAATGTGCCTATTAATTCCCTTCTCGAAGACATTAGGGTCGTAACACAGCAGAAATACAAATGCTGGAAGCTCATTCCAAGTTTTTGCAGTGCGAATAATACAATATCTTTGACGCTTTTAATAAGTGGAACATAAAGTTTACCGAGCGTTTCAATAACAATAAATATAATAAGGATAATAACTACTGAAACATAATAACAGAAAGCTCCAGTAAGAGTCTCTCATTACAAGTATCAATTGACAAACAACTTCGCGCGTGACTCGCAACATTGGCGCCCAACACGGGACCAACTTCCCCAAAGATCTTGTTACCATTATCCTGGACATCGGTGACGTAATATCCATATTCCGTGCCCCGAATACAATTGTCCAGAATATCAGTGACGTGGCTTAAGTTTTGAGTAATGGCACTCGCGACAGATAGACGGTGAGACGGATACGTTAGTTCGGGCGCGGCCCTTAGTTCCAGTCGTTAATCATTGAGATGTCCCCCAATACTTGCTACATGTGAGTCTTTGTTATTAATTGGCTTGGATGGCGATAGTTACGGAGAAGTTTCTAGGCAACTTGCATATGTTTCATTATCTACTGGTAGAAGATCGAATGTGTAGATGTTTACAAGCAGGTACTGTGTAACAAGATTATTTTACGAAATGTAATATTTTACCGCTTTCATACATGTATATTAGAGAAGTACGTACGTATAAAAAACGCAGCAGAGTAAAGAGTAAAAGTAAATAAGACAAAAAAGAGCCAGGTTTATGAACCTAATGTATCAACCTCTATGATCTTAAAGATATATTATTATGTATATGGGTTTATAAGTTGCGCATATATTTATAGCAAATTACTTGAAGATCTTAATATATTAGAATGGTTTAAATATAAGAAATAACTTAATAATTGTTTGATGAGTAAATGGTTAAAAATATATTTGACTTATAATAATTGTGTCACAAGTTTGTGACCGCAATCTTAAAATTATGTATTCTAGCAAATAACTGATTTGATCTTGAATCTCCATGATACTGAATATTTTCATAATTGGCAAATACCTATAATCCTTTGATGTTTTCAACGACACAATCCAGCTATCCAAAGGACCTTCCATAATCTATACATATTAACTAAAGAAAACCTAGCCTGGTAATGAAAAGTAATTAGCACAATGACTAAGGCTTTATCCGACAGAATCACAAAATTCCGAACAAAAGCGATATTTCTCTATAATTAAAACGAACTAGAATGGACACTGGGAGGCGGATGAAATCGGGAGATTTTTAATTATGTTAGTGAACCGTTCTTTGTTCGGGGCCGGTCCTCGCGATAGCTTTTTTGCGATATCCTCCACTTTTTGCAGACTTGAAGCAACTAACTAGAGCATTTCGTACATAAAAGGAGATTTAAAATCTGAAAATGTTTGGGAAATTTTATTATATTCGCGCAATATTCAAGACAGTTTGAAATTGGCCCTCGTTTTAGCTGTCGCGAAGGTTCGTACTTTGCACATGTTTCCAATATAGGTGCGAGAATAAACCGAAACTATGTTCTCATTTCGTTCCATGATTTGGCACACATTATTTTGAAACAAAATAAATTGGGGCAAAGTTGATCTTTTTTTTTATTGTACGGGAAACGCTTGGCCTTCATTTTACCTGGTTACAAGTTGAGATAAGGCCAAAGACGGAGGCGCACTTCACCCAGTTCCTCAGCAAACTGAGGAACTGGCTATCGTACCTCTAAATGCCGGAACACAACATAAAAAATGGTGGTAGCTAGCCAGGCGGACTTAAACAAAGTGTTACAACCAACCCAACTAAGCATAATATTGTACTCCACCTGGGGATTATACCCGGGACCTCTGGATCTGAACCGGTGACGAGAGCCAATGCCTTCTGGTAAAGTTCGCTCTATCTTGCTATGGCCAAATAGGCCATAGCAAGAGGCGTGAGGTCTACCCCATCCATGCTCTAGCCTAGAGCGAGACAAGAAGCCTAACCTAACCTAACCCATAATTTATGATTCAAAATAGAATACTGCAATACTTTTTTTTTTGTAAATACATACTTATCATACAATACAACACCCAAACACAGAACAAACAAAAAGACAAAAAAGATATTCATCACAAGAATGTTTGTCCTGGGTGGGAATCTAACCCACAACCTACAGCGCAGAAGGCAGAGTTACTACAAACTGAGCTATAGGGCTTATAATAAAATTTGTAAAAACGTATCATGTATATGATTTTTGAGTTCAAGCGAGGTGAGCATACTATTAAATTTTCTGCTCCACTGACTCCCACAATTCACGTTCGTTTCATGTTATAATTTAGTTTACTCAGCAAATATTCGCAGCCCGTTTGATTGTTAAACTTGGCTAGTTTTCATCAACAATCACATACATGGGCATCAAACAAACTTCGGATTTTGATATTCACAAACAGTTGTGTAATCGCGCGGCGCAATTTGAGGCATGTCCCGGGGAGCATTGTTGGGAGTACACTCGGACCTTTCGCGCGTAAAATTACTATCACCTACACCTTAGGTAAATATGTCGGCAAGAAACGCTTTGAACCCTTTCGGCCCTTTGTTGTACAACTAAAACTATTCACAGTTAATCCCTGGATAAACACTGCTTGTTGATAAATTAACGCGTTATTAATATATGTTAGTGCGACCCGCCCAACCAGGTGTCCCCTTAGGCCGCCGAGTTCTAACAAAGGTTAAGAAACGGTTACGGGTCAACAGTAAATATTGTGGTTATTCCGCTTTTTGCGATGTTTAATAAATTAAACGGTAGTGTTTGCTCTGCCCTCATTATGAGCTCTTTGAATTCGACCATTCTTACTCCAATACCTGTTGAACGTATGCCTCCTTTTATAATTTTTCAAAGCTACTAACTGCCCGAAAACTGCTAAGACTAAGCCTCATCGGAGCCAGATCGCCTTTAATAAAGCCTGTCGCGCCCTACGACAGCTTTAATAACAATATTCATCAATAACCTTAACAAAATTAACAGCGCCCAATGAGATCCCAGTCTTATCCCCGTCCATATTGCATTCTTGGAATAATCCCGGTTTCCAACCTAATATATATCTTAGGTTAATAAATAGGAGAAAAAGTCGGTCAGAGTGAATCCGGGGGTCGGTTAAGTGAGTGCTTTACGTCATATCCGAAATCCCGGTAAAGTGAGTGGAGGAAAGCCACGACGTTCGATGGTCCGCCGCGATCTCTGTAATAGCAATAGCTTTGTATTAAAGCCGCTGAAAAGACGCCGAGGGCGCTGGCCCAAGGCAGGCGATTACTGCTTGTTTCACTTGGCTTTGTTCGGATTTTTTTTATGGGTAAGCTCGTTTCCACTAGGGTCAACTGGTCATTACTTGGATGAAGATGGGGTCTGATGAGGTTTTTTTTTATTGCACAACGGGGAAGCAATTCGCCTTTCTCTCACCTGGTGCAAAGTGTAGACGAAAATAAGTGCAGAAAAATGACCAAATAATGCTCTTTTATTTATTTATTTAATCAATTTTACTAGATATTTTACTCATCGCCATTTAGCAGCGTATCTTGTTATTCCCATATTACATTGACTAGGAGTATTTGAATACTATTTAACGGACTTCAAAAACAGGCGGAGGTTCTCAATTCGGTTGTCAAGTAGTTTGGTTTTTATATCAAAATAACTGGAAAATATATAAATATATAAATTACAGGACATAAATTTCACACAGCGCCATCTAGCCCCAAACTAAGCATAGCTTGTAATATGGGAACTAGATTAAGGATAGAATACTTAAATACTTTTTTTTTTGTAAATACATACTTATCATACAATACACACCCAAACACAGAACAAACATTTATATTCATCACACAAATGTTTGTTCTGGGTGGGAATCGAACCCACAACCTACAGCGCAGAAGGCAGAGTTACTACCAACTGAGTCAAAGTCAAAAGTCAAATATTTTTATTCATTAAGATTTTTAGGATCATTTTGAAACGTCAAATCAACCGCCTGTTCGGAATCGCGACCAGCACACAAGGAGAAAGGCAAGAACCTCGGGCTGATTAATTTTTTGATGATCCATTTAACATTTAGGTACAGTGTTTATAATAATTTAATAACATTACAAGTGTTACCTACATCATAAAACTAAAAACTTAATATTATCTTAAAACATTGATTACTACATAACTATCTAATGGGCAGTTTCTTGACATTGAGAAATCACCATTTAACTGTCAACTGGTATAGCAACATCGGGCCACGCGTTCTTATCGTCGATATATTCACTTATTTTGTAGTAGGCTCTTTTAATTAAATTATTCTGTATATACAATTTGAATTTACGAGCAGAGAGTTTGGTGGCGCTTTGAGGAAGCTTATTATAGAATCGTACACAGTTTCCTAAGAATGAATTATTTACTTTTCCTAAGCGATACCTAGGTATGTCAAGTTTATTTTTATTTCTAGTATTAACACTGTGTACATCACTTCTTTTACCAAACTCATCAATGTTCCTGTGAGCGTGCATTAGGTTTTCATAAATATATTGGGAGCTGACTGTCATAATACCTATCTCTTTAAAACGTTCCCTGAGAGAGTCTATTTATTTATTTATTTAACAAAATCCACAGCTCTTAAAAACTAAACAGGGTAAAACTTACAACAAAACTGATAGCCAATTAAGGATTTACATTTTACAGATTTCTATCTTATAAAAGTTATATCACGACAGTCACTAAACAAGAACATACATCAATATAAAAATCACACAATCTAAGAAATATACAAACAAATAACAAAAAGCAGAAATAGTTATGAACACAATATAACAAAGAAGAAACTTATTAAACACCAAATGAAAAGAAGAATTTTGCTTAAATAATATAATATGTAAATATGAAATGTTAAAATATATGTGTACTAGGTAGGATTTGACATTTGAGTCACGAGTTTTCAATTTATAAATTGCCCGTACAGCTCTCTTTTGCAGGATAAAAATGCTTTCAATATCTGCTGCATTTCCCCATAAAATTATGCCATAGGACATAACGCTGTGAAAGTAACTAAAATAAACTAACCTCGCCGTGGTTTCATCAGTAAGATGCCTTATGGTACGTACTGCGTAAGCTGCCGAGCTTAGCCGGCTAGCTAATGTATTAATATGAATACCCCATTGCAACTTTGCATCGATATTTAAACAAAAGAAAGTAGTTGCTTCCATAAAGTTGAGTATTTCCCCATTTAAGATAATGTTAGCATTGCTGACTTGAACGTTAGGCAAGGTGAATCTAATGCATTTGGTTTTTTTCTCATTTAATAAGAGGTTATTTACCGTAAACCAATCAAGAACTCTAGCTAGAGAAGCATTTACACAATCATAATTATCTTTAGCCCTATCAACTCTAAATATTAATGAAGTATCGTCTGCAAACAATACAATATCACATAAATCCCCTACACAGGAAGGCAGATCATTGACATAGACTAGAAACAAAAAAGGCCCCAAGATTGACCCTTGTGGTACACCGATGTTAGTGGATGTTCCCAAAGATTTGCTACCGAGCTATGAGGCTATGAGGATATGTCATCCAAGTAAACGATATTGCGTATTCTGCTTTCCTGTGATGTTTACGGTCACTATAGTAGACCTTTTGAACCGCTTACCTTCCAGTATCATCATCATCATCAGGGTTTTGCCATAACCACCGCGCTTGGCATGTTGTTGATCGCAGTAATGATGATACGTAGTAGTAAGTGGAATTGACTTTGACGCATTCTGGCTATAAATGCTGTATACATGTATCATCATCATCATTACAGCCCATAAAAGTCAACTGTATAGGACATGGGCCTCCCCCAATGCTAAAGAAAGCAATAGAGGGTTTTGCCATAATACTCACGCTTGGCAGGCGTGTTGGTGATCGATGACTCTTTAACGACTACTTCCGCATTACCTCAGAGCTCCGTTAGTACTCAACCGATTTGGAAAATATATTTTGATACAAAAAATAACGAATTATATCACCCTCACACGACTCTTAAATAGTGTGTCGGAGACGTCGTGGTGTCGTAGGTTTCACAACGAAAAAAAGCTTAAATAAATAAAATAATAAAAATATAATAATAAACTCTTTTTGGAAAAAAATGGAACCGACTTCACCACTAAAAAAATACAAATAACTCTTAGGGTAAGTTCATATAATTTGAAGGCGGTGCCATACAATAAACACGTTGTTGTGCTTGGCAATTCGGCACCAACTTCAAATTATATGAACTTACCCTAAGAGTTATTTGTAAGTTTTTAGTGGTAAAGTCGGTTAATTTTTTTTCCAAAAAGAGATTATTATTATTTTTTATTGTAAGTATAGGTACATACATTATAATCTAAACGAGCCAGAACACTACATGTGTTCTTATTTTCAGCCGTTATAACTCTTGACAGAGTGGTCGTGGTCATCATTCATGATTATCTTAAGTTTTTTTTTAACTCTAACAATAGAATGTATTAAAATAATAATAATAACAATAAATATTACAGGACATTAATTTTTACACAACCCCAAACTAAGCATAGCTTGTAATATGGGATATAGATTACGGATAGAATACTTAAATAATTTTGTAAATACATACTACATGATACAACACCCAAACATAGAACAAACATCTAAATTAAAATAAAACACAAATGTTTGTCCTGGGTGGGAATCGCACCCCTACAGAAGGCAGAGTTACTACCAACTGAGCTATGATTCTTGTTTTTATTACAAACGCAATTTAAATATTGAACACTATAACATGTCCCGGTTAATCTGGGTATTCACAATTCGACATAAAACAAAAACAATTTGAGTAAAGAAGTACATGCTTAGGGTATCGTAAGTATCACAAAAACGTAGAAACGAGTCTTGGCTTAGTATAGATAATCCTAAACGAAGTGTGTGCAAATCATAAGCAATCATTATTCTGATTTCCCGAAACATAGAATTATAACCACGTTGTTCCTAGGATGTCACAAATCGCTAGGCTCCGGTGGCCCAATCGCCTGCTTCTATATCGGCTTGGCTTAGCGCTTTTTCATCAATCCTGCTTTATTACGGTGGATTCCCGTCCTGATGCCGGTCATTTAGCCGGACCGGCTCTATTACCACCGATTCCATTCGTATCTGTCGCCCGGGATCCGACTTCGGACGTCATCTGTCCGTTTACGACTTTTTTGTACTCTCTTTTAAGGCTTGATGTATAACCGCCATTGTCGGTTTGTTTTCTCTTAGGCAATTTTTAAAGGGATTATATAGCGCGGCCGGGGACTTGATCACGTCTGCGCTGCCCTCTATTTACGAGGCAATATTTCATGGAATATTGAGTAAAGTGGCCTTTAATCTACTGATATAATGGAAGTTTCGGCGGTTACTTCAGCCGGTTCAATTGTGTCTCGCTTCCTTATTGTCCGACGGAGGTCTTAGCGTCTGGATTATTGTCGTGTGTGGAGCCCTACGGTATTAATGGATATTTGTTATTGTGGAAAGCAAGTGTCTCCCCTCGATTCAGAAATATAAGCTCATTATTATTGTAAACAGTTTTCTGGATATCTAAGGTGCTATTTTCCTTTATAAGATAACAAGATAAAAATAGCCTATGGTTCTGCTCTGTAGCATAAACTATATCCTGTATATTTTTATCGTAAGAAGGTTAAAGGGAAGAAGAACCTACCTTAATCTAAGTCAACAATTTGATGAAAATATTTTAATATTTTTCTTTTTATTTTAAAATCAATTAAGTCGTAAAAAGTAAGCAAAACAAATTCTAACATTGGTTTGAATAATTACAAAATAATATATAACAGGCTATAAAAGGTTATTTTTAGAGCGTGCTCCATCTTAGGGCACATCTTTACTTGTTTTTCAAGTCTTTACGAAGAGAGCCTTTTGACACCTTCTGGGAAGACTCGCTCCATCTCGGATTTCATCCCTACCTGTGCATGTTTCAAGGTCAAAATCCGACCCATTCCATTTATAAAAAAAAAGTGAGCTGATGGTCAAACTCTTGCATAACACTAATGTTTGAAAAGTTATCTAAAACTAATTTCCAAAAATGTATACTACGAGTAGAATTTCTATGAAACAATCGCCATTATTAGTTCTCATGTAAGAGAACCCACCGTTACAAAAACAAACAGCCAGGTATACAGCCATTTTATATAAGCGCACACTCCAACTCCAAGCAAACGGCAACTCCAGATTGATATAAAATTCACATTAATTAATATTGTTGAACAATAGTTCAGTTTGCACAGCACACGGTCGCACAGTGCCTAACGTACAAAGAGTTTCCCAGTATTTATTCCTATAGAATCGTGTAAGGTTTAATTTGGACGTAGGGTAAGTAGTTAAATAGTGCAACAATAGATGGTGGACGACGGTCGCATTAAAGATGTATGGTACGGTTGGACCTTCGCCTTTTGTGATCCTTCGACTGGACTATTGTTTGACGCGTGCATATTTTGGGTACCTACGTCGCAAAAAAAGAGATTCTTAGATCAAAAAAACAAAGGATATCGCACTATTACTCTTCGTATGCACTGCGAAAATAGTGTCATTTTTTACCAAAGTAATCGAGTAAAAGATAGCAACATATTACACATTTATAAACAAATAGCAATGAAGTTAGGGCTTAATATGCAAAGCTATTGTTCGTTACGACCTTGACAGATAACGTAATTTGCATGAGTAAAATGCAATCCGGGCCTTGATTCTACTAAACCAATCGCTTCACTGTATTTTTTTTATCCAACTATGAGACGGAACAAGCTCTTACTTATAACAAAAATGCCTTACTGCATGGGTCACATCCAATGTCAATCGTTATCGCAGATTGGCCACTAGAATACCAAATGGCACCTATAGTGGCCCTTCTTTGACGATATCATTGTCATAGTAAAGCGATTGGTTCAGTAAAATCGGGGCCCTGCTGTTCCGGTGCGTTTTGGCGGAGTTTAAGATAAGACATTCGGATGGATGGTGCAAAATCTTTTGTTTGTTGATTTAAAAGATATGCAAAAAGTTTTTTTGAAGTGTAATCTTCTTTAGGCGCGTTGGGCATTTTTTGAGATGGGATATAAAACATTGAACTCGCGTCACCTTACCGACACCCCTTTTGACAGATTTGATTTTAAACAAATTGTCACGATATTTTTTCAATACTAAGAGGTACGTGTAAGGACCGTTCGAAGACTGCCTGTACATATAGACAGACGGTCGACAGCCGTGACAGGTATCTATCAACGTCAGTTCTAAGAAGTCTTAGTGTCAGTTGTGTTGCAAAAACAACCATTATGAATAAATATAACGATCAACACTCAACATTGAGATTCAAGTACCAACATCCCATCTGTTCTCTTAGGTAAAGATCGAAAAACTTCAAGTTATCACTTCTGTCGGAGAACAGGAAAACACTCAGAGTGCCACTGTTATTTTTCATTATAGACAAGAAACCGGTTTGTTTTATTTATAGGCTCTAGGCCAGGCAAAAATGAGGTCTAAAAAGCGCGCCGCCACCTTCGGCCTTATCTCAACTTACTACTAGGTGAGATGAACGCCAAGGGCTTCCCCGTCGCACAATAAAAAAAAAAGTCTATGGTGGGTAGAGCTTTAAGAGCTTTCCCAGAACGCAGTGCGTTCTTCTGCACCGACAGAGCACGGCTAACCGTTTGGTGCCGGATCCAGGTGGATCTCATCAGATCCTACCACCATTGTTGTGTTCAGTCGAGATCGCTAGCAAAAGCCAGCGATTCCGATGCACTTGGTTGACTTTGAAACTTTATCTTAATGTCGCTATCACAACGTAATGACAAATCGATCGATTTATTGAATTATTGGTATGACTATGTTTGAGTCAGTCTGCCTGGCTAGCTACCACCATCTTACATAATTCTGTCGACATAATAAAAATTCTAAAATTGTTGTGTTCCGGCGCTTAGAGGTAAGATAGCCAGTGCCTCAGTTTATTGAGGATTCCGGGTGAAGTGCGCCTCAACCTTCGGCTTTATCTTAACTTGTAACCAGGTGATATGAAAGCCACGCGCTTTCCAGTCGTAAAAAAACCAAACAGCCGTTATGATCACACGAGCACACGGTGTAACAAGGCGCGAGCGTTTGCAAAAATAAAAACGCCACCTGTACTACAGCTGCCAGTAATTCACCCTGCGACACAGCACCTGAACTTAGCACAAACTTGAGCAAATACAGAATTATTTTTTACACCGTTCGCCACCCCGGCACTTGTGCGAACAAAATCCAAAATGGCGTAAATATAAAGCGCACATCGCCAACACTTGAGCGTGCTTTTCCCGCCTCGGAGTGTCGTTGCCTGCATTAAGTCTTAATAAAACCCTCCATGCATCGTGGTGCCTTTGATTTCTCACTCGGCAAACCACGTCTGGATGGTATCAAAGAAAATCACAACTCTTTCTGAATGGGCGCCGATATAATGTGCACAAAGAACACGTTAATTGATCCCTCCACCCCCGCACCCCTCGCTTTGGAAATGTAGAAACGGATTGCGATGTGGGGGCGTGTACGTATTTGTACTGCTTAATCATGATCTGTACCTTTTCATGTATTGATACTGTCTGTGGTTTTACATTTATTTAAATAAATAAATATTTCAGGAAGTTTATTTCTCACAACACCATCTAGCCCTGAACTCAAAACCACAAGCATAGCTTGTAATATGGGAACTAGATTACGGATAGTACCCGTACCTTAAGCTTAGGGATTAGATGGCGCTGTGTGAATTTAATTTCCTGTATTTTTGTAATTATCTACCGTAACAAGATAAGTAGAGTTCCTAGACGGGCGCAATGCAGTGTAGCGTAGGTCATGTTCTTTGTGGATATGACCTACGCAGTTAGACTTTGCTATAAACAATATTTGTTACAGGGCTTGTTGCTTTTCCGTCTCCATGTCGTATAAAAAAAGTCATTGAAGGTTACGTAAAAAATATGACTCTCAAGCCTCAAATATCTCTTTTGTGGCGTGTGGATATCTGTAAATTATTGATAACAACCGTAACTCAAACGCCACTATTTAGGTAGTTAATCATCATCCTATTACCATACCCTAAACTAAAACATGGTCAACAGTTGTCTCGCGTCATCTTACAAGCCTTTTTATTGTACGACGGGGAAGCTCTTGGTCTTCATCTCACCTGGTAACAAGTTGAGATAAGGCTGAAGGAGGTGGAGGCGCACTTCACCCGGAATCAACAAACTAAGGCACTGGCTATCTTTCTCTAAATGCCGGAACACATTTTTTTTTAAGAATTGTTATCATGGTGACAGAATTAGGTAAGATGGTGGTAGCTAGCCAGGCGGGCTTAAACAAAATCCTACCACCAAAAGCCATTATAAACAGCCTATTTTACTGACGACAAGGAATTGTAACTTTTCTTTCACAAAACCTAAAATAAAGCTACACACACCAACTCCCCAGAGTGGACAGTGTACCTTCAATTTGCTAATACAAATAGCCTCGCCGTAGAACCGCTACGGGCGAAGCTATCAAAAGAAACCCGCCATTGTACTCGGCCCTCAACCGGCCCGATTATCGAAAAGAAAACACTCTCATCTATATTTTAAATAATGATCACGGCACGACCCTCGGGTTGGGGCGACAACAATTGACCTGTGATGGATTGTGCAGAACCCGGCCAATAAATACTTGGAGGTTGTCACCTTTGTGCGCGATGGGACTTGGGAGTGTACTTTACTTTGTACCGCTTTGTTCGAACAAGGGACTTTTCAAGTGTCTCAAATATGAATTCGTGATCATCAAAGCGGCTGTGCTTGCTGTTTGTGTTTCGATCATTAGTGAAACCTTACGTTTCAGCGGACTGATTTTTATGATAAATGTAAACGACTTGAAATATGTTTATCATATCCCTAATATTATATAATTCTGTCACCATCACAACAATTCTTAAATTGTTCTGTTCCGGCATTTAGAGCCACTCAGTTTGTTGAGGATTCAGGGTGAATTGCGCTTTCACCTTCGGCCATATCATAGCTTGAATCAGGTGAGATAAAGGCCAAGCACATTTCCGTCGTACAATAAACAAAAAAAAGTAGACTTAAATACAGTCCTATCACCAACCAAACCAAACACAATATATTGTACTGCCCTTGGGGATCAAACCCGGGACCTCTGGATCTGAAATCGGTGGGTTGAACCACCAGAGGCGGTTATTTACATTTGAATTTCGAAACCAATTGACCAAATCACCCCAGCGAACCCGTTGTAAACTTACAAAAACAAGGTCACAGTATCTTCAACCTCCTCTTTCCCGCTGCAGCGGGGCAATTATCCACATCTCGGACACAACAGCGCAGACGTCCTCGACTCACAATGGCAGCTCTCGAGGTCTCGCTGTAACGAATCCACTACTGCCTGCCTACTATCAGCCAGTCCCTTGAGCGAAACTAGAGCGGAATTGTTTGCCGCACTCCCACCAGTTAATGATGTATGGGGGTTCATTAACAGGCGGCTTTTTGTCTCGCAAGGTGTGCACGATAGTTGTAATGATGTCTTTGTCGGGATGGCGGGTCGATGTGTTAATTAGTGTTTTTGAATTGATGTGATGCCTAGATAGGGTGTTAACAACCTTTCAGTATAGGAAGCCTTAGCATGTACGCGAAAAGCAAAAGGTACGCGCGCATAATACCCGATTTCATAATTACGTTTATAACAATCTCGATAATTAAAAAAATGTTAGTTTACATTTAAAATATTACTACATCAAGTCTTGAGCGATATATACCGTGTATTATATTAACCTGCATGCCCGAATTAATTAATTAAATTCAATATCGAAACGGTTCAAAAGATCCTCGTATAGTGAGACCGATTTAGACGAAAACAAAAATCTAATTGTATCGCAGTTTGATTACCGAGTAAAACAAAAAAATATTCTCTAGTCAGGAATTGATTACTTAATTTAATAAAAAACACGTTGAATTGTGTGAACATTATTTTCGCGCTGACTTCCTAATCTTTAAAGCAGTAACGTACTAAAAAGTAAGCGTCTTTGCTTTCAAATCTATTGATAGGTCATCTTTGTGACCTTAAGCGCAATAACTATTTCACAATTTTACTTATCAGGTAATAAATATATAGCCCTCCCACGCACTACATCTTAGCGATATTTACCCGTGCCGATCCTGAACAGTAATTTATAGGAGCATTTAACGACGCAGCCCTTCCAAAACCATACACGTGGATGTGCCACGACAGCTACTCGAATATTCAGGGCCAATAGTATCTTATTGTAATATCTTGGCTTTCCTGTACTGTATCTGAAACTTAGCCATTAGTAAATAATAGTAAAGTAAGTAATAGACACACGACTTTTTCCCCTTCGAGGAAAATTCACCTCTGGCACTTCTCAGAGCGTGGATCGTATGAGGATTCTGATCAGTCCTCGTCACTCTGAGAAGGGGTTTTGTCACCCTTATTGTTAGATACCTCATCAGCCAAACGATTTTTTTTATATTACATTTATAGTACAATATATTGTGCTTGGTTTGGTTGGTGGTAGGACTTTGTTTGGGTCCGCCTGGCTAGCTACCCTCTTACCTAATTCTGTCGCCTTAACAACAATTAAAAAAAAATGTTGTGTTCCGGCATTTAGGGGTAAGATAGCCAGTTCATTAGTTTGTTGAGGATTCTGGGTGAAGTGCGCCTCTACCTTCGGCCTTATCTTAACTTCTAACCAGGTTTGATGAAGGCCAAGCGCTTCCCCGTCGTACAATAAAAAAAAAACGATTTCGATTACGAATAGTACAATATCATATTTTTTTTTAAAATACATACCTACTTATCATACAATAAATACAACACCCAAAAACTCAACAAACATAGTAATCGAACCAACTGGCTACATTACCTCTAAATGCCGGAGCACAATAATTTCAGAATTGCTGTTATGGCATATAAGTAAGATGGTGGTAGCTAGCCAGGCGAACTTACACAGATCCTACCACCAACCAAACTAAGCACAAAAATGTACTCCCCTGGCGATCGCACCTGGGATCCCCGTATCCGACAAAGGTAGGCGAACCACTAAACCACAGAGGTAAAGGTTGTCAGGAACGTATACCTATCGCTGCACATCCAACATAATAAACAGGGGTCGATGTCAGCCAGTTTATATGTATTTAATGGGCGGCCGAATTTGCGTATTGTCTGAAGATGGTTCGCGTCGCGGGAACAGGTAATGCTCTTATTAACGGCCACTCCAGGAGTAGGGACAATGAGTCGAGTGGCTGGAGGTCGCCTTAATGTCATGATAGTTCGAATATAGTGAATAGGTTGGAGATGCTGGGGCGTGGGTAAGGCTCTGAAAGCGATTGATTAATTGATAGTTTATTGTTGATTAGCTTTCGTCATACCTATCTAGGTAATTGATTCAGGCGTTATTTTGCGGAGATCCATATTTCAAAATAAAATCTGAAAACAGAAAAAATATTTAGTAACAAATCCGTCAAGACCATACTCGTATTTCCTGAGGATGCCTCATGTAGGTGTGAAACACGTGTCTATTTGATATTTTCATAGAGATTTGACAGATTTGTTACTTAATTTTTTTTCTGTTTTCAGATTTTATTTTGTCATACTTATCTGATTAATATTTACACGTGCACACCGAGTAGGTACCTACCATTATTGGTTTGATTTTTATTGTTACTAACACCTAGTTCTCAAGTTTGCCAATTAACTATCTCGAATATGGATTTTGGTCAGAAAAAAATATTTTATATGTCATAATATTATTTTTTTTCTAAGAAGAACATTTATTCAATAAAAAGTACAATTAAACTAATTATGTACAAAGGAATCAGTCAGATTACCTAAGGACCGTTACAAACGGCCTATAGGTAACTCAACTGTTCCAGACCAGTACCAGACAGAAGCGTGCCCAAGACACTGGCTGCATTGCCACGCTGAATAGCTATGCTAATTCGCTGGCCTAAATCAAAAGCCCCGCAAGATTTTTGAAAACCCGGAGAGCACCGGCTCCCCACGGACCCAAGGTTTCCACCCAAAAAGGCTCAAATAGGTAAGCTCTGTCGAGACCACTATATTTGCGCCTTTATTTTTTGACATTATATTTATTTAGCCCGTGGCTTCGTCTTCAAATAATGTTTCAGACAAATTTCATTAAGATCCTGGTCAAAACTGGCTATCAAAGCTGAATAGCTTAATTTAATGAGTAGTAAATATGTCTTTTTTTTTGTATATACTTACCAATTTATTTTTATTTATTTGTTTAACTACTTTAAAATTATATATCTGCCTACTTAAAAAAAAATAATTAAGTATACACAAAAACTCATGTTGATGTAGACCTAGAATAATGTTGTTTTTTCAATTCTGTAGTAATAAAACTTATTTTTCTTTTATTCAATTTGTAGAGCCGTTTATTCGTGACAACAGACAATTACATTTGAAAGTAATAAAATTATATTTTTTTTTGTAATATTCGGTCCGCAATAAAATCACCTGAAAAGTTTTTTTGACAGCGTATATTTAGAACTTTTTTATTGAGGAAATTTAAGAGTAGTAGAAAACACAGCAAAGCTGTGTTCCGGTTTAAAGGGTATGGTTGCCGGTGAAATAACGGGCACTCGAGGCTTACCACCTTTATGCCTCACGTTGACGGGCGCAATGCAGTGCCGTCCTTTGAGGATATGACCTACGCAGTAAAGCATTGTTATAGACAAGAGATGCACTAAACATCAGGATGACTACTTGCTTGTCTCCTAGTAGTATAAAAAAAAACCGGGTGCACAGCCGTAAAATTTAAAAAAATAAGTCGATATCAATTTTCAAGTGCTAACCATTTCAAGTAAAGATGTGGCCTAAGATGGACCACGCTCGTTTAAATAGAACTAATATGTAACTCGACTCCAAGTTTGAGAGAGACCATTGCTGCTTGCAGGTTCTCAATTCGATCGACAACAAAATTAAATTCGGATACAGGTGCGCGGGAAGCCATCTTGAAGTCAACAATACAATAGGCTTCCGAGTCGGTCTTTGCGTTGCACCGTTATTAAAATCTCGTGAAACAATCGAGTCGAATGCGCACTTCCGCGAGCTGTGTACAGACTCGCTAGGCTTACGGCGTCGTACACCTGCGGGGTATTGATAACGGAAAGCTGGTTCTATTTATTATAGCAGCTTGCAGCTTGCCTGCCGTGCCTAGATTCAGCTAGTTTTCACGAGGATCTTTATGTGTGAAGTAGTTATTTGACCTCCTAGTTGCCTACCCTGGCAAACACGACGGCATGATGACCACACTGGTGTTAGGACCTGTAAAGTTAGACCTGGTTACCACCCTTCTACCAAGTCCGGCACATTAACCGCCTCTGTGATCTAGTGGTTCAACCCACCGATTTCAGATCCAGACGTCCCGGCTTCGATCCTCATGGGGAGTACAATACATTGTGCTTGGTTTGGTTGGTGTTAGGACTGTATTTAAGTCCGCCTGGCTAGCTACCACCATCTTATTTATGTAGATGATCCAAGCAGTAAGAAGAGACAGAAATAGGAGCTCAAAACTGGATCATATCGGGAATTGTTTTTGGGGAAAAGCATCTGATTTCTAGTCTCATCAGAGATTGTTTAGCAGCCAAGTGTGAACGTTCACAATGCATGAAGTAGGTATTAATACCTCGGGCTCCGTCGATGGTACCGAACGAATCATTAAAGGATAATTATCCATCCACTCCGCTGGAGGGCGCTCGAATCTGATTCTTTCTGCGCTATGCCGGAACTTGGGAATTTCGCAAATTATTGTGTAGTGCAATTGTTATACAATTTTGCTTGCGAATTTTGACAAAACGTAAGGATCCTAGCGCAGGAGGACCCGCATATTATATGTCGAAAGGCTAATTTACCACTACAACAATATGTCTTGTAACTTATATCAAACGGTGGTTGAACTTCAAACTGCCATTTCTTTAAAACTACTCATCCTACACTCTTCGTTCTTAGTTCAAATTAAAGCTATGACCAAGATCTACATTTTCAATGACAGCTGTCAAAACTACATCCGCCATCTATAATGTAGTCTCATCAATAGCTTTCATTTGAACTAAGAACGGAGAGTCTAGGACGAGTGTTACACACACACACACACACACACACCCTCTATTTCACAAACCCAAACACACACACACTAACACCCTTTCACTGTCATACTCAGTCATTCTGTTGTTTAATTTGGTTTTGCCCTGTAAGTAGTGTAAGTCTTTTGGTAATTCTTTAAATAGACTCCCGAGGCACAGGTTATCCCTAGTGTGGGGTCCTCTAGTAAATGTATTACTAATTTAAACTTATTGGCAATAAATTAATTTGATTTTGATGTATTCTCCGTGATCTAGTTCCCATACATACCAGCTCTGTGTAAAAGGTCTATTAATACTTATTTTAGTAAATTAGAGATAACTAATACACTAGTTTCTAATGCATCTAGTATTAAAAGCCATATTACCTTGTGCAAGTTTAACAAACTTAGTATCCGGTAATAGATTTTCGGGGCTCAGAGTATCCGACTCTAAGACATTGAAAGTTGTGATGAACACTCGGACGGTCCAAGCCGGCGCGAACACTATACGATCATCGGCTTAACATGCTGGTTAATGAACACCCGTGGGCTTACAATATTCCCGTGTACTTCCTAGTTGGAAGCTGGGAGATAGTTCACTCAACAGGGATCCCAATATCGTTGAGAAGATTTTTTATTATTTATTGTACGACGGGGAAGCGCTTGACCTTCATCTCACCTGGTTACAAGTTAAGATACGGCCGAAGGTGGAGGCGCACTTCACCCGGAATCCTCAACCAATTGAGGAACTGGCAATATTCCTCTAAATGCCGGAACACAACAATATTAGGATTGTTATTATAGCGACAGAATTAGGTAAGATAGTGGTAGCTAGCCAGGCAGACTTATATAAAGTCCTACCACTAACCAAACCAAGCCCAATATTATACTCCACCTGGGGATTGATCCCGGGACCTCTGGATTTAAAATCTATGGGTTGAACCACTAGACCACTCAGGCGGTTAAACTTGATGTGATTGAACATTCGAGCTAATCATGTCTATCCTTGCATGCACAGACAAGCCTCATAGCTCAGTTGGTAGTAACTCTGCCTTCGGCGCTGTAGGCTGTGGGTTCGATTCCCACCCAGGACAAACATTTGTGTGATGAATATAGATGTTTGTTCTGTGTTTGGATGTTGTATCATATAGTACGTATGTATTTACAAAAAGTATTTAAGTATTTTATCCGTAATCTAGTTCCCATATTACAAGCTATGCTTAGTTTGGGGCTAGATGGCGCTGTGTGAAATGTCCTGTAATATTTATTTATTTATTTATTATTGCATTGTTGGCAGCATTTATGAAATTTTGAATTAGGTAAGCTTTTGACCCGGATAAAAATAACTGTTACCCCTGTGGATACAAGAGAGTAGCATTGGAATTTTTACTGAGATAGATGTATTGTGTACCTATGTACCAGTTTAAAAATGAACACCCCTCCGCAGCGGTTACACTAACACGCAAAGTGTATGGACGCAATACACATAAATATGCTTTGTTATTGGATATTCAGGCACCAATGGTGACTAAACAACCAATGACAAAGACCATCCGGCCGTTCAGCGGGTGCCTGAACATTTTTTATTTTGAAAGGACAATACGTCTTTTAGTTTTGCGCGGACCTGGTGACTGAACATCCAATGACAAAGCATATTTATATGTATCGCGTCTATACCTACGCCTTTGCATGTGAGCGTAACCGTTGTGCATGGAGGGGCGCTCATTTTTAGGCTGGTATATACATGTGTACATATTTTCATTCGCCTTAGTTTAAACATATGGCAAATAAAAAAGTAATGGATATGACGACAGATCTAGACTAATAAATTTCTCACAAATAAAAAAGAAAACCGAGATAAATGAGAGAAATCTAGACTAGCAAGACATGTCACACTACGAGACATCAGAAAGAAGTACCTACTTGAATTTAGTGACCTATCTACTGTATCACGGCGGAAGGGTGGTGGGCGGGCCTGAGCCACCCCCATCTTACCACCTCTCTCGAGACGTTCCCACACAGGATACAGATTCGCTATTAACTTGCTTTGAAATAAAACATCTTCATTTTTTACCCAGCTATCTGAACTGAGACGGAAGCAAGCTTTGGGTGTTTTACACGAGCTTGAGATACGGAGTTATTTGCAAACGAGAAATGAGGAATCGCATGTTGTTGGATGGAGGCGGTTTAAGACTGTTTGAAATTGGAAAAAACCTACCTCAAGTTAAAAAGAAGCTTATATATCTACGAAATGTTTTAAAATATTTTGTGTTAAATTCTACCCAGAAAATCAAACTCAATCTCCAGATTACTTACCTAGTATTTACTTAGGTACCTACAATTTTTAATAACGTAACCTACATTTTATCCCAGAGGTCCATGGTTCTATTGTTTTCTATTTCCCAAAGGATCCATGAAAATTATTTATAGAATTGCTGATTTTAGACTCCAATACAAAAGTAGTATGCCGTAGTTTTACTATAAAAAGCAAGTATGATTCAAATGAAATTTTGCGGATATAATAAACAAGACGTTGGGGATAATCTATTAATGTACGATAAACTACGTTTGTATATCATATAAATCGAAAATCATAAAAGGCCCAGAGGTCTTACCCATATCCATATAATTTTCGAGCAGTGTAAATTATTACAGTCAAATTGATGACATAACTTATACCTATATCCAAATGTCAACTTCAACTTTGAGCGAACGAAGGCAACGTAACAATGCATGACGACAGAAACAGAGTTCATCTGAGAATTTAACGAGAATAGTGGCGTGAGGTCTACGATAGAGCGAGCATTCACAGACAGTGCCTATTTGCTATCTTTGAAGGTGTCAACTGGTTTGTAACTGGAAAACGGACGTTGGCAGCTAATAAAAATTATGAGCTTCATAAATGTTTTTTGGTAGCGCTTAGTCCTAATAAATGGAATATCAACCAAAAGTGGATGATTATTAGTTGTGCGTCTGATATTAAGAACTTATCTTGTAACGTGGTACCATCAGACAGTACCACTGATGGTACTACGGGTTATTTTATTGTCATAGTACCATTGATGGTGCAACATGTTTAATTTTTTGGCATTGTATCATTTACGTTGCATAGGTATAACAAGCAATTATCTCGATACATAAAACACAAACAGTAAGGCAGTAAGACGAATCTGCTTTGTGAGCCGCTTTACCACTGTTGTCACCATCGAAATTGCTAGAAGGTTGGGAGTATATTCAAGTGAAATGCAGAGCGGAATTCATAATGACCAAGTTTTTGGTTTACACACAGAAGTTATGGTTAAATAAACATTGCAATAAAATCAGTACTTTCGGTGAGCGCCACCGTACAAATAACCCCGTGGAATGCGAAGTTAAACAGGGAAGTCAACAAAAACAATGGCACATTACTTTTATACGCGATTCCTAGTAAGTCAGTTTATCTGGTAGCACGGACGATAATAAATTATATTAGCCGTGGTTCCATTGGAGTGACGGCAAACAATATTTGCCTCTCTACCATCAATGGTACCACGGTATAAGTGTTTTAATTAAATCTGTATTTTCCAGCAGATTTTTGCTAACGGGTTTTTATTTATTGGGATATGGTTGGCCTTCATCTCACAAGATTTTTCATGTCATGACAAGGCCGAAGGTGGAAGCGCACGTCACCCGGAATCCTCAATAAAATAAGAAACTGGCTATCTGACCTAAATGCCGGACCACTACCATAATTAAAGAATTTTTATGGCGACAGAATTAGGTAATATAGGTAGCCAGGCCGACTTAAACAAAGTCCTACCAACAACCAATAAATATAGTTAGTAAGCGGTATTATGGATTTTTACGAAATCATTCACAAATGTAATTTTAATTCGAGAAACGGGTATTTATCGCGTATTTTACCTCTATATCGCGAGTCTGCCCGCGACCACGGCTGGTGCAACCCTGCCGAAACGTCGGGATAAATATAGAGGTAAAATACGCGATAAATACCCGTTTCTCGAATTAAAATTATGCATTCACAAATGCTCTTGAAATGTTTCCTGGTCTAGAACAATATCTATAGAAAATTCAATTTATGTAATGATACCAAATTTAATCCAAATTCTTCTTTAGTCAGGCGGCTACGTGAAGATATACGAGTATATATTTGTAATGACTCCAACTCGGCATTATGCGGCCAAACTATTATATTGGCGTCTCACAAGGCTCGCGAGATCTCGCTAATAACTCAACTACAGCCCTTTCAGAAGGTCGAAGGGGCTGATATATCGTCTCGATGGGACTTGTTTATCTTACAGACCTCGTTATCTGTCACAGTACTAGTGACACACAGAAATATCACTCTATAAAGATAAACGAAGAAAGAATCATTTTATATCAAACACCATCAATTTAAATTAAACCTATTGACTAGGTAATACATAATACCTGTAATAAATAAGTATAAATAATTAATGAATATACAATAATAAATATTACCTACAGGTAATTAATTTCACACAGCGCCATCTAGTCCCAAACTAAGCATAGCTTGTAATATGGGAACAAGATTACGGATAGAATACTTATATACTTTTTTTGTAAATACATACTTATCATACAATACAACTCCCAAACACAGAACAAACATCAGACATTTAAGACCCAAATGTTTGTCCTGGGTGGGTATCGAACCCACAGCCTACAGCGCAGAAGGCATAGTTACTACAAACTATGAGGCTTGTTAAAAAAAATTAAAGAAGGGAGAGGCAAGATAGCCTGTTCCTCAGTCTGTTGCGAGGATTCCAGGTGAAGTGCGCTTCATAAATTGCCTTATGACACTTGACACCGGTGTGGCGATTTTCGAACACACGGAAAGTTTTCGGATCGGAAACATCACCTTTTCACACAAGTTTCGAATAGTATTTTGAAAAAATAATTTGAATATATGATTTGAATGGCGTAATGGATTGAAATAGCGTTACCGGGATCTCCATAGAAAGTTTTCTTTGAGAAAAGCTATACGCAACCAACTTCATGGTGTCACTTATAGGTGTTGGTGTGCGCGCTTATCGTAAAAAAATATCTCATCGTTTTTCCTAAACGCACCAAGAGAAGTTTAATTTCAAAAACTGCGTCAAATAAATTTGTGTGTGCTTCAGTTTCAATGTATCGTGCGTCAAGAACCGCCCGTATAGAATGATCTCATGAATATCCTAGGCTACTGTTTGTGCTTGTACTGTGCCGTTATTAAGAGCATTGTGCGTCGATGATGTTTCAATGGTGAATTAACGCGCGCCATTCACCCGTTAAACGGCCAAGATATAGGGGAAGTTCAACATTGTCGGGTAGTTTTGTTTACAATGTTCTGGTTATGGTATGCAAATAATGATAACAGTAAACTTTACCGTATTGTGGATCGCGTGTTTTAAATCAATTTTGAAATGGAATAGAACAGACAGTGACTAAAGAGACCATGCAGTCATGGTTATCGATGATCCAACCGGTCAAGTTTTTCTCGTCGCGATCATAGTAATCGCAACTCACGAGTTCTTAAAAGAGATTCGGGTCTACCTGCGATCTATTCTGTTTAGAGTAGATTAGCTCTTGCTGTTGAAATGTGCTAGGATTAGAGGTCGAGTGAGCGAGCCTACCCAGACTCTTGTAGACATTAGGATAATAATGCTAACACAATCGTTTTGTGAATAGAATAATTATGTGGATGGCAAGTTATAGATTACTTGAGCTTAGCAATTCAAAATTGTATCAGTCGCGGATAAATTGTCTTTAAGAAGAGAGAAGAGATATACTCCAAATGGAATTGATAACGATTTTTTGTTTAGAATGGGTCGTCGCTCTTGTTTTCGAAACAGGGGAGGTTAACTATTAAAATCGATAGTTTGTCACTGAAGTTCGCTCTAGAATAATTTCGAAGCACAAAAGATACATTTCAATCATTTACTAACCGACGCTCTGAATAAACGGCTCTAATTGTATTTACACGCCAATTTCTTTAAAAAAATTAGTTTGAAAACGCTTGAAACGTCTTATTTTTATTAGATAGCCAAGCGGCTCGACAATATTTGCAACAATTATATTCGAGGAATCTTTAACGTCTCCCGGATCAAAGAAAAATTTACGGAGTCGCGCCTCAGATGGTATGAACATGTACAGAGACGTAATGTTGACTTTGGTGTGAATATTGCGTTTAACTTGCTCGAGGAAAAAAGAGGCAGAGGCTGCCCGCCCAGTTGGCTAGGCAGTTGGTGACATACTAAAAAAGACCTCCAGAAACCCCTAATGCCTGAACTAAGTACATGATAAACAATCTCGGTGAAGAGGTGTGGACGAACCCGACGACAAATAATATCTTAGAAGAGGATGGCCAAGTGTTTGACAAGCTTACATGAAAAACAAGTAAAGATGTGGCCTAAAACGCAGCACGATTAAGAGGAACCTATTCACTCGAAGACTCTGGTGCCTTAATTTCAATCAACACACAACCCAACCCTATTCCCCACACAATCAAGACAAAGGCAATCGATAGGTCCTCAGAGCCCGTAAATCACCACTATCGGAGTAATACTAATTAAAATCCGTAGGAAGCCCGCACCTGTCCCAGCGGAACAAAGGCTCGCCTCGGGCCGGCAAATCCTTTAGGGTCTCATCCGAGTATCGATACAGGAAGCCGTATGTAAAGGGATAAGGGCCGAGACATCGGTAGTGATTAGTGGAGTACTCCGGAAATCTTCAAAAGCATGGGATATCAGAAGATAACTTCAAAACATTATGTACGGAACATTTTATTGGTTGGTGGGATTTTTTATAGGTGCCTATCCAAATACCATCAACTTATCCAAACCTGTAAGAAAGACACCTAATATAGTCCTAACGTAGTATAGGATTTCACGCTTCATCGTTATTTAATCATGAAGTTTTTTATTATATGTTTTCTAATAAAAAAAAAACATAAGCAAGGACAATGTTCAGCCAGTATTTGTAAGAAACGCACCCAAATATTCCAATTCAGCTTACGAAGGCTTGCCAGCCCTTCTCAACGTATTCAACACACTACGTCTTAGACGTCGGAATTTATCGTGCAGGATTTGCCCTTTGGCCGACGAGTAGCCCTTTCGGGGCGATTGTTAATCTGAACTTAGGTGTACTTCTCACCTCTGGGCCTGCCTACACTGCCCAGTGCCCACTAAATCGCGCGCAATTTGTTGCCTCTGTTTCGGAATTTACTTGGACAAGTTTTTCTCCGTCTGTTTAAGACTTCCTGGAGGGATTTTCCGCAAGTGTTGTTCGGGTAGTTATTTTTTTTATGTATTAGGTCAGCTATTGACCTCGGCCTAGGCTTGCCTGGGCGAGGAATCGAGGTCAACGATGGAGCAAGCCCTCCTCGAAAATGCTTACTAACTCTCTTTTCGAAGGTGTTAGGGTGTACGTAAGTGGAAAAACTGACGCTGGCAGTTCATGAGCTCTTGTCTAAATTCGACTGATTGGCGGTTCCGTACCCAAATGGCACTATTACTAAGCCACAGCTGTCTGTCCGTCTGTCTGTTAGCAGGTACCACAGTAGTAGGTAGGTAGACAGGTCAAATTCACTCGTTACCGCCACCGACATTTTTGAGAAAATAAACTTAATGAGACTGCATTTGATTTGCACAAAATACTTTTTCTTTGCAGAACAGGTTCTACAGCATTTGATGAGTCATTATCATTACACAAAGAAGCCGCCATCATAATTTCTCCTTAAACCCACAAAATTTTCCATAACCTCGCATCTCCCAAGCATCCCGTTCAAACATTCGCGATGTAATCAGTAACTCAATAGCCAATTCCAAGGTATGGCGGGCCGCAAAGTAAGGTGGACCAATTTGGCTAAACTGTCTTCCATACATAAATGGCTAGAACAAATATTGTCCCAATTACTAGATAGCATCGGGCTGTAAACACACGCGCGAGGAGTGCTGCCCCGGGGCAGTATCTCAGGACTTAGATGCTCGTGGGGCAATTGGGGGGCTGGTTCAAGTTGCGAGCAGTAGGCGGTAACTATATGATGAGGTGAACGGAAGAAAACACTCTCCAGCACGACTTGCGTCCAAAAGACCGCGGTTTACCGTGTTTCTACTTGTCCAGACTATATGTTTATAAAACGGGTAGCTATTGACCCCTATCTTCCAAGTTGCGCCAATGAGTCCAGTCTTCGGATCAGCTCTTAAAGTTTCTGCCTTAAAGCTACCTTGCGTAGTAATCGATCTTTAATGCCGTTAATCGCCCACAAAATAAATAAATAGTTGAAACACGCGACAAATAAAATAAAAATCTTGAATCTGGTATTCGTCTAAACGAAAAATTCCAAACTATATTGAAATTATAGTTGATCGGAATGAGTAATCGCTTCAGCTCACCAGTTGGGCCGGCCCCGCAAGACATTTTCGTCCGTGCCTTAAGATCGTTTTATTACCAGCCCGGATGGACGCGATGGATGGCGGGGGATGTAAATTTAGTGTACGGAACCGGACGCGGAGAGGTGAGCATCGGATTGTTTTGTTTTCTGCCCGCCCGCATTAAGCAAGGCCGGAGCTTACACTGTACTGTAATGCAACGACCTCAACAACGCCGAATGGCATGAGCAGAGAGCAGTAATCCACTATATTTCAGCTGTTTGTGTCGTAATATCTTCAAGAAGAGAGTAGTAGGCACCTTCTGGATAGGTCCAAGCTTCGCGGTAAAGAGCCGACTCATTTAAAATTAAAAAAACTTCTTTGTAGATATGAACCGCTCGCCGCTCGTGCATGTCACACGTAACTTTTTTTTTTATGATAAGGCCGAAGGTCGGAATTCCCACCAGACTGAGAAACTGGCTATCTTACCTCTAAATGTCGGAACACAACAATTTAGAATTGTTGTTATGGCGACAGACTTAGTTAAGATGGTAGCTAGCCACCGAATAAACGAAAAATAAATTTGTTTAAGTCCGACTTAAACAAATTTCTTTTTCCAGATCTATCAGCTGAAAACGCTGTTTCTTACTAGGCATCCGATTAAACGCCTGTTCAAGCCACGTAGTGAATAGGTTCCTTTGAAATACGCGTTATACACCTTAGGTCAAATCTTTACTAGTTTTTCAAGTGAGCAGGAGGTCAAACGCTTGGCAATACCAAAAAAAAAGCAAAGCTTTATAAATGGAAATAAGTTTGAATACACGGCAATAATAGTATCATTACAAAGAAATGTCTGTATACAGATATTTCTACATATGGTAACATGGATATTTTAGTATTAGTGTTCTACAACAAGCTAAGTCATCAGTAAATTCGATTCGGTGTAAATCGTCCGTAGCCGGATTAGAGATCCTTAGATTTTAGGGGGTCTTAAGACGATCGCGTGTGTGCTTACGTTTCGCCACTGCCTTTGTTTGGACGTGTTAGATCGATGTGCTTAATGTATGTGGATCGAAACTGTGTACAAGGTGACACTGAAAAAGCGAGAAGTCTATTATTTTAATGTTGTTTGCTCTTTCATAAGTATGGGAGTTTTTTAGGGATTGAGACTGGTAACATGTTGTTTATACATTTTAGAATGTATTGTACGGCTTGCGCAATCTTTATCATAACCTATTTATTATTTTCCGGTAAGTTTTTGTTCAGCTTAGTTTGATGGTGTTGCAGGTTTTTCCCAAAGTGCTATTAGAAGCAAGGGTTGTGTTTTTCCCTTTTTACTATCGTAAAAAGGGAAAAACAAAACGCTTCCCCGACGTATACGTCGGGGAAGCGCTTGGCTTTCACCTCTCCTGGATTCAAGTTATGATAAGGTGGAAGCGCACTTCACCCGGAATTCTCCAATGAGTAACTGGCAATCTTACCTCTAACACTACTATGTTCCTGAGGATGCCTCGTGTAGAGGCGAAACACGTGTCGGTTAGATTTTTGTAACGAAATTCAGCAAATTAGTTACTGCGTATTTTTTTGTTTGCAGGTTAATATTGAAAAATTGATCTCCGCAAAATAACGCTAGTACAATCAATTAGCTATCTTTTCTTAATGATTTTTAGACCGTCTAAATTCTGAGATGGTCTTTCCGGGACACCTTGTCCGCATCTTTGGATTCGTCGGTTTAATTTGCCGGCTGTCCATTATCCGCGTGTATTTATCGCCGCGCCTCCGCAGATTGGTAGCGGAGTTGTTCGCCAACTTGATTATCAATGGTGATTCGGTTTGTTTGTTTGTTGCTATTGATCCGACTCGTCGTCGTCATTTTTTTCTAGTGACAACTTCATTAGCCGCGTTGAGATTTTTGGTTGGGGAAATATTATTGGTTTGCGTCACCGAGATGCAATATAAGGTTAGTTAAATTGACTCACTCACTCAAATAAAATAATTATTTCATCTTAGACATGTTCCATGCACTTAGATATGTCATAATACAGAATTTTCCCGATTGGACTCTACACCTAATATGATTATGAAAGTTAATACACAAACTATGATAGGAACTGAATACTATATCTTACGAATTTGTAATCGTATCACAAAATAAATACCTATCGTCAATTGTATAGTAACTTTTAATATCTAAATGTCTCTTTACATCATGTAAAAATTCAATGTCCGGTTTATTTCTAATGTCAATTAGTACGCTGTTATATAATTTAACTGACACTGATTTTGGTTTTCACTTCTGTCGGCAGTCCACATGACAGTATTTTTATTTTATTTTATTTAGAATGGGTCTTGACCTTTTACTTCCTCTGCTTGTCTACGATAGAGCGAGCTGGTTATTATGTCACTTCTATAAAACATAAACGTATGTCTTGATAGATCGAAAACAAAGAGCTGTAAGGCGATTTCAAGTTTTTGCAGCACGCATAATAAAAGGTTTTGCAAAGCTTGGTCGTAATTCATGGAATATCAACCGGATGGGGATGGATATTGGATGTGCGTCTGAAATGTCAAGCATGGAACCGCTTGGCCTTCATCTCGCCTGATTTCAAGTGATGATAAGGCCGAAGGTGGAAACGTACTTTATCCATGTCATGCCGGAATAAAGTCGTGAAGTTCCTGGGCACCCTCACCGAACTACCATCGCTAAAAAACCGACTGTCTGGCTTTCTACCACCATCTTACTTAATTTTGTCGCCATTATATCAATTCTTTAAAAAAATGTTGTGTTCCGGCATTTATACGTGTAAGATAGCCAGTTCCTCACTTTGTTGAGGATTCCGGGTGAAGTGCACCTCCACCTTCGGCCTTATCTAAGCTTGTAACCAGATGAGATGAAGCCCAAGCGCTTCCCCGTTGTACAATAAAAAAAGAAGGTTCAAGCTGTCGAGCCTTGCTTTGGCAAGGTACTCTTCACCTAAAAGCCTCTCACCACCATGACTTACCACCCTTACAACTTACCACATTGATATCCTAATTGAATGACCAAAACAAAACAATAAACTTGTACCCATTGAAAAGAGGTCTAGCCCGATAGCAATTAATCTCCTGGAATACCACCGAATTAATTATCCCCTGACCATACGATTTAATGGGCTTCCTGGGCCCTTGAGGTTTCCGATTAAATCACTACATCTCATTGGCCGATTTATAGTGACCAAACGGATCTGCACAGACGAATGAATGGAAGCTGGTACAGTCCTCAAGAAATTACCCGAAAGTAGCTGTGAACTACCCCAAGCAACGTAATCGCTGGCGTTTGCTAGTAGGACCTGCAAAGTTCCTACCACCTGGTGTACAAGAAAAGGTGTAATTCCACTTTCATCATGCGAACGGATATGCCACTAAGGAGTGGAATACGTTACCTTTTGTTTTCCCTGAAAATCACAATACGGGCCTCTTCAAGGCCAGAGTGAATAGGTGTCTTCGAGACCAGCGTGCTGCATCGTAGGCCACATCGTCGCTTCTCATGCGATGAGATTGTGGTCAAACGTAGGTCTATCTAAACTTAAAAAAAAGTTGGCTAGCAACCACTAGCCAGATAAACGGTTCGCAGAATTCCGTCAGTGCGCGAGGAGCCAGTGCTTTCTGGGAAAGCAAGCGCCGTAATAGACATCGTCCTTCTTCTGGCCTAAAGCTACACATAGAGGTCAATAGCCAATATATTATTTAATTAATCGGATTTATATTACTTTACTCCCCCTTCGTCCGCGTACTGGGCCCTTATTTTGTATGTCTGGTAATCAACATCAACTTTTTTGACATTTGAAGCATCACTGGTTTTCAACACCCACCGTTTCATGGTTGTGTCAAAGTCAAAGTCAAATATTTTTATTAATTAAGATTTTTAGGATCATTTTGAAACGTCAAATCTACCGCCTGTTCGGAATCGCGACCAGCACACAAGGAGAAAGGCAAGGTGCGGGTAAGAAGCGAGCCTTATTTCTGGCTTCCACTTCAACAGCGACGACCGCTGAGTCGCTTGGTTTTGCTTCGAAAGATTTAGCCATCACGACCAGCATAATATTCTGGTTTTTTGTTTCTTTGTGGTTTTGAGTGTATGCAATAAAGATAATTATTACGAGGAACACCTAGCCTAGGCTTTAACTATCACTTTCGTCTTTATTTATGACAAATTCTGACTGGGTTTGACCACTAGCAATACGCGACGACCGGACTATCGAGGACCCTGGCGACCCCTGACTCGATAAATACTGGGCACACTTGACTCCTTAGGATAGGATGCAACCAGAGAGGATCCCCCGCAATGAAGCCTTCTTAATGCTACGGATGGACCACCTCCACAGGAAGGCACCAAAGCTATGCCCCGCGACCTCGTGGTTGTAGCCACAAGAGTTGCTAGGGTAAATAGCGCCAGCTAGAGACCCTTACCCGCAGCTAGACAAAGAAAAGTTGCAGAGGACTCGATTGATTAATCGACTTGAAGTTTACGAGTAATGGATTTCGCAATGTTACGCAATAAGTGCGAATCGTTCGGTCTAGTCGGATAGAGGGGGCTTTATCTAACCAGCGCGCGGGTGTAAATGTACCCGCATGTACCAGATGTTTCGATTAAGCTACGTAGGGTCAGTTGGGCAAAGGAAGTGATTAACTGTTATGAGCAAACTCCTTAACCTTACAATCGCACTTGAGTATTATGGAGGTGGGCCTTGGAAGGGTGAACGTTACGATCCCAGGTCTCCTCAAGTAAATCCGATGTCTTGGGAGCGGATATTTTGACTTTCACATTGGACTGGTTCGTACTCAAGAGGCAGCAACCTTAATTTAGTATTTTTTAAACTTTCGCGATTAGAACACATGATTCTGTTTGTACAAACGGAGCGTAGTTGGATTTCTAGTCCTAGGATTTGTTCTAGGATTAAATTTACACTAGATCTGGATCACTACTGCTTGTGTTACCTAATAAATCACTTTTGTAGTTTAATAATTGCGGTCTAAGACGGGTAGCACAGAGGTGCCAGGCTGATAAGGGAATGGGTGGGCCAAGTCAGTCGAATGCCTGCTGATAGATGGGCAAAGGCTGTCTCGCAATGGGTGGCCTAGAAAAGTTGGTAACTGACCGCATTGAACCCGGACTGGTGGGAAACGGCGGATGAACAGGTTGCAAATCTTAGAAAGATATGGGGGCAACCTAATATAGGTTTTAATCATTTACAGGACATTCGTTTTACACAGCACCATCTACCCTCAACCTAAGTAAAGCTTACTTATATGGGATCTAGATTACAGATTGAATACTGACAAACATTTATTTTCATAAAAATTTGTTTGTTTTGAGTATTCAATTCATTTATTCACACAATCGACAGGATCAAACATAGGCACAAAATATAATAAAAATAATACACAGTAATAAAATAATGTTACGGTAAAGTCACGCATTACAAATTACATTCAATGACGAATTACATTAATTACAAATGGAAATTAAATATAAATGTCATACATGAAATTATTATTATTTGTTAGAACATGCACCCTAGAGCAATGGTACATATAATTATATGCAGTCAAACCTATTTGCGGATACGCATAGAATGCAGTTGGAGCTGGCCCGAACCCTGCGCAACAATGTTTTGTGTTTGGGTGTTGTACGTATTGTATCGTAAGTATATATTTTCAAGAATAAAGTACCTAGGTATGTTATGCCTTAACATTCCCCGTAATCTAGATATGTAAATCGCTTTGCTAAGTTTGGGCACATAATAACTAAGTACTAGCGTACAGAAGGATCACTATGCTATTTAATTCCTGCCTTATTGATTAAAATTTTCACATTTCCGTAACATTGTTCCCATATTACAAGCTTAGCTTAGCTTGTGGTTAGATAGCGTTGAGTAAAGAGTTTTGTAATATTTATGTATTTATAATCAAAACGATTGATGAAAAAAAAGCGTTAGATGGTCGCAGTATTGATGGTAAGCGCTGAGGTGGATGCTACTGCCCATTCCCTGGTGGAAACCCTTAGTCACCGATTACAACCCCCAAGGGTATATAGTAGGGATGGGCCGAAATTCGTTTTACATTTGGTTAAACCGAACTTCGGCGGTTTGAACCGAACTTTTTGGCATTCGGACATTCGGCCGAAATTTGGTTCAAATGCCGAACATTTGGTACAAGAAAATATAAAAATAACTCAACTGTTATGACAAAAATAATAAATATAAGCGAACGATTCCACGGAAAACGGGAAAATTCGTTTTTTTTTCTAACGTTTATCTAATCAAAACCAATTCAGTGCAATGTAACATATGAATTTTCATAATCTGTGTAAACATAATTTTGAAAAAAACTAGAAAAGGCATTTTATTCACTACGGCAAGTTGTGTGTTGAAACAAGTTGGTGGAGATTTTCGCGTCATGTATGCATCACTGTTTTCAGCCATTGTGTTTGTCATTTTAAGTTGAAAAGCACGTCTTATGTGCGTCTTAAGCGAAAAAGGTAAGAAATTTTCTCCAAAACTCTTCAATACAATTAGCACGTAGCATGTCTCGCAAAAATAAAAAGTTGTTTTTCTGTCCTCAAAATGTGTTGTATGGAATAAGGCTTTTTGGAAAGTAATGAATGGCCAATTGTAGACCTTTATCGTCCATTTCTATCCCACGAGGTGTAAAAGAGTAGATGGGAAATTGTTTTCATTTATGTCCCACCAGCGACGGTGGGATACGGTTTTCTATGTTGTTATGGAAAGTTGAAGTATTTAAAACCATGTCCTATATTGCTTGGGTGTTTTTTTGTTGATTCTCAAAACAGAGGAGAAAATGAAATGTAGAAAAAGGTTGAAATGTAAATTCTTCTTGAACCAACTATAAAACTTTATGGTAATCAAATTTCCTACCAATTTTCTGAAAATGTTAACACAAAAGACATTAAACAATCTTTTAAATTCCAAATAGGAAAGAAGGTAAAAAATTTTTTGATTAAGAACCCATTTTGTGTTGATTTTGATAATAAAATGAAAAAATGTTTCAGGTGTTTTTTTTTAAGATTTTTAATGTAATTGTTTTTTATATTTCCGAAATAATTGTAATCATTTTGTAATACCCTCATAGTAAGTAATAAATAATTCTGAATACTATCTAAAAAACGTGTATGATTTTTTGCTTTTTTCGTACTCATCCCACCAGTCACATTTTATTCTTTCTGTATTATTTTTTAAAGTAAGCTATGTTATACATTTTTATTCATCATGTAGTCTAATTAATCATGTCTTAGCCCAGTAAATCATATCTTGGTAAGTGCAGTATTAGGCCTAAAACTTTGTTTGATAGTACAGAAGGTGCTTTTGACTGTCCCACCAGTCACACTCCTTGAAAGCATAATATCACGCATCAATATAAACATCGATTATATTTTTGTCGGTTTGAGTTTCATAAGTTGGTTCACAATCTAATTTACCATCTTATGAGATCGAAGCAAATAGGTAGTTATATTTTAGTAATAGTTTATAATTTCCTCAATTTATTCACAGGCCTTATTATTGTTAATTTGTAATGTTATGAACTCTTGTTATGAGTCTTAATGTATAGAATTGATCCAATTTCAGACACAGTTGTAAATTGTTATTGAATAAATGAGAATGAAAAAAATTAAAAAGTTATAAGTCAAAACATACGACATTCTGGAGTTAACTGTCCCACCAGTCACTATGGAATGGCCTAAGCCAGTACAATAAATCAGAGGCATTTATCTACTGTTTGTTACTTTACCTACATAATATTTGTCAATTAAATATTTTTATATAGTTAAATCTAATAATTGAAATGAAATAAGCATTCTTCTAAGCAATATCTATGCAATATATGCAAAAGTAAGAGCTGACCATATTAGTAACTTCTTCAAATGGAATTTTTTATTTTTTTTAGAATATCCCATTGCCTCTGTCATATTTTAAAAGTTTATTGTGTTAGTGGTTTGACATATATAACGAAACAATGTATAAACTCCATGGGGAGTACAATATATTGTCCTTGGTTTGGTTGGTGGTAGGACTTTGTTTACTCCGCCTGGCTAGCTACCACCATCTTACCTAATTCTGTCGTCATAATAACAATTCTATAATTGTTGTGTTCCGGCATTTATGGGTAAGATAGCCAATTCCTCAGTTAGTTGAGGATACCGGGTCAAGTGCGCTTCCACCTTCGGCCTTATCTCAACTTGTTACCAGGTGAGATAAAGGCCAAGTGCTTCCCCGTCGATTAGGTAAGATGGTGGTAGCCAGGCATACTTAAACAAAATCCTACCACCAACCAAACCAAGCACAATATTTCTCCGGCTGAGGATCGAACCTGGGACCACTGGATCTAAATCGGTGGTTTGAACTATTTGACCACTGAGGCTGTAAAAAAATTTCCCCTATTTTCCCCCCAATAAAAAATCGCGATTGACAGAAAAAAATTAATAAATCAAGGAACATGTGTGCCAATTTTCATCAAAATCGGTTGAAAAATGCGACCTGTAGGTGAGAACAAACCAATAGCTGACAGACAGCGGACGAAAGCATTTTTGGCCAATCTCGAAACTGAGATGCTTCACTCGCTGGTTCAATACTAACAATTCTAATTCGTTCCTATCCAGCATTTATGGGTAAGATAGCCAGTGCCTCAGACTGTTGAGGATTTCAGGTTTGCTTTCTGCTTATTGTAACTTTAAACCAAAAAAACTTACCTATTATTATTAATATGTTACACTTATAGCCAAACACCAAAGTCTGTTTCCAAATAAGCAAACATGGCAAGATTCCATTATTTCTCATAGCCTGTGCCATTAGTTACGGTAAAGGTTTTTTTGTTCATACTTTTTAAATCACTTACCTGAAACCAATGATAAGATAATTATAAGAACAATTAAAAACATCATGGAAAAGGTTCATAAGGGATTTCTCAAGCAATCTGAACCACATGATCTTCATCATCATCTCTTTAGCATACATATATCCACTGCTGAACATAGCTGATGATTCTGTTTCCTTCATTTCTCATAAACCTTCATCTATTTAACAAGCCTCATAGCTCAGTTGGTAGTAACTCTGCCTTCTGCGCTGTAGGTTGTAGGTTTGATTTCCACCCAGGACAAACATTTGTGTGATGAATATAGATGTTTGTTCTGTGTTTGGGTACTGACTGTAAATCATTTTTATTAACAAAAAATAGATTGTAAGTGTTCATATCCACCACAATCTGGTTCCGATGTAGGTACAAGCTTTGCTTAGTTAGGGGCTAGATGGTAGAAATTGATGTTTTGTTAAATGTCTAATGATATTTAATTCATTCATTGATACCAATATTCAATAGGTAAATTTCAAGTCTTTTGTTATTAATGAAAGCTATGAGAAGGGATGACTCTGGTGTGACAAAACACCACTAAGCCACTTTTGTGAAAGCACCCTGAGCCAGGCGGAGCATGAGCCTTCATATATTTATGCAAGTCTATACTTAGTTAGTTCCTTGCTTGAGATCTTAGTTAAACTGAAGTATCCTAAATCTAACTGCTTCCGTCTGGTACTGGTCTGAAACAGTTGAGTTACCTATAGGCCGTTTGTAACGGTCCTTAGGTAATCTGACTGATTCCTTTGTACATAGTTAGTTTAATTGTACTTATTATTGAATAAAAATATATAAAAAAAAACTACTATTGTGTAATTCTTTCCATTAACAATGTTTGCTTTCCTTTATTTAGCAGTAAGATTTATTTTGTCTTTGTTATTTCTGTTTCAGACTATTTCGACATTCTGTTCACATGCATATTTCTAAAACAATTAACTGTGATAAATTCAATAAAATGAAAACTATGGCGCCAAACTGAATGCAACATCATAACATAACCTCCAATTGCTTAAGATTACAAAACATGCCGACAATCATTTTATCAGGATAATGTATCAGTAAATTCATAAGAAAGTACCTGGTAAGGTGTTTCATCACCATTTTCTTCTAATTGCTTCAAATTCAGGCACCACAAACAGTTTTCTGCGGGATTCCAGACATATAAAACATCGTCTTTGAGTTCAAGTAAATTACGCAACTTTCCACTAGGATTTTCATTTATATCACCCTTCAAGTCCTTGAAAATTCTGTGACCAGCTAATTTATGCTCGTACAAACGGGAATCCATAGTAAAACTTTGTAAATTACACAACAATAATTATTCTGAACGAAGCAAAAGCCAAACGAAAACAAAAACAAACGGACGGGCGGCGGCGGCGGCAGCTGTGTTTAATGGTCAACTTCAACTTCTTTTTTGTATATTTTTGACTTTGACATTGATAACCCGGTATTTTATACAAACAAAATGTCTGCTATCAGGATATGACATTTTTATAGTCAGTTAATAAAGCAAGAAGACTGGTTGCGGTTTTCAAAATCCATCTCAATTTTACACATATTTTCAAATATCGACTAGCAAAAACGCAAATATAAACGCCACATCCGATACACTTATGTTTGTTTCATTGCAACATGGAAATGGAACAGACAGCCCACCTGATGTTATTTGCAACACTTGCTTAGCCCAAAACCTTACGGCGTTGGTCATATCCACAAAGAACATGATATTGCGTCACATTCACATCCGCGAGCCCCTCGACCGGTATCCGTCGCGGCAGGCAGCCGTAAGTCAGGGACGTAAGTGAGCGACTCACGTCCCTCATCTCCGATTTGTCAATGGATATGGCTTTTGGTTTGCAAATTTTTAGTCTGGCTGTTGAACCGACGACGATGGACATAATTGGTACCTACGTCGATTTTAATCTCTAAACAATGAGATTGATCTGTTTAGATGAAATAGGTGCATGAGTAGGTACTAATGCACCTATTTCATCTACCTACCTATATAAGTTTCTGGCGGCTGAGTGTAAGGTGACCTGCGTTTGGTACTTATTTATGTGTACAAGCAATCGCAAATGTTCTCAAATACTTACTAAATATTTTTTTGAAATGGTTTTATAAATTTATTAATTTAATGTGAACAAATGTGACTGCAATGTGATGCGTTTCAATACATTTGCGTGTGGATGCGCTTGTGAGTTTTTGAAGGCTTGCCCTTGTCCAATACCTACCACAACCTATTGCCTACAAAAGAGCAGAGGCCTACCTGGGTAGATCTATCCTACTAAATCCTCCATAAAGGCAACTGGATCAGCAGAATAAAATCAAAATATTAACTCTTTTTGAATCGATTGTTGGTCGCCCGCCTACCACGCGAAAGAGTCTAAGTAAATTGATAAGTCCTAGAGGATCTCGTGTTCAACATTGGGCTCTAGAGGTAGGCAGAATTCTATCGCATTTGACACTTGCACGCGAGTAGGTACCTGATATAAGTAGGTAGGTAGGTACCTACGTAATATCGGTGTATTAAGTAAATTATCAACCTACCTACCTACTAGGTACCTTTCCTCAACGATTCAAGTCGTATTTCACTTTGATTCGGAATGGTATCACGTAATTTCATCTCCCAAAGCGCTACAACTGCTTTCTTATAAATAAACCAGCATATAGGCAACGATAAATTTCCTTTTCAGACGTGTATCGTGTTGATAATTTAATATTTTGCTTGTTTTAAAGGCTGTGAGATGGATCCTGGCGTTGAATGAGCGCGTTGTTATGTGGATTGCGTTGCCTGATTTATATTGCTTTTTTCTTGATTGCATTTGATTATTCGCCCGCCAATCTACCTACCTATTTTTATGTGAACAGGTAAGTACCTACTGCGCTGCAGTATGTTTTACAAGAACGTGACCACTCTAAAAATATGTACTTACCTAGGTAATCCAGGCTTTTTTGCAAAATTACGCAACCTACCCTGTAATAATTATGGTAGCAATGGCATGTTTGCTATTTACATTTTAAGGTATTTCCACCATCAAGGTGCTTAAAAAATGGGTTCTACTCCTGCCTTACTACTACCTTTCTACCATTTTGTTTAACAAAAAGACATTAAATTAAGTTTAAAAATAGATGCCGAGAAATATGATTTATTGGAGAATAAAGAGACTCAAAGAGATAAATTACAATCAAAACAGTAGTTACAAAATTAAAACAGGCAGAAAAGATGGTATCATAAGTTGGTTCGGGACATATCTAAGTAGGTGCCTAAACATTTAACGTTTTGCATAATTGGGTTTAAAAGGTTTATTTAGTCTTTTACAGTAGCTACTATGAAGAAACTATTAGTTATTCCAAAAGTCCTATCTAATTAATTCCTAGTAACTAAACTTCCACAGTCAATAACGTAATTCGAACCGGTGATACTTAATGACTTGTCATTGGCTACAAAAGCCACGACTTCGGCGATCTCCCACGGCTGACTGATTCTCTTCTGCGGTGAGGCAGCCTTCAGTATATCTGTAGTCAATTCGACTTCGTTCCCGAAAATCTCCGTATCCGTGGCTCCAGGACTAACGGTATTCACTCTCACTCCTACTTCAGCCAGTTCCAGAGCTGCGATGGTTCCAAAATGCGTCAAGGCTGCTTTTGAAGCTCCGTAAGTGGAATAATGAGTTCTGCCTCTTATCCCAGCAATACTTGATACATTCACAATGTTCCCTTTAGTTTTGATCAGATGCGGAACAGCTAAGTGGCAAAGCAAGAACACTGAGCGAAGGTTTGTGTTCATGACGTTGTCATAGACTGACATCAGGTTTTGATCCTGGATCTTCGCTGCTTCGCCGAGAATTCCTGCGTTGTTGACGAGGACATCAATTTTCCCGAACGCTTGGATGGTTTTGTCTATTATTTGCTTTGCTTCTGCGTCCTTGCTGATGTCCGCTTTGATAATCAGCGGCTGTTTTTCATACTGGGAGCATTTGTTGGCGACTTCCTGTAGTTTTGTTTCGTTTCGCCCGACTATCACTACGCTGGCAGCTTCCTTAGCGAAGTGGAGGCATACAGCAGCCCCGATCCCAGCACTGCCGCCAGTAACAATAACCACTTTATCTTTGAAACTCATTTTTGTAACGCGTTGTTCTCTAAAAATATAACAGACAAATGACTCGATATCAGAAGCTGCCGGAATATATACATTTCACAACTGATAAGAGTGATACCTACTTATGTATCATATTAGTATCGTGTAATGGAGTAATAAGTGATAAGGTCACACAACTACTAAGTGCACTTTCGTAGTGTAGCAATAGTAGATAAGTAGTGAGTGCCTGTAAGTCATTTTCTGGCAAAGATATTAAAAAAAAAATCAAGGGTTCGTGAAACACTGTTACATAGCACAAGTTTGTTATGTTTTTTACATACGATGGATCAGATTTTGACCTGGAGGCGTGCCTGGGCAAGGGTGAGAGGTACGATGAAGCGAGCCTTCCCAAAATTATGTGGTTGGGTTCGTTTGTAAGGGGGGAAAGGAACGCTGGCAGGCTATGTCTTTGAATATATGACACAGTGCCCAGTGGCTTGGTGGTTCTTAAATGTTATGACCCACCAAGTTAGGACCCAGCCCAAACCAAGCAGTGTTTGCGCCAGCACCAGCTCCTACCACAATAGCAGAAGCAATGCCAGACGAAAATAGCTATCGTTTGACAGTCACAGCTGTCAGTCTATTTCACTTTTCGAACAAACTCCTATTCGGCTCACCATCTTTATAAATTCCAAAATTGTATTAAATTAATAATAAATAAGTAACTTGGACTGGAGCCTTTTAATCTATAAACCACTACAATTAGCCCAAAGGCTAACATTTGGCGACCGTGACAGGACGACACAAAGCATACGAAGGACGAAATACGCCTTTTTTGATACCGGCCACGCGTCACCGTGACAAAGAAGCAAGTTGGAAATCTGATAAACTGAGGAACGCTGGCAGGGAGATATTCCAGAAAGTTAAGTGCCTTTCCCTGTTTTATCCATTCTCATCCTCAAAATCCTCAAGTAAAGATAATAATAATTGAAAATCATTTAGGTACGTGTCAAGGTTAATATTCAATATACTTATAAAGTGCCATAATAAAATCAACATTTAATAATAAAGATAGGTATCCATATATAAAGTCCAATTTGAAATAGGGACATCAATTAGCAAGTTTTCATTGTGAATTGCACAAAGTTAGGTTACAGCCAGTTATGGTTCAAAATTACCATCAGTAAAGGTAATTTGCCTATTTGTCTGTACATCTTCCCATAAATTACACATAAACATTAAAATATAGGGTTCAAATCAGCATCTAAAAGTTAGATTGCCCATAAACAACAGTAAATATTGAGTTTTATAAATCAAAGTGATCATCAATAAGTTAATTTACTCATTATAATAAATATAAAACTACTTATTTAGAAATACAGGTTCCAAATTACCATACGAATAAAAGGTAATTGTGCTAAAATTTAAGAATAGGTTAGAATTATTGTTTAAAGATAATCTCAGCCTACTAAATACTTCAACAAAGTTTGCATGTACCTAATTTTCCTTTAATAAATGAAGGTTCAAATTATTGTCTACAGATAGTTAACCTAGGAATTCTACTTACATAGTTGGAATATACTTATTTACATGTAAAATTAAAATACAAAGTACTACTAGTTAAATAAAAAAACGGTTCAAATTATCGTCTACAAGATAATTAACCTAACTACAACACTTATTTACATAAATGAGAAAGGAAATTAAAAACAACAAAGAATTAAAACTAAGTTCCATAAAACATTTTTTAATATAATCAAAGTAAAGAAAAACAAAGGTCTCAAGTTATTGTCAAAAGATAACCAACCTTTTATGTATCAAAATATAGTATGGAAAAGTATTATATAAAGAAAGATAAACATACATTAAAACACTAGTTCCTATACCTACTTTAAACTAAATTAAATCACTTGATTGATTGCTGCTTGTTGTTATTATAAAACACTGGCACCGAGTTCCTCCACGTGCATAATCAATCCTACTAATTGCCTACTTGTAAACACTTCAATAATTTAGTCTTGTTATAATTTTGTATATATATAACATTTGCACTCGTTGTTATTCAATAGTTGATAGATCTTTATAATAGACTGGTTGTTTACAATTCTGATAGCTCATAACTATCTTTATTTTACGAAAAGTAACGCGATTTGCCGAATAATTCCAGGATCCGTGCGCTCAGCCGGCGGCGGCCGCGTAGTAACAGTACAAGCATATTGCAGCGGAACAAAGGCAATCAGCTGATTACGAGTACATCGATCACTGGGCTCCTAGATACCTACCCACCGCGATAATCGCCTGTCACCTACCTACGGAGCGCGTGAGAATACACCTAGCTTTATTTATCATCTCGGATTGTTATTGATTGAGCTTTGGTTTGCGTATCTAATTTTATTAAAATAAGTACATACCTATCTATTGGTAACTGTAGGTACTAGTAAATTAAAGGTAACTTATATATATATACAGTTTAGGTAAAAAATAAAAATGGATAAGAAATCTACAGATGAATTAAAAATATTACAACTAAAGCGAAGCTCAATTAAGGGACAAATTACCAAGTTTAAGCATTATTTAGAAGATTCAATTAAACATAAAAAACTGGCGCATTTAGAATGCGCGGAATTAAGACTAAGGCTTGGTAAATTTGAGATGGTATCTTCCAAGTTTGAGGATTTGCAAAGTCAGATAGAAGTTTTAAATTCTGATAATTTTGATGAGGAAATCGATGAACGGGACCACATTGAGAGTGAGATGATTAAATTGATAGCTATAGCTAAGCATTTTTTAAATGAAAGCTCGGACCAATTGGAGCATTCCAGAAGGGACTCCTGTGTTGCTCATTGTGGTCGTGGCCATCAGGAATTAGGTATCAAATTGCCGAAAATAGAAATAGCTAAATTCGAAGGTGCTTACTTTCGCTGGCTGGAATTTCGAGACACATTTACATCTTTAGTACACGATAATGAACGATTATCTTCAATTCAAAAATTCCATTACTTGATTTCGTATCTCGAGGGTGATGCGGCTAGAATCATTTCTAACTTAGAAGTTTCCACTGATAACTATGATGCGGCTTGGAGTTTATTACTCGAGCGTTACGATAATAAAAGGTTATTGGTTAACCACCATTTAAAATCATTATTTAATGTACAGCCCATGACTCGCGAATCAGAAAAATCACTGCGCTTCCTCGTTGACCATGTCACAAAGAATTTACGAGCATTGGCTAGCTTGGGTCAACCGACTACTCATTGGGACATACTTATCATATATATGTTGTCTTCCAGATTAGATAGCCGTACTCTGGAAAAGTGGGAAGAGACACGCAATGGTTTGTCTGATATTCCAACCTTAGAAAACTTTAAAAAGTTTCTAACTGATCGCGCGGATGTAATCGAGTCGTTAAACCGCACGAAACTTGACAATAATGCCAAATCATTTAATAATAATACTAATATTCAAAAAATAAATACACCCAGCCAAGCATCATCATCATCGTCCAACAATAATCAGAATCGGTCCAGTAATAATTATAATAAAGGAAACTACATAAAATCCTTCGCAAGTCGAACACAGAACAGTGTAGTCGTGTGTATAATTTGTGGCGAAAATCACAAAATATACGATTGTCCTACGTTCAAGGCAAAGAGCGTTACGGAGCGTATGGCTGACGTAAAAATGTATAAACTGTGTGCTAACTGTCTTAGGCAGGGTCATATGGTGCGCGACTGTCGTTTAGGTCCCTGCCGGGAACGAGGATGCAAATCACAACACAACGCTTTGTTACATACCTCCGAGCAAACTGTTGTAAATTTTTCAAATGAACGCGCCACTCTTACACACGAAGATACTCAGCAGGTAATCTTATCTACTGCTATAATTGAGGTAAAAAATGCACAAACAAATAAGTGCGAACGGGTTCGCGCAGTACTGGACTGTGGTTCGCAACAATCATTTGTAACAAAATCGTTACAAAAAAGGCTAGGGTTCAAGGCTAACCCTCTAAATACTATAGATGTTATAGGTATAGGTAACACTTGTAGCAACAAGGTGACTGAAAGTTGTATCGCTCAACTAAGCTCGTTGAACACAGAATACAGCGTCACTCTGTCATGTTTTATTCTTGATGAATTGACAGGAGAACTGCCTAAGTCTCCGATTGATATCAAGGCTCTAAAAATACCACAAACGATAAAATTGGCAGACCCTAAATTTGATCAGCCTGCACCCATCGATGTTTTGATTGGCGCAGATCTCTTTTGGGATATTCTTGGGTGCGACCAACGCTCATTGGGTACTAAAGGTCCAAAGCTTAGGTCATCTAAATTTGGTTGGTTGATTTCTGGTCCCATATACTCCTTCACACAAAATAAAAATCAAAATAAGATTCAGTGTAATCATGCATTTATTTCGGATAATTTACAAAATGATAATTTAGACGAAATGCTAAATAAATTCTGGTCTCTAGAAGAGGTACCGCAAAAGACCTTATTGAGCCCGGACGATAAAAGGTGTGAGGAGATTTTTAATGCTACTACAAGTAGGTTGGATTCGGGTAGATTCTGCGTAGAGTTGCCACTAAAGGACTCGCCAGACTGCCTAGGTGAATCATATTGTATAGCTAAAAAGAGGTTATTTTATATGGAAAAAAGATTTCAGAAAAAATCTGATTTAAAATTAAAATACGTGGATTTTATCCGCGAATACGAAGCGCTTGGACATTTGTCCGAAAGCCCCATCATAAAACCCGATCCGTCGTACTTTTTATGTCACCATGCTGTCCTAAAGGAAGACAGCGAGTCCACAAAATTGCGTGTGGTATTTAACGGTTCCGAACCTACCACGTCAGGCTTTGCAGTCAATGATATACTTCTTAAAGGTCCCCACATACAAGAGTCTCTCTTTGCTATCCTAGTACGAGCTCGGCAGTATCAGTATGTTCTCACTGGAGACATCGATAAATTTTATCGCCAGGTAAATGTTGCTACAGCTAGGGATAGGAACTTGCAGCTCATTTTGTGGAGGGAGGAAGAGTCATTGCCAATCCGAACGCTACAGCTCAATACTCTTACGTATGGAACGGCAAGTGCAAGCTATTTGAGCACAAGATGCCTGTGGCAAGTGGGCGAGGAGTGTGAAGAACCGTTAATAAAAAATATTATACAAAAGGATTTTTATGTCGATGACCTGTACACGGGATGTGATGATGAAAACGAGCTGCAATACATACTAAATCAAGTATCAGACACTCTTAAGTCTGCATGCTTTAAATTAAGAAAATTCAAAACAAATGCGCCCCATTTGCTTATTAATGTAAGTTTAGGTAATGATGAGTCTCTTTACCTAAGTGAGTCTACCAGCACTCTTGGGCTTGGATGGAATCCCAAAAATGATTCATTGCACTTTCCCTTTGAATTGCCTCCCAAAGGTAAAGTAATAACAAAACGCTTCATAATGTCAACGGCATTTAAAATATTTGACCCCTTAGGTCTACTTAGTCCTAGCATAATACAGCCTAAAATGATGCTTCAAAAGCTCTGGCAGTTGAAAATAGATTGGGACGAGCCTGTCCCACATGAAATAAAAGAATTGTGGTCCGAGTTTGCCAATAACTTGACAGCTCTATCCACCTTGCAAATTGCTAGAAAGGTTATTAGTAAATCACCAAAAAAAATAGAAATGCATGTTTTTAGTGACGCGTCACAGCGCGCGTACGGTGCTTGCGTATATATGCGAACTATCGACTCAAATGACGATGTAAGTGTGAATCTGTTGTGCGCAAAATCAAAAGTGTGTCCGCTTAAACCTACAACTATTCCACGTTTGGAGCTTTGCGCTGCGTTACTGGCTGCAAGACTGTCTAAGAGTGTGGTTGACTCTATCAGACACAAACCATCGCGAATAGTTCACTGGTGTGACTCTAGCGTTGTGTTATCATGGCTTGCCAGCGACGCTAGCAAACTAAAAACGTTTGTGGCCAATAGAGTTGTTGAAATTCTTGAATTCACAGGTCAGTGCTCATGGCGCTATGTGCCGACTGACGTAATTCCGGCCGATATAATTTCAAGAGGAGTAAACGCAACCCAAATACGTGATTTAGAGTTGTGGTGGACGGGTCCGGACTTTTTAAATTATAATGAGTCGAAATGGCCTACTCTACCGAGGTCTATCAGCCGTGATTTACCTGAAATGAAGTCGGTAGCATTATTAATTGCAACCCAGGAGCCTTTAGTAGAATTTTTAAAATATTCAAAATTAACAAGGCTTCAAAGGATATTCGCATATGTTAAACGATTTGTACACAATCTCAGGAATCCTAAATGTAAATTATCAGGCCATTTAACTGTAGATGAATTAAGTGAATCATTTCGATATCTATGTTCAGTTGCTCAAAGGGAATCATTCCCAGATGAATATAAGTTGCTGGCTAAAGGCAATTCATTAAATAAAAAATCTAAATTATTGGCAATGTCGCCATTTATAAATGAAAATATTATCAGGGTTGGTGGTCGCATCGATTCATCAAATTATACATATGAGCACAAGCATCCAATCTTACTCGATTCGGCACACCCCCTTACTAAACTTGTATTCGAGCGAGAACACTTACGTGGCTTTCATGCTGGACCTCAGCTGCTGTTAGCATCAGTTCGCCAGTCTGTCTGGCCTATCAATGGACGGCGTCTCGCTCGCCAAACATTTAATCGCTGCGTTCAATGTCGACGCGTGCAGGGTAAAGTTTTGCAACCAAAAATGGGTGACTTACCTTCTCAGCGAGTAAACCCAGGTTTCCCTTTCAATTCAGTAGGTGTAGATTTTGCAGGTCCCTTTTATATACTAAACGTATAGGTCGTGGTGCTAATTTAATTAAAGCATATCTCTGTATATTTGTGTGTCTGAGATATAAATGTGTCCACTTAGAAGCCGTATCTGATCTTTCCAAAAATGCCTTTATGATGACTTTGCGCAGGTTTGTCGCACGAAGAGGTAAGCCTATCGAAGTTTTCTGTGACAATGGTGGAAATTTCACAGCTGCATCTAAAGAGCTGAAAACGTTTCTTAAAGATAACTCAAACGATCTATCTGACTTTGCATCTCAAGAAGGCATAAGGTTCGTGTTCTCACCTAGCTACACCCCACATTTTGGCGGCATCTGGGAGGCCGGTGTGAAATCAGAAAAATTTCATTTGCGTAGAATAATCGGAAACTCTAATTTAACGTTTGAAGAACTAGGCACAATTTTCACGCAAGTGGAGGCGATTTTGAACAGTCGCCCTCTGTGTCCTATCTCTTCCTCTCCTAATGACCTCACTTTCCTTTCTCCAGGGCACTTTCTCATTGGAAGACCGCTCACTGCTATGCCAACCAAAAGTTTAGTCGATGCCAAAGATGGCCATCTACAACGGTATGCTCGAGTGGAAAAATTAAGACAGCATTTCTGGCAGCGCTGGCAAAAAGAATACGTCGCAGAGTTACAAGCTCGTTCAAAATGGAGAACCCACATGAGCGATTTGAAAATAAACGATCTGGTTCTCCTGCAAGAAGAAAATATTCCTCCCCTGGCTTGGCGTCTAGGACGGGTATGCAGATTATTTCCCGGACCGGATGGAATCAACAGAGTAGCCGATGTCTACACAAATAGAGGAGTTTTACGTAGAGCTCTTGTGCGGCTTTGCCCATTGCACCACGAAGTCGGCTCCAATTAAGGATTCTCGCCACGGGTGGGAGGATGTTTGCGCCAGCACCAGCTCCTACCACAATAGCAGAAGCAATGCCAGACGAAAATAGCTATCGTTTGACAGTCACAGCTGTCAGTCTATTTCACTTTTCGAACAAACTCCTATTCGGCTCACCATCTTTATAAATTCCAAAATTGTATTAAATTAATAATAAATAAGTAACTTGGACTGGAGCCTTTTAATCTATAAACCACTACAATTAGCCCAAAGGCTAACAAGCAGTAGATATAACGTATAGTTAGGCTGCCAGATGATGAATAACAATATAAAACCTACCTACCTTAGTGTCTTATGATCTTTTACCGTGACTTATTTAATTTTTATGCTAATTATCTGCCATCCATAGCACTCGCATTTACTAAACCGTCGCCGCTTGCTTAGACCGAGTCATTTGTAATTAAATAGAATACGCTTCGACAAAATGAGTTTTAAAGATAAAGTGGTTATTGTTACTGGTGGCAGTGCTGGGATCGGGACTGCTGTATGCCTCCACTTCGCGAAAGAGGGTGCCAGCGTGGTGATAGTCGGACGAAACGAAGCAAAACTACAGGAAGTCGCCAACGAATGCTCCCAGTATGAAAATCAACCGCTTATAATCAAAGCGGATATAAGCAAGGACGCAGAAGTGAAGCAAATCATAGACAAAACCGTTCAAGCGTTCGGAAAAATTGATGTCCTCGTCAACAACGCTGGAATTCTTGGAGAAGCAGCGAAGATCCTGGATCAAAACATAATGTCAGTCTACGACAACGTCATGAACACAAACCTTCGCCCAGTGTTCTTGCTTTGCCACTTAGCTGTTCCGCATCTGATCAAAACTAAAGGGAACATTGTGAATGTATCAAGTGTTGCTGGATTAAGAGGTACTCCTCGCATGTCTTCGTACGCAGCTTCGAAAGCAGCCTTGACGCAGTTCGGAACCATCGCAGCCCTGGAACTGGCTGAAGCTGGAGTGAGGGTGAATACCGTCAGTCCTGGCCCAACAGACACGGACATAATCAGTCAACATGGCGACGTGACTGGAGATATGATGAGGGCTGCCACAGCGCAGAAGAGAATCAGTCAGCCGTGGGAGATCGCTGAGGTAGTGGGTTTTGTAGCCAACGAGAAGTCTTTAAGTATCACAGGTTCAAACTACATCATCGACTGCGGACACATGGTAATGAGGAAAGCGATATCATAGTGTATTCATGTATTAGAACTGCATTACTAGATATTATACATAAATTCTTCAATCCTAAAAACTGATGTAACCAAATGTTCAAGGAAATGAAATAAATTTCTCTTTGGCAAGTGTGCACACGATATCTTTGACTAAATCCCTCCATCCCCTTTCCACCGACGGGCTAGCGACGTACGGCAGGCTATACCCCGTACCTTGTAAATATTCCATTTTGCCGAACTCATCGTTTGGCCTCTACCTTTATCATTGGTACTGTTGAGGAATTCCTAGCCCTCATCTGTTTTTCCGCACCAGTACAATCTTGGTGTCAAGTCCAGAGTGAATAGGTTTCAAAATAAGCCTCGTCTATCTTAGGCCACACTTCTTTAATTTATTTACTTGTTTTTCAAGTAAGCTAGTGGTCTAACGCTTGGCTTTCCAATTTAAAAGATGATTCGGTTATATAAATTATATATATATATATACCTACCTACGTAGGTAGTTTTACGTAACGTTTCACTTACCTGTTAGAAAAAGCTCTTAATTTCGGCCACTCTGAATTACCTAAACAAGTGGATGAATCTCTAAGGTTAATTAAGGAGTATTTTTTTTCTAAAATATCAAAATCAAAGCAACGTCTAAATAGTGGATGACGTGTAGGTACCATATTACTATGGAGTATGTTTGGAACGATATTACCAGCATCGCAAACCTTACCGGGGCGTGGCAAATGCATAGAGAGGCCTTTATCCGGCATTGGGTGCAATCAGGCTGAGGATGATGATGATGATGATGATGATGATGTGTTTGGAACGAAGCCGAGAGAATGAATGATATTCATAAAAATTATGTTGATTTGTTCAACGTGTGACAATGTTCTGGCTTTTCCCTTATTGCCACTTGGAGAAAGCCACAATGCTGATAAAATTTGGTACTAAATGCATTAAGCGTAGGAGATTTCAAAAATTCAACATATTTTAAACACTGATTTTTATAGACATCATTACGAAGTAGGTGCTGTAAACTGATGACGCGTATCGATAGGACGCGCTTATCGTTACACGTCACCACAAAATATCATGACCAACTCTCTGCTCTCTTATACAAATGATAACTAGAATTAGTATGCATAATATTAAGATGGGTATGATAGAGTGCTGCTTATGTTTTATCGCTACGTCATGACAAACCGGCATAAAGACTTCCGAATATTCCCAACAATAATGATGAGATATCATAATGGAAATGATAGAGATTGTTGTTGTAGTAAGTACGTTATCATATTTTGCCAATTTGGTGTTAACATCTTAATACCAACCAACTAAAAGCACCAGGTTTAAATTTTTCAATTTTTTATCATAGTAATTAATAGAATTTGGACACAATATTTCAGAATTACCGGGACGGGTCGCGTATAAACTAGAAACCCTGTCACTCTGTACCCCTGTATCATAAAAGGTATCTACAGGCATTCAGTTTTTCTTATTTAGCCGTAACGAAGGACGGGTAGGTACTTTCAGCAAGTTAGATATAAACATGAAGAATGATTTTTAATTTAGACTACTGTTTAAATATCATGTGCATTAAGAAATCTTATTCAGTCGGGCACAGTATTCCACTTAACTACTTACTTCTAGTAGGTACACTTCTAGTTATAGTCAAGTTACAGTCTAGTTATAGTCAGTTATAGTAAACAAGCCTCATAGCTCAGTTGGAAGTAACTCTGCCATCTGCGCTGTAGGTTGTGGGTTCGATTCCCACCCAGAACAAACATTTGTGTGATGAATATAAATGTTTGTTCTGTGTTTGGGTGTGGTATCCATATAGTACGTATGTATTTACAAAAAGTATTTAAGTATTCTATCCGTAATCAAGTTCCCATATTACAAGCTATGCTTAGTTTGGGGCTAGATGGCGCTGTGTGAAATTAACGTCCTGTAATATTTATAGTGAAAATAATAATTGGTTGTCATGATTTTTCATAATTTGAACGTAAAGTAAACCTGCTAATGAATTCTTGGCACTAGCATGTAAGATTATTTATTGATAAATTATCTAAAACTTAAATATTGTTCTAGATATTAACTACACACACGACGTTTTGGAAGTAATTATCTTTCATTAATCTAAATGAATATTCAAATATCAAGACTGGGCATGACTAAAATCCATTACCATCAAATTAGGTAGGTATCCTACATGATTTTTACAAGCTTTTGAGTACCTACTTAAATCTCGCGACAAGCTTTTATAACAAATAAATTGTGTGATGACAAGTTGATTGTAAAAGTTAAAGATTTTTTTTTCTTTTTAGCGCATTATAAAAGAGTCAAGTCACGTATAATAACAGAATCGTAAATTCCTTCTGGGATATTATTATAGATGATTGGCGAAAAAGTAATCTGATACCTACACGCTTTAATGATAAAGATTCGTGATGTCATGAGTAGTAGGTACCTATCTTTCGTGACAGTGGATGGAATTATATAAATCCGGCCACTTTTTTGCTAGTGAGTGAACGGTTTTTTTTGTTTCACACCTAGGCAGGCCTGCCAAGTTGGGCAATTTTACCCTAAATTAAGAGAGAAATCATGTAAAGTCTTAAAAAATAATTCACTGACCAAATTATTAAATCTCAAACATAATATTTCGCAGCAAGACTAATATTATATTTTTGTCATAGAATTCAACTTAACTGTTGTGGCCATAATACCATAATACTCTAACCATCTGTTGTCTCCTATATATTTTTTTTAAACATAATTTATTCCTTAAAAAGTAGGTACCTACAATTAAACTAACTATGTACAAAGGAATCAGTCAGATTACCTAAGGACTGTTAAAAATGGCCTATAGGTAACTCAACTGTTCCAGACCAGTACCAGACAGAAGCGTGCCCAAGACACTGACTGCATTGCCACGCTGAATAGCTATGCTAATTCGCTGGCCTAAATAAGAGCCAGCCCTTGGGTCACGTGTCGCCTCAATCAAAAGCCCCGCAAGATTTTTGAAAACCCGGAGGGCACCGGCTCCTCACGGTCCCAAGGTCTCCACCCCAAAAGGCTCAAATAGGTAAGCTCTGTCGAGACCACTATATTTGCGCCTTTTGAGATCCTCGGCCGAATCAGCCGCCTTACCAGCTCTAACTGATGTCACAGGCAGATGAGCTGTCGACGCAGGTCCCACACCAAAGGCCTCCCCTTTTTCTACTCCTATAATAACTCTTAGGATTTAATAACTCTTTTCTTAAAGATCAGGTCCACGATGGCACGAGAAACTCGGTATTTTGATCTATTTTGTGGGGTAACTATTTTTGGTAATGGTTTTAGTCATGAAAAGGAGATATTTTATTATTCATTCAGATTAATGCAGGTTATAAACTTCTTAAACGTCGTGTTTGTCGTAATATCAAAAAGCCTTCTTAATGTTAGTTAGTTTATCAATAAATAAGCATGCTAGTGCCGAGAATACATTAGCCAGGATACCTTGCGTTCAAATGATGAAAAATCATGACAACCAATTATTCACTTTAACTAGAAGTAGTGAAGTGGAATACTGTGCCCGACTGAATAACATTTTATAAGGCATAGGATATTTAAACAGGTAGTCTAAATTAAATATCATTATTCATGTTTTTATTTTGAATGCCTGGTTTCATGATACAGGGATACAGAGTGACAGGGTTCCTAGTTTCTACACGGCCCGTCCCGGTAATTCTGAAATCGAGGTTCAGAATATCCAGGGTTCAGTCAAGGTTTTGGCAGAATACCAGCGCCCATCTACTCCCCAGTAGTAAGGCATTCATGTTGAGTCAAGGTCTTTTTTTCCTCGTCCCCAACGAGGCTATGGTGTTTACTTTATTACCAACTTTTTAATTAATTATATTATTTTTTTAATATAAGGTTTAATTATATTACCAACCTACACTTATGTCATTTTTTTTTCTTTATTTGTTTATTTCAATGGTTTCTCTTTTAACATTTTTTTAGGGTTTTATGTTTTTCTCTAGTGTAACGTTTTTTTTTTATAATGTGTGCCCTTGATAGTGAATAAGTAAAATTCTGATTATCTTTAATGCTGAAAAATCTTATGTCCGGATTATATTAAATATTATTATAATACAAATATGGAACATAGAAAAATTATTCATAATTATTACTACTCTTTCACAATAAAACAACATAGCTTCATACGTTCGTAAGTATTTACAAAAAAAAAGTATGTAAGTATTATATCCGTAATCTAGTTCCCATATAATATATAAGCTATGCTTAGTTTGGGGCTACATGGTGCTGTGTGAAAATAAAGTCCTGTAATATTTATTTATTATTTGAATCAAATTTTGAATTGACATGAAAGCAACTTTTCATTCCAAAAGGTTTGAATTTTCCTGTGGGATGACAAAAAAAAATGATTCATAATCGGTAGGTAGGTGCAATATCCACCATATTTTAGTTCGTACATAGGTATATAGATAAACTTTTATGTCAAACTTATAACACCCTTGTTTTTCACGTATGAGAACAATATTAAAAAGGTACGCCGCTTAAATCCAAATCACCACTAATATTATAAAGGCAAAAGTTTCTGTGACTTGTATGATTTTTCCAGTTTTACGTTTACAAACTTTATCACCGCGGGGCGCATATAGTATAAAATTGTATTGTAACTTTTTTATCTCGAAGCGAACTGATGTATATGAGAATTAATTAATTTAAACCGGAACTCATTTTCACCAGTCCCGGCACCGAAACGGTTGGGAATACCCATCTACTCCAATGGCTTGTAGATTGCCCGGGCTGTCTGGGAACTATCTGTCCTGGTGGGCGCTAGCTTGAAGCAAAAAACGAGATTCTTTCTTTTGGGCTTTGCCCCCCCTTTCCTACCCTCATATTGACCCTCATCAACCGACCTTGTCAACAAAGTCCCAATAGATAGGATGATCTTATCAATCATCATAATTACGACACGACACTGGGACAGGTGGCCATTCTTTACCAGCATCCTAATTCCCTAGTCGACTTGCAATAGATAGCAATAGATCGAGAGCCATGGATAGGTTTCTTACCAAGTTAACTATAGCATCAAAGAAATATAATGGATTCTCCGGATTTGGTGTAATCCTAATCTAAAAGCACATTACCTACATTGGAAGAAAGCTCAAGGCGCGGCCTATACGATAAACGCGAAGAAGCCTTCTAAGATTGTTTACCAATATGAAAATAATGTGCAATTACTGCAAACGCACGTTTACAGCTAAAATCGGGTATGTCAGTCATGTCAGTGCACACAAAAGGAGCTCTTCAGTGTAAAGCAAAAAGACGCTGTGGCCGAAATCGGTTTGGAAGACATCATCATCAGTTAAGTAAAGTCAAAGTCAAAGTCAAAATTTCTTTATTCATTAAGATTTTTTAGGATCATTTTGAATCGTCAAATTTACCGCCTGTTCGGAATCGCGACCAGCACACAAGGAGAAAGGCAAGAACCTAGGGCCGGTTAATTTTTTTGATGATCCATTCAACATTTAGATACACAATTTGTAATTATATTCTAAGTAGATACAACAAAATCCTTAATACTTAATCTTAAAACATTTGTTATTACCTATCTACCTATGGGCAATTTGTTAACATTGATAAATCACCATTTTGCTGTCAACTGGTATAGCAACATCGGGCCACACGTTCTTATCGTCGATATAATCACTAATTTTGTAGTAGGCACTTTTAATTAAATTATTCTTTATATACAATTTGAATTTACGAGTAGAGAGTTTGGTGGCGCTTTGAGGAAGCTTATTATAAAATCTCACACAGTTTCCTAAGAATGAATTATTTACTTTTCCTAAGCGAAACTAGTATTCAATACGTACGTTATACGTAAGTATTCTATACGTACCGTTATGTAATCAAGTTTCCATATTACTCGGCTAGTTGGCACTTTGTTAAATGAATATCTTTTATTTATTTTATTTTATTTTATTCGGGAAACATACAGATACAACATGTAAAAAGGTAATACATTAAAAATAATTCCGAATCCAACAAAGTTTCCACTTTTAAGTAATACAAAAGAAAGAAAGTGGATCAAATGCAAAATAACAAACCTAAAACAAAATGTGAAGCCAGAAATACAAAATTTTAAACAACCTAAAAGTTAAATTTAATTTAAATTCATAACAGAATTCAGGGGGGCGCTTTTAAAACTGTTAAGTGATAGAAAGAACAAGTCAATATCGGAGAACTTCTTATTATAGTTATTGCATGACCTACGAATGAATACATTTGAACCGTAGTTAGTTCGCGCTGCGCGTGCCTGAAATACGTGTCTTTTTCTGGAACTAAGCCTAGGACATGTAATTAAAAGTTCGTTTAATAAATAAGGGGAGTCAATTTTAAATAGAAACATTTGATCACTAATTTCTCTGCGATCTTTTAACTTTAATAATTTAATTGGTTTGCTATAGTTAGTGCAGTTAGATATATATAAGGTGCTTCAAACATTTGGTTTGAATCCTTTCAAGTTGACTAATATAAATATTATACTGGAGGTTCCACACAACCGAAGCATATTCCAATGTTGAGCGAACGTAATTGTTGTAAAGTAGCTGCAAGGTAGAAACACATTTAAAATCTCGACTGACTCTCAGAATGAATCCCAGCATAAGATATGCTTTATCAGCAATCTCCTCAAACATTAACCTTGAATCTAGGCTAACACCAAGTTCACGGATTACGGATACTCGCTGTAAAACCTGAGAATCGATGGTATAATTAAAAATAATTTTACTGTTTTTACGGGTATATGTGACAATATTACACTTTTTTGTATTAAAATGTAGCAAGTTATCCTTAGAGTATGACGATAATTTAGTTAAATCATCTTGAAGATGAGAACAGTCAACTGTGGAATTAACAGTTTTGTAAATTTTATTATCGTCAGCATAAAGTAAAAAGGATGAATGACCAAACACAGAGAAAATGTCATTAATAAAAATATTGATAATTTTTTTGAAAAAAAAACCCATGTTGTTGGTAAATAATATAGGGGGTCTAACAGCAGGAAAAATCATGTCATAAACAATACGTTCGAACATTTTAGGAATGACGCTTGTCTTAGAAATAGGTCTATAATTAGAAATATTGTGTTTGTCGCCACCCTTAAAAATTGGGACCACATAAGATTGCTTCCATACCTGAGGCATAGTCGCTGAAGACAATGACTGACAAAAAAGTAGATAAAGGGGATAATGTAACTGTTTATAAAAATTACGCAAGAATATACGAAAAGACGAATGTCATCAGGACCGGTATTTACCCTAGATATATCAAGATTTTTTAGATATTCTATTTTATATAATATTTTTTTTAAATATCTGTATCAGTAACAGTATCTTCTTATAGGTACTTGTTATTTTCTTTACATAAGATAAAAATATGCAAAGATAATACCAGTAATACCAACTTATATGCGTAGGTATAATATTCGCCTTTTTGACGAGGAATTATTCGAAAAGTTTTTTTTCTCAGCTCTGGCGTGGCAAATGTTGAGCAAGATTCGCATCATTTACATTTCAATGAAGCAATACTTTATGGTTTGGTTCGTTTAGATAGTTAACTAACGTAATTAGATACGATAGTGGAACTGTTTCATGCTTGTTTATTTAAAAAATAATTTTGTGCCTTTAGATTGTTTCAGTAATTCACCTTCAGAAGTAACAAACTTAGCAATGTCAAAATACTTGTTGTGGTTTGGTTGGTGGTTGGACTTTGTAGCTGCCTGGTTAGCTACCACCATCTTACCTAAGTCTGTCGCCATACTAACAATAATAAATTGTTGTGTTCGGCACTTAGGCAAGATAGCCAGTTCCTCAGTTTAATGGGGATTTGGGATGAAATTCCACTTTCAGCCTTATAGTAAGACCAAGTAGTTCCACATTGTATTATAAAAAAAAAACCATCCCATATTACAAGCGATATTTCATTTCGAGTTAAGCGCTGTGTAATAATGTCCAATAATAGTAATTTTATTTATTTTGATTATAATGCAGGTTATATTATGTATAGGTGTATACAGGATACACTTGTTACTTCCTAAAATACTGTAAAAAAAACAACCATTGCTCTTGGACTCAGATTCCTGGATTCAATTTCGACTTGTGCGAATGTCTCTAAGGATTATGACGTCATCCTTGGCAGAGGACCTTGTGACAGAAGCCGTCCACAGAAGATACGTATCGTATTGTTTTGTTCTTGTGAAGTAATTTTCTTTGACATACATACGGCGATACCAAGCTTTTTGAAGACATTCCGATATCAAAAAGTTCTTCAAGAACAGCAAAAGAGTATTCACACCATAAATTTTCAATTTTGAAAGTGTTTCAACAACTTTGGCCATATAGCCATCATTAATTATTTTATTAACAAACAAAGAACTCATAAATGCAAAAAAATAAAAAAATCTTCACTTTTCTAGAAAAACCATCAAAAAAAATTTATATTCTTTAATGCAGAACTATTTTTTTTTAAATCGAGCACGTAACTCTTTGCATGACTTTTCGATAACTCTCACGGATTCAGACTTGGCCTCAGTGGCCCTGGAAAAAAACTCACCCTGTATAGAACGTTACATAAGTGAGATTTTTTGAATCTTCATAGCTGATATGTTTTTGTTTATACCATTACCCGCTTATTGTCGTTTATCCGCTCGCAACACCAAGGCACCGGTTCTGCTAAGCCAATCGTTTCACTATGACAATGGTATCACCGCAGAATGGCTACTAGAATACCAAAAGGCACCTATAGTGGATATTCTGTAAATTTATTCAGAATTAAAAAAAAAAGTGTATCGGAAAATACTAATAAGCAATAAACACATTTAAATGCTGTACATGACGTGGACTAGAGTTTTGTATTAGTAAGACAGATTATAAAGATACCTATTTATAGTAGGTATGTATTCAATAAAATGTACAATTAAACTAACTATGTACAGAGGAATCAGTCAGATTACGTAAGGACCGTTACAAACGGCTTATAGGTAGCTCAACTGTTCCAGACCAGTACCAGACGGAAGCGTGCCCAAGACACTAGCTAAATCGCCACGTTGAATAGCTATGCTAATTCACTGGCCTAAATAAGAGCCAGCCCTTGGGTCACGTGTCGCCTCAATCAAAAGCCCCGCAAGATTTTTGAAAACCTTGAGGGCACCGGCTCCCCACGGACCTAAGGTCTCAAGTAGGTATGTAGTTTTTATGCAACTGAAACACGGCATTCTTTTTTTTTAGATGACGTGGAAGAAGACTAGGAGCTTTAGTAAGCTCTACGTCATCACAGGCTTGTGTTGGACGTAGAACTTTCCTACCAGTGCGTATGCTCAGATCCTACCACTGGGATCATAAATAAGGGCTGGGACAGACGGAGGGACACGCGTCACCTTTTGATACATTTCCGCTGTCGTTATTAATGACAAGTCATCGGTGGCATCCCGGCGGGTTTCTACCAGTCAGGGCTGTCAATGTGCCTTCGATACATAATTATGGCTTAACTTGCCTTCAAGACTTTTTCTATTGTGCGACGCTTACCCGTCTTACAATACTTGGCCTTCATCTCGCCTGGTTACAAGTTATGATAAGGCTGAAAGAAGCGCACTTCACCCGGAATCCTCAATATACTGAGGAATTGGCTATCTTACCTCTATATGCCGGAACACAATAATTTAAGAATTGTTGTTATGGCGACAGAATTAGTTAAGATGGTGGTAGCTGGCTAAGTCCTACCACCAACCAAAAGAAGCACGATATCGTCCTCTGGGCGGACCACTAGACCACAGAGGCGGTATACTTATTGACTTTTCATCATTACTTACAAAGGTAGGTACGAGTGTGATGTTTAGGTTCACGAATTCCCTTTTTTTACATATGTGTAGTGAAATAAAAATTCACAATCTGCGACGGGACTAGAACCCGCATCTCTAACGCTCTAACCAACTGAGCCACGAGGGTCTTGTCGCAGATTCCGAATTGATGTGCCATATTGACCCTTTTTTGTACGTTTGTAGTAGCGAATGCAACTTTTACATGCCTGCATGATTTTTTCAGTGTGCGTTTGTTCATAAGCCTACAAAGATAGCTAGAATATTAGTAAGTACATTTATATCTGAAAGCATACCATCTACCTAGATTAATAATAAACTAATAAGGCAATAAATGGACCAACAACAATGAATCAACCAGCCCGAGTTTTAACGTACTTCTTGTGTGCTGGTCGTGATAAATCGGCCGTCCAAACAGGCGGTAGAGTTGACGTTTCAAAATGTTACTGAATAAACGATTATTGTCTTGACTTTGACTTTGAATTAACGTTAGACACTTGACCTATTTTTCTATCAAGTAGCAACCCTAAGAAACTCATACATCGCGACCTGAACAGCATAATAATATCGGGGCGGGGGGTGGTATCACCCCCTAATATCATGTGAGAGGCGCGCAGCTAAATTTATCAATAGAATTATTTCGCGTAGACTGAGTGTGTACCACGCCTTATATTTTATTCATCCAGCGATGTTTTGACATTGATCTCTGTTTCAATCCTGAGAAATCGGGGCAATGGCTTTTTTTTTTTTGATAGACCATTGTTTGATCACAATCGTACCTGATGCTAAGTGAAGATGAGGCGATGATGTTGCACTATAGTTTAAGAGACACCTATTCCTTTTGCCTTTGGCTGATCTCATTGTCATCTGGTTTCAAGCTACAAGGCGGAAGTTGGAAGCACACTTCACCCGGAATACTCCACTGTCTGAGGAACTGGCCTCTAACTTAACAAGCCTCACAGCTCAGTTGGTAGTAGCTCTGCCTTCTGCGCTGTAGGTTGTGGGTTCGATTCCCACCCAGGACAAACATTTATGTGATGAATATAGATGTTTATTTCTGTGTTTGGGTGTTGTATTGTATGATAAGTATGTATTTACAAAATAAAAGTATTTAAGTATTCTATCCGTAATCTAGTTCCCATATTACAAGCTATGCTTAGTTTGGGACTAGATGGCGCTGTGTGAAATTAGTGTCCTGTAATATTTTTTTTGTTTTTATTAATCGTTGTTATGGCGACAGATTTAGGTGAGACGGTGATCTCAAGCCAGGAGTTCTACCCACAACCAAACCAAGTACAATATTGTTTTTCCCTACGTTCCCCGGGACTTCTGGATCTGACACCGGTAGGCGAACCACGAGACCACAGAGATAGTTAAAATTACTAAAATATGAAGATGGATTCGAAACGCTCGCCAAGGTCTCCGTACACATGAGAAAGTCCCTTAATCAGCTTAGGTAAATCTTCAGTTCCAGCTCACATATACCTCCACTGCTGAACTGCCTCCCCAAATCGTCAACCTGAGCCACTTTCATCTATCAACACTTGGCGACCGCCACATTGTTGACGGTCCATTGAGTGAGGGTCTTTCCACACTCTGTTTCACGTTTAATTATTAACTTAACAGCTTATTTTAAGCCAGCGTTCTCCAGCTTTGTTACATGTAACCGCCTCTCGTGGTCTAGTGGGGTTCCACCCACCGATTTCAGATCCAGAGGTCCCGGGTTCGATCCTCAGGGGAGCACTATTCTGCTTGGTTTGGTTGGTGGTAGGAATTTGTTTAAGTCCGCCAAGATGGTGGCTAGCAATAGCTAGTTAGCTAATTCTGTCGCCATAATAACAATTCCTAAAAAAAAATTATGTTCCGGCATTTAGGGGTAAGATAGCCAGTTCCTCAGTTTGTTGAGGATTCCGGGTGAAGTGCGCCTCCACCTTCGGCCTTATCTCAACTTGTTACCAGGTGAGATGAAGGCCAAGCGCTTTCCCGCTGTACAATAAAAAAAAACCTTTTACTTAGGCAACTTTATCAGTAAGCCTACCCTTAAGATGTCTTTTTTGCTTAACCCCTTTTTTATGCCTAAATTACAAAAAACCGATTGGCGCTGGACTTTGGCAGGACCGGTCGCTAGACAGGTGGACCTGAAAGGTTCTCCCACCAGTGTTGGGATCCTTCAGGCCTACCACTAGAAAAAAACCAGCGATTCCAGTTCCGAGGTAGACCTGGGTAGCATTCATTGAGATGTATAAGTCCACCAAATCAAAATACCTTATCTTGATCGTCGCTTAACCGTAGGGACTTATACCAAGGCAAGGCGAGCGTAACACCATAAAGAGGCACATATTGGCCAAACTTTATAAAATCTCGCTAGAACACCAAGTTTGAGAGCTATGATACTTAAAGTTTCCAATCTTAGTAAAACCGTAAGTGGTGTAAAAGCCAAGATGGTGCTTTGGACGTAAATATCGTGTACTGGCTTAATATTAAACGGCCATACACCTTCTTGTACGTTAAAACGTCATGATGCAGATTATTATGGGTAGTAATTTTGTAAGTTGGGGCACAAGGTAAAGATGTGGTTAAAAGGTTTTGGTCTCAATTATTCTTTGAAACAGTGAAGTTATTTCATGGACTGTTAAAAGGAGGTGAAGCCTATGTATGGAGAAATATATCTTCATGCATAGTCGCAGTATTATTTCAACGCAATTGCGTCACACGTCGCCTGTGGTTGTGATCACAGTTGTGATTGTGAATTTACTAATTAGTTTTTATATTATTATGTATACTAGTTTGCTATGGACCCTATAAGAAAACACTTTAATAAGATCTGTAACTTATCTAATGTTGCCTGAAATTAAATTGGTGTATTGTTATTATATTTTTTTCTTTTCTATCCTGTACCTCTCTGCTATTATCTTTGTATATACCATGTTTCTTTCACCATCAATTTATTTATATTCACCCTGAAATACCTGAAATTTCAGTTGATCATCCTGTGATAGTTCTCATTCTTGATTTGGTCAGCGAATTTTAAGTATAAACTCTCAAATCAATTCAACTCGAAACCTTACTTACAACTTACTTCTCGCTTATTATAATTATTATAATTGCATTAGAAAAATCGCCTCTGTGTGGTCTAGTGGTTCACACACCGGTATTAGAAGACCCAGGTTCGATCCCCAGGGGTGTATAAATTTGTGCTTGGTTTGGTTGGTAGTACCTATACGTAAGGTAAAGGGTTTATTTGAAGTCCGTCTGGCTTGCTACCGCCATCGTACCTTGGCATAACGCCATAAATATCTGATTGTTGTATTCTGGCATTAAGAGGCCAGTTCCTCAGTCTGTTGAGGATTTCGGGTGAAGCGCGCTTCCAGTTTCGGCTTTATAATGGCTTGACACCAGATGACTGATGAAGGCCTACCATGTTTGCTAGTATGGAATACAATAGACAGACACAAGGATATCAAGCAGAATCTCGGCCTGGTTTTTCATGACCAGCGTTACACAATCATTCAGCCTCTGGCTTACCTAAACCGGTGCGACTTCAGCTTCATCATTCAACAAAGGCATGCACAAGTCTAAAGAAAAAGTCAGCCATACCTGACTATTAACTGTTACCAACCCGGTACACAGCCTTTACGATGTCACTCATACTACAATGCCAGTGCCCAGAGGCAATGCACCTATTCAAGCGCAAAGAGCCGAGTCGCAATAATAAGCCATCATAAAATATGAACGTAACAAAAGCCTGTAAAAAGCAACTAGTAATTTCCCTGCACCACATGTAATTCCCAAGCATAGCACGGTCCACTAATTCCTCCAACAAAAGCACAATAATGTAAGCCACGCCTAATCTCCACGATACGAAGACGCCGGAGATAGCTCGGGGGTCATCGCAAACAAATGAGGGGTGTAAATCCACCCCCCACCCCACAGATAGCACTTGCTCAACCCTTTCTTGGCTAACATATGGGTGGCCGAAGATTAGGTCAACTAGATGTGTCAACATAAATATATACTTACCTTTTTTTTTATATATTAAAGACATTTATTCAATAAAAAGTACAATTAAACTAACTATGTACAAAGAAATCAAAGATCGAAGAGCTGGCTCTTATTAAGGCCAGCGAATTAGCATAGCTATTCAGCGTGGCAATGCAGCCAGTGTCTTGGGCACGCTTCCGTCTGGTACTCGTCTGGAACAGTTGAGTTACCTATAGGCCGTTTGTAACGGTCCTTAGGTAATCTGACTGATTCCTTTGTATATACTTACCTACCTATGTTCTTATGCATGCAAATCTTCCATCATTATCAAACATAAAACACAAAAAAAAGAAGTCTGATTCCTCATTCTACGTAATGGCTTATGTGTATGTACCTAGTTGGATGAAGATTATAACAATGCATTGATGTAATGCGATGTTTTATTGCGTAGTGTGGCGTGAGACGAGGCTGGCAAGATGGGAGTTGAAAGCCAAAGATGAAATATGTAGCACTCAAGACGTCCGTGCAGACTTCGTGTTCTTTGATCTAAAGGATCCACAGGATTGTGACTGTTTTTTGCCATCTGTGTGTATAGAATATGACTGAATATTCTTATGAATAATCATTTCTCAACTTTAAGCCCCATAACTATGGAGTACTTATATTTCCACCGTGGAGCAAAATTGTACAAACTATCGGCCATCTTCTTTCATTGCTTTACATGTTTTTAAACACGGTTATTGTCACATGAACAGGTTGACGAATGTGGAATAATTTCAAGGCAAGTATTGCTTAGTATTAGCAAGGTTGTTTTTCAGGTTAAGGAACGCATTATGTAGTTGGTTCAAGCCACCGATTTCAGATCCAGAGGTCCCGGGCTCGATTCCCATGGGGAAGTACAATATATTGTGCTTGGTTTGGTTGGTGGTAGGACTTTATTTTAGTCCGCCTTTTTTTTTACGGGGGAAATCTTCTCGCAGACACCCTAACGCACCGAGGGATGCGAAAGGGTAGGTGAGGATGACGGACTCGTGGAGTCACTAAAACCACCCCGGTGGAGTCACTAAAACAATCCACGGTGTGTTTTGAAACGCCAACCGTCTTTTGCATGTCCACTGAGGTTTCATGAGGATATTCCGTGTCTTGGGAAACACGTCAGTTAATTTTAAACGGCAGTCCGTTCCAGGAGATGTAGATTCAGAGTTTGGAACAAGGTGCGCAGCGGTAAGACAACTGAAGTGTTTCGGACGGGCTGGATTTATACCCGGGCGGTATTGGTTCTGCTTGCAGGATTTAGGTGTGTCGTGCTTGTGGTTGGCACGAATTTCACGTGCTATTTTACACTGGACTGCAGACAGAAATTTTGTTTGTCTTCCTTAATACGCGTGGTCATTACACCACCAATATTATTTAAAGTATGAATACTTCTGTTTTTTTACGACGGGGAAGCGCTTGGCTTTTATTTCACCTGGTTTTAAGTCATGATGAGAAAAATGTGGAAGCACACTTCATCCGGAACCCTCAACAGTCTGAGGAACTGGCTATCTTACCTCTAAATGCCGGAACACATTTTTTTTTAAGAATTGTTATAATGGCGACAGAATTAGGTAAGATGGTGGTAGCTATCCAGGTGGACATCAAAAAAATACTACCACCAACCAAACAAACACAATATATTAAGAACATTGTGCTCCCCTGGGGATCTAACCCGGGACCTCTGAATCTTTTCTTTGTGAATACATACTGATAACATAATAATTATAACATAAAACAATCTATTTTCATCCTATAAATATTTTGTCCGGTAAGGAATTCTCTTTATAGAGTTTTTCTTTAAATATTGAACCCATCCACATACTAATTTAAGGTATGTTTTTTTATTATTAAATGTATACCTAGCTGCTTACTTATGTAACATGTATCTATGTAGCATTATGTATTGTGAACGGTCCGATACTTTGATTCTTTGTTCTTAGTTAATCTTGTATTTAGACACAATGGATCTCTGCTCAGGCCCCTGTTTACATGACAATTTTGGAGATATTATTTATTGACTTGACTGTCTGAAAGTGCCTATCATGTGTGGTTTCAGAGATATATCAACATTTTACTCCAAACTTTGAACCCAATTTTGAACCCCTTGAGGTAAGAATTTTCAAAATTCCTTGATAAACATACCCTCCAAATTTAAAGACTACGACCTGCGGTTTAGGCTGTGCGTTGTATCTAGTTGAATCAGTCAGTCACTGAGGACATCTCCTTTTATATATATTAGATGGTCTGATAGAGACAACCGAGGCTAAGTAAAGTACCGTAAAATCATTTAGTCACACATTTTAATTTCATGTTCAAGCCATAAAAAAATTACTAACAGACTTATTCATCATTTACAAGTTATACTGCGGCAGATAGACAAGATGAGTTTTAGAAATAAAGTTGTGATAGTTACTGGAGGCTGTGGAGGAATAGGTTCAGCCACGTGCCTTCTTTTCGCCAAAGAAGGTGCCAATGTGGTGATCGTTGATCAAAACGAAGAAAATCTACCAGAGATTGCTCTTAAATGTTCAAAAGTTGGTAAAGAACCTCTCACTATTGCAGTCGACATCAGAAAAGATGATGAAGTGAAGCTGATCATAGAAAAAACAATTGAAAAATTTGGGAAGATCGATATCCTTGTTAACAATGCCGGAATAATTGGCAAAGGAAAAGCCACGGTTCACGATGTGAATCTTATATCAGTATACGATGAAGTTATGAACACGAACCTTCGTGCTGTTGTTCTTTTAACCAACTTAGCTGCTCCGTACCTTATTGAAGCTAAAGGAAACATTGTCAATATATCAAGTATAGCTGGTATCAGAGGCATTTCAGGTCTTTCTCCGTACGCCATTTCTAAGGCTGGAGTAAGGCACTTTGGAACTATCGCAGCTCTGGAACTAGCTGAACTTGGAGTAAGAGTGAATTCAATTAGCCCTGGTCTAGTAAATACAAAGATAGGAGCGAATCTTAAATCGATCCCAGTGGAAGAGTTGAAAGCTAGAAACCCACAGCATAGGATAACTGAGCCCGAAGAGATAGCAGAAGTGGTCACGTTTCTTGCAAGTGAGAAGGCTATTAGTATCACAGGGTCAAATTACGTAATTGACTGCGGATCTCTGACTATGATTGAGTAAACATTAGTTTCCATGTATTTGTGTGGCAAATAAATATTCTTTCTCTCATAGTGTTAGGATTAGTTTTACTTCGAGGTATTGAGATAACCTGACGCATCGATTATTTTCGCCCTTGTCCGGGCAATTTTTCTTTAACATTCCATGGTGGAGAACGATGGCTATCATGCTCTGAGTTGTCGGCGGTGCACTTAGACGTTTGCCCTGAACGACATAGTTCACAGAGCCCTTATATCGGCCAATGTCCCCTGCGTGCTTGAGCCTCCAGGTCTCAGCAGGTCTGATGGGAAGAAGCTAGATGTGCTAAATCTGGTGCCATGGAAAAATGGGAAGTGCCTGATCTGGGACGCAACTAGCGTCAGCACTGTCGCCGTCAGTCACCTGAGTCGCACCATGCTCTTTGCATCTGCCGCTGCCGAAGACGCTTCCTTAAAGCAGCTTTACCATTTTGTACCTGTAGCAGTAGAGACCTTAGGCAGTTGGAGTGTGGATGCGAAGTGTTTAGTGGGAGAAATAGGCCGTTAACTTAACAAAGTGTCAGGGGACTCCCGCTACGAGTCGTTCTTGGTGCAAAGGATTGCCATCGCTATTGAGGCAATGCTGCAAGCATTATGGGCACTTTTGCAAAGGGAATGGTCAGGGGTGGGTTATTTAATGACATTATTAGTGTTTGCTTTGAAGGTAGCGGTTGCGTAAAATTTTAATTTATATCGACTTATTTATATTTTAAAATTGCCGTTACATTAAATATTAGGTATATCTTATTACCGTTCTCTCAAAATGTTTCAGTCTCATTAACTAGAAAACCACTTGTCAAATGCCTCATTAATTGTTTAATTCGTATCTTTGATGTGTTTAATATTTTAATGTGTTTAAGACAAATAAGCCAAAAATAAAAAAGGGTACGGTAACTAAGAAGAACGCCTAATGTCAAGAATGACCGATAAAAGCTAGTTTTGTTTCTCGTGTTACATTTTATAAGGTAAGGTAAGTTCATTGCATAAAAAAAAGTAACTACGTAAGCTATACTTATTTTATATAGTTTTATTAATTTTAGGAAAACTTACAGCTAGCCTTACATATTTAGTAGTTAATGTATGTAGCCATAAATGCTACATGCTAGGAAGGCCAATTAAAAAAATTCACTAATATCATTATATGAAATGAAAATGTAATAAATGAACAGATAGTATACATATTACAAGCTTTGCTTAGTTTGGAATTAGATGGCACTTCGTAAAATTAATGTCCTGTTCATAATAATAATGTACTTAATTGCGATCAAGCCTCGAGGACAAGATAACACGAAAATACACAAAATTAAATAACTTTTTTTTTTAATTAAATAAAATTTACAATATATATTTTTTTTAATAACTGGAACGCTACCTATATAGAAATACACTATGCCTCTGTTTGACCTAACTCATGCATATAAATTCTCTGGTACAAACAAGTTAGTCAAGGTACGAAACTGCCAAATATAAAGCCATTTTGAATAATTATAATTAGCTGTAGAGTATGGATAGGTATGGTGGTAGTACTTCCAGAGAGCCCTTTCACAAGGAGCTCTACTACTCTAACTTATGGTGGGATCTACATCCTAGTGGTTTATTGACGGAATCGCTGGCTTTGCTAGCAGCTTCTCAATTATGTGGTGGACCTTCAAAGGCCCACCTGCCTGGCAAACGGTTCGCTGTGCTTCGTTGGGAATACCAGTGGCCTTTATTTAAGCTCGCTCCTTCTTAGACTTCATTGATGCTTGTGCAAGTCTTAAGGTCAATATTACCCATTTAATGTAAAGAAATTGTATGACCGATGACTTTTTTTTTATACGACTAAGAGGCGTTTGGCCTTCATCTCACCTGGTTACATGTACATAAGGCCGAAGGTGGAGGCGCACTGCACCCGGAATCCTCATCAAACTGAGAAACTGGCTATCTTTCCGTTAAATGCCGGAACAACAAATTTAGAATTGTTGTTATGGCGACAGTATTAGGTAAGACAGTGGTAGCTAGCCAGACTTAAGCAAAGTCCTACCACCAACCAAGCCAAGCACAACATAGTACTCCCCCTGGGGATCGAACCCGGGATCTCTGGATCTGAAATCGGAGGGTTAAACCACTAAACCACATAGGCGGATAATTAGGTAAATATATGTTATGACCAAAGATAATCTTCGAGGCCAAAGCCACCACACGCTTAATCCACGATTAAACATACCCCTAATGGTAACCGCTAAACCTATAGAAAGCATTGTGAACACGAATAACAATAAGGGATATAAACCGAGTAGGTATAAGTATATTTCGGGTATTGTTCCACCGTTACGGACCTTGGCCGAAGTAAACCATATATTCATCCTATTATATCGTCTTGAATAAGGCCGGTAGTCTTAAAGTCGAGACTCACAGATCCTGAGGATGCCGAACTTTTACATAGATGTGTCACGAGCGTGAGTAACTATTGTATATGTAAAATATTTACTAAAAATATTACTTTTTTTTTATTCGGGATCGAACCCGGGACCTCCGGATCTAAAATCGGTGGGTTAAACCACTAGACCACAGTTCACAGTTTCACTATGTTCACCACACAAATGTTTGTATGTTTGGGTGGGAATCGAACCCTCAGCCTACAGTGCGGAAGGCAGGGTTACTACCAACTAAGCTATGAGGCTTGTACCTATGTATATTATATCCTCCAGTGTTAATATAATGGCAGTCTTTGCACTTACTTGGCCGAGTGTCCCGCTTTCAATTTGACAATTAAGATTCCTCAGCTCATTGTAATTACACCTATGCGGGTGTCTTAATGAAGTTAAAGGGAATTAATTATTTTAGGGGTATAAATTTAATCTGGGCAGAGGTCTTCACAATGCGGTCCCAAAGTTGATTATAAACGTTTATCTTCGGGCTATCACACAATAAGGTATGTTTTAATTGACAGAGCAAGCATGTTACCTCTCTGAACTTAGATATATAATTATAATAATAAAATATTAATTTATTTATCTCTCACAGTTACTAAAATATACTTATGAACTATAGGGTAGGTAGATATGATATATATATATTGAGTTACCTATAGGCCGTTTGTAACGGTCCTTAGGTAATCTGACTGATTCCTTTGTGCATAGTTAGTTTAATTGTACTTTTTATTGAATAAATACTAAAATTAAGTAACTTAATAAAAAAAAAATTAAAGGTACATGACGTACCTATTTATACACTTTTCAGAGTGCTCAGAATATAATATAATACCTTCACAACAATATATCAAATACAGAACAAAACGAAACTAGCAGTAAACAAAATTGAGAATGAATACACACGTCCTGTGTGTTTTTCGTGTGAGTGACGTGAGTGTGTGGGGGGCGTGTGTGCCGCCCGTAATATGTATTGTATATGCAATAAAAATAATATGACATTGATTTCACAAAGCTAAGCAAAGCTTGTACTTAATATATAAACAAAATTTCAAATTAGTAACTTACCTCTTATACTTTTTGTGTAAATAAATTTAGGTATATCATACAATATCATATAAGACCCAAATACATAGATGTATTTGAGATGTATGATCAATATTTTAAATATATTTCAATGTTTAAGTACCGACTTACCAATTTCAAGAATAGATTTTAATGAACATTTGCTACATGGGAGTTGTCGAAATGCGATATTATGATTTTTCAAAGGGCGGTTAAAAAGTAACCGCCTCGGTGGTCTAGTGGTTCATCTACCACTGTCAGATCCAGAAGTACCGGGTTCGATCCCCAGGGGAGTACAATATTGTGCTTGGTTTCGTTGGTGGCAGGACTTTGTTCAAGTCGGCCTGGCTAGCTACCACCATCTTTACCTAATTCTGTCGCCATAATAATTTTTAAATTGTTGTGTTTAGCGGTAAGATAGCCGCTAGTGTTTCAGTTTGTTGAGGATTCCGGGTGAAGTGTGTTTCCACCTTCGGAATTATTATAACTTGAAAATTAGGTGAGATGAAGGTGTACGGGGAGGTCCCCGTCGTACAAAAAAAGGGCTCTTGACCTGATGCTCACATTACCTGGGCGAGAGGTCAACAATTAGTAAGAGCTTGCCTAGAAGGGTCGCAATGGAAAACTCTTACAGGTGTTGTCATTGGCGATTTGATTAAATATGTTTGAGGTTATAGGCGGTCACGGTATAAATGAACATTTATCTTCCACTCTGACATTACTCCTTATTTTCAAGATACCAAAAAAAGCCGTGGATATATTGAGACTAGTCTTGAGTCTATGTATACGATATCCACGGAAATTCCACTGATAACACTCATATGGTGTAAGTATCTTCTCCTCCAAAAGCTTCGGTACCTATCCACGATGGATTCGGGTACTACATAGATTATAAAAGATGGCGTAAAGTTATGGGGAAGAATTATGGATAGAAATGGAGATTTTGAAAATTTATATATTTTACTTTAGTTTTTTTTTATATACGAAATGCGGAAGCGCATGGCCTTCATCTCATCTAGTGTCTAGTTATAGTGAGGCTGAAGAGGGAAACGCACTTCAAGCGGAATCCTCGACGGAACGACTATCTTGACCTCTAAATGTCAAAACACAATAATTTAAATGGTTGTTATGGCGACACACTCTGGTAAGGTGATAGTAGATACAACAAAGTCCTTCCACCAATCAAAGCACATATTTGTACCCCCTGGGGATAGAACCCGGGACCTGTGGGAGTGATCCTCATCACAGCCAGCTACTCACTAAGCCATAGAAGTCTCCGAAGCATACCATTGCTACACAAACGGACTTTATTAGAAAAACTTTATCGGAAAGCTACCGTAGCAAATTTTCCAACACACAAACAATATTTATCTTGACTTCTATTCCACTGACATAAGAGTGAAAATGATGTAGATTTTTTTCCATTAGATGTAAAATATGCAGTTTTCTAGTTAATATTGACTCGTCAACAGTGAATCCGAAACTTTTCTCATTTCGAATCCAGTCAAAGGTAAATAAACGTGAGAGCCTTTTTATCACAATAATAATTCTAATAAAGAGAAACCCTCGATTTCACATTTTAATACTAACATGAGGTATGTTTACTTTAAATCACATCAGCAAACTCAATCAGTTAGAAACAGAAAGCAAGTTTTCAAATTTAGATCTAGAATAAAAACTATATGAAAATGATAAAAACTCCACGCTCCTTTTTGTTTTAAAAAAAATCAGTGACACGAAGAAAAAAAATGTAATTTTCCATTTTTAAAAGAATACGAGCATGAGGCGCGAATTCAATGCGCTAGGCGCCATAGACAAGCATCTATTGTCCATAGAGGCGGAGCCATAGAGTCTCCATAGCAAGCGGGCGTAATGATTGCAGCAAGCTAAGTGGGCGAATGACAAATTAAAAACTGGTGTCTCTAAAAAAATGCTACGTTAGGTAGGTAAATCATATTTGGAGTATCTCATTCAGAAGGCAGTAGAGACCAAATTTTTTCTGTATCGTTTCAAATCTCGTTAAATTTGCGAGCCTAATAGGTATGTCTATCTAAAGCTGAGATTGGCAGAATGGTAGGTACATTATTATGCAAATAAGATTAATATTTGTGCTAGGAACAACGTATATTAGTTATTTTAGTTTTTATAGGTGGCCGTGTCTCAGTGCTTAAACAAGCGTACTATTGCAGATGGAGAATACCTAGACATCGATAAAAGTAATTTTAGACTCAAGGGCTGACTTTTTAGGCCAGCGTATCAGCATTGCTATTCAGCGTGGTAATGCAGCCATTATCTTCGGCGTGGTTTAATCTGGTACCAGTTGAGTAGTTGAGTATAAATGTATTGAGTATTGTATGGAGTATTGAGTTACCTAAGGACCGTTACGTTACTGCTTTCCTTTTGTAAGTAGTTAGTTTAATTGTACATAAAAATTGTTAGAAAAATGTATCTGAAAATAATACTAAAATACCTACAGTATATATGTTTTGTAGTCAGACATGATATAGTCAAGACTAAAATTAACCTAGTGAAATAGAAATCAAATAAATATTACTCACGACTTTTTCCGCTTTGGGGATTCGAATCCACCTCTGATCAATACTCAGAGCGAATCTTATGAGGATCACCTACTAGGGGGTCAGAGGCACGTCCAAACTTACGTTCGGCACATGCACAGTTTGCAAGTCGCTAGCATTCAATACGTGACAGGTTGCAAGCCTACTAGCACATGTCATTCGGACTTTTAGTCCTATTAGGAACATGCCGGTTTCCTCACGATAATGGACCTTCAGAGTGTCAAATACGCACATAAGCTTCCAAAAAACTAAGAGGTCCATTGGTGCACGGCTGGATTTTAACCCAATGCTTTCGGATCGGAAGGCGCTCAGTCCAAATAAATCAGATCGATGGGTCAATGATTCCTATGGTAACTTTTACACGTTTCAAGTGGACCTCAAGTGTTGGAAACGCTGTAGGGATGCAGAAACATAATTTAGTGAGCTGTCCGATTGTTTCACCTACAATAAACCCCTGTACACATGAAAACGAATTATTAGGGGGCACAGAATGCAATTTCCCGGGACCAAGGCAACGATATGTCTCTCGGATGGCCAGGACGCGGGAAATGAATAAAAATCAACGGCATCACTGCGCGTCGGGGGCAGGGCTGGAGTCAGGGCTGTGCAGCATCAGCCTGGAAGCCAATATTAAAGAAAAAAAACAAATTTCTATAAATATATTTGTATTTAAAAAAATATAAATATATATTAAGTTTGTTGTATTGTCATTATATACTTACTTATATATTATATTATTAGTATTAGTCATGTAATATTGTACTATAATTATGTAAGCTTGTTATTAAGTACTTATCTTTTGTATTTTGTTTGATTACTATTATTTTTGTATTTATATCTCTATTAATTTGGTTATTAGCACGTACCCACTATTATTAAAAAAAATACCCTCTCATAAGATTTACTGGAAGATAACTCTTTTCAGGGTTATATAAGATGTAATTTGTGTGTGCAATAAAGAATAAAGAAAATTTTTGCTTATAATCGGTAGATACCTTTTGAAACGTGGAAGTAAATTATGTACGTAGATATAAAGGAACGTTGGGTGATTTTGTAAAGAAAACAAAAGACATAAATAAACTCGCCCTCGCCAACTTCTACTTCTTGATGTTGCGAGTGATTCCAACACTTTATTTTTATTTTTGCATTACGGAGAACGATTGGCATTTTTGCATTTATGTATTATCAAGTTATGAATAGGCCAGAGGTGGAAGCGCCTTTCACCCGGAATCCTCAGACTGTGGAGGATTCCGGGAGAAGTGTGCCTTCACCTTTAGCTTTATCTTTACTTCACCGCGTGAGTCCTAAAGCTAACACGTCGAACAACAAAAATAAAATGCTTAACAGTCTAAGTTACTCGCTATCTTATATCTAAATGTCGGGTCACAATTAAGAATTGTTATGGCGACAGACCTAGGTAACATGTTGGTAGTTAGCCAGGTGGACTTAAAACAAGGCCTAACTCCAAACAAAACAATGTAACTGGTTAGGATATCTTTTATATTCTAGATACTTTATGTTATGAATAAATGTTATGTGTCTTGAACTGCTTGAGCTGCAATAACAATACTAATCCCTTACTAGCGCAAGTTCATACCAGAAGATTCATAAAAAATCTCTGTAAAGTTAACACGAATGGAACAGCAGAGTAATACAGTGCTAAAAGACGTTGTCCTGATGCTGCCCTGATGCCGCTGCAAAGTAAGAGAAATGCCACCAGGCACGCGCGCGCGGAGAATGATGGTAGTAATTCTATCAGGTTGATAGTAAACTATTTTCAACGTTCTACGCTGGGATTACAGACTCTAGATTATTCGACTGCAAACCAAAGAGGTTTTATGGAACAAAAAAGTCACATCACGTTACAAAGTAGGTAGGTTTATTTCCGCTGTGTTACGAACCTAATGTCTTCAGGAAGAAAGTTTATGGGTCCCTTTTGGGCCATCCTTGCATGTGCAAGACTCTATTAGAGCCATTCAAAAAATATTTTAAAATCTTAATTTTACCTTACCTCACAGTTGCAGGTAATTCTATTGGACTACGCATTAGGTTAGAAGGTTATCTTAGACGTATTTTCAGGGTTCTGTACCCAAAAGGTGCCAATGATGCCCTATAGTAAGCATCCGCTGTCCGTCCTTCCATCCACCTGTCTATAAGCGGGCTGTATCTCATGAACCGTAACAGGTACACAGTTGATGTTGTCACAGAGCAGAGTGTGTATTTCTATTGGCGCTTAACGCGCTATTGCAATAAATAAAAAAAACAAATCAATATTATTGCCTTGAAATATGGGTCGGAACCCTATAATTACGGATATTTGGTCAGCCTCAGATTTGAAAAGTGAGTGAGACACAATAAAACGATACACATAAAAAAACACTCCATCCCGATAAAAACAAGTCCGATCCTTGTAAAACATATTGCAACGAGGGGTCACCCCTTCAAATCTGTTTCTGAATACATTTCAATACTCTCTTCGGACAAGTGTTTATCGTACCCTTGGGGGCATTTCGTAAGAAAATATCTTTATTATTTCTCAATACGTCTCAGGGACTTCAGATTTTAAGGGGTTTCGAGTACTCGGCCTATGACACACTTAATAATATTATAAATCAACATGTTTGTAACGAAATTGAGCTCTATTTTTACGTAGATTTCTCTCGAAAAATATCTATACTATCTATCTAAAATACCTTCGCATTATAAGTCCATTTTAGTAAGTATCTTTGACTTTACAAGTTTGCATTTTTAATGAAAAAAGTAGAATCACCAAACTGTAATACTTATATGTGGCAAAATTGATGATGTCCAACATATTGATTTACTGATGGAGTGTGTACGAAGCGCAGACAACCCAAGTCTCATAGTGTATAATACATTTGATGTTGGTATATGTAATATATAACAGTATTTTGTCAGATCCTATGTGTACGTACATAAGCTCAACTGTTTTTTAATTTTAAGTTTGTTTAGATGTTTAGTTTTTTTTTCTTTTTACTCTCTCTTTTATTTATATGTCTAGTGTTGTATGATTTGTTATGTATTTATGATTGGGAGATGTGGTCGCATAGCGACAAAGCCTTTTCAGTAAAAAAAAAAAAGTATCTTTGACAGTCCATTAATTTCCACTTCACAGTCTGGACAGAGGCTACTCCAAAGAGTTTTACAATAATCACTAACCATGCCCGGCAGACGGATTGGCGAAATCCATTAAAGGAGGCTCAGTCCAACAGTGTGATGTCAAAGATGAGTAAAAATCAAAAACCAAAATCAAACATAGTTTATTCAGTGAGATTTTTAGGATCATTTGGTTGCCGTTCGGAATCGCACACAAGGAAAACTTCTAGAAACTCGGGCTAGTAATTTTTTGAGTAGGTATGTTAACACAATCACACAAGGAGAAATTAAAGAAACTCGCGCTTGTTATTTTTTGTACGAGTAGGTATATAATCCAAAATAGCTGAGGCAGAATGTCTTCAAGAAAAGTGGCCAAAACAACGTTGGACAAAATAAAACCTTCTTCTATTAAGCTCCATGCAACTCCAATCTAGACCCGCTCTAAATCTACAAAAAAGTCTAGCAACTCAACACTCATGCGTGATTTGAAAGTAGTGGCTACACTGGGCTACACAGACGGTGGCACATAATAAATTCTGCGTTCTTTTTCTTTATTTTCGAAAAATGGGAAAACTGTCGTATTTCCCACTACGCCCATAAAGTATCCTGGTGCGAGAGCGGGATACAATATGCACGCCCGATATTGTTTCTTTGAATTTTAAATATCGGTGCAAATGTGTTTGCCGCCATTTTCCTAGCCTATAAATCTTATCCGCCATATTGCAAAGATCATAATGGCGCGAACTCGAACCCTCCAAGTAAATTCTAAGCTTGCATCAAATGATACTGTTTGGGGTCGTATGGTATTGGGATTTTAAACTTTGAAATGGTTTTCTTTCGATTCGAATCTTATTTCTGGAGCCATAAAGGTGAGAATCTGCAGATAAGAAAAGCGATAAGTTGGCCTTTGCGAAGAATGTTTGGAAATGTTTAAATATGCAAATATTGAGTTTCGTAAATGTGTCTGATGTTATTGTCATTCGGTACCTATTCGGAATGATTGTGGCTATATTTTACTTAGGTACCTAGTGTTTTTTTATATCGATTAATAGATATACAATTATTTGTATACATACCTACTAACACAATGATTAGGTATTGTAGCTTTATTTTACTTACTGTTTTTCATATTGATAGATAGATAAATACCTAGATATACCTACAATTATCTGTATACCTACATACACAATAATAAACGTGATCAAAAAGTAAAACCTAAAAAATCTTTATGCAACAATTGGCGGTCTCATATAAAATGATAAATACTTATTTAGTTTGGGTTTCTTATGGGCCTCCCTGCCTCGAGGATCACCTGGGCATCTGGGCTTTAGCTGAGCGAGGATGAGGTCTCCTAGAAACTTGCTGGTTGGTTGCGGACATCGATAGATAGGAGATCACAAGCAAGGCGGATTTTTACACGTCCTCCACCGTATTGTTTATACTTATACTTACCTATTTATGTAGTCATAGAATTGAAACTTGTGTGGCTATGCAACATAATTAAATAAATGAAACGGTTATTACCACAAAATTTTTACGTCGATTTGCTGATGTTTCGCGCGGCGCAAAAGTTTGCGCCGACGAACGTGCACGCGGGCGAAGCTCGTGAAGAAGGGGTCTCAAAATGATCTCGAAACGTCAGCAAATCGACGTAAAAATTTTGTGGTAATAACCGTTTCATTTATTTAATTATATTTATGTAGTGCTTCATCTATTGTGCTATATTTGGCCTACGATGTCCAAGAATTAAAAAAAACATCTATGTATACAAATAATACAAATGTAATACAAAATTACAAATAATTAAATAATGAGTACAACTTATAGGGTCGAGACCTTGGATTTAAGGGGAGCCGGTGCCCTCCTGGTTGTTGTCCCTTACGGGGCTTTTGATGAGGTGACACGTGACCTTTTTGGTCACGTGGGCTGTTTCTTATTTAGGCAGTCCAGCGAATTAGCATAGCTATCCAGCGTGGCAATGCAGCCAGTGTTTAAGCACGCATCCGTCTGGTTCCAGTTTGGAACTGTTTAGTTACTTATCAACTGTTTGTAACGGTCCTTCAGGAACCCGACTGTTTCCCTTGTTCATAGTTTAAATATACACAATAAAGTTGTTGGTAACATCTCATTAGGTTCTCACACAAAAATCATATGTATTTATAATACATGGTATAGATATCCGTGATTCTTAGATCATTATTCGTAGGTATATATTACTTTGTTTTGAAATAGTTCACAAGTACTGTTCCGAGATAATCACACCCCTATTCAGGCAAACCACTTACGACCATTAGAATATCTAAAAATTGCTTCCAAAACCGAGGAACTGACAGAAACGCAAAAGAAATAACTTACGTATAACTTGACGCGAGAAACTTGTAAAAACAAAACCTAGTAGATAACAGACGGAGGCAGGATAGCTAGGATACGGCACTGTAAAAATGTTGACTTCTGTAATGAGAAAAAAAAAGTCGTAGTATAGACAAGAGATGCACTTAACATCAGGTGGGCTACTTGCTTGTGTCATCTCCAAGACGTATAAGAAGAAGAATCTGAAATGTGGTGTAAAAAATTGGCTCCGCTAATTTTTTATTCATTTATATAATACCTACCTACGACGGGAATGGTTTTGGCCTTCTATGAAACAGATAGCTAATTGATTCTATTCCACTCACATCCAATAAAATAAATCCATCACTTTCTATTTTTTGTTCCACTCTAATCCATCAATGGATCTATTTCAACTTTTTGGTCAACTCAAAAAAAAACTAAATTATAAAATAGGAAAGAAATTCTAGATTTCAGAATAGTTTAATTATTTGAACTGATAGGACTGACCGGCGAAATCGAAAAGTTTACCTACTTTGTTTTTGTTTGTATGTAACACCGAAAATTTGTGCCAAGTTTATGCACAAATTTTCAACACGAAACGGTTGTCTGTCAAACGATGCTTTCTGTTCTATATTTATAACATATCTACATAATAAGGAACGTCCGATAAAGTAGGTACACGAGCATAAATAAATTGGCTAACAACTTTTTTCCTTTTGCAATACGCCTCTCATTACTGGTTCGTCAACTTTTTTCAATGGCTACAACGGTGGATCGAATCGATATAGGTAATCAGCATAATTTCTTCTGAAATGATGGATGAAAGCCCCAAGATGAAAGGTTTAGTAGAATCGGAGCCCTGGTTGATAAAGCAATGTCCAGTGTAAATGGTACAGTTCGGGGAAGACCTCAAAAGACCTAATCATCCTCAAAATCGGAGATGTTCTCGAGAAAGGTCAGATCTGACCTGGCCTTTTTCGAGAACATATCGAGAACAGCTTTTGTCAGCTTAGGCTGACGAGCATGTATGACTTGTTTCAAGTCTGCCTGGCTAGCTACCACAATCTTACCTGAGTTTGTCGCCACAAAAACAATTCTAGATTGCTGTGTTCTGGCATTTAGAGTTCCTCAGTCTGTTAAGGATACCTAAAAGATAAGAAAGCCTGAAATTAAAAAAAACAATTTGCTCCAGTGTATAAATTGTTATTAGTATCAGACAATTTTAAGCTATTGTAATGGATAATCAAAAAAAATTGCCCGAGGATCTTGTCTTCCTCCTTATGTGCTGGTCGCGATTCCGAACAGGCGGCGGTTGATTTGACGTTTCAAAGTGATCCTAAAAAATCTTACTGAATAAAAATATTTGACTTTGACTTTGAGGATTCCCGGTGGAGCGCGTCCACCTTTAGCGATATCATAACTAGAGACCAGGTGTACAATAAAAAAACTTTTTTCAGAGGTACATTACGAACTTTACGAGAAAATACATCAGTAGATTTTCTTCTCAGATCGTAGACAATTACGTCGACGCAGCATAGGCACGGCACTCCCAGTGGATTATAATACACGCTACATAAATATCTACCAACGAAAAATTTTGATGAAAATGTTAAGGTCCCATTCATAACTTGCGTGGGGTCATCACACTGAACCATTTGATGATGGGGCCATCATCATATGGTTCAGTGTGAAACTCGAGTGATCACATTCAGCCTGATGATGGTTCCCTGGGAGAACCGAAACAGTTGGTGCCAAAATCAGGCTTATAGCAGACAAACGTTAGTCTATCCTATTTATAAAAAAACGGTTACTCACGGATACATTTTATGTGTATACGTGAGTATAAGCCCGAGTATAAGCCCGTCTTTTAAAATGTATTAAGGCTCATGCAAGTTTGGAGAGTTGGCGCCTTAATCGCTTGAAATCAGCACCATCTGTGCTAATTATTAATATTTATTATTGTGTTTTTGTAATAAACGTATGCAATATCTTTCAAGAGCCTGATTTCTGATTCTACCATGTCAGATCTACCTTGCGACGCACTCCGAGACCGACATTCGATATATAATGAACAAGGCTCATAGCTCAGTTGGTAGTAGCTCTGCCCTCTGCGCTGTAGGTTGTGGGTTCGATTCCCACCCAGGATAAACATTTGTGTGATGAATTTAGATGTTTATTCTGTGTTTGGGTGTTGTATTTTGTATTATAAGTAGGTATGTATTTACAAAAAAAGTATATTAGTATAAATTTATAATCTAGTTCCCATATTACAAGCTTTGCTTAGTTTGGGGCTAGATGGCGCTGTGATTGATAATAATATAGGTAGTATACAATACAACGCCCAAACAGAACAAACATTTATATTCATAACCGGAATTATACTACAGAATCGCGTGAGATGATATGTACCCGAAATACGGATACACTTGAGCCCGAGCGAGCTCGTGAGCATTCAAAATTTTCAATACGGCAAGCTCCTAGTGGGGTTTATTATACACACCGTTAATTTGTTGGTGGAACAAAATCCAATAGCACGCGGTTTGAATCACTTACATGTGTAAGTATTTTTCCTTTCATAGTCTTGGTAATGGTGTGACATGAAAAACGGACATAATCTAAAACCTGAACCAAAAGAATTATAACATTTTTGATGACCGCATTTTTGTGAACTGTTCTAAAGTTAATCATTTTTTTTGTATTTGAAGTGATTGCATTTGATCACAACATTTACAAATGTTATTATGACACAAAAAAATCACAACCCGCGACGGGACTCGAACCCTATATCATATGATATGTTATCAGCGCTATAGCTGAGAGATATGTCACAATAAATCGGAATCTACGTCGGTACTCCCGTAGCTCAGTTAGTTCTAAAGTTGTTGTATTCCGGCATTTAGAAGTAATATAGCCAGTTTGTTGAGGATTCCGGGTGAAGTGCGCCGCCACCTTAACTTATAACCAGGTGAGATGAAGGCCAAGCGCTTCCCTGTCTTACAATAAAATAAAAAGTTACAAGTACCTACTTCACCACTTCATGCTTATTTATGGTAATCATCGTGACTTCACCGTTCTTTGACAGCTAATAATTAAAATGCCGACCTGGTTGATATTCCATTTATAACTTTTAAAAACCTTTCAGTACCCAAACAAAAAAAAAATGCGCGCAAAAACTTGGACTTAGCTACCATAGAGCCTGGGCCTTTTGTTTTGATATTACTTTACTTTTGTCACTATCTGTTCAGTGTAGAAAAAGCGAGACAAAATAATGTACCTAAGATCAAACCGAGAAAGCTTCAAGAGGTTGTGGTTAGGCACCTGGCTACTTAAAAAAAATTTCATATCATTGTATATCTTGCTAGCTTAGCTTCTATAATGTGCGTGAGTGTTTTTTTTTTAAATATTACAGGGCATTAATTTCACACAACGCCATCTAGACCCAAACTAAGCAAAGCTTGTTATATGAGAACTAGAATACTTAAATACTTTTTTTGTAAATACATTCTTATCATACAATACAACACCCACACACAGAACAAACATCTATATTCATCACACAAATGCTTTTCCTGGGAAGGAATCGAACCCGCAACCTACAGCGCAGAAGGCAAAGTTACTACCAACTGAGCTACGAGGCGTGTCATGGGCATGTTGGCTGTCTGTGTGTACCATACATTATCGACATCATGAATGTGGACGCGAAGGCAATATCAAAAGATTCCTCATCAAAAATTGACGAGGCGAGTGGAAGAGACGGGTTAAACTCTTCCCATGTTGTGGATTAAAATTTTTTGTGCCGTTCGAATTGCGGTTCGGCTATTGTTTTTATTTGTGAAGGTAAACAGCGGCTTATGAGGTTTACGTTCTAGATGTTTGGGGCTGATACATGTTTCTGTTTTGTAAAAATAGCAACTGACTATTGCACCAAACAAAAGAATGAACTAACTGAATGATTATGAAGGGTTTTATTCCAGATAACACTTTTCGCATGGGATTTCGCACTAGTGCTTCACTGATAGAAAAATACCGTCTCCAGAGAGAGGCCTAGTGGCTCGCCCGCCGGTGTCAGAGTATAATAGGGAGTATAATATTGTGATTGGTTTGGTTGGTGATAGGACTTTGTTAAGGTCCGCCTGGCTAGTTACCATCATCTTTGACCTAAGACTGTCGCCATAGTAACAAAATGATATGCTCCAGCATTTTGAGGTAAGATAGCCAGTTCCTCTGACTGTTGAGGATTTTGGATGAAGTGCGCTTCCACTTTCGGCCATATCATAAGTTGAAGCCATTCAATTGAATTGTAGTTGTGACTAATTTGGTTTTATTATTATTATTATTATTTTTCTTTTATTTTGAAAAACGATATAACATCGAGCATCACAGAGCACAATCCAGGCAAATTTCTGAATTCTATAATTCCTACTTCTTTATAATGAGGAAAGTATATTTACAGCCAAAAACAATGTAAAAATAATCAACCAATCTAACGTATGTCATGACAATGATTCTTGATTTAGCCCAAACACTGTAATTTTGAGGTCTATAATTTTAAGATTCTTGTCCCTCTGCCTATTTCATCAAAATTTTACTTGACTTCCAATGTAGACAAATAAATACTTTATTCAATAAAAAGTACAATTAATCTAAATATGTACAAAGGAATCAGTCAGATTACCTAAGGACCGTTACAAACGGTCTATAGGTAACTCAACTGTTCCAGACCAGTACCACACGGAAGCGTGCCCAAGACACTGGCTGCATTGCCACGCTGAATAGCTATGCTAATTCTCTGGCCTATATAAGAGCCAGCCCTTGGGTCACGTGTCACCTCAATCAAAAGCCCCGCAAGATTTTTGAAAACCCGGAGGGCACCGGCTCCCCACCGACCCAAGGTCTCCACCCCAAAAGGCTCAAATAGGTAAGCTCTGTCGAGACCACTATATAGCGCCTTTGGTGATCCTCGACCGAATCAGCCGCCGCACCGGCCCTAACTGATGTCCCAGGCAGATGAGATGGCGCTAGGGTGTCGATAATAAATACTTAGTTTGCATGAATTTACAAACAATTAAAATTAAATGTACAATCAAACTACCTCGGACCCTTACAAACGGTATTTTTTATTATACGACCTTCATTTCACATTTCATTTCAGAGGCCTTCATTTCACCTGGTAACAAGTTAAGATAAGGCCTATAGGTAAACAACCCAAGACACTGGCTGCATTGCCACACTGAATAGTATATGATCTATGTATTGCTGGCTATTTGTCTACAATAAATAACAGACATTGCTGATATGTTAAAAGCCTATCCAATTCCAATTCCATAAACAGACTTATTATATTGACTCCTCAAGAGTTAAAAAGTTGTAACTCGCATACGTTCCCTTCAAACATGCTTATCTCCGACCCTTCGTATTAAAATTTAAACCCTATTACGGGCGAGACGATTCAAATGATATACGCAAAAGAAAATCACTTATATCGTGAATTTTTCATGATTCAGTTATCAACGAGATTTGGTAATGAGAATCTTTTGCGCGCGCTGAATGTAAAAGATGCTGTAGCTATGTACTAAGTAAAATTGGGCTTTAAAACACCGATAATATTCGGTGTTGCAGATTTAACCCATCGGGTACATGAAACTTTGCTATTTTGTCTTTAATATGGGTTTTCAGACACACGATTGGTAATTGATCCCTAGATAGAAAAGAATATATAAAAAACTGTGTTTTGCAAACATTTCCATACTGACCTCTTTAAAAAACTCAAAAGCGGTTCTTTTCAGGTATTCAGTCTTCGAATAACTACATTTTTCATAGTAGACATATATTATTAAACGATTACTGCAAAATATAAAACTTACCAAGGCTTGGAACAGCATCTAATAACTTTAATTAAATTAGTACAAAGATTGTGTCACCGTAATAACAGATATTAATCCTGCTGTTGCATGTCGAGTAGCGATTAGCGAGCGTGTGTCGCAGTTTGATTTTAACTATCCTCCAGCAAATATTATTTAGAAATTCTGGGTGCGCCGTAATTATAATGTTTTGATTTAGTTAGAGGAGCCCTCGTTTGCAAGTAAAATGTTTTATAACAAAGTTATGTATAGTAAAACGCATTGAGAGCCAAATTAAAAATGGCTTCGGACTCATGTCCCCTGGTTAACCCTTCGGATGCCATCGGATTTTTTTTCACGCCCAGCAAGGGAAGACTACTACTACTACTAGTACTAGATTTTGAATTACAAATATTTGAAGTACTCGTGCACCCGCTTTCCTGGTTAGTATATAATAATAAGTCCTATTTATTATGTCTCCCCAAGCAAGGGGAGACACAGGTACTAAAATATCCCGATGACTCCACCAGGGAGTTGACCAAAGTTGTACACGGTTCCGAAGTCTGAAAAATCCGCCATTCGGAAGTCAAATCAAGTCTCGTTTTTAGGTTACGCAACCTAAAAGACTTGGCGCCTTTTGAGTACCTACGTCTTAAAGGGTGCCAACGTTATATTAAATACTGTCCATCTGTATGTATATTAAAGATACGGTCTTTTGAACTGTAACAGGTAGCCAGTTGATATCCAAAAATATGTGTTATTATGGCAGGTTACTAAAAATCTAATTAAAAATCTGCTAATAAAAAAAATAAGTATACTAGAAACCATTTTTAAATATTTTAATTTTCTTATCTTAGAATAAGAACCTAATATTTTCTAAGGTCAAACCTGGCGCAATTCAAGCGTGAGTTTGACCCATACGAAAGCTTTTTTTAAATGTACGAAGGGGAAGCGCTTGGCCTTCATCTCTCCTGGTTTCAAGATATAATAAGGGCAAAGGCTGCGCATATCACCCGGAATCCCCAACCGCCTGAGTAGCTGGCAATTTTACCTCTAAATGCCGAAATGGCGACATACTTAGGTAAGATGGTGGCGAGATACCACCAGGCGGACTAAAACAAAAGCCTATCACTTTTACCATGATTTACTAAAAAAATCTGCTCTTTAACACAACAATGACATAGCATACAACCCTTTCCAATCACACAAAACAATGAAAACGAACGATTCACAAAAGCCTTGTCACGAAGCCGCGCAAACTATGTACGATCCTAGTTTGGGCGGCGCTGAATCAAAATTCATAATACTCGTTAAAACTGATAGTTATCACACGACATGGGGGCTTTAATTTACGTAATAGATTTAAATGTTGGATTTTTATTAATATTTCATATCATTTGGGCGTGTTACTTGACCGTTAATGTTTTACTAGCTATTTAGTACGTATCTATCTAAATATATAAAAAATACCGTAAAACTGACAGACTGACTGACTGATGGCACTGAATACATGGCACAGCCCAAACAAGAGGTTACTTGCTACTTATTTTTTTTACGTTTGATTCCTTTATTGATGTAATGAGTGCATTTAGATCGGAATTTTTGAAAATTCGCACTCTAAAGCCTTCAAAATTTGTTTGCAAGTTCAGAATAACATGTTGCATATATCAATAACCACACATGATAGGTACCTACTTGTAAATTGATATGTAGATTGCCAAAAGGAAATTTACCTACACATACTTACTAACATGAGTCAAAATGTATATAGCTCATTATTGTTTAATTCAAATTAAATGATCGTTATATTTACATCATCTTTAGAACCTTGAAGTCTTTTTTATTTTTTTTACGACATAGAGACGAAATAAGCATGCTGAGATGCTTGATTTTAAGTGGAACTCTTGCCTATAACAAAGCCTTACTGCGTAGGTATTATGACCACAAAGAACTTGACCTACGCTGCATTGCATTACGCCCGTCAAATGAGACATAAAGTTAAGCCCTGTGTGCCCGTAAATTCACCGGCAACCACACCCTTCAAACCGTAACACAGCCATGCTTGGCGGCTGAAATAGGTATAATTCTCCTTCGTCAAACTAAACTTTTGTTTTAGTAAGTTAGTGGTCACGAACAAAAGACAAAAAAATATCCTTGCAAGTACTTTGTAGCATACTATGGGTCAAACATTAAATCACAATAATCTCAACATCGGATCCGCGCCCACGGAGTATTTTATTAATTACTACGTTATCACGAAATATTAACGTTATGTCCTATATTTGCATATCGTGTTGATATTAGGGCGCGGCAAACGACACTGCCTGAGTTAAAAGTTTTAAGCTTCCATAAAACAAACTCTTATCAAGCTCATATCTCAGTTGGTAGTAACTCTGCTTTCTGCGCTGTAGGCTCTGGGTTCGATTCCCACCCAGGACAAGCATTTATGTGATGAATATAGATGATTGTTCTGTACCAGACACAGAACAAACATCTATATTCATCACATAAATGCTGTTGTATCATATAGTACCTACGTATGTATCTACAAAAAATATTTAAGTATTCTATCCGTGATCTAGTTTCCTATATTACAAGCTATGCTTAGTTTGGGGCCAATATTTATTATTATTTATTAATTATAAAATTGGTTTACAAAACCAAACACGTATTTCTTCACTGCACGGGAGAGCCAGTGTATTCAGGAAAGGTTAAACTCATCCTTGGTCTGGTCAAGAGCTAGATAATCGTAGAGGACAAGAGCTGAATCATAATTCATAAAATGCATGTCTAAGCTACGGGTACATATGCGTTGTGATCTTACTAGCTGCTGCCACTCGAATAAAAACTAATCAATTTACGTCTGGTCTGGAAAAGTAATTGTGCAAAGTTTTTCCGTGTTGTAACTCTGGCGTAAGGTTTTTTTCAAACATCCAAAAACACTTTCGTATTTTATTATTCGTGGTATAATTTATACTAGCTTTGTCACCGTGGTTGCCAGCATGAAATCAGTTTGAGATTGTAAGAGTAATTCAGTAAAAAAACGATATACAATATTATACCACTCTCGTCAGTATTTTCATTCAAAAATCACATAAAAATAATGATATACCTGAGAAGGCTTCAAATAAATGAATTTTCTTTCTCTATTTTCTTTTCTTTATCAATCTCTTTATCCATATCCTTATCCCTTCACCCCACACAACCTAGTTAGAAATAAGATTTCAGCCTTATCATACCTAGAAACCATGTGAGATGAAAGCCAAAGCGTTTCCCCGTCGTTCAATAAAAAAAATATCTTTTACCAATATTGAGAATGAACTTTCAGGGTGTCACTTTCCTGAAAGCCTTCTCAGGTACATCATTATTTTTATGTGATCTTTGAATGAAAATACTGACGAGAGTGATATAATTTTGTATATCGTTTTTTTACCTTTTCCTTTGTACATAGTTAGTTTAATTGTACTTTTTATTGAATAAATATATATATATATATATATATATATATATATATATATATATATATAAATAAAAAAAAAACCTTTACATATCAAGAAAATACATGGAAACACAACAAAACTTAATAGGTAACATAAATAAAAACACGATCACAAAAGTACTTAGTGATTAACCTTAGTGACAAATAAACTAGGAGATGGTAGGGGTATAATCTTTAGAGGAGAGATACCTCGCTTCTAAGGTCTTCACAAGCTCTCTGACTGTCTATCAGAAACTTAATTTTAAACCTGAAACTTTCAATGCCCTGGAATTCTCATATAGGCGGTGGAATATTATTCCAGCATTTTGAAGCAGCGTATCGAAAACTCCCTCTAGCCGCCGAGCGGTGATGCTGTGTCGAAAGCTGCTTCGAGCATTTACGCAGAGATCTGTATTTAAAGAGGGGTTGGGATACTAATGTGAGTGTAGGTCATTACCTACTCATATACACTCCTCATTAGGAGTGTGACTCTAAGACTCAATATCAATCCCTGCACAAAAAAAAACTGATCACCAATTCCGGACGGAGCTCATCAATTTAGAATTGTTGCTATGGCGACAGAATTATGTCAGATGGTGGTAGCCAGTTGAACTTGAACAAAGTCGTACCACCAACCATTGACCACCAATAGTTTTGGAGATTATCTCCTACCTACAAACTTTACCACGTTATTACATTAGTGGAGTTATGTAAATAATAAAATACCAATAATGAAACAACAAAAGGTATTTTCTCCGCTTTCGCTTACATATTGAACCAGGATAAAATATTTGATGTGAATTCGGGCGTACCTTACCTACCCATCGAATTACGAATAGGTACGAGTGTCCACGCCACCGTTACTTTTAATGATTTAGATAGAGCCTTGCCTTTACTTATTAAATTCATCATAATCATTACATCATCCCTTAAACCACCTCTGTTGAACTATGGCGTTTTGGAGCCATCTCTATCCATCGACTTATCGCGTCCGCCGCTATGTCGTCGAACTTTCGAGACTTTTTTCTTCTTTATTCTCACCTTTCTTCTTTATTCTCTATGCTCTTCCCCTTCTTATTTATTCTCCTTCTTCATTACTTCATCTTTCTTATTTTAGTATATCTTATTGTACCTGCATTGTAATAATAATCATTATTTTTTCTGATTTTCATGAACGTGCATCTTTCATAAATATTAAACGACTTGCCTAGTATAACACCCATTGTTATAATGTAGTTTAATAAATAAATCCGAATCTAAATTTGAAATCTATCCCAAATATGTTCGATTTAGGTACCAGACCTATTTATTTATTGACATTCTAATCTATAAAGTGACGGAATAAACATCCATTGCTCTGTAACTGGTGCATTTCTAGTGGTGTTTTTCCAGATAATCTAAAGAAATACCAATTCACAAAACTGGAGACGGGAACAGTATTCATAATTACCGACCAATGTCGCTACTCCCAACGCTTTCGAAGATATTTGAAAAGATAATGAATAAACAGTTACTACAATTTCTAGAAAAACGCTAGAAGACGCTATTCAGCGTCTGGTCTAACACACTGTCAGACTAATGGATCTTAAGGACAAATGCTTGGAGATATTTTAAGACCTTGCGAAAGCATTTGATACTATTTCTGTTCCATTGTTGCTTTATAAGATGGAAAACATGGGCATTCGAGGTGTTGCACTTGAGCTTTTTAGAAGTTACCTTAATGGCAGACGTTAGTCAGTAAAAATCGATTCGGTAACTAGCAGTGCCGTACTGTTAGTTATGGCGTTCCCCAGGGAAGTGTCTTAGACACTGTTCCTCATCTACATTAATGGCCTCTGTAGTAAACAGTTGAAGAATGCAAAGATAATCACATTTGCTGATGACACTGTAATTCTTTTTAATGGGAAAACATGGCACAAAACAAGAAAAATTGCTGAAGAAGGATTTGCTGATGTTGTTAAATGGTTAGATCGTAATCTGCTTATACTAAACCTTAGCAAAACCAAATATGTAACATTTACGATGAGAAAAAAATCCCAGCCAAATACTAATATTTTTTCTATTAAAGTCCATTCTAAAACCTGCACCCAACGAATGACGTGTAATTTCTTTACCTTAGATAAAACTAAAAGCATTCAATATTTAGGTATTTTCATTGACCAAAACCTATCTTGGAATGATCACCTATGTCAATTGAACGGTCGAGTTCGTAAACTTATCTATATTTTTAAAAGTATAAGACACATTGGTGATCCAAAAATCATAAAATGTATATACTTTAGCCTTGGTCAATCAATTATTTCATTCGCTATTCTAGTATGGGGTGGAGCTGCCAAAACTCGGATGCTAAATCTTGAAATAGCACAAAGAGCTATTCTTAAAGTTATGCTCAATAAGCCCTTTTTATATCCAACAGTTGACTTGTATTAAGATGCAAAAGTTCTTACAGTCCGTCAATTATTTATAAGGTACCTAATTACATACCAACACAAGTTACCTAGTAACTCCAACCGACTAAATAGAAGACGAGATGATTTTATCTACAGTGCGAATAAATGTAGAACCACTTACGCTCAAAGATTCACTGCTTACTTAGGACCGCACGTTTATAATAAAGTTAACAGAATCTTGAATATAGCAATTGAGACTGCATACTCCTGTAAAATTAAGGTTGAGAACTATTTTCAATGCCTCAACTATAACGTTATAGAAGATCTCATTATTTCAGTAACATAGAATAAACAAGTAGTAATTAAACTGTACGTGTTTCTTATATTTTGTTGATATAACAAAATATAACTGTACATAAATAAATACTTTTTAAATAAATACTCATAAAACTAGATCCATTTATGTATTAGTAAGTACATATTACTATGTATAATTATTTATGATAACTATGTGTAAAGCTTAGATACCTTAACATAAACATAAAAATACATCTTATTAATCTCCTTATCCTTACTTATATATCTTATTTCAAGAATATTATTATGAAATAACCCTATTGTACATTTAAATACTTACGTACTTCTGAATGTTTTCTTTTTGATGGTTATTTTTAGTGTGTCTTATCTTCTTTAAGTTTCCAACTTTTACATATATTATAGGTATGCAATTATAGAGTTTAGAGCATTATATTGAGTGGAAGAGCACCGACACCCTGCTGTCATACAGTAAACACTATTGCAGAGGGAAGTCACTCGAACGTACTTTACAGCTCATAACTATTTATGCTAAATAATATGTAACCTATTAAATTTATTAAATTACGACACTCATGTTATTTTTGAATAAACGATACTTATACATACGGTACTTATTATTATTATTGCGTTATATTTCAAAAGCCTAAATCATTACGTATTCAAGCTTTTCAAATATAACACCTTCTTATACGATATTGATCTCTAATTCTGTCAAAGCGCGCCAATTTATATTATTTCTGAATAATTCGCTATTTTATTGGTGATAGTGTCAATATATAGTGTGATAGTGTATTGGTGGTCAAGCGTTTGACCACCAGCTCACTTGATAGAAATACGAGTAAAGATGGAGCGAGCACCTGTCTTCTTCTTCAACCTATAGCCATCCAATTCCGAGTGAAGGTCTGTGCACGCCGATTATTTGTTTATTTCAAAAAAATGCCGTCCTTCTCGGTCTAGTGCCCTCTGCATCCATACTCAGTCTCCAGGTCCCCACCTTGTCCAGATCATCGGTCCACCTTCTACGTTGTCTGCCCACATTTCTGTGACCAGTACGAGATCTCTTCCAAGGCCACACAAATTTTAAATTCACAAATGTTATAATGACACAAAAATTCACAACCCACGACGGGACTCGAACCCGCATCTTTTCCTAAAGCCTTTTAGTTTAAGTTTTAGTTTTTGGTTGGTGGTAGGATTTTTTTGAAGTCTAGCCTAGCTACCACCATCTTACCCTATTCTGTCGCCATAATAACAATTCTTAAAAAAATGTTGTGTTCCGGCATTTAGAGGTAAGATAGCCAGTTTCTCAGTTTGTTGAGGATTCCGGGTGAAGTGTGCCTCCACCTTCGGCCTTATCTCAAGGCCAAGGCGGTTCCCCGTCGTACAATCAATAAATAAAAGGCGGAAAAGGCCTAACTATCTGAGCCACGAGGGTCCTGAAGCCTGAATTCCGAATTGTTGTGTCATATTGATACTGAGCTTGAGCGCTGAAAAACAAATGATAAATTGTTATACAAGTAGAATTAAAACAGCATACCTAGAAGCAATCCCTACCAACCGAAGATTAAAGCACTGTTGACACGAACTTATACAGGACTACCGCAGAACATCAAACAGCAATTACGTGTGTCTGCATGTTTGTTCACGTGTATGTTTGTCTATAACAGTAACCGGGTTAGTAGACAATCGCGAGAGTCAATACTGGTCAGTAACTTGAACGGCATACATTGCACCTTTGCCGAAACTTAATAGGGCGACAAGGATTTGGGTTTCTGCTAGGAAAGTGTTTTTTATAGACAACCTAATACTGTGTGGTTAAAGCTTGGTGTGATAGTCCATATTTTAATGTATCACGACAAAATAAAAATACCGTCCAACCGAGTCGACCACGACCACGCATTTGGCCGGTTTATTGAAACATTTGCCATCAGAACACATTGTTTTATAAAAAAAACCCGAAAACGATGTACTTGTAGTTTTAGTAAAATTACTAGTTTTTTTCTTACAACATAAAATTATACAGTAAAAACGATTAAACATACAATATTGAAAAACTGCTATTGAAATAATAAAAAAAAAAACCTTAATGAAATACAAAATTTGTGTGCTAACTAGCAAATTGGGTAACTTGATATACACTACATAATGAAAACTAGAAAACATACGTTATACAAAAATCTGATACTTGGCTGAGCAATCCCAGAGATGACAGCAGTACTCCATACAAGACCGGACCTGAGCTTTGTAAAAACTTAAAAGCTGTCCCGGTGTGAAATACCGCCGAACCTTAGCAAGAATACTCAGCTTCATAGCAGCTAATTTGGCCTTAGACTCAATATGGGACCTAAAGTTCAAGTTCGATGAAAGTTCAACGCCTAAAAGAGTAAAACTATTATTGAACTGGAGCGAAGTGCCGTCTAAATAGGTACTGGATGAAATTGGCAAATTTTTCGCAGAGCGCTTGAGTCTTGGAAGCGTTAAACCGTACAAGATTTGCGTCCCCCCATTCAGACACAAAGTTAAGCTTGAGGGTCAAAATAAGTTTACTAAGCTAGCAAAATAAGTGACTTGATATTCCATTATCTGACCTAAAAACAAATAATCTGATATGTAAAACTCATAGTTACCCTACTAAAACTTGAATCGTTCAAGAGCTTGAGGAGCCAGGGTCTTAGCTGGGGTTATTGTTTGATTTTCTCTAATCAATCTGAGGACCACTTTGGGATCATTAATCAAATATGGGCAGGATGTGGGAACTTGCAGGTAATCAATTTAACTACTAAGTTGCAAGCTGTTCAGAAGCCTGAGATGTTTAATTAACATACGCTGTGAGAAATGTGTATTAATATTGAGATGAACATTTTTGTTTCTTTTGTCTTTCACCAGAAATAAAGTTTTATTTATATGAAAGTCTATCGAAGAAAGAACGATTTCTAATAAAGAATAATTGTACGCTAACGTAACCGTTATATTTTCATAGTAATAGGTTTAATTATTTATGTATGTCTTATATTTTACTAATGTATAATAAATTTATTACATTTATTCAATACATTAAACTAACTAAGTACAAAGGAATCAGTCAGATTACCTAAGGACCGTTACAAACGGCCTATAGGTAACTCAACTGTTCCAGACCGTATACTAAAATAATTTGATATCTCCTTGTTATGTTGGAAAATCCGGCACTCTATGTATGTATGTGGGCAATGTTTGTCACAGCATTACTCTCGAAAAAGTTATCTGATTTCTATGAAAACTTTATACGAAGAGATAAGGACAGTAATAGAACACGGTGCCATCTTGCCCGATACAAATATAAACTTGTAATATGGAAACTAAATTGTAGATTGAGTACTTATTTACTTTTATTCCTGTAAATACACACATTAAACATAAATAACAGCGCAGAAATCAGAGATTCTACCAACTTAGCTGTGAGGCTTGTCAAATTTCGTATTTAATTGTTGATTTTCACAAAAGTCACCCTATTAACTTTAACCAAAATAAAATTAAAGTTGTCAGCCATAAAGAATGCAAATGAAAGGAACTTGATCAAAACTCGCCCGATACAACTATGGTTTAACATTTACATAAAATAACACTCAGGATTCCCTCCTGTCTTAAACTTTATTAGAAGATATCTTCGCGATAACTCCGCAAAATATAAATAAAATGACAATAGAATAATTACCTAACACAAACAGGGGTATCTTAACCCTTTCTCAGGCAATACTTGGAATATAGGCCTTACTGCGTTCGAAATTGGACATGTTCTGTTAAAGTCGCTTGTATGGCAACATTGAAGCACAGCCAGGGATAAAGGAGTTTCAACTCTGGGTGATCTGGATGTAGGGTTATATTTTGCGAAATAAAGTTGCATATATGCAAGTAAGATAGGATTTCTGTGTAGCAATAAACTCTTGTTATGTTAATAAAGATACGCGAGTTATTTTGTAGCAGGAAGGAAATCTATACCTAATCGATGATTTGGTTTCAAACGTAACGATAAGTCATATTGCTTAAGATGCCTGGGACTTTGTTTCCGTTATCCTCTGGGAATATCCCAGAATATCAAAACTAATCCTTATAGCATCAGCTATATGCCAGTGAAAGTCCAGTCAAAATAGGTTCAGCCATTTCAAAGATTAGCCGGAACAAACAGACCGATAGACAGGCAAAAAAATAATATTTTTTCAAAGACATGACATGCATTATGCCTGTTATTTGGACATTACAAACCGACACTACTTTTCTATTTATTTGTAAGATGATAAGATAGATATAGAATTAGATTGTATTTTTTTTTATTACCGACGTTTGAACACAATCTCTATTTTATTTTAATATATGACGGGAAAGATCATGGGCTTTATCTCACCTGGTTTCAAATTATGATATGGCCGGTGGAAGCGCACTTTACCCGGACTTTTACCTCAGGGGAAGCTACGAAGTAGCACGCTGGTCTGAAAGACCACCTACTAACTTTCGCCTTGAAGATGCTTATATTGAAATAAAAAAATAAATCTGTACTGACGACTCACGAAGGGACAAAATGCTAGTTATGGTTTTATTCCTATTATTATGTGTAAACGTTACACAGAATAATAGAATTTTATGATTATGGGTAGTATAGAAAACGATTGTACTAAAACGTGTAAGAATTTGGAAAAAACATTGTTTCCTTATCTCACAAATATCTATACAGAATTTCCAACATGATAAGGAATAAAAATTCAAACTAAAACTTTTTATAATGCTTTGAAGTTTTTGCAGTCTTCTACAAACATTTTGCAATATTCCAGTAATCTTTATAAAGAGTGGTTCAAAAGTACTCGCAAATCAAGACGCAAAGCTGTCTTAACCCCAGCAGTGGCCACAGATAAATATTTGTACACAACTGGTCAACCCGACCCCATAGCGCTAGGCAAATGTTGACGGACTCTGGGAGAGCTAGAAACGCTCGTTTAGCACCGGACAGTCAACTACCTGGTCGAGTAAACTTGATTTTTAGAGTTTCGTACGCAAAGGGTGCCAACGGGATCTCAGCCTCCGCTATACGAGCGTCCGTCCGTTTGTCTGTCATCGGGCTGTATCTCACGAACCATAAAAGCTTAACGGTTAACAGAGGATTGTGTTCATAATATTAAATATTAACCTACAATGTGAATAAAATATAATATTAAATTAATGCATTTTATTATATTATTACATAGGTATTAATATAAAACGTACATGAAACGTGATATATTGTCTTAAAATGTGGGTCGAAACTTGTATCTCGGTTTGTTTAATATGAAATGCAAACTCACCAGATAAAGGTATTATTACCTTATGTTAAGTCATATTTATATGTATTCTTAGTTGTAAGGTATATATTTCTATGGGCCGTAGTATAAGTTTTATAACATCTTGAACTTTTGTATTGTTGCCTGAATTAAACGATGATTATTACTATTATTATTATTTCTATGTATTATCTTTTTTAATTTTTTTGGGATCGCTAGTTAATCGCAGTTAAATATCAAATACATATTTTATTTATATTACAGAAACATATAAACTTAAAGTGAGAAACGATGATGCCTGCATTAGTTATGCATTAAAAAAGTTATGATACGACAGCAGTACCTAAGCATGGGGTTGTAGAAGAAGAAGCGAGTAGCTGGCATGATGTAAACGCGCGCTATCCGGTAATGATGTCCTATTGACTGCACCGGACTGGCATTGAAAGAAACGTCTTCCGGTCAGTGTAAACACGGACTAATAGCTACCATTCAAGTATTGCGCTTCGGCGTTGAATAGCCGGGTTTATAGCTTGTGAGGGAGGGAATCTCTTCTAGACTCGCAATGAAAGAAAAATGATTTGAAGAGATACAGCCCTTTTGTCTTACAAATAAACTAGTAGTTCAGCCTGAACTTAGATCCCGTGATGTATTTGCTTTTTGTTTGGTTAGTTTAATAACTACGGTAAAAGTGTGCTTTTATTACACCTAAATCTAAGCACTAATTTTCTTCATTTCTCTTTACTCACCTGAGTGTTCGAGGCTCTCTCTCGTTGCTAACTCTCATTATTTTCAAAGCCAAAACAAAAGCAAAGCACTATATGTATTAATGACTTGCCAGATTCAACTGACCGTGAGAAAATACTATTTGCTGATGATACCTCTATAATTATCAAATGTTCTGACATAGGTAAATTTGAAAATGACATTCATAATACTGTTGTTGACATTATATCATGGTTAAATAATAATAATTTAAAGGTTAACACTGATAAAACTAAATTAATGCAATTCCATTCATATAGGCGGCCTCCAATCAATCTTAACATATTGAATGTCAAGTAACCAGAAAATAGAAGAGGTTAATGCGTTTAAATTCTTAGGTATCCTAGATAAAAATGTTAATTGGAAATTACGAATTGACAAAGTTTGCTCTAAGCTCGGTAGATACGCGTATGTAAAGGAAAGGCTACGTGAAATAGCCTCAATACAAGTGGCTCTCAATGCCTATTACGATTACGCCGAACCAACGGCTCTTCAATACGGTCTCTTATTATGGGGAAATAGTGTAGATACTGACAAAGCTTTCAGAGCACTGAAAAAATGTGTTCGTTCACTCTGTGGCGCTCATTTTTTAGAACCATGTAGGCCACTTTTTAGAAAATATAGAATATTGACTCTTATTGACCCTGTCTAAACATAAAACAAGTGGCAGATTTTGTTTTTAATATTTCCGAATTATTAAAAAAAAATAAAGAATTCCGCACTACAGAGATACTACGAATAACAATATTTATATTCCGAAATATAAATTAACTATGACACAAAATCAAGCATTTTACATGTGTATTTAACAGGTTGCCAAATGAAATAAAAAATTTAAAAGGAGATTTGTTTTGTGGTAAATTAAAAAAATGGCTAACCGATAGATATTTACTCAATCAATGAATATCTAAATTATAGGGAAACATTATACTAGATAAGATTATTGATATAAGACTACAACTAATATTTGCATGCCAACAATTGTGGTAGGACATACTATGGATATGGATAATATGCATATACCTGTCGTACCTATTACCTTTTTTCATCTTCAATTTCAACTCGTGATGGATAGAAATCAATTTAAAGTTCCACCGCCTGTCTGAATGCACAGATAAGCAAGCTCGAGAAACCACAGCCATTATTACAGCGTAATATCGCTGTGTTTGCCAGCGTATTGACTCTAACTTGGCCGCGCATATTGGACAAGTTGCATGCTCAATGTTGGGTCTAACTCGGCTGTGCGTATATTAACCTCTCCTAACTTGTCAAATTTCTATGAAAATCTATCGGTTGGTCATTTTTAAAGGGCCAAGCCTCCTCTGTTTGTCGGTTCGACCGTCCATCTATCTGTCATTGTTGGTTGTTTGTTGGTGGTAGAATTTTGTTTATGTCCACCTGGCTAGCTGCCTCTATACTAGGTATGGCCTAACACCATACTCGTAGCTCGCCCTGAACTGAGATCTCGTGATGTCTAGTTTGTGACAGAGATCGTTTCTCAAAAAGAACGTAATTAACAAACGATAAAAATGTGTTTCATTACACCTTTCTCACCTTACTTAAGCCTTTTATCTCGAACTCTCTTTATTCACCTGAGTGTTCGAGGCTCTCTCTTGTTGCTAACGTAATGCATCCTTACTAACATGAAACAATGGAAAGGCGTTTTGAAAAGTGCTCTCAAAACTGTTGCCTTAGTAGTTGTGTTTTAAAAATCTACCCCTCCAGCCCACGGATATCGTAAAGTCAATCAAAAAGGCATCGGCTTTTTTCTTTGTGCAAAACAAAACTTTTACTGTGAGCTCCAATGTGTATGCTTAGCGTGGTGGCTATAATGGCCGTAACGTACCGTATTAAGTGAATAACAATAGATAAAATAGACCAGTTTTGAAATTTCAAATACCCTCTCTTGTCTTACAAGACCTGATGATCATCCTTTGCCCTCTCTATCCCTATTTCATGTTTTAACACATTTTTAAGACTTCAATTTTATTTGCCCCTTTTGCAACCCTTAATATAAATACAGGGGTGATTTCAGCAAATCAAAAGAAAGTTAATAACCCCTTAACGCGCCCCTTTATTACAAAAACCACCCAAAAGTAAAATATATATTTTATGAATGTGCAGCCGATACTCGTTCAAATGACACCCCACAAGTCAAAAATCATGTCGTCTCACTTAACACCCCTATTTCTTAAAAACTACCCTAGTGTCAAAAAATCCTCAAACAGATTGATGAGTATTAATATAATCCATGCATGTTCAAAATATTGAATTGATCAAATCAACGATTCAAAAGATATGGGTGAAAAATTGTATTTCTTTTTACCGTAATATCTCAAAAACTACCTCATTTATCAAAAATCCTCCGCGTCTATCAAATTATATTCACGTTTTCTCTGTTCTATTTAAATTTCATGAAAATCGAATAATCCGTTCGAGAGTTATGCCGTCACAAACGTTGCCACATACATACATACATATATATACAGTGCCGGATTTCCCAACTTAACTGAGAGATCTCGTTCGCTTCGCTCACTCGATCAATTATCTAAGTCTGTCGTCATAACAACAATCTTAAATTGATGTGCTCCGACATTTAGAGGTCAGATAGCCAGTTCCTCAGACCGTTGAGAATTCCGGGTGAAGTGCGCTTCCACCTTCGGCTTTATCATTACTTGAAGCCAGGTGAGATGAAGAGAAGAAGGCGAGGCGCCACCCCGTTGTACAATTAAAAAAAAGTTTCCAGAGTGTGTCTATTGACGCTACAAATAATACAAATAAAAAAAACCCGGGATCCCTATCCCATATACCATATTTTTTGCTTGAATGTGGATCGGAACCTTCATTGTACGTGTTTTGACTTGAATAGTTTATTTGTATTCGACATTTCGTGAACCACCGTCTAATATTTTAAGAGAAAAAAGTACATTAAGATCAGAAAATTGTTTCAACCTAAAACGATTGATGTCCCATTGCGATGGTTCAAAGCCATTAGTTAGTTTCCCCCGAATGGTTTCTCATGTAACACCTGAATGCCTGGGACAGAATTCGCTCCAGATAGTATCATAAACAGATTGGAAATATTTTAATCTAATCTATGTCTATTAGTAACGTTTCTTAAGATTATTTATATGTTTACAATACAAATTAATAATGTTAGGTTGTAAACATTTGTGTGATGAATATAGATGTTGGTTCTGTTTGGGTGGTTGTAATTGTATGATAATGTTTTAACAAAAAAAAAATCAAGTAGTTGCTTGGTTTGTGGTAGATGGCGCTGTCTGAAATTAATGTAATGTATTTATTTATTATAAACTACCTTTACAAATTTAATACATTTTAGATTTTAAACAGTAAAAAATAAAGATTATCACCGAACTTAGTCGAAACTTTTGCTTAAAATTGTGAATTATCGCCGTAGATAAATATGAGTTTATTTTATTGTAACACCTTGCGACTCAAAAGTGGCAAAGTTTGGAACATTAATAGCGAAAGTAGCGTCTTCCTGACTTGTTGGGATTAATAAAATGCTGCCACACTTCTTAATTAATAGCACTTCTCAAAGAAAACAATATCATTTTATTAGCATAAACTTTAAAGAAGGCAACACACTCGCCAAACGTAAACGGAATTAGGTCAGTAGTATCAGGAAAATTAAAATTACTAGTAAAGTACTTTTTCTTCTTCAAGGATTCTCCTCTGACCACTACTCAGAGCGTATATCTGATACAAATGCCTGAAACATCAGAACCTAGGGAAAGAAGGCGGTAGACTTGACTTTTCAAAATGATCCTCAACGTTTTTTACGAAATAAACAAGTCACAAAGACTTTGACTTTGACTTTGACTTTGACTTTGACTTTGACTTTGACTTTGACTTTGACTTTGACTTTGACTTTGACTTTGACTTTGACTTTGACTTTGACTTTGACTTTGACTTTGACTTTGACTTTGACTTTGACTTTGACTTTGACTTTGACTTTGACTTTGACTTTGACTTTGACTTTGACTTTGACTTTGACTTTGACTTTGACTTTGACTTTGACTTTGACTTTGACTTTGACTTTGACTTTGACTTTGACTTTGACTTTGACTTTGACTTTGACTTTGACTTTGACTTTGACTTTGACTTTGACTTTGACTTTGACTTTGACTTTGACTTTGACTTTGACTTTGACTTTGACTTTGACTTTGACTTTGACTTTGACTTTGACTTTGACTTTGACTTTGACTTTGACTTTGACTTTGACTTTGACTTTGACTTTGACTTTGTGAGATGAATAGCATTAAAACTAGGCGAGAATATACACAAATACAGTGTGTATGCTCCTTGTGCTATTCCAACACCCAACTGTAAATAAACCGATGACAGTAAAGCAAAGTTCACGACTTTAGGCCGTTTCAGTTTAAACTTTTTTGTTGACTGCTGACGACTCCGCCCTACTAACTCACAGCTAATCTTTGACCTTGTGTCGTACCAACTGGCTGCTAATCTGCGGCAGGTTCTTTACTAGATGTTGGATAATCTGTGGTATAAATTGATACATGGTGCCGTTAGGGACACTTGGTCGTTACCTCTACTTCATTTATTGCTTCGTATAATTTTGTTGGGAATTACTTTTGAAATGGGAGAGATGATTTGTCCGTTTTGTTACGGCCTACTTTGAATCATAAACTCAACATTTATTTTAGAATTGTAGACACATAAGGAGAATAAGGACACAAGGATTATAGGTGCGTTACGAAGAGTTGGCACGTAGCAGTGGCAGAAAGGAATTAAAATGAACACCATATGGGGTTCAAAATGGGGTTAAAAGTTAAAAGTGAAATATTTGCATATCTCTGAAACCACACATGGCATTTTAAAATGTGTGCATATAGCCCATATGAAATAAGCAATGGGGTTAATACATTTATATTACATAATATGATTTACTTTTGTGATTGTTCTAAATCCCAGTCTATCCTTCCTTGCGCCTATTTCAAAAACCATTACGCGGACGAAGACGCAGGTAAAATCAAGCAATACCTACATTGAAATGCCTTTCTAGGTGTATATGTTCTCGTGTCTAAGGCCTAAGGTTTTACAGCCTGGACCAACTTACGTGCCATTCAGAGCCCATAGCCAACAATGATGCCATAGGTATTCCAACTTTTCACTTCAGCCTCCCAACGGATATCCTCCATTACGACTAATGAATTTAGATCCTCACTACACGTTAGAATGTGGCCAATAGCGCCACATAATTAAGAGAACGGGGTTACAGCAAAAATCCATCTGGAAGTTGTCGCTTTAGGGCCGAGCTGACGCAGCGCGTGTCTTATACGTGACTTGGATGTGGTAATTAATTAATGAAAATACTTCATTAAACACATAGCTAGCTTTAATAAGCCTCATAGTTCAGTTGGTAGTAACTCTGCCTTCTGCGCTGTGGGTTCTTTTCCCACCCAGGACAAACATTTGTGTGATGAATTCAGATGTTTGTTCTGTGTTTGGGTGTTGTATCATATAGTACGTATGTATTTACAAAGTAATTAAGTATTTTATCCGTAATCTAGTTCCCATATTACAAGCTATGCTTAGTTTGGGGCTAGATGGCGCTATTATATTAATTATATTTATAGCTTAAAAACTCGATAAAATAGATATTTGTGGCACAAGTGAGAGCTTTGTTACAAGAAAAGTAAATCACTTAAAATATGTAAGAATTTTAGGTTTAATTTTCTTGCACTATTTAGTCAATCTTAAAAAGGCAGCTGGGTCATGTAGGTCTGTCTATTCAAGATATTTATTGTACGACGAGAATGTCCCTGACCTTCATCTCACCTGGTTACAATTTGAGATAAGGCCGAAAGTGGTAGCGCACTTCACCCGGAATCCTCAACAGTCCGAGGAAGGTCGCTTCACCATCCTACAATAAAAAAAAACCGCACCCATTGTAATATCACATGAAATTAATTTCACACAGCGCCATCTAGCCCCAAGCTAAGCTAAGCTTGTGTCATGGAAACTAGATTACGCACAGACGGCAGAGCTAACTGACGTCATCATTTCTGTTGTTCAAGGAGGCCAAAGCACCATGACAATGAAAAATGAAAATGATATATCACAGAATGGCCACTACAATACCATAATAGGCCTATAGTGGCTATTCTGCGACGATACCATTGACTTAGTGAAGCGATTGGTTCAAGATTGAATGAATTTGAGAACAATCTCTGTTGTACACCAAACACAAATTTTACTAATTTCAAACTGACAATTTTAAAACTAAAGTTAAAGATCGCCCATTAAAATGGACGGTCTTATCGCTTGAAAGAGATCAATTTCAGATAACCTTAGGAGGATATTACGAGCACGGCTTATGGTAGGGTAGAACGGTGCACAACGTCAAAGAGAATAAATAAATATTTCCAACCACTTACTAAACCACTGTACTTTTCTAGTTATGCTACTATATTTATAGAATTATTTATAATCAAATAAGTTTAGTAGAATCGAGGCTCTGTTTTCGGCTAAGAACCGTCACCTCCGATGCTAGTAGCTCCGCTCGGCAAGGTGCGGACACATTAGCCCCGTCAACGCATCGCGCCCGCGAAACAATAATGAGCAGAGATTTCCCCAACGTGCCCTTGCCCTACGAATTCAGATAAAGTTATCAAATTTTCAAAACTCTAACACATTACGTGAGCGCGCCTAATTATAATTGCAGGGATTGGTGAGTGGTATTTGTTGTGGGGACTTGGCTTTGAGATGTTTGATTTTTGAGACGTTAGAGAAGAGAATATAAATTAACAAATATTTTTTAAAATACACAGCGCCATCTAACCACAAAAAAGCGAAGCTTGAATCAATGACAACAGCTTGCCGAGGCGGTCACAGCTTAAGAATCAACCTCTCCAAATCAGGCCATAGATGATAATGGAGAAGGGCAGCTGCTTCCCTCTATGTCCTCAATTATTTACAACTTTACTGCGACCAACCCGCCTAAAAAGTGTAATGATTGTGGCAAAGCCCTCCAGCTTTGCAGGAGGCTCTGTCGAGCAGTGGACACTAATGTGACACATTTAAAAACACTTTACGTCATTAATAACTCATAAAAGTAAACCCTTATGTACTCTTACTCGAAAAATCTGATTACATGTTAAATGATGTTTTATTCGGTCTCTATTTAAATTAATGCTACTAAATTTAATTTACCCAAAAACTCAAATCTACAAATTCCATTAGTAGAATCTGAAATTTTATTCAAATAAGTGAGAAACTCGAATTAATCTATATCACGATTTAAAATAAAAGCTCTCCAAAGACTTAATATAAAATAATAGAAAAACTTATAAATATTCAAGAAGTTAAACCTTTAGCGACTGACGGATTCGTTTTTACTTATTCCACAGAAAATCTGCTTAAAATCCGTATTAAAAGAATCACTCTGAATTTATTTGGAGCACGGCTTGAGGTATAAGTTGGTGGCGGTTGTTCGAAAATAACGATATCCTGGAAAAAAAATGTGCGTGATTGAGTTATATGCATCCAAACACCCAAGCATGCAAAACTTTCACATAATAGCTGTAGGTTATGGGTTCCACTCCCACCCAGGACAATCATTTGTTTGTTGAATATAGATGTTTGTTCTGTGTAGGGTGTTTTATTGTGTGATAAGTATGTATTAACAAAAAAATAAAACAGTAACCTAGTTCTCATTTTAAAAGCTATGCTTAGTTTGGGGCTAGATGGCGCTGTGTGAAATTAATGTCCTGTAATATATATATATATATTTTTTTATTAATATAAAGTAGTTGAGTTACCTATAGACCGTTTGTAACGGTCCTTACGTAATCTGACTGATTCCTTTGTACATAGTTAGGTTAGTTGTACATCTTATTGAATAAAGATCTTTTAATATTAAATGGGTAGGAGATCGGTAGGTTTTAAGCATGTATTAAATTTTCGAAATTAATGTACATTGCGCATACTTTCTCATACCTTACCTTATCTACATAACTTTGCTTCTAATCGATATGACCGCTCAATGCAAATATGTACATATTTTAAGTTATTTTGTTTATACAACTTCCAAGGTTTTTGGGGGCGAGGGGGTTAGACCATAATCCACCACGCTGGTCTAGTGTACGTTAGTTGATGAATGTCTTACCAGAGTTGATCTCGAGAGTGGTGGGAGACTGCGAAGGATTGAGTTGGTTGGAGGGTCTTAGGTGGGGCCTTTACTCAGTGGGATGAAATCGTCTATTACTAACCGACCAACCAGACTGTCCATCTAGTTTTTTTTTCCTAACCGTCAAACCAGTTAGTTATTTTTTATTTCTTAAGCGACCATCTAGGCTAAAAAAAAACAATATTTGTTTTTTCTTTTTTTATTTATTTTTAATAAATCAAAACGCTAAAGCGTGTGCCTTTTACTGTGATTTCGAGTGTTCTCCTTATCTGTGCAATGGCCACGATCCGGAGTGGTTACCCTTTGGATGTTGTCATTGCGAATGATTTTAAATGTAAAAATTATTCAAATCCAAACGGATAAGACGCGGCGGTCGAATAGTTACCGTCTTCAAATCGCAGACATTTTTGAGGAATCAACCGCGAACTCTAACGAGTGTTTGTGAAGCCTGAATTTATCTACATTTCAAAATGTTCAACGGTTATTTGCGACAAATTAATTTTGCCATTCACCAAAATGAAGGAAACAAAATCAATTGTCGTTTGTAACATTTTTCAGAATAGTTTCGAGATGTCAAATCTAACCGCCTGTTTGGAATAACCAGCCACTAGAAAAGAGAAAGGCAAGAGCCTCGGACTAGTTAGTTTACAGGACAGTGACTAAAAGGTAGGTATAACTTGAATAACATTAGTATGTTTTCAGTTTTCACACATATAGGGCGTATACGTCCACCGTAGCACATGTACCTCCCCCAATCGACGCTGCAAATAACAAACCTAGCCTCCTCCATCCATCGAAAGGAATGACCACGTTTTAATGCAAATCGGAGTGTGAGTAGACACACTCCGTTTCGCAATAAAAAGTGGTCACCAGACGAGAGTTGGGGGTTTTGATATCGTGATGCTTATCATAAGGACTTTGATAATCGCAATGAAGATGAAGGTTTTTAACAAGGTGGAATGCGTCCTGTCAATATTAGCAAGACAGTTGACAACTAACCAACCAACCAAGTGAAAGAAAAGTTTGGTAAATATGAAATGATAATTCAAAATAATATTTTCTTGCTGGTTATTTGCAATATCACATGCTGATATTGCAAAGCCTGTTAATACGAATTTTATGGCGGAGTACCGACTTTAAAAATACGTTGTTAGGTTTTAAAACCCAGAAACACCTTCCATAATGTACGACTCGATAATTCGAAGATAAAAAGTCTTCGAATTATCAATTCGTACATTATTGTTTGTGCCTTTATTTCACATTGTTTGCTGACAAAATAGATTTCGGTGCCGACCAAAACCTCTTTTAAAATTTAATTAAAAACATCTAATTCGATGAAATGGTAGTAAATACCAAAGGGTTTCCATATGAATCAAAGCAGAAAATCTCGTTTCTTAACTCATCTTATTTAACTTTTAATTATATTGAATTGTAATTTGATTTTACAGCGGAAATAAAAATATACACTACGAAAATTTCAACCGGTTCATGAGATGTATGTCCGCTGACAGACAGACGAACAGACAGCGAAGGCTTAGCAATAGTTCCGTTAGCACCTTTTGGGTACGGAGCCCTAAAAATGAAGCTTTCGCCATTCCGTGGGTCCTTAGGCTCTCTCCACATGAAGCGCGTTAATTAACTGTGAAAATGCCATCACCGAGCGTTCTCGAGTGAAGTCGCGTGCACTGTCTTGTTGTCCCACTATTTCAGGAGTGTCACCAATTAGTGTCAACAATGCTATGGATTTTTTCACTTGAACCTCGAATGCTGGTAGATGTATAATATAAGCTTTAACTCCTAGACTTGCATTGGGTCAACACTCCGCTCGCGCGTCAAAAAAAGTGGGAGTTGAAGAGTAGAAGAAGAAGAAGCAAAGAAAAAAGAAGAAAGAAGCTTCCTCTCCCATTTTTTATATTTGATAAGGCCGAAGGTGGAGGCGCACTTCACCCGAAATCCTCGACAAACTGAGGAACCGGCTATCTTACCTCTGAATGCCGAAACACATTTTTTTTTAAGAATTGTTATTATGGCGGTAGAATTAGGTAAGATGGTGGTAGCTAGCCAGGCGGACTTAAACAAAATCCTACCACCAACCAAAACAAGCTCAATATTGCTCGCACTGGGGATCGAACCCGGGACCTCTGGATCTGAAACCGGTGGGTTGAACCACTAGACCACAGAGGCGGTTAAACATCTTACCAGAAGAAGGGCAGCAGCTTCCTACTGTGTATTACCTACACCGTTACCGCAATCATCAATCCACCTGCCAAGCGTGGTGATTATGGTAAAAGCCTCCAGCTTTGGAGAAAGCTCTGTCCAGACAGTGGACACTTATGGTCTGTCGATGTGATCTACTTTAAAAAGTTATACATGAATTCAACACCAAACAGAAATCACCAACTCGCCTGTGAATTCGCTTCCGCCTTCGGCATAATCTGAAACCTAGATGAAGGCCAATCGCTTCCCCGTCATACAATATGAAAAAAATAAAAAGAGTTAAGTTTTAAGTTCTAAAATAAAAAATCTTGATATATGTGAATTTGCATTATTGTATGTAACAATTGCAACAACCGTACTACTAATACAGTCGAGTTTTGCCGCAAGTCGTACGTACATGAAATGTTCATCTGCCTACTGGCCGGGCGTTACAAGCTTATAGCTGTAATGCATGATTATACGCGCTCTGTGTGGTGGAGCCATTATTTAGTGAGCCTCCAGCGCGAATGATTCCGTCGATTATATGCCAAGGAGTTGATAAAACCGGATGAAACTGATTTAAACATTCCTATACGATTTTTTTTTTTAATATAGTATAATAAGTTTACCGTGAAAAATCTAGAAGCATATCGTATAGGTACTTGGTATTAGTTTACTTAGGTAACGTTGTACTTGGGTACTTGGGTAGGTGCTTATATTACGTCAAAAATTTTACCATATTATTAAACAATGACTAATTATTATTGTTTTATCAATTAAGACATCGAATACATTTTAAATGTTCTCCAGGCAATTTGGTCTCTATATGAAAGGAAGAAGGAGAAAATTAATAAACTATTTGTAAAAAACAAACTACTATTTTTGGCATAAATCTAAGCTTAAACCAAAACCCTAACCCACTATAGAATATACATATTAAATCAGTACGTACAATAGTTATATTAGCAATATATCTAAAACTGAGGACGCTGTCACAAACCAATGGTGTCTTTTTTATAATTATATTTTTTTGTAAAGCTGATTACTTTATTAATTGATTTAGGAAGTCCAACAGCTTTATAAAACTTAATTACTAATTAATTATTTAATTTATTAAATAATCTTATCTAGGTTATCAGAAAAGCCAATTAGCGGTCCTCGCGAATGGTAACAGAGTGCATGATAGAATTCGCGCAAATAAACATTTACGAAATTCAGCTTAAGTACATTACTCAAGTGTCTACCTCTATCTATACTTAAGACTAAGTGATCAAATATCTAAAAATATTATTTATTACTACTACTATTATTACTACTAGCCTACAGTTAGGTATTACCTAAAAAACTAAATTTAACTTAAACATAATTGATTACCTGCCTATCTCTACCACAGAATAAATGGCAGTTCATTCCTACCAAATCGAAGAATTAATAGACATAATTAAACACAATAAATACCTAGATCTCCTGTGTAGCAAGGAGTATTTGCCTCGAATCATGTAGTTACATTGTCACACTACCGTACTCATTTGTCACACCAACTCCCCTCTACCTTTCCGTCCTCGCTAATAATCCTGTTTGACACGTACCAATTTTGCGTTCATTTGATATTAAAGGCTTTTCAGGAGTGCGATAGTGTCATCACCTATTCAGCTAAATAGCTGCCAAGTGGGAGTTCTACTCGCCTGGTTGGTGATTACATGTCCTAGAATGGTTTTCGACTCCAGATTTTAGTTCGCGATTATGTGTGTGCTCAGTGCTTTCGTTGTTTAGGTAATATACATATTAGAATCTGTATGAATATGTTTTTAAAATGAGTACCAATGAAACTTCTTCTGTCACCAAGCTCAATATACTGAAAGACTGAAAAGGTTGATTCAACCTACCTATTTTAACAAGCCTCATAGCTCAGTTGGTAGTAACTCTGCCTTCTGCGCTGTGGGTTCGATTCCCATTTGTGTGATGAAATGTTTGTTCTGTGTTTGGGTGTTGTATCATATAATACGTAGGTATGTGTTTACAAAAAGTATTTAAGTATTGTATCCGTATTCTGGTCTTCTAAAATATTACAAGCTATGCTTAGTTTGGGGCTAGATGGCGCTGTGTAAAATTAGTGTCCTGTCATGTATTATTTATTTATGAATATGTTTTTAAGATGAGTTACCAATGAAACTTTTTCTGCCACCAAGCTCAACAAGATTCAACCTTTTTCAACATTTATTACGGTTAATATAGCACCTACTTATATTATTTGTTGAGTTAAATAAACTTAAATTGTTATCTGTAAATGGTAAATTTAACCAAACCCAGTTAAGTTTTATTGGCATGTTTTAAAATGGTACGTTTAACTTGTTAACACAGGTTATCTACAACACCAATTGATAATTCAAGGTTGTTATTATAGCTTTCATTATTTGATTTATATACGACCTACCCAATACGCTGCTACCCTTATTTTTATAAAAATCTTTTTTGAAAGGTTTGTTCAAAGCTGAGCATGTCACCTTGTAGGAGCACAAAAAAAAAACATAGGAAACTTCGTACGTAACTTGGTTCTACTGGGAAAAATAATTTTAAACAAAGAAAATAAATTCAAAATTTTATAAAAATAGCCTATTTACATATGCTAAGTTCTAAATTGTAAAGTTCATACAGATTCCAGTTTCCTCCGATGTTGGATAAGCAGAAATCTGTTACAGCATCCTGCCAGAAAAGGGTCCTGGTTGAAGCTGCTTCCTTCTTATGAGAGGAATCTCATTCTGGGGTACAATCTACAGCCTATTGGTCTACCCGGAGTATGCGGAATTGAATGAAAATACTTTTATTGCACAACTTAAAAATACAACTGGATAGCTTAAAAAAATATATAAACAATGGGTGGTCTTATCGCTAAGGAGCGTTTTCTTCAAGACAACCTTTGGATGGAGATGATTTCATGGCTATAGAGGTGGTTGGTATAATACATTATAAGTAAAGCTATGCTACAAATATACACGCTACTTATATTATATAAATACCTACATATTTTACACTATGTACCTACATACTATACTACACAATAAACAAATATAACTATATAAATATTTACTCATATGGATTATAATTATAATACATTTTCATGATAAAACATATGAAACGGTACAGAAAACAGCAAATACTTGTGGCGACGAAGGGTGAGATAGCTTTTTTTAGTAGTTTCCGCTGAATTTACAATCTGGTGGTAGGACCTGCAAAGGCCTGGATAGCTACCACCTTTCAGAGCCAAGCAGTTCGGTGTTTACTTTTGGTACGCAGGAAAGTCAGTACCTTCTGGCTCGCTTCTAAATACCCAATCCAATAGTGCAAGTTCTAAGGTCGAGGTCGAGGTTAACTAAGGTAAAATTTCATGTAAAAACTTGACCTTTACAACATCCTGGAGGGGTCGATTTTCGCATCCGTTATGGCAAACTTATTTGTGCAAGAGTAGTAGAGCTCCTTGTGGAAGGGCTCGTCCGGGTAAGAACTACCACCATACCTATTTCGGCTGTGCCGGTTTGACCGAATAACCGGTAAAATTACGGGCACGCGAAGTTTAACACTTTTATATGTAATGCTACATAGGTCATATTCTTTGTGGATGTGACCAGCGCAGTATGGCTTTTTTAAAGACAATACATGCACTTAACATCAGGTAGGTGCTTGCTTGTTCCGTCTCTAAGTTTTATAAAAAAAAACAGTGGCACTGATGCACACCGGGAGTGCCGACAGAAGTGAAGAAGTTTGTCATCTATTGGTGGAGGCAGTCTTCGAACGGTCCTTACGATCGTTAAGATAACGTGACAATGTTAAAGTAATCAAATGCGTCAAAAGTGGTGTCGCGAGTTCAATGGATTTTACCATCTCAAAAAATGCCCAATGCGCTCAGTTTTTACTTAAAAAAACCTTAAATTTTAATACTTTCCTCAGATCGCTCTCATTTCATGCAGCAAAGAATTAATTTTAAAAAATAAATCAAAGTGAGAGCATAAGCGGATTTCAGGGCAGTGTTACATAGATTGCCCTGAAAAAACATAATACTCAGTTCCATCTCGTCAAAGTACCTGCAGAAACATTTTTAATTCCATCTGAACGGAAATTTGAACCCAAAAATGGAGCACTATTGCCCATTAAAAGAAAACCTTTGTTTTTTAAATCGAATTGCTACATTTAATGCGAGTTTTCGCATCTCGATAAAAATTCAATCTTGCTTTTCACACCGCTGGGCGTTAACCCTTCAGTAGTGCGTTGAAGGCCGATACAGCTGAAAAGGGTTAAGATTGCGTCGATAAACAAAAAGGCAAAAAAAGTTAAATTAACTTCTAGCTAAGAAACGAAGGCGCGGAAAATTATGTATATCCGGAGATTGGGAGATAGGTGGGTGTGACAGGTGACGATTTTAGTGTGACAACTTGTTTTAAATTGCATTTATACTGACTCACTATCGATATCATATTTATAATTTCCCTAGTAATCTAGTACTCTAGTACTCTGTAAAATTTTTACAAAATATGATACAACAATACGGATACAAAATACGATAATCTGGTGAATGATTCTAATTGCGATAAACACATACAAACTTGGATTGAGGGTATTATCGCAATTTTCAGATTATTTAAGATAGTGAAGCGATTGGTTTAGTAGACTTAGGCCCGTAAGCTTATTCTAGGAAATCTCCAACTAAGCTAAATAACAGGTTTGTTTCGACAATTTTCCCTATCCCTACGTTTTAGCGGACCTAAGGCTGATGGTCGCGGGAACTTAAATGGAAATAAATACCAGTTATTTTGCATCGACGCGCTTTCCCGTGGTACAAAAAAATAAAAAAACTGTTTTGATGCAGATACGTATGCGATAGAGAAATTTTATAGTCCATCTTTTAGAATACTAAATACGAGTGTATCCTCTCTATACAACACTCAGCCAATGATCAACAAAGAAAGAAATCAAGGCACAATACAACGACATTCTTCTAGTTAACTCCCCATTATAATTTACTCCTGATTGGGATCAAGTGAAATTAAGAAAAAATAAAGAACAAAGGATTCGAGTTATTGTCTTTTTATCGTGGGCTTGATTTAACAAACAACCCTCCCTTTGCATTGTTGATTAAGGAGCCTTTGAACCGATAGAAAGAATAGATGATATCTATTCCCAAGAAAGAATTGTAATGGAATGAAAAAGCCAAAGAACTGACCTGAAAAATTTGATGAAACCTAGCGATTGGACGTTAGAATCTAACCTTAAAAGATAGGGAGCAAAATCGTGAAAAGTCGCCATCTTGTAACCGTTTTTTTTATATAAATGGAGCGGCATTTTATGGAGACTTGCCTGGGCAAGGGTGGGTTCTACGCTGGAGTAAACCTTTCCATAAAATGCCCGTTAGCTCTATGTTTTGAAGGTGATGGAGTCGCGTACGTGGAAAACGAATGCTGGCAGGTGATTTCAAATGTATGCAGTGCGCAGTATAAATTGTTTTTGGTACACTTAGTCTCAATAAGTGGAACATAAACCAAATGTGGATGATAATTATAATAATAGCTGTGCGTTTGAAAGTTATGTGAAAAAACGATCAAGGCGGAATAACGGAGATTCTGAAATGAAATGAAATGAAATACATTTATTTGGCAATACACACAAAAATTAAAAATAACAACAATAACAACATCATTTTAGAATACTTAGTGCAGCACAGCCAAAGGGGCCCAGACTCAGCTTAATGCTGCCACGCACAAGCTAGGTGTTTAAAGGTAATGTTCAAAAGTTGACGCAGTTCCGAACTAGATGTCGCGACTAAAAGTAGACCGATCCTAGATCGCGCAATCGATGCGTTTTGTAGTTTTCGTATAGTATAAGGAATATTTTTATAAATAAACTCACTTAGTACAAGGCCGTTGTTTGCATTAACACCCCTTACCTCTTACATCTAACCTACCTATGTTATAGTACAGTATATAGTTATGCACTAAGCGTGCCAGCGCTGGTTTTCAGTCTGAGCCGGAGTGATGGAGGGTGTTGTTGCACAACCAAGCACCAAACACTCACACACAAGCCTTATTAGCAAACAAAAATAAAAAAAATACAGAGAACAACGTATATAACTAACTACAATTAAAACGCTAAAATGTTCTGCTAAAACATGTCCTCATATCAACAAGTTGAAAGTTGAAACACTTAAATCCAACAAGAAAATTTAAAACTTCTCAGTTTTACGAGACAAAAGCTTTGAAATGTGTGATAAATTCGTGGTATAATCTTTATATATTTAGAGTCACAAAAAAAAATGATATTTACAATTAATTTGACTATACATGTGTACAAGGGAGGCAGTAATGTTACCAAGGACCATTACAAACTAGAAATATATAGAAATGGTTCACTCAACTTCCAGACCAGTAACAGACGGAAGCGTGCCCAAGACACCGACTGAAATTTAGAATTGGCTAATACCTTAATTATATACCCATATTTTTACACAATTTTTTTTTTGTATCTTCCCCTCTTTTCATTTGCACCCATAAATGAAATGATACAACACTTCCAAAATTTAAAAAACTTCATATGTCATTAAAAAATTACTAACCGATATAATTAGGTTCCATGAGTATGGTACTAACCTTACTTCCACATCGCTGGCAGGTTCAGGGGTGAAAATTCATCACAAAAACCAAACCTTCCAGCAGTAGTCAGTTAAAATAGAGTTAAAAGGCAACTTTTTTTTTTATACAACTAGTAGACGGGTAGCATGTAGTACACCTGATGTTAAGTGCGTCTCATGCCTATAACAATGCTTTAGTGCGTAGGTCACATCCACAAAGAACATAGCCTACACGGCACTGCACTGCGCCCGTCAACATGAGGCATAAAGATGTTAAGCCTCCCGTGCCCGTAATTTCACCGGCAACCATACCCTTCAAAACGGAACACAGCAATGCTGCTTGGCGGCTGAAATAGGTATGGTGGTAGTACTTCCCCGGACGAGCCCGTTCACAGGGGGCTCTACTACTTATACCTTCTGTATAAGCTTACTCCTTCATAGACCTCATAGATACCTTCGCAAATTTCCGAGATTAAAAACTGTAAAAACCATATTTTAAAAATAAATAATCATCCTTCTTGGAGGAAACTCATGTTTTACAGTGGGCTTTTAACATATGCTTATGGTCTTTGTCTCTCGGTTTAATTAATCCCAAGCCCGCAAGATTTTATTTCCATCTACCATTACAAATAAAGAGCAACCCTCTTCGATCGGCCATCTTGTTTTATTGACACTCTAAGTTTAGTAGTTGTTAACGCGACCCTGCATTGGCGGGCTTTATGCTGTATTACTAAACAAAAAGGTTATAAAATAGACAATAAAATACGGTTAGCTATTTGAAACATTTACAAACATACTAGTTTTTGTGCATCTGAAAAAATATTTATACTAGGTATCCTAAACGGAGCATCAACAGAACACTAAGCTTAGTTCATTAGATGATTTAATTTAAATGGTCAGCTAATCAAATTTATCGTTTACTTAAGGAGGTTTTGATCAGCTCTCAAGTGTTTTTTTGTCAGCAAAGTGAATTATAAAGCAAGGTGTTTTTTGGTGCAAAAATCGAATCATAAGAATCCGAAGCTATTTAAATAACTTTTAAGTTGATATAACTTTTGAAACTATCATGGTTGTGTATGTTCGGTCCGGGATTTTATTATCTGTGGTCCGGGTGTGCTTAAAACGTAGTCTCACTAATTCGCGATATACCTAGACTAATCGAGAGGTTTACCTCTCGATTACGCACTAAGACTTTTATGTAAATAACATTTACCTACGGGATATTTACCGTGATATGTTGGTGAATGTGAAGCTGATTATTCTTGCTCACCGATTATAAAAAAGTATTTTTTTTATAATCGTTCGTATTTTTTTATAATCAGTATATTGATACTCAGCTTGAGGCTAGCAAAGATTCACTGTATACTGTGATCTATCCTAGTGTTTGAAATTACACTCAAAATCACTAGCGAAAAATTTCCAACATTTGTACATTTTGTAACCAAGTACAATCACTTGAAATACAAAAATTTGGTTAGTTAGTATTTTTCTATTTTCGGTATCTGTTTATGATATCATAAGAAGTTTAGCTTAGTTAGGTAACTTGTGTTCCAGATCATGAGACGGAAGCGTGCCAGATACTGGCTGCATTGCCACGCTGAATTTAAATGATCATTGTCAAAAATATGCTTTCAATTATTGATATAAGCCTTCCATAGACCGGTAAGTCATAGGTTTACTAACAATGACGCAGCATGACAAGAAAACAACAAAAACAAGGGTAAGATACGGGTTGTAAACCATGGGTCCATGGGTAGGCTTACAGTCCTGATATCTTAACGATTGCTGAACTGATGGACTGACCTGTCACAGGGAGGGACTCTAGGACAAAAATTAATGCCTATTTGCTTTTCTTCTTGTGCGCTGGTCGCGATTAATAGGAACAGGCAGTAGATAGACTTTTCAAAATGATCCTTTCCGAAGCCTGTTTGTATGAAGCATGTATGTTACGGGTCCTTTTTACCCGGCTAGTGCGAAGCAAAGAGGAGGGTTATGTGTTTAACCGGTATGTATGTTTGTATATGAGTATGTATGTTTGTATATGGGTATGTATGTTCATAGCTTCCCTCAAATCTTCTAAATACTTGTTACAATTTGACAAATTAGGTAAAACAATACCATATAGAAATTAAATTCTAACAGCAGTGTTAAATGTTAAATGGATGTTGTATCATAATAAAGGACGTATGTATTAAAAAGTTAAGTATTCTATCCGTAATCTAGTTCCCTTATTACAAGCTATGCATAGGGGCTAGATAGCGCTGTGTGAAATGTTCTGTAACATTAAAAAAAATAAGCGATCATAAGCTTTAGAGCACAATATTTGACAATCCGCGCCGTACAGCACAAGTAATAGATATTCAGACTGACCATATTAAAGGACAAAGAACAAGACATTAATTTCACACATGACTGCGATTGATATTATGTATATTTATACACAAAAAACCCATATATAAGTATTATATCCGTAATCTAGTTTCCACACCCATGCAAGCTTTGCTTAGTTTGGGACTAGATGGCGCTGTGTTTTATTAATGTCTTGTAATAACAAATATTTTATTTGTTTATCAATAAGCACAGGTAAAATAACCACTTACATTAATAAAATATGGGACCGCATAAATATTTGCAAATTTATTTTAAAAATATTACTAATAAAACTTTAAAACATTTATTTTTATTGTACGACGGGTAAACACTTGGCCTTCATCTCACCTGGTAGCAAGTTGAGATAAGGTCGAAGGTGGAGGCGCACTTTACCCGGAATTCTCAACAAACTGAGGAATTGGCTATCTTACATCTGAATGCCGGAACACAACAATCTTAGAATTGTTATTATGGCGACAGAATTAGGTAAGATGGTGGTAGCTAGCCGGGCGGACTCAAACACAGTCCTACCACCAACCAAACCAAGCATAATATATTGTACTCCCCATGGGGATCGAGCCCGGGACCTCCGGATCTGAAATCGGTGGCTTGAACCACTAGACCACAGAGGTGGTTAAATTAATATCATCAAAATTAATTATAATAAAATAAAACATGAATTAGCAAAGCTTTCATTCGTGATTCTCGCAAAACCTCAGGCATACCAACTTAAATGAATACCTATGTTATTATACAAATCGATTCAATTTAGAACTGAATACGTCCCGTCCCATACAACCCAATTGGCCGGACACTACACAATTTAATTGCGATTCGGCATCGTGTCCTTTATCTGAGACATTGGCGGTGAAACGTGCCCTTTGATGAGTCTCAAGTTAAATGGATTTTGGGATGACTGCGATTGATATGTTGTTATCATTCAATTCTATTCAATTTAGTTTACAACAGAAATAAATAAATATTACAGGACATTCATTTCACACACAGCTAGCCCCAAACTAAGCATAGCCTGTAATACGAGAACTAGATTACGGATAGAATACGTTTCATTTTTGTAAATACATAAGTACTATATAATTTGTATATTTTACAACCATTGTAATCAGTAGACAATGAAACCGAAGGACCCAACCGCCCGTATCGTTCGCACAAAGCGACAGACAACTAATTAACAGTTTTAAAATGCTTAAAAACAAATAAGTAACTCACGTTAAGCCTTCGAACGACAGGTGCCCGCATACAACTTTAACCCTTCCTTCGTGGGTCATTACGGGCCAAAGAGTAACGTACAGAGTGGCTACATCAAATGTATGCCAAATACTTTCGCTAGCATGGACAAATAATACAATACTCCTTTAGCGTATAAACGATCTGAACTAATATTATCGTCATAGAAACAGTTCTAATTGTTTTGTTATGGCATTTAGAGGTAACAAAGCCAGTTGAGGTTACCGATTTTGTTGCTCGAGGTAGACCACTAGGAGGTAGATTCCACTAGGAGGCAGATTCCACTGGGATGTAGATTCCACTAGGAGGTAGATTCCACTAGGAGGTAGATTCCACTAGGAGATGGATTACACAAGGAGGTAGATTCCACTAGAGGTAGATGCCACGAAGATAAAGATTCCTCTATGAGTTAGATTCCACTAGAAAGTAGATTTCACATGAAGGTAGATTCCACAAGGAGGTAGATTTTACAAGGAGGTAGATTCCACCTATGTTATGTGCGTTCAAGAAATAGACTGACAGACAGCCCAATATATAAAAAAATGTCGCATCTATCCCTTACTCTGTTATGGTTCAACCCCACCGGTCATCTTAATCAACCCTTCAAAGGACAATCGTTCCACTTGACCCTCGGGAGGGCCGAACTAATTATTGTTATAAGCTATTATTAGTGTATTAGTACCTCCAATATTTATGTTTTCATTGGGAACTGCAAGTTTTGGGGTATAACCGATGATTTGGTAACGAGTTTTTGATTCAATTAGGGGTATGAGTTACATTGATATATTAATATTGTGCAACTTTCGAAATTATAGCAGAGTATATGTGCCCATGGCGTTCAATCAATGATACAAAATAATATCACTAGGTAGGTATTTATTTATTTATTTATTTGAGCGTTAAATTTCAGATGATTACATAGTAGTTACTTATTTCAAGATTATCTATTTGCTCTTGCCTATGACAAAGCCTTACTGCATAGGTCACATCCACAAAGAAAATAGTCTACACGGCACTGCATTGCAAGTGTTAAGCCTCACGTACCCCTAATTTCACCGGCAACCATACCCTTCAAACAGAAACACAGAATTGTTGCTTGGCGGCTGAAATAGGTATGGTGGTAGTAATTTTCCGGACGAGCCCTTTCACTAGGGGCTTCTACTACTCTTAATCTACATCTAAACTTTACCACTTTTAATCAGTGTCAACGACCAATCGATTAATCAATTGCAAGAACGAAGCCTTATGCGTTGGAGCGACTAAATTCGCTCAATCCTGGATCCAGCGTGAGCGATGCAGACGCATTCGCAGATCAGACAAATTTGTTTTGTCCACCTCTGTGGTTTAGTGGTTCGCCTACCGGTATCTGACATCTCTCCGGAGGTCCCGGTTTCGATCCCCAGGGGAAAAACAACATTCTGCTTCATTTGGTTGGTGGTAGAACTTTGTTTAAGTCCGCCCGGTTGTACGACCATCTTACCTTATTTTGCTGCAAAAAAAACAATTCATAAATTGTAGTCTTCCGACATTTGGAGGTAAGATGGCCAGTTCCTCAGTTTATTGAGGATTCCGGGTTAAGTGCGTTTCCACCTTCGGCCTTATCATAACTTGAAAATCAGTTGAGATGAAGGTCAAGTAGTTCCTTTCAATGTCCGCTAACCAAACGTTAGTAAATAAGCGCCCTATACGAAAACGAAAAAAGTTTCAGTTAGCTGTCAGAAACTCATACTACTTAAACAGGTAAACGAAATTGTATCATATTCTTTATAAAAGTCGGTTTTCTTTTTAGTTTTTAAAACGTGATTATTATATACAAGCCTCATAGCTCGGTTGGTAGTAACTCTGTCTTCTGCGCAGTAGGCTGTGGGTTTGATTCCCACCCAGGACAAACATTTGTGTGATGAATACATATGTTTGTTCTATGTGGGTGTTGTATCATATAGTATGTATGTATTTACAAAAAGTATTTGAAGTATCCGTTATCTAGTTCCCATATTACAAGCTATGCTTAGTTTGGGGCTAGATGGCGCTGTGTAAAATTAGTGTCCTGTAATATTTATTCATTTATTATTTAATATTTATTATTTATATTGTTTGAATCTATTTTTTCATATAATTTTCAAAATGAAAACAGGAATAGCGCACTCCATCACATCTTAACCCAAAACAAAGCCTGTATTTTCATTAAAAGCCCACAGAAGTCCACAATGAGCCCCGGACAATACTACGAGTGGATCAGACAAACTAATTTATTTGTTCCCTCCATCGCGTTTTATCTATCTTCCTTTCGCCTTAAAGGATAAAAATAATTACAAGATAAAAGATATTTCCTACGCGCGCTTTTTTCATTTTTTTTCGACGTTCTTTTCGTTTTGTCCGAGACGCGATCTGTCGTCTGCTCTCATTGTGTTATCCATCGGAGGAGACAGACTAATATGGATACGATATCCCTAATAGTCTGTTTCCGCCTTGGCAATTTAATAGGCTGGATATTCAGCAAGGCGTACTCACACACTGAGAGTACCGTTTACTTCGATAATTATTTAGAAAATTATTACTAGTGTCGACATTTGTGTTTATTCATTTATTTAACACTTTCTTGTACAAATATAAAAATATTGCACAAATGGTGAGCATAATGCCAAGGCATTTTCTAACTGCTAACCAACTTGGCAGAAAACATTACAATAACAATGGCGTACTAACTTATATAGGAAAACTTAAAAAGACAACCGTATAAAAATGATTAATATATATTTATATTTTATTACATACTACTTAACTACTCATATAAATACATATTTTATATGAATCTACAAATACTGACACATAAATATGATATATATAAATATTAACCTATCTAAAATTATAATAATGTCCGTCGTTAAGAGAAAAATAATAAAAATTAAGATAATATACAATTTGAGAATAAAGATAATATAAACCGGTGAAACTCATAGATGACCTGTTAAATGTTCACGAGTCCGTTTTTTAAAGCAATCTTTGGAATCGACATTTTTATTTCGAATGGAAGATTGTTCCAGAGCCTACAAGCAGTAACAGTAAAAGAATTATCATGAAAAGACGATGAATGCATAAGACGATGAAAAGCCAGAATAAAATTATCAGCTGACCAGAGATTAAGATAATGGAAGTGTTAACAGTCGTGTATCCATAGCATGACAACAATAAATGTTAAGGAAAAGAAAAGTTTTTTTTTAATTTGACACGTAAGTAGGTAAATTCATTATCATAAAAGTATATGGGTGAAACAACACAAACACCAAGAAATACAGACAAAACAACATATTGACAAGAAACATTTCACTATTTATTTATTTATTGTACGACGGGTAAGCACTTGGCCTTCATCTCACCTGGTAACAAGTTGAGATAAGGCCGAAGGTGGAGGCGCACTTCACCCGGAATCCTCAACAAACTGAGGAACTGGCTATCTTACCTCTGAATGCCGGAACACAACAATTTTAGAATTGTTATTATGGCGACAGAATTAGGTAAGATGGTGGTAGCTAGCCAGGCGGACTTAAACAAAGTCCTACCACCAACCAAACCAAGCACAATATATTGTACTCCCCATGGGAATCGAACCCGGGACCTCTGGATCTGAAATCGGTGGCTTGAACCACTAGACCACAGAGGCGGTTAAACTAGACAACAAACTACCGTCTGTTTTCCAAACCAGCAAATTAAATTCAAAATAACGCTGATCGCACATTAAAACCAAAGATATACTCCAAGGCTTTAACTAACGAAAGAGTACAACTAATAAACATACATACATACAGATATATAATTAAGCACAAACAAATAATAAACATAATAGGCTTATGAATTGGCACATATAATTTTGTGGTACTTTCGAGTTTTTATTCCTCATGAAACTTTAAACCTTACTTGCTATGATTATTACTCGTGATAAGGCGTATGGTAACTATTTCATGAGATGTTTTACATTAGTTACCATTTTTCTCAGCAAGTATGTTAAGGCTGCTTGACATGCATTTTGGATTGCACTGATTGAAGATTTTGATTGAAGTGCACGCACTCGGAATCCTCAACAGACTGAGGAATTTATGACAAATTCTACCATTGCTTTCTCTGAGACACTATATCGGGGAGTACATTTGTAAGGTGTTTGGTGATTATCCTCTAGTCGCCTCTTACGACATACTTTACATAGTAATTAGAATAGGCTCACATATTCTCTGCAAGACCCACCAGGGTTAAGGTGGTCGCACTTTTTGCTAATTAGGTATGTCCACACTAAGTATAACGTAATGTTTTAATTCAATTCTTGGTCCATACTAATTAACCCGTTCCAGGACTCTTTGCGAACACAATAATAATAAGCAAACGAACACCGCTGGAGGGTTGATGTGCTATGGAATTAAATTGTATATATATAAAAGTATTGTTTGGCTTTGGATTATTGGGAAAAAATTGTTATTATTTTATGCCGAACCTTTTCTTACAATATCAACACAGTTTTGTTTTTCACAATTCTAATTGTTTTTTTTTTGTTGTATGACGGGGAAGCCTTTGGCATACATCTTACCTGGTTACAAGTTAAGATAAGGCCGAAGATGGAGGCCCACTTCACTCGGAATCCTCATCAAAGTGAGTGACTGACTATTTTACCTATAAATGCCGGAACACAACAATTTTTGAATTGTTGTTATGGCATAAAATAAAACTTACCTCCTTAGGTAATCTGACTGATTCGTTTGTACATAGTTAGTTTAATTGTACTTTTTATTGAATAAATGAATAGATTCATTGATATGATACACACCATCAAGATTAAGGACAATGAAACTTCAAATCAAACCATAAGGAACCAAGTAGAGCAACTGTGTGAAAGCTTATACAGCGCTCTTGCGTTAAGAATTAATAAATAAATAAATATTACAGGACTTTTTTTTTTACACAGCGCCATCTAGCCCCGAACTAAGCATAGCTTGTAATATGGGAACTAGATTACGGATAGAATACTTTTTGTAAATACATACGTACTATATGATAACAACACCCAAACACAGAACAAACATCTATATTCATCACACAAATGTTTGTCCTGTGTGGGAATCGAACCCACAGCCTACAGCGCAGAGGGCAGAGTTGCTACTAACTGAGCTATGAGGCTTGTTAAAAAATTGGTACCTACTTACTCGTCACTTGATATTGCATGGTTAGTATAGTAACTATCTTACGTCACGTATAGTAAACTACTTGAATCCTGTGGTAGGCGCACCACACATTTACGTAGAAACGGTTAGCCGCAGTAGATAAAATTGTCATTATCATCTTAAATGGCATGTTTTTTTTTATCGTTCGGTATAATATGTATTGGTATAATATCTCCTATTAAATCTTAACAGTATTTATTTTATTAATATGTATGTATGCTAATGAAATAAGTATGTATTATTTAATATGTTTTTAACCTAATGTTTAGGCATAACTATTGCATTGAATTTTTGTATATACCTACGTATTTGACTAATTATTTTGTTGTGCGCCTATATGTCCATATTTACACCAGTTACGTCCATTGAGGCATCCATGTCCATCCAGCCTTTGAAGCTGTCTGTAAGATATCGCTTTTGTCAAAAAGACCGCCCATTATGCATTATTTACTGTCATTTTAACTAAACAACATTATATATTAAAATAAAGAATATTGTATTGTATTGTATCAATACATTTATAATATCACAGGACATCAATTTCACACAGCATTATTCAGTCCCAAGCTAAGCAAACAGATATATAAGCCATTCAATTCAGTTTGTAAAAAAAAAGTACAAGAAAGATTTATATTTTTTCAATAAAACCTCTGAAAATCTTTTTAATCGCTTGATTCCCTGACCGTCATAAAAATGTCGTCCAATCACATCAGCCGATCGGCGTTCGAAGAGCGGAACCGCACGGGTATTGGTTATCGATTGGTTTCCGATCAGCCAATGAACGGCGACCGACACGCCTGGCACATACGCCTACATAGTATCGAAGATGTGTGATGAGGTGGAACATTTATATAGGTTTTATTGGTTCACTTCAGTTCATTATGAAAGCTTTATATTGTTCCGGCATTAAGAGGTAAGCTAGTTTCTCAGTTTGTTGAGGATTCCTGGTGAAGTGCGCTTCCATCTGCGGCCTTATCTTAATGAGATGAAGGCCAAACGCTTCCCCGTCGTTAAATAAAGAAAAAGCTATCTACTGTATAATACTTATTTGCTTGGAAAGATAGGACATCTAAATTTTGGATGTCCTAATTACCTTCAACTCATAGTTGAAGGTAATATTCGCAATACCTGACACATTGTGTATGAAATTAGGTACTTGGTTTTAAGGTTCAATATCTGCTAGATTTGAAATTTTAATGTTTTGAATAAGATTGAGGTAAAAATGCCATGTTAGCCAAAGAAATTATATGCAGAAAAAAATACAGGACCCAAAACATTTTTTAGTTTCTTTGCTATTAACTTTACAACTCAAGTACATTATGTACTATATAGGTTGTTACTTAAAAGATAAAAATATTGTATCTTGTTGAGCTCTGTTCTCCGCACTAGGTAGAAGTAAAAATATGTTCGCGATTATATTTTATTCTACGGCGAGTTAACAGAGATTAAAAACACAGAATCGTTCAAAATCATACGAAACCAAGTCTAAGCCTCATTACAACCATAAAATAAAAAAGGATGGTCTTAATGAGGCTCAGACTAGGATAAGCATGATTTTGTACGATTTATTTAATTAATTCACTTTAATCGATATTTTAAAGTTACTTCACGATGAAGATGATGACTGACAGATAACAAACGTGATGTCAATTTGGTTTGTAAAATATAAAAAAATGTGATTTGGTATCTTTACAAGGATGCCTGGAAGATAATACTTACATTGTAACTCCGCATTGGATTTATACACTGTATCATTTAATAAATAATAAATATTACAGGACATAATTGTCACATAGCGCCATCTAGCCCCGAACTAAGAAAACCTTGTAATATGGGAACTTGATTATGAATAAAATACATATACACCTTTTTTTGCTAATACCTACATAACATACAACACCCAAACACAGAACAAACATCTGTAATCTTCACTCACATGTTTGGCCCGTGTCGGAATTGAACTCACAACCTACAGCGCAGAAGCCAGCTACCAACTGAGCTGTGAGGCTTGTCAAATGTCAAATATCAAATGTTTATATAGTTCGCAGTAATATCTGTGTCGATAAAGTTATTCATTCATTGAAGGATTTATCGAAATATTTCCATACTTACCATCGGGTCGCAGTTTCTTTCATAGCGATATCTCGACGCAAAAGGTCAACCGCCTCGTAAAAGACCGATAGTCGATTGGACATGCGCGAGGTGAAGTTTTTTCCACCGGGCGTGGCCAGTCGATATCGATAATGACGCCTTGTGTATCGATAGGCGTGGTTATCGATATTGGGTCACAGTATTGGGTAACTTTGCGTCTTTCGAACGATTCTCGTTGGAAACTTTCGCCTTTGTTTCAAACTTTTGTTACTGTTGCCAGCTTAAACTTACATATACGCAAGAAGTACCTATTTGTGTCTAAAAAGTTCGGTAAATGTACTAGTTTTTCGTTGCACCTTTGCCTGCGTGGCTTTTTCAGGCAATTTGACATAATCACCTCCATTGGCAGATGATTATGCGACGGCAGTGCTCATGTAAAGATGGACAGATAGAGAGGTAAAACTTTTTTGTGTAAACTTATAAAATACGCAGTTTTTTCCAACGGGCGTGGCCAGTCGATATCGATAATGATGCTTTGTGTATCGATAGGCGTGGTTATCGATATTGGGTCACAGTATTGGGTAACATTGCGTTCTTCGATTGCTCCTTGTTGGAAATTTTCGCCTTTGTTTCAAACCTTTGTTACCAGTTGCTAGCTTAAACTTACACATACGCAAGAAGTATTTATATCTAAAAAGTAAGCACACCTTTTTTAGTATTTGTGCAGCTTTGCCTGTGGTTTTTTAAAGTCATTTGCCATAATCACCTCCCGTGGCAGGTGAGTATGCTTAGCATTGCTTATGTTAAGATGAACAGATAGAAAGATATAACTTTATTGTGTATAACTTGTAAAATACAGATAAAATAAACATAATCTAAGCAACTCTGGTAAAACAATGGTCGAACTGACAGCGATCCCTTCATTGCAACCGTTGGATGGACACAGAAGAAAATAACTGTCAAAGATGGCGGTGCACAAACTAATACTGATATTGATCATAATGTGTTAACTATAAAAAAAAATACAATCATAGATGCAAAATATATCTACGAGTAGGAAATTCGATTATAATTAAATATTAATATGGACATTAATAACATAAAGCGCCATCTTTTCCCAGACTAATCAGAGCTTGTAATATGGGAACTGGAGATAATAAAATCATAGTACTCAAATAGATGCTACTGCCCCACACAGCTCAGTTGGTAGTAGCTCCTCCTTCTTCGCTATGGGTTGTAGATTCGATCCCCATCCAGGACAAACATTGGTATGATTAATATAGATGTTTGTTCTGCGTTTGGGTGTAAAATTGTATCAAAAGTATGCTAAAAGTTTATTTACGATTAACATACAATAAATATTATATAATATCTCTTATATTATATGTTATTTTTCTCCGAAATATAGTTCCCATATTAGGTTGGTTATCAGTTAGATGGCGTTGAATATTACATAAAATATCATGTAATAGTCTATTTTACCGAATAAAAAGGCAGCCTTAGTTGCCTTTTCAAAATCCACAAAACGATAAGCAGGCAATTCCTTGCCTTGCCACATGTAATATTTGAAGTAAAGTAGGTATTGAAGGCTTTACTCAATCAGGTCGCACTTCCCAATCGGTCAACTGCGCAGACTCGAACCAATACTCGATACTGATAGAGATACGTATGGGCGGACTGTTCTCTCTCTGGGCGGAGACCTTCGAAATAATACTTTTTGCTGTACTTTTTTATAGATTATTCGATTGCACAGAGTCATAAAGTTTTTAGATGTTTTTCGAATTTGATAATCTACAATCAATATTTCTTAATCCCTCGAATACTAGTAAGAAATGGAACTCCTTTCTGTCGTCTGTTTTTCCGCACCAGTACAAAGAGTCTTTGAATCCAGAGTAAATCAGTTCTTATTGGATAAGCGTACTTCATCTTAGGCCACATCTTTTTTAGTTTTTAATGTGAACAGCAGGTCTACCAATAAAAGAGATGGATTAGATTTTTTTTCTGGTAGACAAAAGTTCATAGCACGGAAATAAACACGCTGGAAGCCGATATATTTTTTGCTGCACGCAATAATTTCGAATAATCGAATAATAGTAATATTTTCGAAAGCGGTCACTCCTAATATGGTTTTTAGCATATGCGGTTGATAGCTGTGTTGTAATTGAATAGAATTTGCCAAGCCGATGTGGAGCGGGGAGTGTCCAGGAAGTATCCATCCTACTATAGCATGTTGCCAATAATTACGTTTTAAAAACTAAAAAGAAAACCGACTTCAATGGAGAATATGATAAAATTTCGTTTACCTGGATGCCGTATTTTTTCCAATTATTTTGATGACAGATGGACGGACAGACAGACAGACACCCAGACGCATGATCCTATGTGGGGTCCGTTTTTTCCTTACTTTTGAGGTAAACGATTTAAGTGTATTTGAAGAGTTCCCTCGATTTTTCCAGGATCCCATCATCAGAACCTGATCTGATGACGATGGGATCACCTGGGAAGTATACCGACCCTAAAAATTCCCAAATCACTTCAAGTGTGCATATAATATTTAAAGAGTTCCCTCGATTTCTCCAGGATTCCATCATCAAATTCTGACCTGATGACAATGGGACCACCTTTTCAAACAAAAAAAAGTATATTCCAAATAGATATGAACCGCCTCTGTGGTCTAGTGGATCAAGCCACCGAATTCAGATCCAGAGGTCCCGGGTTCGATTCCCATGGGGAGTACAATATATTGTGCTTGGTTTGGTTGGTGGTAGGACTTTGTTTAAGTCCGCCTGGCTAGCTACCACCATCTTACCTAATTCTGTCGCTATAATAACAATTCTAAAATTGTTGTGTTCCGGCATTCAGAGGTAAGATAGCCAGTTCCTCAGTTTGTTGAGGATTCCGGGTGAAGTGCGCCTCCACCTTCGGCCTTATCTCAACTTGTTACCAGGTGAGATGAAGGCCAAGTGCTTACCCGTCATACAAAAAAAAAAAAAATGCCTATATCTATTTGGAATATACTTTTTTTTGTGTCTTTGAGAAATCGGGGATCATACATATGAAAAAAACAAAACGTTGAATTGAGAACCTCCTCCTTTTTAAGTCGGTTTAAAAGCGCGGCAACTTTTGCCCACTCATTTAGTAATGAGGCGGTAAGACCATAAATATCACTTCCTTAACCCGTTTGGCGAACACAATTTTCATTTTAAGCCTCACGACACGTCTTTATTGTTATTTATATTATTAACTTAGTTTCTGCAGAGTTAAATGGATTCATTATAATCATTGCATTATATTTTAAAACATATTTTTATCTCTTAATAAAATTATTCTCTGTTGACTGATTTTAATAAAAAAATTGTCGTAAGTATTGGTAAGTTGGTGAAAAAATAATAATTATTAACCAATGTGCAATATATGGAGCAGAAACGTGGATACAAACGGACAGATCCAACAGTTTTAAATCAATCAGTGAGCTATGGAAAAGGGTTTTCTCCGAGTTGTATAGAATATGATCCGATAATAATATAATAATCAAGAACAGAAGTCACTGACATAGCCTTATGCGTACCTTATATTGGTTTTCACATAATCTCATGTAATAACTTAAAGATAAAAGATAAAAAAAATTTAAAGATAAAAATTTATTTATTCATAGAAAGAAAGATACAGCTGGTACATGTTTTATATATTCTATTGTAAAAATGTAATTGTATTCCCTCTACACTCTAGTCGCCTCTTATGACAGCTAATGGAGAATCATCTAAATCATAATTCGGAAACATTATAGCTACATTTTAAACAAGAACTCTTAGAAACCCTAAGGCTGTCATTTAAGAAATTCCCGTAGCTCTGTAGAATTTGCGTAGAGCTTTGTAGACCATTGCTACGAGCGTAGCAGCCACTTTAGTTTCCGAGTAATTTTGGCCCATGAATTACTTTACTTTTTCATATATTATAAATTGTATTTAATAAATAGATGTTTCTTATGTTAATAAATGCTTTCTCTTTTCTTATAACATTAGAAATTATGCAGGAAATATCGTGAAAGCTCTTGAAAATGTTGGTTAGTTCATCTACTCGACACTAGATGGCGATCCAAGTCACCGTGATAGCTTACGAAAAATTCCGAAGCTAGCTACAATAATAGGGTTTTAATTGTATTGAACTATACATGGTATGAAGGCAAATGCAGTGCCTATCTTTATGATAAAATACATTATAAAAACTAGAGTGGTCAAAATTCATTCAATATCAAATAAAAAATAAGTTTCTGCACTTTTCCTCCGTATCAGCTTGAACTATGCTAGATCTCACATTTATCTATGCTCTTATTGAGTTTGAAAAGGGGGATGAAGTTAGTAGTCATTTGTGAGTATTAATATGATAGATGTTGGAAATAGATGAATGTAAGTCAAGGGTTACTATTACTATTACATATGTGTTTATTTTAATTAGGAATTATATGTTTTTTTTTTTTCATTGTACGACGGGGAAGCGCTTGGCCTTCATCTCACATAGTCAAATCAAAAATCAAAAATCAAAAAGACATTTATTTGCAATTCTTACACAAAAATCAACATAAAAATAATAATAAATAGAAACAAAGAATAAAAAAATGAAATTAAAATTAAATAGTTAGCACGCATAGAATTGCAAAAAGGTCTCAACTCAGCGTTAATGCAGGTTCGGGGAACCTGCGCTGATCTTCCGTTGAGACCTTTGGAAACCGGTAGGTACAAACAACAAGAGGTCGATTTAACGTGAACACCAAGTGTAGACAAACATTTGGACAATAGGTACATACTAACAAAACAAAACAAAATACGATAGGTATGTTACACACAGCGAGGAAACAGAGATATTTACAAACATAAAATAAAATTAGCTAATAAATTACAAATAAAATAGGTAGGTACATCATGAAAGTTATTATAGGTTATATTATTTTTACATTATACAGATATACGGCATGAGTTCATTTTAAATAGCACTAGTGTCGTGAATTAGAAGTTCTTGCTCCTTTTGCCAGCCTAATAGGTATCTTTTTAGTCTTAATTTAAAAGTATATAGATTTTGAAGGTTCCTTATCGGCGGTGGAATATTGTTCCAACATTTCGTTGCAGCATAACGGAAACTACCTTTAAAGGCTACTGTCTTATGCCTTTGTGTTGAAAGCTGCAACGAACATTGTCGACGTACGCTGGATCTTGAACCATAGGAGTCAATCAACTTACAGTATAAATAAAATGGTGCTTTGTGGTTCAAAACGTTAAAAAGCAGACAAGCCAGATGAAGTTTACTCCTGTGTTTCATTTTAAGTACAGAGTGCTCATTTAGGTATGGAGAAACATGTCCTCTTCGAGGAATGTTAAAGCAATAACGGGCGCAAGAGTTCTGAACCCGCTGTATCAGACGCTTGGTTTTATTATATAATCGTGGACCAATAACTACATCTGTATAATTCAGTTTGGAGAGCACAAGTGATTCTACCAGTTGGACACGTATATCTTCTGAAATGTAAGGCCTCATTTTATACAGTACTTTCAACTTAAAGAAACATGCTCTAACTAGGTTAGCAACGTGACTTTCAAAACGTAGGTTGCAGTCCACTTCCAAGCCCAGATTTCGCGCTTTATACACTCGCTCAATAGGTTCATCCATTACCATAACACTTGTAAATGTACCGACGCTTGCCAGTTGAAAAGGGGAACCAAAAATTAAATACTTAGTTTTAAGGGGATTAAGTAACAGACAATTATTTTTAGACCAAATGGCAATATTTTTGAGATCAGCATTTAATTTATTTATTGTGCTGTTGATATTTGAAGGATGACAGGAAATATAGATTTGTATGTCGTCGGCATATATATGAAATTGACAATATTTAATATGGTTTATTATATCAGCTAAGTATAAAATGAAAAGAACTGGGCCTAAGATGGAACCCTGGGGTACTCCTCTGTTTACTGTCACCATCGCAGAGCAGTTTGAGGTTCCGTTGTTGCGTGTCAGATCAACCTGCTGAGAACGGTTACTAAGGTAGCTAAAAAACCATTTTTGAGCTCTATGATCAAAACCATAATACGCTAGCTTAGAAATGAGAAGATCAATATTTATACAGTCGAAAGCTCTAGAGAAATCAAGCAGTACTAGTACTGTGCACATCCCCCTATCCTGTGCGCAGAGTATGTTATCAGTCACATCTAGCAGAGCAGTAGTCGTACTTCGACCCTTTCTGAAGCCCGATTGTGCATCTGGTAATATTTGACTTTTTTCCAAGTAGTCAGTCAACTGATAACACACTGCCTTCTCCAAAACTTTCGACATGCATGGCAAAATACTAATAGGCCGTAGGTCTTTGAGCTCCGAAGGATCCGAAACTTTAGGTAAAGGACGCACTTTGGCCGTTTTCCAAACTTCAGGAAAAGTGGACGTACTTATTGACTTATTAATAATACCTTGAATAATTTCCAAAGAATAAGGAAGAGTCATAATGATCATGTCTAAATTTATCAAGTCACAGCCCAAGGCATTTGATTTCAAATTTTTTATGATTTTGGTAATCATATCTAGGCTAACTGGTTCCAAGTGAAAAACTTTGTCATTATAACTGTGGAACTCAAAAAATGAGAGCTGAGAAATCTTTACATAATGGGTGCCGGGGATATTTATAAAGTGGTTGTTTATGACATCTGGATCTTGAAAGTGTACTGGGAGCTCTTCGTTATTTTTAGGTAAAAGTGTATTTTTAATATTCTTCCATGGAAGCTTAGGACGGTTAATGTTATTATTTACGTTAAATTTAAAATAGGATTTTTTTTCTTGATATAATGCCTGATTTACTATTGATTTCAGATTTTTATAATACTCCTTCTTTGAATCTGCCTTAGTTTTATGATAGTCCGCTGATGCCTCATCACGTAACTTCATCATCAATTTAATTGTATCTGTAATCCAAGGATATGAGGGTTTTCTTATGGTTACAGATTTTACAGGTGCATGCAGATCGAATATGAAAACGACACATTGGTTAAATACGTTTACCATTTTATCAACATCCTCATACGACTGCATTTCATCCCACCTAATAGCTTGTAAGTGCTTATCAAACTCCTGTGAGGAGATATCTTTAATTGGTCTATATGTTATTGTTAATGGTATAGGCTTCCCGCGCTTAATACTAAACTCACAAACTATGAGACTGTGACCGTAGAGCCTCCCAACCATATCATGATTAACATTTCTTGCTTTTAAATCGGTACAAACTACGTCAATGAGTGATTCAGAAGTCTCTGTAAAATGTGTTGACGACGTTACTAGTTGTGATAGGCCAAGACAAGATAGAAAAGTGTCAAACTTAGATTTTACCTTTATTTCATTAAAATCACCTAGTAAGATTAAGTGATCATGACTCGGTAGCGCATTTATAGAATCAGTAAGAGTGTCGAAGAACAAATCAACTGCTATCCAAGCGGGCCGATATGCTGTTCCAATCACTATTTTTTTTCCATTGATCGTCTTAATAATCCACATTTGTTCCACTTCTGAGTGCTGAGGCTCTACTGGATGAGGCCACGTACGCGCGTTCATACCACGCTTCATATAGAACCCGACACCGCCTCCGCGCTTTCTCTTACCGCGTGGTCGTGGAGAATGACGTAAAGTATAATTAGTTAAAGTAGGAGCTTTACCCTCTTGACCTGGTTTGAGCCAGGTTTCATTTATGGCTAAAATATCAACATCATGACGCTCTACAGACGTTACAAAATTTTCATGATTAGTGCCGAGAGAACCTGGATTAAACAAACCGATTTTAAGTAAATTGTTAATCATTATTAAAAGTAAAAAAAAAGTATGTTCTGGAGCAAAACTGATAAGAAACATATAACACGACACCAGGGCGTAGGTTAACGAATACATCTATACAATTACTTTGTAGGAATTTAAATATGAATACATAGTTATTAATTCTAATAATATTATCACTTAACAGATTACAGTAGGTACTTAATATGATCAATAGTAACAAGTTAAGATAAGGTCGAAGGTGGAGGCGCACTTCACCCGGAATCCTCAACAAACTGAGGAACTGGCTATCTTACCTCTGAATGCCAGAACACAAAAAAATATAATTTAACAAGCAGTTGATAACAGTTGAAAACTGTCTTCTGCGCTGTAGGTTTTGGGTTCGATTCACACCCAGGACAAACATGTGTGTGATGAATATTGATGTTTTTTCTGTGTTTGGGTGTTGTATTGTATCATATATATTTTTTTCCTTTGTTTTATATCGGTAATCTAGTTTCCATATAACAAGCTTTGCTTAGTTTAGGACTAGATGGCGCTGAGTAAAATTAATGTCCTGGTTTATTTATTTATATTATTCTACTTTTTGTACATTTGGGGTAGAAACTCTTAGGCCTTGGGGGCCAGGGGCACATATTATTTATAGAAATTTAGCCGTGAGGCTAAAAGAGTCTACACATGACCAGAATACTGGACTGTGGTTTGTTCAGCGGGTGAGTATTTTCATCCAACGTTGTAATACCACCAGTATTCTGACCACGTTACAATCTGGTGGTGACAACGATCGACTGGGTTATCTATAAAATATAAATTTAGTCCATTCCATCCATTTGATATTTTTTTGTTTAAGGCGCTCTATGCTGCTGAAATAGTGCCAGAAACGATTATGAGAGTTGACAACTGTATTAAGCTGTAGGTGGCGCATGCGTATCGTAAATAAAACCTTTTAATAATTCTTATTCTGAGATCGCGTTGCAGGCATGTAGATATGTAATGTGACCATATTATGGTAACTTTTACTGGCACAGAACAAATAACTTATTTACATTCGTCCTACTATTTATTCTGAGTCTAGGTGTTGTCTGACCGCTGCGAGGACGACAATCACACGTCCAACGTCGACAGTGGTCACAGAGGTACTGATTGAAAGGCGGGCGCGCGGTGCGCCTGTAGTTTTTCAAGTAATTCATGATTAAAATCAAACTTGAATTCGTATAAAAAAACTAGCTAACCTTTAATGTAGATCAACATGTAACCTACCATTTAAAATAAATCTTAAGTCAATATTCATTGTAGGTAAAAATTTTGCTTGAAAATTTTGAAACGTACCATTTTCAATAAATATTTTTATCGTGTTTTTTTCTGCTATTATGATTTCAGCTTACTTTTAATATAAATTGGTACCTACAATAATATATATATAAAAATTAGACTCGTTACTTGTTCAGAAGTACTATAGTTTTCCATTTGAAAAAGGGGGAACGTCTACTGACTTGGAGATCGTACGACCAAGCTGCCCTATACCCAAGCCTTACTGCGAAGTCACATTCACAAAGAACATGACCTACGCGGCACTGCATTGCAACTTCAGGCATAAAGGTTCTAAGCCTCACATGCCAGTAATTTTACTAGGAATTATACCCTTCGAACATACAGGAATGCTGCTTGGCGGCTGAAATAGGTTAGGAACTACAATTACATCGAAAATATCTTTCTCATCACGGTTATCTGAAGGCTTTTCCCAGCTGCTATAGGGTCATTGTTTAATGCATATCGCACACTCTCATCTTAACAAAAGGCGCGTATCCAATATTGGATTGCTAATCTTTCGGTCACAACGAAGCTTGAATTTTGTAGAGCATTCTGGTTCGTTTGGTTCTAAATCCGAATCGTACATACAGACTCCAATACAAATGTATATGTGCATACAATTCACCAATCTCACGGCTGTGAATAAACAATTTCGCATCAACAATTATTTATTTGCGAGGCGCAACACTTACAGCGAAGACATATTTATGGCCGGAGAATAAATAACGTACGTCAAGCGCGAGTAAGACAATGACGTCGGGTTCCGTAAGCACATTGAAGAGTTGAAATGTGGTTCTTCACGCATGTTAATAGATAGATGGATAAACATTTATTTATTGTTCACCAATATAACACAAACAGAGAGAACGTAAAGATTCGTAACCTTCGACAGTATTATCGCTAAAAAGCGATATCTGTCAAATAACTTTTTATAACATATTCTATAAATAAATAAATATTACAGGACATAAATATTAACACAGCTCCATCTAGTCCCAAACTAAAGCATGCTTGTAATATGGGAACTAGATATATATTAAATTTTGTTTTTGTAAATACATACGTACTATATGTATTTACAAAAATATAAAATACTATAGTATTTAAGTAATTCTATCCGTAATCTAGTTCCCATATTACAAGCTATGCTTAGTTTGGGGCTAGATGGCGCTGTGTAAAAATTAATGTCCTGTCCTGTAATATGATATAACACCCAAACACAGAACAAACATGTATATTCATCACACAAATGTTTGTCCTGAGTGGGAATCGAACCCACAGCCACAAGAACACAACACTTTTGGATGGAATAGACTGTTAGTTTTAAGGAAAAGGAAGCTATGTTTCAAACAGATATGTTTTTTCCCGAACAATTTGTGCAGGGTTACAAATGTGCTTGGTTTGATCGGTTCTTGGACATTTTTTAAGTCCGCCTGCTAAGTTCATCATCATCCTACCAAAGTCTGTCACCACAACAATACGTCTACTGCCTGCCTGCCTCTAAATGTCGGAACACATCCGACATTTAGAAGCAGTATAGCCAGTTTCCCAGTCCGCTTAGGATGTCGGCCGTTTAGGACCTTTGGCCTTATTTTAACATGACCTCAGATTAGATAAGATAATTTATTTTGTAACTACAAATGTCTTAGATCAAACATAAAATTCTCATAGGCTTATGACTAAGTAAACATTCCACAGAGAAAACATAGGTACCCAAACTAGGATAAACCTGTGCGATGGTATATCTATACCTTCCGCCGAACTAAGCGTGATTTAACAATTTAACAAATGTAATATAACATGCAAAAATATACGTTATTTATGTATTGGTAGTTAAGTAAATCTTATCTAATTAATACATACTAAAATGTATTACCTGTTATTTAATCTTAAAAATATGACAAATCATCAGAATATATCTATCAAGTATGTAAGTGGATCATGAAGTGTATGTGTAGAAAAGAAAGAGAGAAAAACTAAATTTATTACTATTTAAGGTGCCAATTCTTGTTGATTATTGTAATCATGACAATACGATAAGTAATTTCTCAGTATCATCATAATTAAGTTCTAATAGCTATAGGTTTTAAGAGTGAATTTACATTTAGTACTAGTCATTGGGTAAATGGTTAGTAGGGAATTGAGTTTGTTGTAAAAGTATGCTCCAAGAAAATATGAATGTCGTCTTGCAAATGACGTGTTACATTTTGTGCCATAGCATACTTTTTTAGAGCGTCTTTGAGTGGCGTAATGGTCAGGTGCGAAAATTATTTTCTTATTATGGGCAAGAAATAAATTTAAAATAAATAATTGTCGTGTTGAGAGTAGCTTACTTTCATTAAACAGTAACTCTGTAAAATAAGGGAAAGTTTGGAGAACATAACTTTGAGAACACTTCGTTGTGCTCTTTCGAGTTTGATCATGTTGGTTTTGCATGCCCCTCCCCAAACGGTAATGCAGTATGTTAGGACTGATTGACAGAGACAGTAATATACCGTTTTGAGTAGGTTAAATAAAGCAACATGATGAAGTTTTTTAAAAATCCAGATTAGTTTGCGTAGGCAGGCAGAAGTAGAATTGATTTGGGGCGTCCATCTCATTTGACAGTCAAGTATTACTCCTAAGTACTTTTGTTGGGTTTCACGGGTCAATGCCGGACAGTTACAGGTTGATGACTGGAAATAATTATAGTAGTGTGCTTGTATTTCAAAGGAAAAGTTGTAGATACAGGGTATTCTGTTATTTAATATACTAAAACTAATATACCTAATTTTCCCATTATTAAGGGAGAGGCGGTTATTTTGTAACCAAATGATGAAGGCGAAGCGCTTTCCCATCGTACAATAAAAAAGGAACCCTAAAATACACGTAGGTAAGAAATACACATAAATATGTCACAATAGGCCGCATCGCTAAGCAGACAGTTTGATGTATATCTTAAATTAATTCTTTGGGAGCCGAGTGACATCCTTGAGGATGTGTTATAGGGTATCAAGTTGACATAGACTTGTTTGCATCAGACCCGGTGTCCTAGTCCTAGCATCAGGTCAGCTATGACGGAAATCCCATCCACCTCATCATCATTATAATCATCATCAACCTACAGCTGTCCACTGATGAATGTAGGGCTCTCCCAAGGTGCGCCTGTAAGCCTGATCGTTGGCCTCTCTCATCAACTCTCTTCCCACCACTGTAATGAAGTTGTTACTGCATTTAGCCGGAGGGCACCCTACACTACGCTTGCCTAGACGTAGTCTCCATTGAGAACTCAGGAGAATTATCTCCTTTATTATATTTATATTATATATAATATTATTGCCATAAGGCAAAGGTGAGATTAACCCTAAAAAGAGTTTTCTTACAGACAAATAGGTGAATAGAGAAACAAGATTAAATAGAGGGGAAAAAAGTGCAATAATAAAAAATAACATGCCTAACATAGGAATAATTCGATGAACTACATTACATTATAACAGCTAAAAGAGTGATGGGGAGAACTAAGAAGAAATCTAGCTATTCTAATAACCTAATTGGTATCTACTTATATGCCAATCTAAACTCTAAAGTACCCTAAACATAATATTAAAAAAAGTGCCTTCCCAGAAATAAAAAAACCGAAACCGAAGACGCGGAATCTAAACTATGATTTGATTTGAAAAAAATGATATAAATGTCAATAAATGATACATTAAATGGCTGAGAAGCGATCTCTGAATCAATTAGCTATGATAAGCCTTACACTTAAAACAAAATGATTTTTTTTGTTTGAATGAGGTCAAGAGCTGATCCATATTGATTAAAATATCGTCTAACGATGGTCTCATCCCTTCAATCATTAAATTATTTGAATCCTAGGCAAAACAAAACGATCGAACGCATGTTTTATATAAATCTTGTCACAAGGGCCGCCAAGTCGAGTGACATTCTTGAGTGACAAGGGGCATCCAGTAACTGAGCACAGGGTATTGACAGGGGACATGTAAATTGGAATTCGTACTTGAATTCTTCGATGTTACTTGGATTATTTTTGATTTTATTGTAGCACACAAAAACCCAAGTTGCGTGCTCGCATTTAGAGTATTAGTATCTAAATAATAGGTCAATTAATTCAAAAGGTTTTGGGCAGCTTCAAAATGTATTTTGTCTGCAAACAAAGCAAATAAAAAAGCAAGGTGTTATAGTAATTTAAAAACATACAGCCTGCTACGTAGATACTCTACCTGTATTCTGTGATATGCAGTCAAAATCACTTTTCTCTGATTTTTCAAGCAAACCAAATACAAAAACCACAAATCACTTGTTAATTACTTACACAATGATAACCGCTTCACGTCTTACTTGTTAAATGTATGGTGTCGAGGTGCTCGAAACTGATGTTTAAATCGACAATTCTAACTCGGCCCGCGGACGTGGTAAAAGTCGACTTAGGGAACTATCCGCCTGCCAATCGTAGAATAAAAAAACTGGAGGAAGTATTCCTCCTCCAAAATTGAACAGTTTTTTAATAGTTTACTATTAGTACTTCCTCAACAATTTAACAGTTTTTTTATACTTCTGATACTAATATCAGGAGTATAGTTTTGGATCACGCTGATTTACAAAGTTTTATGGCTTTTAGAAGTTATTACAATTAAACACGAACAAACTTTATGGCTTCCAAGAAGTTACCACTAAACATGTACAAACTTTGCTGTTTTAGGAATCACCAATGTCCACCACGCGTTGGAAAGTCAATCAAAATATCCTTTAGGATCAGAAAGTTTATTAATATCTATCAGTAGACATACGCTGTTGATAGATGTTGGATCGAGTAACAAACCAACTGACAAAACACCATAAAAACTCCTTGTACAATAACTTCGCGGGTGCGGTCGTAACTCATCAGTACAATGGAAGTTCGGAACACACCGGCTCCTTGAGACGCTGGAGAACAAAGCCAGAGTTATGGCATCCTGGAGGAAACGGAAGGAAAAATGGCGGCGGTGCGGGTTCGATGCAGTTCCAGGATACTTAGCGCTTACAAAAAATACGAAAACTAAATTAATGATCTATTATTATAACATAATATCAAATCAAATGAAATCAAATATATTTATATTAGTCCCTAAGGAGCTAATATAAATAAATAAATATATATTACAGGACATTATTTTTACACAGCGCTATCTAGTCCCAAACTAAGCATAGCTTGTAATATGGGAACTAGATTACGGATAAAATACTTAAATACTTTTTGTAAATACATACGTACTATAGTACGTATTAATACAACACCCAAACACAGAACCAACATCTATATTCATCACACAAATGTTTGTCCTGGGTGGGAATCGAACCCACAGCCTACAGCGCAGAAGGCAGAGTTACTACCAACTGAGCTATGAGGCTTGTCGTATAAAAAATATGATTAACGAAAGAAACACAACATAATTTCCCTATATTTAACTAGCAAATGCATGGGGCTTAGTTCCCGTCATACTGTGGTAATTTTCAGTTTTTTTTTATACAACTAGGATACGGAACAAGCAAGTAGCCCACCTGATGTTAAGTGCACTCTTGCCTTTAACAATGCCCTACTGCATAGGTCAAATCCACAAAGAACATAGCCTACACGGCACTGCACTGCGCCCGTCAACTGGAGACATAAAGCTGTTAAGCCTCGCGTGCCCGTAATTCTACCGGAAACCATACCCTTCTAACCGGAACATAGCAATGCTGCTTGGCGGCTGAAATAGGTATGGTGGTAGTACTTCCCCGGACGAGCCCTTTTACAAGGGGCTTTGCTACAGTTTTTTATAAGGGCATCTCTTAGTGCACCCCGAAAAAGAATGGTATAGGAACCCTAAAAAATCAAGTCTCTAGAATCTTTGGTTTGGGCGTGTGATAAGTAATCAGTCAGTCAGTTACACGAAAATCTTCACAAAACGATTCAATTCAATTGGGTTTAATAATTTCCAAGGGGCAATCTACATAGTAATATACAAGTGCCTATCATGTGTGATTATTGAGATATAAATAATAATAATAATAATAATAAATATTATAGGACATTAATTTTTACACAGCACCATCTAGCCCCAAACTAAGCATAGCTTGTAATATGGGAACTAGATTACGGATAGAATACTTAAATACTTTTTTTATATACATACTTACTATATGATACAACACCCAAACACAGAACAAACATCTATATTCATCACACAAATGTTTGTCCTGGGTGGGAATCGAACCCACAGCCTACAGCGCAGAAGGCAGAGTTACTACCAACTGAGCTATGAGGCTTGTTAAGAGATATTCAACATTTATTCTAAACTTTCACCAAAATGTTGAACCTCTTGGGATGCGAATTTTCTGAATTCCTTTTTATGTGCACCCCTACACTACAGAAGCAACCCTTTTACCGAAGTCCTGGAGACTTTAAGTTTTTGCAGGTAGCTTTATGAGTATATATATTATTTATATTTAATCGGTGCACCATCTTAATGTTAAGATGATACCAATGACGATAAGCAGCATCACTACTGTCTTCAAGGCTCAATCTTATCCTAAAAACAGAATAATATTAAGTAACAAATCCGCTACAGATTTAGCGGAACTATAGATTTTTTTGTTTTTTGGTTAATATTGAACAATGGATTTCCGCAAAGTAACGCCTGAATCGATTGATTAAGGCGGAAAACTTTGCGGAAATCTATTTTTATATTGTCTTAAAAACTTCGTTAGATACAATGTGGGTTGGCTTGGGAATGCCGCCAGAGCCAAAAAAATATTGTTATTAAAACAATCCGATCCAGTATATTGTAATAAAACAGGAATAAATAACTTCGAAAGCCATTTAACGCAGCAGTTGCGAGAAGATGATTTTTAATGTCCATTACACACAGGAATTCGCGACAATCAAGAGTTTAATTGTCCTGCATAAATTTACTATGGGATAATTATCACACTTCTTTAATTATTGTACATACAATGATACCTTTTGCTAAAGGCGTTTACCTTACCTTACCAATAGGTTATTCGTCAACAATAACAAAATACATTTGTCCAGAGTAGGAGTTTGTTTCATATTTTTGGCTTTATTTGAATAGGCCTTGACCTACTATTTACTTTTAAGATTCATTGTTATTTTGTTAGCGTTTATATTAGTACTTAAAAAAGTTATCGAATTGAAAATCTACAGCGTAGAAGGCAGAGTTTCTTAGAAACCAAGTTGTGACGCTAATATTTACCTATTCTAATATGATTGCGCACTGCATAAGCGACTGTATTTCCGCTGTGGTCACTTTGGTCACTTCTTTCGGTCCCGGGTTCGATCCCCAGGGGAGCAATATTGCTCTTGGTTTGGTTGGTGGTAGGATTTTGTTTAAGGTCGTCTTGCTACCTACCACGATCTTACCTAATTCTGTAGCCATAAAAACTATTAAAAAACAAATGTGTTTAGAGGTAAGATAACCAGTTCCTCAGTTGGTTGAGGATTCCGGGTAAAGTGCGCCTCCACCTTCGACCTTATCTCAACTTGTAACCAGGTGAGATGAAGGCCAAAGGACTGGATGATAAAGAAACATCAGGTTATGGCTCTTATATTTTGTCCGCCATTTTTTTTACAAACATTAGTTAAACCTAATCTAAAACTAAATTTAGCAAAAAATGTGTAATTCAAACATAGTATCTGCATAGAACCTGCTTTCGTAGTGTGAACTGGCCGCCGTAGCATTAATACGTGCAACATAAATCCTTAGAATGGAGCAATTCTGCATTCCTCAGTATAGGAAAAACGAAGGCGCTTATACTGTTAAATATTTTAGGACTAGGTATTTTGAGCCTTGTATATTCGCGAATAGATCAAATCATTTTAAAATGTGTCTCTTTTGAACTCTATTATAATTTGGCGTACTAAGCCGTAAATGTATGAATGACTCCTGTAATTCACAATAAATTTAGATCAAACATTTTATTCCTAACCCAATCAACATCTCATCAGAGGCTAATTACAAAAAACAATCTAAAAACAATATAATTATGAGCTAAATTACACTGATGTGAAACGAGGCGGATTCGGCTGGAGATGCAGGTTATTCAACGGTGAAATGGTGGCAAGTGTCTCCTAGAGGTAGATCAGGAGCTGGTTGAGATAATATTACCGCATAAATATGTTTCAGATTGTTCAGGAATGTCTGGGAATGTTAGATAATAGTAGGCAAAAATCTTAAACAATGGAACATATTAATTTAAAGATGTTGCTCTGCACAAATAAATATCGTTCATTATTTTTCTGTTTAAATGTCAAAAAGAAAGATGGATATATGTTTTGGTAGGTAGCGCTACTAAGACATTGTTAAAAAGTGCACTAAGTATGTTATTGTTATACGGAATTCCGCACTAGAGATTTTTCGATTCGATTTCGATTCATTTTCCTAGTAGAATAAGAAGCTTAATATTCCTAAATATAAATTAGCTAAGTATGACACATACCAAAGCATTTTACATGTGTATAAAGATTTTAACAGATTTTAAGGTTTAAAAGAAGATTTGTTTAGTAGTAAATAAAAAAAATGGCTAACCGATAGATGTTTTTACTCTATCAATGAAGATATAAATTATAGGGAAACGTTGTACTACATAATTATTGTTTTATTTACATTCTCATGATAGCCTCTATCTTAATCTCGTGGATTGCATGCCATGAACGAAAGCTTACTAAATTCATACATTCTAGCTAAATGTGAATAGCTAAATATTAATGACCCCTGTCCACAATATAAACAAAAAAGGCAAACTAATTAAATCGTAGGTAATACCAAACCTATGATTCGATTCTATTCGATTTTTCAATCACTCATCTGCAGCCCTGAGGATACAATACATAAACAGAGAAAGATAATGGTATAATTTCGTCTTGAACTTACGTACAGTTTTTGTCATCATCTCTTGCTTTAATTTACTGTGTCGTTCTGTACACGATTATAATTTATTATGAATAAATGAAATATTATAAACGCATCGGCGCACCGCTCCGACAACGCCACTGGCAATGGCGTTTGCTTTGTTGTGAAGGGATGGGAATCGAACCCGCTACTTACATCGATATCGATAATGTCTCTTATTTAATAATAAATTTGATGTCACTTGAAATGTTTTTGCTTTGTTTCGATCGGGATGAGAAACGAATCGGTTGGTCCTAGTCCTTTAATGATCTATGTTTTTTTTCATAAATAAAATCACAATTTATTAGGACAGCAATGGAAAAAAAACCCACCAGCAGCCAGCGTTCGGTTTTCCACTTATTACAAACCCAGCCCATCTAAAATAAGAGTTAATAGGCATTTTCTGGGAAGGTTAGTTCCATCGTAGATCTCATTATTGCCTAGGAAAACGAGATATAGAGCTAATCCATTGTTTGGTATCCAAAAATGTGTTAGTGTCTAAAATACATACAAAAACTACATACGTTATGTAATGACATAGTCATTTTTGATACATATTTCATCGTCGGTTTCACTACGGCGAGCGAACGATACCTTTTATAATGCCTCGACTGATCAACAGTTTGCCTCTTGATCTACGGGACAATTTGACACCAATTAACATTAAAAGTAGATTAAAGAAATATTTTTTGCAGTGATTTCGTGTAAGTAGGTAGCTTATTATTTAAAGATTGTTTTTATGTTTATTTTTAAGAGTGGCTAACAATAGCACAAGACAAACCTTAGTGGCTTAATGAGTTATCTTAAATTAGTTATGTAATCTTTTAGTTATTTTGATAAATAAAAAATAAAAAACTATATTTCGAAGTTTCTATCGATATATCCGTTAGCACCGTCCCCTCCCTATATCCTTAGCTGCCGACTTCCTTCATACTCGCGCGCACTCGTTCGTGTCAGCCTTTGTCGGGAACAATTGTCGACAAATTAGAAACGAATTGAGTTATTTAATATCTACGTTAATACTAAGGTTATTGTTCATTACGGCGTCTGGAAACAAATGTCTTCTCTAAACCGTATCAGGATAAAGGGGTTTAAGGACTTTCATCATGTTTTGCTTAGAGAAGTATATACCCTTTCTTGTTTATTTTTTTTGATCAGAGAAATTAAAAATTCAGAATTTCAGAAAAGTTTATTTTTACAACTTTTCTTGACCAACATTGTTTGCATCTGTGATGCAATGTGATAAGAAAGTACCTATAGCCTATCCCGTTCAACATTTTTTTGATCAGTGAAATTAAGGATTCAGAAAAGTTTTAAAGGTTTGATCCGTCTCCAAGTTGTCTATACAAATGGTGGTGAGTTCACTTAAGGTTTAAGTACATGCGAGCCTTGAAAAAGCATAAATATAATTTAAATATATATATATAGATATATATATATGGATACTGGAGCCCCACCTGTTCCAAAACATTACGAATTTTTGTTCACTTGTGAAATCCCAAATACGCGACATAAACTGTCATATCTATTGATCGCGTTGACTTTAAAGTTAAATGTACAAATGCTTAGGTACTTTGAACTACCTTGAATATAGTTATCAGTTCTCACGAAAACATGAGAGACAATTACTAACCAACTTCATGGTGTTACTTTAGATGTCAGTGTGCGTGTTCAATCTTCTTTTTCCAAAATGAAACCAATATTTTTTGTACGACGGGGAAGCGCTTGGCCTTCATCTCACCTGAGTAACTGGTTACCTACCTCTAAATGCCGGAACACATTTTTTTTTATTGTTTTGGTGACAGAATTAGGTAAGATGGTGGTAGCTAGCCAGGCAGACTTAAACAAAGTCCTACCAAACCAAGCGAAATATTGCCCGCTGGGGATAGAACCCGGGACCTCTGGATCTGAAATCGGTAGGTTAACTTCTAGACCAGGTTCTAAGAACCTCTCCCTTTTTTTAAAAGTCGGTAAAAAATAGTCTGCTGTCGTATGTCAGTAGGGTTTTTATAAAATTAGTGGAGCAAAAAAAAATCAAGTTAGCTCAAAATATTTCTAGACAGTATAAGTGGTGATACCAGCAATTAAAATCTATCCGTCTACTTTATACAGTATTTTCGTAGCGTGAAAAACTTGAATTTGAGTTTAATAGATCGATTGTAAACATTTGCAAACAGCCACGCTGTGTGCAATTCGTCTTGCTTAGACAGTGTATTTCCACATTTGGAAATGCGAAACCCTCCCCGAATAAAGTATAAAATATTATCTGCCCAATACGACGGTGCACACATACTGTCAATTTACGAGATAAATCACTGGCTTGCTATCGCGAGTGATAAAAGGGGTTTTCGCTTCGAGTGTGTTATTTACGGAGTTTTTCACGCGAATCGTCGAGTTTTTACGCTTTCATTTACTGATAGCTTAGCACTTGTTCTTGAAGCTATGAGTACTTCTTTTGACGCGTTTGGGAAAACTATAAGTTTTTTTTTTTTGCGACGGGTAAGCACTTGGTTTTCATCTCACCTGGTTACAAGTTATGATAACGCCGAATGTAAACGCACTTTATCCGGAATCCTCAACAAACTGAGGAACTGACTATCATACCTCTACCTATGTACTGCCAAATTTTGTACCTTTATATACAATAGAGAGCCGTATAAAATTTGTTTTAAATTCTGTTTTCGCTATAAGCTTTAGTTGGTACCTCTCCCGTTCCACTACCGTAGACTCTTTATACTTATATTAGCATCAATCATGTGTCCTGACATATACCTAGGTTATAAATCAACTTATAGCCTGTAACTACCTATCCTACCTAGGCACCTAAATTTTGATTAAAATTACTGCTCTTATTTAGGCCAGCGAATTAGCATAGCTATTCAGCGTGGCAATGCAGCCAGTGTCTTGGGCACACTTCCGTCTGGTACTGGTTTGTAACAGTTGAGTTACCTATAGACCGTTTGTAACGGTCCTTAGATAATCCAACTGCTTCCTTTGTACATAGTTTATTGTACACACTATTATTGATTGAGAATAAAATACCTTAACCAATCCCCAATCTACCCAGAGGCAGAGGAAGACCCCCAGCCACATGGTCGACCAATGTCCAAAAGGATATTGATTAAGATAAGGACCACCCCAGACAACCCAGGACTGAGGAGGCCCGATCCCAGATGACCTGGGAACTGCGCAGAATAAAGAAGAAACAAAAACAATTGAAAAACAAGTAAATGTTTTGAGTTAATTATCAATATACAAACAGAATACGCGATATTGATTACGCAATCCAGAACTATTGTTCGTGTAATGTTGTTCCTCTATATCACTAACCCGACTCTGTCGATGCTAGCGCCCTCTGGGGGGCTGTCGCCGTTTTACGCGCACTGTATTATGCACTAAAGGCAAACCCATATCAGGGCTGTCAAAATGCTGAAGCTACAAAATACATGGTTTCTGGAAAATATTGTAAAACCCTTCCCTTTCCTTCTTGTTGCCTTCATCTGTTTGTCCGCATCTGTAAAATTAAATTAAATTAACCGCCTCTGTGGTCTAGTGGTCCGCTCACCGGTGTCAAATCCAGGGTTTGATCCCAGGGGGAGTATAATATTGTGCTTGGTGGTAGGGCTTTGTTTAAGTCCGCCTAGTCCCTACCATCATCTTACCTAATTCTCTCACCACAGCAACAATTCTAAAATTGTTGTGTTCCGGCATTTAGAGGTAAGATAGCCAGTTCCTCAGTTTGTTGAGTATTCCGGTCGAAGTGCGCCTCCACCTCCGTCTTATCTTCACTTGTAACCAGGTGAAAAAAAGGCCAAGCGCTTCGCCGTCCACCGCACAAAAAAAAACCAGGTGTTTTAACGTAATCGTTATCACCTGTGTTGTGTTTCTTAATATCGTTGCCCTATTTGTGTATTATTTCTTTGGAATCCTGGTATAATTCTTTCAATAAATAAATAAATATTACAGGATATTAACTTTATACAGCGCCATCTAGTCCCAAACTAGGCATAGCATATGGGAACTAGATTACGGATAGAATACTTGTTTTTTTTTTAAAATACATACGTACTATATGATACAACACCCAAACACATAACAAACATCTATATTCATTACAAAAATGTTTGTCCTGGTGCTTCATGTCAATGTCAATGCTTCATCATCGCTTGCCACCAAGAAACTGGTGGTCCAACGCTTGGCTCGACGTTTAATTAAAAAAAATGTTACTTTTCCATAGAATTCTAGTTGACAACCCTAAAAGTATTGCTATATGGAGCGAAAAATACTATCTATTATTTTTCGATCGGCGAGAACCCCTTAGAACGATTGACTTGGGATCTTTTTGCAGTTTTCGATCTTGTTACTGTTCTGTGAACACTATTATGTCAAATATGAAACAATTTATTGCACTTCGGAGATGCGCTTGGCTTTCATCTCACTTTGTGTAAAGATATGATAAGTTAAAGTTAAAACACAATATTCCAGAATGGTTGTTGCGACAGAACTAGGTAAGATGGTGGTAGCTAGCCAGGCGGTCTTCAACAAAGTCTTACCACCAAGCAAAACATTGTACCTACTCCCCTTGGGGATCGAAACCGGCATCTGACACCGGTGGGCGGACCACTAGATCACGGAGGCGGTTAATTTAATTTAATTTTACAGGTGCGGACAAACAGACGAAGCCAACAAGAAGGAACGGGAAGGGTTTTACAATATTGTCGTGGAAATCATGTATTTTGGTTAAGAAGAACCTCACGTGATAGACAATTATTAAAGAGCTGTTGACTGTATCAAAAACACAAGCTAAGTCAGCTTGTCATACAGAGCCAGCTTCAGTAGTTAGCACTCAGAACGAAAAGAAGGTACATACTTGTTTAAATGGAATCTGTTCCCTCTAGGCTTGAAGACACCGAGATTCTACTGGTGCGGACAATTAGACGAAGGCAACAAGTTCCATTTATTACCACCTTATCCTCAATGACTGAGGATCTGGCTTTCTTACGTTTAAATACCGGAACACAACAATTAAATCAAGAAAAAAATAAATATTATAGGACATTAATTTCTCACAGCACCATCTAGCCCCAATCTAAGCATAACTTGTAATATGGGAACTAGATTACGGATTACATGATTTTTTTTTGTAAATGCATACATAATAACAACAGTATTGACATATGTTGATGAGAACTTATGGTTCAGATAAGGGAGTGTTATCCAGAGATTCTGACTGGGGAGATTTAAACCTGGTAACTGGAATGATCTCCCTGCCGTGGTTTTCCCTACCAGCTACACACATCATCAACAGCCTATTAGTGTCCACTGCTGGACAGACCCTCTCCAATGCTGGGGGAATTGGGCACAATCACCACGCTTGGCAGGCGGTTTGGTGATCGAAGGAAGCTTCCCTTCTTCTGGTGAGATACCATAGTCAGCTTTTACGACATTCATGGGGTGAGTTTGACGGGTCGATACGACAAACTACACTTTGGTACTCTACAGTAAGGGGATTTTCAAAATGGGTAGTTTGAAGTTTTTAAAGGGTTGGCAACGCGCGAGTAATGCTTCTGTTATTGCCAGCGTCTATAGGTGATTGTAGCCGCTTTTTATCAGGTGGACCGTATGACTGTTTGCCACCTTGGTACAAAAAAATAGACCACAAAGGCGGTTATAACCAATCTTTACAAATAAAATTGAAGTGTCTGTTTGCAATGTCAAAATAACAGCGTTTTACTAAATGCATATTAATAAAAATAAATAAATAGACTTCCAAACTTGACTAATCTTTTCCCCTAAGAGGATTCTCTTGTGTGTAAATGATTATACGGTTTAAACAAATATATAATGTAACAATTATAAAACAAAAAAAAACAATTGGCGGTCTTACCGCTAAAACAGCGATTACCTTATTTTGAATGGAGAGGATTATCGGATGGCTCTTGATGTCATAGACTTATCGTGAAGTGGTCATTTTTTTTCTTATATGAAATGGGTAAGCTCTTAAGTTCTTGAAAGCCTGCCTGGGCATCAAATAGGCTAGGATAATGTCTACCATGGAGTGACATTTCCTATTTATGCAGCTTACTTATGGTTATCATAATGATCATGATGTGTGGTGTTTTCGTTATCAACAAAATTACAATGGATTTATTCAATCAATATGTATTAAATATGTACAAGGGAAGTAGTCGGGCTACCTAAGGACCGTTACAATCGGTCTGGAACTGTTCCAAAGTGAAACAAAAAAACAGCTGAGTTACCTCTAAGTAACCTCTGAGTTACCTCTAAGTAACCTCTGAGTTACCTCTAGGTAACTCAACTGTTCCAGACTAGTACCAGACGAAATGGTGAATTGATCATTTGCATAATTAGGCAAGGGTTACTCATCGTAATATTTATGTTCAAAAATAACTTTAACATGATCAAAAGGACACCCTTTCCTGCATTTCACATGTTTAAGCAAAGCGATAGATAACACACGTTATTTAAACGGTATAAGGTCGAAAGTCCTGTAAATCCACTCATATATATATATATATATACACAAAATGTTGTTTGTTTGGATGTTTGTTTCTTCTTCACGCTAAAACGAAATTTCGCTCAGGTATTGTTTTTTTTTATTGTGGACTTATCATCTAAGTCAAAGTCAAATATTTTTATTCCATTAGATTTTTTTAGGATCAATTTGAAACGTCAAATCTACCGCCTTTTGAATTTATTATTTGATATGTTTGACACATCACATTTCTAGTATTATAAATAAATAAATAAATATTACAGGACATTAATTTTTACACAGCGCCTTCCAGCCCCAAACTAAGCATAGCTTGTAATATGGGAACTAGATTACGGATAGAACACTTACATACTTTTTTTTTGTAAATAAATACGTACTACACCCAAACACAGAACAAACATCTATATTCATCACACAAATGTTTGCTCTGGGTGGGAATCGAGCCCACAACCTACAGCGCAGAAGGCAGAGTTACTACCAACTGAGCTATGAGGCTTGTTTAATAATATTTATCACATTTTGTTTTCAAATGAGTTTATGTTTTACGTGAGTACATCATATTTTCATATTGGCAGGGCGGCATAGTCGATATATTTATTTCCTTAAAATTGACTTTTAATGAATCTCTCTATAATATGCCGGAACACAACAATTTTAAAATTGTTATTATGGCGCCAGAATTAGGTAAGATGGTGGTAGCTAGCCAGACGCACTTAAACAAAGTCCTACCACCAACCAAAAAGTCCTACCACCAACCACAAAGTCTTACCACCAACCACAAAGTCCTACCACCAACTAATAATAAATATTATGACGTATAACGTATTACTGTAAAAGTACTTTTTCTTTGCCGGAACACAAAAATTTAAATTTTTTTATTAAGGCGATAGATTAAGGTAACAGCTAGCCAAGCAGATTTAACCAAAGTCCTACCACCAAACAAACCGAAAACAATATTGTACTCCCCTGGGGATCGAACGCGGGTCCTCTGGAGCTGAAATCGGTGCGTGAACCGCTAGACCACAGAGATGATTAAGTACCACGTGGGCAAAACCGTAAGAAAAAGCTAGTTAATTTTATTTATCTTCATAGTAAGGTATTCATTTGTATTCTAATGTAATTTACTTTTGAGTCTTACTTTGATAAGGTATTTATATTTTCTTTTTACTTTAATAAATGTGAAAGTGTTGTTCGGGGTCGCGTGTAATTATGAAAAATTACAGAAGGGGTGCGCTTTCGGATCGATTTATAGTCGGGCGAAGTGTTTCGAAACAAAGGGTGTTTGCACATATAATGGCCAAAATACACAGTTCACGTACTTTTTCTACTGTTTTCTGATAGCTTTTACTAAGAGAATCCTAATGTGATAAAAGCACCAGCCTGTATGTACCCAAGATTTGCCACTGAAGCCAGTTTGGAACTTCCCATCCAGTTTGTGTCAGCCTCCTATCGCAAGTTATCGCCCTTCAGTCATCTAACACTACTTTGCCAAGACTCGACCTCCAGTGATCCGGCTGCTATACCAGATGACAGTGAAATGGTGATTTCTCAATGTTAACAAACTGCCCAAGGCAGTTAGTTAATAATAAATGTTGTGAGTATTTAGATTTATGATGTACCTACTTGCAATATTGTTGAAATTATTTTAAACTCTGCATACCTGCCTAAATGTTGAATGGATCATCAAAAAACTTACCTATACGACGAGGAAGCGCTTGGCTTCATCTTATCTGGTAACAAGTTGAGATAAGACTAAAGGTGGGGGCGCACTTCACCTGGAATCCTCAACAAATTGAGGAACTGGCTATCTTACCTCTAAATGCCTGAACACTATTTTTTTTTAGGAATTGTTATTATGGCGACAGAATTAGTTAAGATGGTGGTATCTAGCCAGGCGGGCTTTAACAAAATCCTACCACCAACCAAACCAAGCACAATATTGCTACCCCTGAGGATCGAACCTGAGACCTCTGGGTCTGAAATCAGTGGGTTGAACACCTAGATCACAGAGGCGGTTATATACCTTCCAAAATGTTGTTAAATGATCATCAAAAAATTAACCAGCCCGAGTTTCTTGCCTTTCTCCTTGTGTGCTGGTCGCGATTACGAACAGGCGGTAGATTTGACGTTTCAAAATGATCCTTACTCGACTCCAGAACTCGCTTACTCGATTGTCTATGCCGCGTGTGCTATTTTTGTTGCCCAACATTTTTTTGTTATAAGATAGACCTACGTCGAACCACAATCTCGCCTGATGGGAAGCGACTATGTGGCCTACGAAGCACCGGATCTAAAAGAAATACTATTCACTCTCGCCTTGAAGATTGCTGTAATTTTCAAAATATCCTTAGTCGCCTTTGATGACATTGATGGCGGGGTTGGGAAGGATCTTGGTTTGAACGCAGCGGTTGAATGGCATCTCTGTATATTGGACAGTAATCCACCGGTAACACCTCTGAGTCTTTCCTCAACCCTTAACCCTGTACCATTATAATTATTTTAATATGCAAATAATGATAATAAAATTCCTTTCCCCGGTTTTTGTTCGTTTGTGGCAACAGCTTATTGGGTTATACTTAATTATATTTTAGCTTGGTGGCGCCTTAATTTTTATTTATGTCTGTGTAAATTCATTCTTTGTGCATTAATTTATGTCCCTAATATTTGGAGTAAAAGGTTTGCCAAATAAATTATCATTTGTCTTATTTTCTTAGGATTTTAAAAGGTGTAATGTATTCTTATAAATACCCTGGACTGTTTTGTAATTTTTTAAATCTAAAATCTATGTTTTACACGAGATTTTTACTTATTTTTACTTAATTTGTACTAGTGTTGCAAACATTGGTAAACAAACATGTCAAATATTCTTGGTAAGAAACAGCATGTTCAGCTTAAAAAGCATGCAAAATAAAATGAAGTAAAATTGCAGCAAATAAATGATCTTTATTATTTTATTTTTATCTTTATTGTGTTACTGAAATATAAAAAAAAAATCCAGACAAGATAAGTACATGAACATTACAATGTCAAAAACTCAATATAAATATCAGAGTGTTAAAATCCCCTAGGGAAGCCGTATCTGTTGTTTTTTTAAACTTATTATTAAATAACACATTTGCTAATAGTTCTAAAATACCAACAGGAAGATGGTTAAATATACGTGGCGCCATGCAGAACACACTGTTGCTAGATAACGCCGTTATGCTGAAAGAACCTACGAAGGTTCTACATATTTTATGTAAACAAAACATACAATACTTTTTAACTTAGTACCTATTCTATACGCTAGAGGCGCTTCCTTCGTTCTTATGTATTTTCCTTACCTGTCTCGCTAGCAACTGTAGGCATATATATGTGGTTGCCACACATGATATAGTTATCAGCTTATCAGGTTTAATAGTTTGGCTACGGTACCTACACAGCTGGTTGGAACATAAAAAAAAGGCCATGCTTCTAAAACATTAGTTTACCAGGTTAATTTTGCTACAATATTATTCTTAACGAGACACAGACCTAGATCATCCTTAGTTGATTAAAGCTGCAAAATTGCATTTGTACCAGACATATATGCCGTATCGTGATGAACGGCAAACTACGTTTGTATGCCTTCTTAACCCAACAATAAATTCCTGTAATATCACCAGTCTCGCATACAAAACATGCCTTAAAGAGGTTCAAATTCATGAATGTAAACATCCAATAAACGCTCTTGCGATACTTCCAAAGGGCGCACGAAGAATGCGTTTAATGTAGGCAGCAGTCAAATGCCGCCAATAACCGTAAAGGGCAATGGTCAACGGTCACCCTCGAAACGATCGCCACCGATTGTGTGGACTTGACAACTTTGGGAAATGTATTTCAATCATCAACCAACTTTTAAACATGAAGCAAATTATCAACCAGCTTACTTAAGATAGGTAATTGTTTCGTCAACTTTGCGGCGATAAAATTCAATATCGACCTGAATAGAAAGATTTGCCGTGTTCCATCTGAGCATAAGTTGGAAAAGCTCGCTCTTTCGTAGACTTAGTAGCAGATGATTAGTAGAGCTCCTTGTGAAAGGGCTCATCTGGGGAAGTATACTACCACGAAACCTTTATCGGCTACCAAGCAGCATTGCTCTGATCAGGCTGAGCACTTTATGACTCATGTTGAATGGCGCAATGCAGGGCTGCATTGGTCATTTCACTGTGGATGTTACCTGCAAGGTTTTGTTATAATTATTATATAATGTTTTTTTGAGACCTTGGGTCCGTGGGGAGCCGGTGCCCTCCGGGTTTTCAAAAACCTTGCAGGGCTTTTGATTGAGGCGATACGTGATCCAAGGGCTGGCTCTTATGTAGACCAGCGAATAAACGTAGCCATTCAGCGTGGCAATGCAGCCAGTGTCTTAGGCACGCTTCTGTCTGGTACTGGTCTGGAACAGTTGAGTTACCTATAGGCCGTTTGTAACGGTCCTCAGGTAATATGACTGATTCCTTTGTACATAGTTAGTTAGTTTAATTGTACATTTTATTGAATAAAGTATATGCTTTGTTATAGGTAAGAGATGCGCTTATATCAGGCGGGCTGCCCACCTGTTCTGTCTAATATTTATTTAAAATTTAAGTATTTAAGTATTCTATTCGTAATCTAGTTACTTACCATATCACAAGCTATGCTTAGGCTAGATGGCGCTGTGAAATTAATGTCCTGTAATATATTTATATTTATAGGATTACTTTATACGTGCTTTTCTATTAGTAGGTAAGGCCGTTGTGAAGTGGCGTTTCGATGTTTTTACATTGTAAGCAAAAATCTCAGAGGTCAATACAAAAGCTTTCCAAATAGTCCTCAAGTCACACACACAGCGGTTACTCACCTAAAAGGTGGTACGGATACATTTTCCGGTTGGTTAGTCCGATTTCACGGACAATTGAACCGAAAGGACGTACAATGGCCGATAGTTTATCGGACTCCGTGATGGAGTGATTCTGATAATGTTAATGTAGCACGGGTAGGGGTAAAAGGTTACCCATGTAGAAACAATATGTTGTGTCTTATACATAGCTGATCAATATAGGGTATTGGTCAATTGATACTTTTAAGTAGCTACGATGGAGAAGCCCTTGGCCTAATGGCCAATGGGAGGTGAGGTAATCCTCACCTGGTGTCAAGTTGTGATAAGACCGAAGGTGGAAGCGCACTGCACCCTGACTCCTCAACATACTGAGGAATTGGTTATCTTATCTCTAACTTCCGGAACACAACAATTCAGATTTATAGCTTTTGAAACTATCATGATTTGGAACAACTAATATTAACGGCGCATTAATGGTAGTTTCGGTTTTTCGGAAGCCTATGTGCGCATTTGACACATACTCTGACGGTGAAGGTCACACTGTGAGGAAATCAGCATGTTCCTAGGAACAAGAGTCCGAATGTAACTGGCTTTTAATCCGCTAAGGGGCGAAGGGCTTGCAACCTGTCATGTATAGAATACTAGCTACTTGCAAACTGTGGGCATGTACCGAACGTAAGTGTGGACGTGGCTCTGACTACCTCCTAGTAGCTGATCCTCATAAGATCCGCGCTCTAAGTAGTGATCAGAGGTGAATCCTCGAAGGGGAAAAAGTCGTGAGTCTGTTACTATTACTTAATACTACATTCCAACAGTTTATACTAATTTGTACTTGTATTTGTAATACTGATAATTGTACTACCAATAGTGTTATGTTAAACATACCTGGTTTAAATGTTTTATTTTTATAGCTTATGAATATTTTTGTTGAATTTTGAGTTAAATTTATAAGTTTATTGAACCGATAACAGCTATGTTAGCGAGTTCAGAAAAAGGTTCTCGTATGACGATTACAATTCAACGTGAAACGAAGTGTGGGAGACCCCAATAGGCTCTGTAACATTTTGGCGGTCGTGAGAAGTCTTATGGATGGAGGCGGCTCACGACCGCTTTTTGTAGCGTCGATTGGAGGAGGACTTATTCAGTAGTGGACGTATGTATCATCATTCAGCCTCTAAACGTGTTGGTTTGTCATAGTAACTATACTTGACGGGTGTTCATACAAAGTCTATTCAAAGTTCACACAAAGGTCACAGGACCATAGACTTTTATTGCCTAATGCCATTTCCAAGCACATATAATATATTAATCCCCGGTTATAAACAGCCCGTCCCATATTTTTCTCACCTGTTACCTTAATTACTAAACAAAGCATCTTTTGCGTCCATAAGCAGGGCACATTAAGACAGGGCCGGATTCCAGTGCATCGGCGAATGAATCATTTTAATCGCAAAACAACGAAACAAAATGTTTTGAAGCGCGTGCCGTGAAAATCGACCAAGGTTCTGTATATCTAGCTTCGACCGAATATCGGTCAGGACATGATGCGCTGTAGAACCACGGCATCCCCACCAGTATTTGTAGCCTGTGGATGCTAATGATGATAAATAGCGACTAAAGGCTTATTTCAGAGCGTCAATACTTTGATCTTATCTAGTGAATAAGGCAAATACAATACATATTATTATGAATTATTTAATGTTACAAAGAATATGCAAACTGGGCGGTCTTTTCGCTTAAATCAATCTCTTCAAAACAAAAATAGGTAAATCACACCATTTTTTTTTTAAAAAGAAGCAGCCGGATTACCTAAGGACCGTTACAGACAGTCTATAGGTAACTTAACTGTTCCAGACCAGTACCAGATGGAAGCGTACCCAAGACGCATGCTGTATTACCACGGTGAATAGCTATGCAAATGGCCTAAATAAGAGCCAGCGTCACCTCGATCAAAAGATTTTTGACCTAAATTGGTCCTTACTTTCTTAAATATATGATCTAATTTCGTCAACATTGAAAACATCCACATCCTTAAATCATCCAAACTGTTAATTAAACGAAAAGCACTTGCGAAAGGTGATTTACTCTGAAGGTCCTATTTTAACCGTAGTCAGGTGTAAAGGATTATTGGTGCTCTCGCAGAACCCTGAATCAAAGCTAGCATTGCACGCAAGCGTACTATTCGTCACGCGTCGGCTATCGGTGTTTATCTCGGGCTCTGGAGAAAAACGCGACAAGTTCCTGACCATAAATTCATTAGACAACGCCGACTGTTTTAAAACTCACGTTTTTGTAGATCTAGGGACGGGTAGAGGCGGCGGAGGAAAATTATGAGTTAAATATGTGGTTCTAGTTTTTTTTACTAGCATCCTTTGATCGCGTGGTTCCCGGATAAAACATAGCTTACAAAAATATGATTATGGATGAAATTTCTGGTCATGCTATGAAACCGCCTTCCTAGTGGTTCAACCCACCGATTTAAGATCCAGAGGTCCCGGGTTCGATCCTCAAGGAGAGCAATATTGTTCCTGGTTTGGTCTGTGGTAGGATTTTGTTTCCGCCTGGCTAACTACCACCATTTTACCTAATTCTGTCGCCATTAAAATAATTCTTAAAAAAAATGTTGTGTTCCGTCATTTAGAGATAAGATAGCAGGTTCCTCAGTTTGTTGAGGATTCCGAGTGAAGTGCGTCTTCACCTTCAGCATTATCTCAACTTGTTACCAGGTGAGATGAAGGCCAAGCGATTCCCCATTGTATAATAAACCTCCAGATCTAACGCATATTTAATATTAGTAGGAATTATAAATATATAAATATCAATTACATATTTAATAAGCATTAATACGTTAAGATAGTTTAGTTAAGATAGTCGTTCGAGAGAGTTTTTTTCCTTTATTTGGGCGACCAATTCATATTTTAATAAGACTTGGAGACGAAATCAGCAAGCAGTCCGTCTGGATGTTAAAAAGAACTTTTGCTTATAAATAAGTTTACTACGTTTGTCTTATCCAAAAATAACACTATTCCTGCACCTACATTGCATTGCGCCCTTCAACTTGAGGCATAAATATATTAAGCCCCGTGTGCCCGTAATTTCACCGGCACTGTCATGAAAGGTAAAGTCATATATAACATGACTATACCTGATGGTATGTAGAACATGACTTAAAACAAACATAACCAAGCATAGAACATGACTTAAAGCCAACATGACACCCATATAATAATCCAACTCTACTATTAAAATATATCTTGTTTATAAGATGATGATAAATCAACGGTATATTGTATATATTTTACTAATAAAATGTTGAGACTTTTTTCATTTAATATGACTTTAATTGAAATTTCCTATATAAGTACCTTTTTATTTACCATCTCAAGTAAAGGCTCTCTAGCGTTCCACGTAAAGGAATCACGACCCTTCTAAATGTTCGTAACTCGCTGCAGAGATGAGAGCTAAAAACTCGCCACTATATCATAATTTATTAATCCTGACGACCTGAGTGCGACCCTGCTCCTAATAATATATAATACTTTAAAAAAATATCCCACTGTCCCCTATACGAATTTTATGCTCATTTGCAATATGGCAGCGTATTTTTATCTTTTCTCTGTTTAATGTCTTTTTTTGGGGTAGTAATTAAAAATATTATAGGTATTTATTGCCGTAGAAAGCCATTTGTGTGTTTGTTTGGAGTCCTAATCGTTCCATGTTTACATTAATTAGCGATACTTTAGGAGTGTTCTCGGGGTTTATTGCGGACATAAATTTAAGAATGCTTTGAGTTGCGACGCGAAATTGGCCACTTTTTTGAGCTAATGTTCTTAAGTAATTATGCCAGGGAGCTAGTTTTGTTTTTGTCAAGATTTTAAAGTAATTTGCGTGGCACTTGCAATTATTAGATACTTTTAAAATGCTATGCGCTACGCGCTACGGCCTTTATAAATTAAATAGTGGTAATCTGTGCTACGAACATCGGGTGCTACGGGATAACGCTACGGCGTAGCTGTGACTCTACGACATAGCTGTGACTCTACGACGTAGCTGTGACTCTACGGCGTAGCTGTGACTCAACGACGTAGCTGTGACTCTACGACCGGTAGAACATACAGAAGTAATGGACATAAGTAACTTAAGTTAACATAAGAAATGTGAAATAATTAGACATCGTTTAAATGTAGCGAGGATTATATTTGAAATCCATTACTAGTAATTATTGACATATTTACATAAAATTATGTCACTCTAGTTAAAACTCTCTTGAACCTCCTCAATCAATCCAACTCCTGTTTCCAACTCCAATGATGTTTTTCTCCAAATTGGAGTTTTAGAAATTGGAATTTTCAACATTTCTGCATTCGTTGCACATAAGCATCGAGCGCCCCACGATATCCGTGCTAGCCTTTTATTTGTTATTTTCAAGGGCAGAGTCAATAAGCGCTCCCTCATCACTTAGATGGTATATAGGTATGTATATAAGTATTTGTTAAATGTATATAATATTATTACTCTAATAACAAGCGTGTGATATATTGGTATGCAATGTTTATTTAATGAAGTATGTACCTATCTATCAGTATAATTATATTTTCACTTCTCTTGCTTAAAAAGTGTATCATAATAGTGTAGCTTAGCGGGCCTAAAACTCGAGTTTAATACCTAGGGCTAAAAAGTATTTTTTCTTTTTAATTTTTGTCTAAAATCATCGGCCCGTACAAAGCATTCGGTCTCTTACATAAAAACTCGGCTTCTTGGTGCTCCGTCAATCTTTTTTTTTTAAAATAGAACCTTCTTGGTGATGTTTTATGAAGGTTGATTCTTCCCTTCACGGTAGAATGCGAACTGTTTCGTTGCAGGTTAGATAGAGATTTAAAAAACAAGATGGAATTGGCGCTAAATCTCTAGAATTTTCTTCATTCCAAATCACAAACTTTTACGTATAACTTCCCGACTTTTACTTCCAAATTGTGAACGTGAAAAATGTCTTCAAGTGATAGTGAAGATGCTAATATGCAAAAGGAAGAAAAGGGCAAAGAAATAATTATGAATCTGTTGCCGACAAAATCACGTGGAATATATTTAAAGAGTTACGAAAATTTTATAAAATAGAGAGATGAGAAACGTGTGAATTCTTTTACTGAAGGGGTTTTTCTCACTTATTTTGATGAATTATCGAAAAAAATCGAATCGTCGACTCTTTGGAGCACATATTCAATGTTAAGAATGACCTTACAAACGAAACACGACGTCGATATTAAAAAATATGTAAATTTGACGGCTTTACTGAAGAAATTGTCCACTGGATACAAGGCAAAAAAATCTAAAGTCTTGACGACACAAGAAAACATTTTTAAATAACACTCCAAATAAACAATACTTGGCAACAAAGGTAACCTACTTATCTACTCTACTCAAACTAAATAAATACCTACCTACATAGGTACCTAAAATAGGTACCTAGGTTATTACGATTATTAACACACTTATTTTCTTGTTCAACAGGTTGCTTTAATTTATGGAATCAGCGGTGCATGCAGAGGAATAGAGCTTGCTAATATAACGCTAGAAGACGTCCCACTAATGTTTCAACGAGAAGATTTTTTCTAAATTATCAAAATGGTAAATGCACAAGGCAAGTCATAGGCAAAAATAAATTTGGTAACATGCCACTTATCTAAATTTACCAAATCCGGAACTCTACACGAGCCATTGTTTCCGCTGAACATCCGCGACTTTGTTGGCGGACTCTGATGCGAAGATAACGACATTAAAACGGCACGGTGGATGGAGGTCCGATCAAGTGGCTGAAGGTTATATAGAGGACTCTATACAAAACCAGTATCACGTCACGCAGCGGATTACGGAAGGAATCAATATTCTACCAAACATTACAGAACCCCAAGCATCTACATCGCGGGATTGGATGAATTGGATGTCAACTCAGCTGAAGCCGCACTCAGATCTTAATAATGCAGGTAACTCAAGCATGAGTCGAGTATCTCCAACTTTTACTCCACAACAATCAACTCAAAATATTATCACATCCCAATCACAGACAACCGAAATAAAATTTCCCGGGAAAAACATATCACTAAACATTCAAAATGGCTCTAACTGCACATTTGATTTTTAATAAAATTACTGAAAATTGTTTAATTTTGAATTGTTTTATTTTCTCGCAATCGAAGTGAAAAGTAGCGTGTTTTACTCGGGCCAAAACCACCCATTATAACTCGGTCTTGTCATCCTCCCTCGCTACGCTCGGGAGTATATAATAGAGTATATAATGGAATGGTTTAGTCCCTTGTAAAACAATCTACAATTTTTCAACCTTTATGCTTCAAGTTGTCAGGCGCAATGCAGTTTTCTTTTATTGTACGACGAAGATGTGCTTGGTCTGAGTTTCATGTTATGATAAGGTCGAAGGTGGAAGCGCACTTCACCCGGAATCCTCAACAAACTGAGGAACTGGCTATCTTACCTCTAAATGCCGGAACGCAATTTTTTTGGAATTGTTACAGAATTTGGTAAGACGATGGTAGATAGCCAGACGAACTTAAACAGAACAGGTACTTCATGGCGCACTTAAAATGAACCGTATACACCGTTTTTTACCCTTGAGTAAAATTACCTATGCATATGACATTTGTCTATATCTCTATCCTTTTTAAATTCACTAATCTTACTTCTAATGATTATGAGTAGTATTGATATTATTGTGTCGTCTTGAATCAACCATAACTGTTACTTTCAATAATAATAATGTAATTTTTAGTTTATAATGTAGTTTAAGTTATTATTTCAATACGATTGTAATTTTTTTTTAATAAAATAAAGGAAATGAAGTAATAATAGATAGATGAATTCATAAAGTAACTGGAATTTAAGATGCATAGCAAAGCTTCCAATTTCCAAACCTAGTTAAAATTTGCATATTTTCTCAGTAAACTCGGCGAATTCAATCTTCAATTTACACCGAACGTGGGGTTAATTATTAGTTTAAATTGATCTAATTGAGGGTATCGTAAGTCAACACGAGCCGAGGCTAGACCAGTGTGATTGCAGCCACAGGCTATTCCTGAGTAGCTGTACAGAGGACCGGGATACAACTACTTTGATGCTTTATTATATTAACTCTCTCGGACATTTCACAAAACGCCATCTATAGCTTTCCACAATCGCGTTAATCAAACTGGTTTTATACTGGCAAATGCATATTTTACTCAAACACTATTTATTATAATATTACATTATTAAATTTGGTTACCGGAATAATAAAGCAGTTGTAGTTCCTTTCAATGTCCGCTAACTAAATGTATGAAAATAAGCGCCCTATACGAAAACGAATATAGTTTCAGCTAGCTGTCAGAAACTCAAACTAAGACCTCTGGTCACTTGATTCCCACAAACTGTTTTGAACTTCTTTAGGCGCGTAGGGCATTTTTTGAGTTAGGAAAAATCCATTCAATTCGCTGTATCTTACTGACACCAGTTTTTTTTATACAACTCGGGAATCGAATAAGCAAGCAGCCTATCTAATGTAAATGTATCTCATGCCTAGCTGAGACCGCTTGTCGCGGTTCCAAACATACGGTAGGATCACTTTGAATCGTCAAATCTTACTGAATAAACGATAATTGATTTTGATTTACATTTATCCCACAAATGTTTGCGCAAATTTGCGCAAATGAATTGAAATCACAATCTATAGCGTAAAATATGAGATGCTGGCTTTTGAATATTGCTAACTGCAGGCAACAAATTGACAATTTTACTTAATCTATTTTAAATAGGTATTTGAACAAAAATAAAAATCTATCATTTAGACGATCCTTTATTTATAAGGTTTTGGTCAACTCCAAAATTTGTCAGCCAAGTCAATTAGAAAAGCAATGTGATGCTGTTTAAAAAACGTACAACCTCGACCATAATTTTAAATTTTATGCTGTCAAAATAGCTTCTAGTATTTTTTTGGTGACTAAAATACTATTAAATTACCGAGTTCGCTTCTTCTGCTTCTAATTAACCAGGGACCCAGCATCAATAACATAGTTACTACCGGTTACACTCCTGGCTCTGTCACTAGCCAGATACAAAATCAAATCTGCAATTTCCTCCGATTTGGTGACAATCTTCAAAGCTGTCATGTCTTTGACCGCCTCCCAATTCAGGTCTAAGCCGGCGCTCTCCAGAATCGAAGTCTCAACAGGCCCTGGGCTTATCGCGTTCACCCTGATACCTTTCGGAGCGAGTTCACTAGCAACATATCTGGTGAACTGGTTCACTCCAGCCTTGGATACGCAGTAAGCAAGGTTACCTTTCAACGATGAAGATCTTAGGATCGAGGAACCGGCGATACTGGATATGTTGACCACGTTACCTTTGGTTTTGATGAGGTAAGGCACAGCGAGGTTCGTGAGAACAAAGATGGAACGAAGGTTGGTGTTCATAACTTCATCATAAACCTCCATCAGCCTGCCGTCGTCTACCGCTGCAGTTCTCACAAGGCCTGCGTTATTGACAAGGACATCCAGTTTCCCAAACTTGTCGATTGTTTTCTTGATTATGGTTTTGGCGTCGTCGGTGGAGACATCGGCTTTGATGATGAGGGGTTTCTTGCCGATTTTGGCGATTTGGGCAGCGACGTTGCTGAGTTTGGTTTCATTTCTTCCGATTATTGCGACTTCAGCACCCTCCCTTGCGAAGTGGAGCGCTGCCGCAGCACCTATACCAGAACTGGCCCCGGTGACTATAACTACTTTGTTCGCGAAACTCATGTTGTTATCTGAATCAGTTGGCTATTACTGACAGTGAATTGACATAACTGAGTTTTATATACTCCACTGCTTAGATACAAATTCTCAACAGCTTCCGTACATAAGCAGTACTTATATTTGTTATCTAATATTGAATCTTGTGATGAGTTGTGCATAGATTATAAAGGTAAGTGGCACTTATGAGGATGACTTAACAATAGTTAACCTACCAACCTTGATGAGTTACCTACTCAGTATTATGCTGACTTGGGACCTTTTTGTTGTGACGGAATTCTGGTATTTACGAACGAATGGATTCAATGGAAGATTATTTTCACACAGCGCCATCTAGTCCGTAACTAAGCAAAGCTTGTAATATGGGAACTAGATTACGAAAAAAATACTTATTATACTTTTTTTTTCGAAATACATACTTATCATTCAATACAACACTTAAATAACAAACATCTATATTCATCACACAAAATGTTTGTGAAGCCACAACCTACAGCGCAGAAGGCAGAGCTACCAATTGAGCTGTTAGGCTTGTCTACAATTCTTAAACTCATATCAAAAATTATAGTCCTATACATATTTTTTTCGTTTACTTATCTATCTTCTATCTAAATATATATAACTCAAAGGTGACTGACTGACTGACATAGTGATCTATCAACGCACAGCCCAAACCACTGGACGGATCGGTCTGAAATTTGACATGCAGGTAGATGTTATGACGTAGGCATCCGCTAAGAAAGGATTTTGATAAATTCTACCTCCAAAGGGATAAAATAGGGGATGAAAGTTTGTATGAAACTTTGTCAATTTTAAAGCGATCGAGCTGAGACTTTGCATGCATAAAGCTACTATGACTTAGGCATCCCCTAAGAAAAGATTTTGAGATTTTACATTTGTTTTGTTTCGGTTTAGTAGTTTTGGTAATAGACTCTGCTTAGTATAGGTGCTAGTATAGGTTTTGTCGGTTAGACTTTTTTAAAATGGCTAAAGAAAATCTGAACGTTAATGGAGAAGTTGAAGAATGTACTGTCGTTTTTAAGTTTTGTAGGCCCTAATTTTAAACACACGCTAAACAAAAGTATAGCCGCAAAAACTATACCTAATTAATAATAATACTTCGTAACGCGAGCGAAGCCGCGAGCAAAAGCTAGTTCTTCATATACCTTTTTATATTTGTAACTATGCTGCCTATCCTTACCGTGTTTTTTCTTAACTTTTGTATTTATCTTGCTTGTGTTGATATCAAATAAATGCTTCAATTTCTATTGCTATAACATATACAAGCAATTTCTTCTGTTTATTTCCAATATCGAAGGCTCTATGGATCTGAGGACCTGCGGCTAACAACGTTAGGTCCTGCGCTGTGAAGGTTTTTTTTCAAATACATTTTTATTGTATTTAATGGAAGAACAAACAACTATGCTAAAACATTCAATACATTAATTTATGTTTCAAACTAAATAGTTAATAATGACATTGACTTGTACATCATTTATTTGCTGTGTTAAACCTAATCTCTGGATATTTACAAAACTTTTTAATAATACAATAATACTTTATCGCTGAATTGTTGACAAGACTTTTTTTTTTCTTTTTTTTTTTTTCTTTTAATAATACAATATCTTCATAGAGCTATTGTAATTGAGAACCAATTATAACGTGAAATCTATGAAATCCGCTGGCGATAACAAATATTGATTTATATATTCTATCAGCATTTGTAATAGCATCGACAAAATATGTATTAATAATCTTGAAAAATCCTTTTTAAATAAAATCCCTAAAATAACAATAACTTTGTTTACTTTGATAATAGTTATTTTCTATCAAACCATGATGGGCTCAATCCTGAACTAAGCCAGAAGTCGTGAAATAAACGACTATATCTATTGCTATTCTCTAGTAGGAACTCAACTACTCTTATAAAATTGCTGTTGTCCAGTATTCATAAATAATAAATAAATATTACAGGACATTAATTTCACACAGCGCAATCTAGCCCCAAACTAAGCATAGCTTGATATGAGAACTAGATTACGGATAGAATACTTAAATACTTTTTTTTTGTCAACACATACTTATCATAAAATACAACACTCAATCACAGAACAAACATTTTGTTTGCCCTGGGTGGGAATCGAACCCACAGCCTACAGCACAGAAGGCAGAGTTACTACCACGAGCTATGAGGCTTGTTAAATGAGTATGTAAACGTATGTAAAGGAGAGAAGCTACAAACCTTTTCAGTATGTAAAGTATCAAGATAGTTTGACCCCGTATACCGTATGATGCAGACTCGTGACCCAAATGTTGTGATAGCTCCCAATAACAGCTGGGGGCGGTCAGTTATTGCTGTTATTAATTAAGAGAGCCCACCTGCCCGAGACGAGATGGGAACACTCGACGATTGAACGCTACGGTTTCATGAGCTTCCAATACCAGTAGGTTCAATTCAATTCAATTCAATTCAAAAATATTTTTTGAAACTATAGGGTTTTAATTTTAGGGCTATAATTGGAACGATTGCACTGCAATTAATAAAAACTGTCGTAGGTATATATACGCATACATGATATTTATAAGATATTTGATTTCAGGCAAAAATAGAAAAGTTACAGGTCTTATTCTAACATATTTTTTAACCGCCTCTGTGGTTAGTGGTTCGTGTCAGATCCAGAGGTCACGAGTTCGATCCCCAGAGTATATGTGCATAGTTTGGTTGGTGGAAGGACTTCGTTTAAGTCCGCCTGCTACCACCATCTTACCTAATTCCGTTGCCATAGCAGCAATTCTTAAATTGTTGTGTTCCGAAATTTTAGAGTTACTCAGATTGTTGAGGATTCCGCGAGAAGTGCACTTTCACCTTTGGTCTAATCCTAGCTTGAAAATGAGATGAAATAAAGGCCAAACACCTCCCCGTCGAACATTGTAATAAATACCTTAAAAAAAGTTACCTACTTAATTAACTATGCTATGACTATGAATGGGAAGTAAATTCTGTACGTGACTTACTTTATATAATACTAGCTTTTGCTCGCGGCTTCGCTCGCGTTAAGAAGTATTATTACTAATTAGGTATAGTTTTTGCGGCTTTACTTTTGTTTAGCGTGTGTAAAAAATGAGGGCCTGCAAAATTTAAAAACGACAGTACATTCTTCAACTTCTCCATTAACGTTCAGTTTTCTTTAGCCATTAAAAAAAAGTCTAACCGACAAAACCTATACTAAACCAAACGAAAACAAAACAAATGCCAAATACAAAGCAGAGTCTATAACCAAAACTACTAAACCGAAACAAAACAAAAAAAAAACTCAAAATCTTTTCTTAGGGGATGCCTACGTCATAGTAGCCTTATGCATGTAAAGTCTCAGCCCGATCAGTTTAAAATTGACAAAGTTTCATACAAACTTTCATCCCCTATTTTATCCTCTTGGGGGTAGAATTAATCTAAATCCTTTCTTAGCGGACGCCTACGTCATAACATCTAAGTGCATACCAAATTTCAGCCCGATCCGTCCAGTGGTTTGGGCTGTACGTTGATAGATCACTATGTCAGTCATTCAGTCACCTTTGAGTTATATATATTTAGATAGATAGGTATGTTGCAAGCAGCGAGTAGATAAGAAAGGCCAATTAGGAGAGGGAGAATTTGAAACCTTGGGAGAGACGTGCAGTAGTGGAATGCGATAGGACATCATGATGATGTCGATGAGCTTCCATGTTTTGGTACCTAAAATTTTGTAGATTTTTTTGTTAATATGTAAATTATCTAGCAACCTAAATTCTTAGGGCCAGTATATTATTAAATAAAAGTAATACGTGTAATTAAACTAACTATTAACAAGGGAAGCAGTCGGGTTACCGTTACCCAATGATCGTTACAAACGGTCTGCTGGTAACTCGACTGTTCCACTAGCATTTCATAGATATTGGCTGCACTGCCAAGCTGAAAAGCAATATTAATTCGCTGGCCTTAAGAGGCACTTGGGTCACGCGTTGCCTCGATCAAAATCAAATACTTTCTCTTTTTTTTTGTACGACGCGGATGCACTTGGCCTTCATCTCATCTGGTTACAAGTTAAGAATAAGAAAATAAAGTTAAGAATTATGAAAATATTGTAGACTTTGTCTAAAAGCTAATGTTGCAAATTTATTTTTCTGTGCAACCATTCTATACACACGTGTGCTAGCTCGTTGAGTGCTGAACCCTTATCTGTGAAGAGCTCCACGTATTTTACAGCACACAATAAGCTAAGCTATCTTCCTAAACAAAGACTTTACCGCAAGTTTAAATCGTAACCCTTAAATGACATAACTTTTAAAGGCATTTGAAGTTCTCACAAATTCAAACGCCTCTAAAGTCCTTGATAATCCCCTCAATGTCCGAAGTATTTTTTGAGATTTACCTACTAATCTCTCATGGTTCACTTATTCTACAGTCGGTTAAACAGATAACGCTCTTTCTTTACCCCTTTTACAATTCACTTGATTTTAGGTTTGAAATTCGGATCCCTTTTGATTACATTATAAAGAACTTCGTTTTTTATGGGAACGCATTGAATTAGTAGATTTTTTTATGCGATGAGTGACTAACTGCTTGACTCGCACAGCCCAAATCAGAGGTCCAAGAACTGAAAAGGACATCAGTCAAAGTTACCCCCAAACCAGCGCGTGTGAAAGTTTATTTATAATTAATAAATATTACAGGACATTAATTTTGCACAGCGCCATCTAGTCCCAAACTAAGCATAGCTTGTAATATGGGAACTGGATTACGGATATTATACTTTAAAAAAAGTATTTACTTTTTTTTTTAAATACATACTTATCATACAATGAAATACGCAAACACAGAACAAACATCTATATTCATCACACAAATGTTTGTCCTGGGTGGGAATCGAACCCATAACCTACAGCGCAGAAGGCAGAGCTACTGCCAACTGAGTTGTGAGGCTTGTTATTAAATACCCGATCATTTACTGCAATGGAACGAACACTTCTGGATCTTTTGAAACATTTAATAAATTATATATTTTATACAATTTTATTCAATAAAATGTACAATTTAACTAATTATGTACAAAGGAATCAGTCAAATTTAAGGACCGTTACAAACGGCCTATAGGTAACTCAACTGTTCCAGACCAGTACCAGACGGAAGCGTGCCCAAGGAATTGGCTGCATTACCTCGCTGAATAGCTATGCTAATTCGCTGGCCTAAATAAGAGCCAGCCATTTGGTCATACATTAATAAATGTATTTTACATGATTATCTTCGGTGTCAGTACCACAGATAATGCAAAAAAAGTCTGTTTTACAGACACAGACAGTGTTATCAGTCTTATGTCACGTGTTAGGACATCATTCACTGGCCCTACAAATTTTCCCCAGAACTGGTTCTGGGGAAAATTTGTAGGCACGTGGTAATGCTTTCTGGATTCTAAAAAAATACACATAATCGGTATATTAGGTGTTGTATTGTATGCTAAGTATGTATTTATAAAAATATATATACCCAAGTATTTAATCCGTAATCTAGTTCCCATACTACGAGCATCACTTAGTTTGGGGCTAGATGGCGCTGTGTGAAATTGATGTCCTGAAATATTTATATGAGTGACTATACGTGTGTAATAAAAATACCGGATATTAAGCGGGTAAAGTCACGAACATAAGCTAGATTAATAAATGACGTAAACCAATCGTCGCTGTAATTGAAAGCCGTTTGGCTATTCGACGGTTGTTTTTACATCGATAGTTCTCGTTTACGACCGACCCCTAATTGGAATACACCCTGTAGCAATCGCCCTGCTGTAATCACCCTGCAGCGATTACCCTCAAACGCAGTTGGGTTATTTTTGATTGGGTTGATGGCAGAATCCTACACGGAAGAACACTGGATAATGTAATGAGAGTGAATAATTGTGTACGTAACTAAAAATAGCGAAAGCGTTAAATACGTTGACAGCTGAGCATAAATATTCCGCAAACGATGCGACAAATAAAGAAATAAATAAATATCACAGGATATTCATTTTACACAGCGCCATCTAGCCCCAAACTAAGCATAGCTTGTAATATGGAAACTGGATTACGCATAGAATACTTAAACACTTTTTGTAAATACATACGTACTATATGATACAACACCCAAACACAGAACAAACATCTATGTTGACAAGCAGAAACATGAGCTGCCTCCATCCATCGACCTCTCCACATTCTGTTCTAATATCTTCATTTTTTTTATACAACTTAGAGTCGGAGCAAACAAGCAGACCATTTGATGATAAGTACATCTCTTGAATCTGAAAGCTTTACTGCGTAGGTCACATCCACAAAGACCTACGGCCCTGCATTGCGCTCCTTAACTTGAGGCATAAAGGTGTTAAACTGGAACACAGCAATGCTACTTGGCGGCCGAACTAGGTATGGTAGTAGTACTTCCCCGGACAATCCCCTTTCACAAGAAGCTCTACTACTCTAAAACGCTCTACTACTTCTTTCCGGCAAAAGGATGAAGACACTCAAGCACCAATTTCATATGTTTATAACGTTTGCCTTAAAGGTGGTGCTACTGATTCTGTGGGCTCTTATGTAAAACTATTTTTTTTAGTAGACCATGCACTGGCCTTGCTCTGAACAGAACGACCGTCAATTACTACGAGACATAAAAGTAGGTACTAGAGACAGTATGAGCAATTTTTGTTTTGATGTCGTTTTTAGGTTTTCGTGTCATAATCACATCCCAAAAAAGTTCCACTACATGAAATAGGCCACGCTTGGCAAGCGATTCGGTAATTGCAGTGTTGGTATTAAAGTAGGTGATCCTCATAAAATCCACGCTCTGAGTAGTGATCAGAAGTTAATCCTCGAAGGGGAAAAAGTGAGTCCATTAAATTGTATTTTATTTAGTACATAAGTGAATATTGCAGCTGAGGGACTCATATTAACTGGAAACCTTTTACTCTTAGATAAAAAAAACTGTACCAAAGCTTGCTTTAGGAGTTAACGATGTCAGTGGTGTGAAATCAATCTAAGTACTGTACGTCTTTCTGAAGGGCAAGGTAATATTTAATGTCAGTGATGTAAAATCTCACTTCGTTTTTCTGTGGGGTAGGCGGTAGAGATCCAAGTTAACATAGAAAATAATTATGTATTTACGCCGTTCTATGTTGGGTGCCAGTGAAACGGCACTGGTACATCTAGTAAAAAATAAAAATGAAAAACATAAAATATTATTTATATATATCATACTAATGCGTTGCTGGTATGTAGGTAGGTAATGTGACCATATGATGGTACCTTAACTGGCACAGAACAAATAACTTATTTACATTCGTCCTAATATGTAATCCGAGTCTAGGTGTTGTCTGACCGCTGCGAGGACGACAAGCACACGTCCGACGTCGACAGTGGTCACAGAGCTACTGATTGAAAGGCGGGCGCGCGGTGCGCCTGTAGTTTTTCAAATAATTAATGTTTAAAATTAAATTTGAATTGGTATCAAAAAACTAGCTTACCTTAGATCAACATGTAACCTATCACATAAAATAAATCGTAAGTCAATATTCATCGTAGGTATCACAATATATTATCTGTTGTAAATTTTGAAACGTACCAATTTCAATAAATACTTTTATCGAGATTTTTTTCAGCTATTATGTTTTCAGCTTACCTTTAATGTAGATAGGTACCTGAACCGTGACTTGTTCAGAAGTACTATAATTTTCTATTGGAAAAAGAGGAAACGTCTAATGAAAGGGCCTTAAGTGAGCATCCACCTTTGGCCTTATCTCAACTTGTTACCGGGTGAGATGAAGGCCAAGCGCTTCCCCGTCGTACAATAAAAAAAAGGCCATCATCACTGGTAATACAGCACACTACAATTGACGACTTTCGTTTTAAGGCTCTGCGGCACTATAATATAACTAAGTATATTATTTTTAAAAACTTGTACCTCATTTTGCTTTTGTATATTGTCTATATATTTATATGTGTATCATATGAATCAAATAATCATACATTATTTGTTTACGTTGTACTTCATTTTGCTGTTGTATATTGTCTATATATATGTGTATCATATGAATCGAATATTTATACATTATTTGTTTACGTCGTGGCATCCTGTATAGGAAAAATAAACTGTTTTGAGAACTTTACTTGTGTTTGTGCTAAGATTGATCAGTCGGATGTCCTATTTTAATAAATAATTAAAAATAAAAACAAACTGCCAACGAGATATACTAAAATCCACAAGCCTTACATTCTAACGTATCTCACAAAGCCAACCCTATCTCGAGAACCGGCTATTTGTCACCAACTCTCCAACTTGGCTAATCGAAAGTCCAAATTTTTGCCACAGTATGAATATTAATGACAGTATTCGTTAATCTTAAGCGAAATTGCGGCGATATGCGCGGCGGTTTCTTGACGCGACTTACTGTTTCTAATTTATGCTGTGACACGAACTATGGCATTTTAACTTCTTCGTTGGCACGAGGCGTGGATAAGTCTCGTTTTGGAGATTTCTAGATAATGTTTTTTTTTTTATAATTTCCTACCTACCTGGCCAACGTATGACTACAAACTTGATTGATGGGAAGTGACTATGCAGCCCATTTTGTAGTTGACCTTACATTATTGCGAGACAAATGATTATCAAAAATGCCGTGAGTTTTTATGTCCAATACGGAGTCCGTCAATTGGGGCGGAATATTGACAATTATCTAAGATCAAATTAAAATTATACAAAATAGGCATAGATAGAAACGATATCACCATATTAATATTGTAACTTAGAATACGCCATATTATTCACCACGAAAATAGTAGCATAATATTTTGTTATGCGATGCTAGTAAAATATAGCAACATATAAACTAACTACGTTTTAAACAAATTGTAATCCTAACTTAAGAAATTAGGGCTTCAAATGCAAAGTAAGCTACTGTTCGTACCTTGACAGTCAACGAGTAACTGAATGAAAACTGCTGCTCCGGTACATTTTGGTGGAGTTTTAGTTAAGACACATTCGGGCGGATCGTGCGAAATCCTTTGTTTTATTGACAATTACCCTTACTTTGGTAAATAAGAGTAAGAAATTAAGTATTATTTCATCTATATATATAAAATCGCCGTGTTGCCGATTGACTGACTCATAATCAACGCACAAAACAAACTACAGGAGGATCTCTACATTTCGACGCTTGTCATTTCTAGGATAGCTTCCTTTATTAGTGTAGGGGTGCACTTAGAAAGGATCTGAAGAAATTCCCACTGGTTTACAGTTACAATGTTCTAGGTGTTTCATTGTATTCATCTTGTTTCATTATAGATGTTTTTTTACGTTTTTTTTTTTGTGAGGTAAAAAAAATTGTTTGAAGTTTAAGAAAATATGTTTTTGACATATCCCACTTTCCCTGTCGGCTAGTGGCGATCCAGCTTTTCCCGAAGCCAAAAAGTGTACAGTCACGCCCCACCCCCCTACCCCCTTCCCCGCAGACTAACTTCATAAGACTATGAATTTAAATACGTTAGATGTCAAAGGATGCATCAGGTTAGGTAAATTGTTGGTTAGGAGTTTTAATCTAAATATAATTCGTCGTGAAGCTGATAGACTGATAATCACACAGTCCAAAGGTCTTAGAGACTTGAAATGTTGAGGGTAGCATTCCACCAGCTATCGATATTGGCAGATTATGACTTTTGTAATTTCATCAACAGCTGGGGGAATCATTCCCATCAGGGAATGAAGTTCCAAGCATTTTTTTTTATTGTACGACGGGTAAGCATTCAAGCCTTCATCTCACCTGGTTACAAGTTGAGATTAGACCGAAGGTGGAGGCGCACTTCACCCGGAATCCTCAACAAACTGAGGAACTGGTTATCTTACCTCTAAATGCCGGAACACAACAATTTTAGAATTGTTATTATGGCGACAGAATTAGGTAAGATAGTAGTAGCTAGCCAGGCGGACTTAAATAAAGTCTACCGCCAACCAAACCAAGCACAACATATTGTACTCAATATGGGGATCAAACCCGGGACCTTTGGATCTGAAATCGGTGGGTTGAACCACAAGACCACAGAGGCGGTTATAAATTCACCAGTTATCGATATTGGTATCCACCAATATGACCTATTTCATTTCATCAACGGCTGGGAGATGATGGGAACGAAGCTCCAAGCATTCTATCAGTTATCTATATTGGTGGCTTATGACTTAATAATTTCATTAACAGGTGGTAAATAAGGTAGGTTATAGCAGTATTGGTGATAGGTACTCATGTGTTGCTTATGATCGAGGCGGTTTTATTGTATGACGGGGAAGCGCTTGGCCTTCATCTCATTAGGTCAAGTTGTGATAAAACCGAAGGTGGAACCGCATTCCACCTGGAATCCTCAACGGGCTGAGGAGCTGGCTTTTTTACTACTCTTCTCTACATGCTGGAACACAACATTAAATTCATTATGGCGACAGACTCAGATAAAATGGTGGCAGCTAGCCTGCCTTTTGTAGTCCTCCGAAGATCAAACGCCTCTTGGTCTGATAACGGACAACTAGACTACAGTGGAGGATAAACCCAGTGATCCTTCTTTAAGATAATCCCTTGGTCGGCTCTTACGATATCGCCGTAAAGATAAGTCTCACAGCTCAGTGGTTGTAGCTCTGCCTTCTGTGCCGTAGGTTGTGGGTTCAATTTCCATCCGGGACAAATATTTTTGCGACGAATATAGATGTTTTTTTGTGTTAGGGGGTTGTATTTTGTGATAAAAATACATTTACAAAAAGTTTTTTTTCAGTGTTTGGGTGTTGTATTGTGTGATTAGTACGTATTTACAAAAAAAAAAAAAAATCGGTAATCTAATTCAAATTTATTTATTCCATAATATCCAGATGATTTTTACTCTGGAATAAATAAAAAACGTTACCTACAATCTATGCTTAGTTTGGGGGCTAGATAGCGCTATGTGAATTTACTGGCTTGTAGTATTTATAAGGAGCTCATATGCTTTGCTGGTGTCGCCACGGTCAGCTTAGCTCATTGAGTGCTTAAAACACTTAAAACACAACTAATCCATGTAGACCAGAGGTCTTTCTCGATCTCTAGATCTAGATCTAACCCATCTATAAAATAACATGTCTTAAAGCGGCCCAAATCCTCATAATAAATCTCATAAACAGTTATTACCAAGTTCCACGGACAGTTCCTACAATGCAAACAAAGGAGTCGACAAATCTTAATCTTAGCATTCATTATGCGAACAAAATGGCGAACCTGAATTTATTCTAGGTAAAGTGAGGGTAGCTTCACTTTCATTGAGGTTTAATTGTTGGGGTTTGTGAATAAAACTTTTTATTTCAATTCTAGATTTGTTACTAAGCTAAGCTTCACACTTCTGTATATGAAAAATAATCCAACACTTTTATTGCAAACACCTATCCATCTCCATCCAACGGTTGTCATCATATATGTTTTTTTTTAAGTAATCCAGTTATATTTTTAAAGGTGTGCAAAAAAGTATTTTAATTAATTAATTCATTCATTCATTCATTCACCTATCCACCAACAACCCACCACCACCACTATCTTAATTCTGTGTATTATCTAACACATTTACTGTGACTACCAATCAAACAGCCAAGCATGGTGGATATGGTAAGACCATCCAATGTTGGGGGAGCCTCTGAAAAGTAGTGAAAATAAATGAGCTGTCAAAGAAGACGAAAAACAAATTTGAACACCGAAGCTGGAAAAAGGCTATGATCGTTCGTGTTAGTTTTTGAAAAAAAAATTGTTCAATTATATCTTTTACCTATAAGCTAATGAATAGTTGGTAACGGTCCTACGATAAACCAATTACCAAATCCTTATAATAGTAAACATTATTGTATTACATATCTGATAGCGTTTTAAGATGTTAATCTTAAAAAGAAATTTTAAACACAACTATTGTTTTCCAAATTTTCTTACTTTTTCTCAAATTAAAAATAAATTAGATCTACCCCTAATTTATCCTTAAGTTGGTAAGTATAAGAAGAAATTAGAGCGAGTTTATCCAGAAAATTGTCTAATAGAATTATTCGTGACCACGAAATACAGAAACCTAGCAACTGACTCGGAGACTCTTCATTGAAGTATCTTAAAAACATATTAATAATAAAACATCTTTTTGCCAAATCGTTTTTTTTATTGAAAAAAAAAAATCGATTATTTACAATTATTTTAACTTACGTTGGTAAGAATGCGGTGACATGAGCGAGTTTATCCAGAAAATAGACCATAACATTAGTTGTGACCAGAAAATACAGAATCTTAGCTACTGACTCGGATAATCTCTCCAAGAATCGAACCGGAGCCCCCTCGCTATCCTCCACCACGCCACACACAGCGCACCTGTAACGCTACGGTTTGTAATAACACGATAGACCGCAGGCGTTTTTAATTTACCGCGAGATCACCTTTTGTGGTAAGACTGTTGTGCTCTGTATTCGTTCTATTGATTTTCTTGTATGTTTTGTAATGTAAGGTGTAAGAAATAAGCAAGAAGTTCATTCATCAAACGGCGATTTAGCTAACTAAAGAGGTTTCGGTCAGCTCTAAAATGTATTTTGTCAGTCAAACAAATGAATGAATGAATGAAAATACTTTATTGCACACCTTAAAAATAAAAACTGGATAACTTAAAAATAAATGTATATACAATGGGCGGTCTTATCGCTAAGAAGCGATTTCTTCCAAACAACCTTTGGATGGAGAGGATTTCATGGCTAAAGAGATGGTTGGTGGTGCACATATTAATTAATTAGGGTCTAGCTAAATTACCTATACGTATATCATACATTATAAGTAAAGCTATGCTACAAATATACACACTACTTTTATAATATAATATAAATATAAATACCTACATATTATACACTATGTACTTACATACTATACTATACATAATACACAAATATAAATATATATATATTTACTTAGATGGATGATAATTATAATAGAATAATCTTCTAGAATAATCTAGAAGTACCATGATAAAAACATATAAAACGGCGCAGAAAACAGCAAACAAAGATAATTAAAAGCTCTTAAGCTTATGGATCCTGATATGGGTGCAAGGTACCTCTCACCAATGCCAGTACTGTGCGGCTGTAGATCAACTTATACACGGACTTTCATGCACCAGGTCTACCGGCAGGATTTCGCGCCACGCAAGTTTTAATGACATTATCCGTTTGTCCTTTACCAGTGTCAATGTCCCAGTCGTTCTCGAGCCGAATTGTCTGCTACGCGATGATGGCCTTTGGTGTAGGACGCTAACTGCCCTTGCGCCATCTCATGTGCCTGGGACGTCAGTAAGGGCTGGTTCAGCCGAGGATCGCAAAAGACGCAAATATTGTAGAATTTGTGCCTTGTGGGGCCGAGACTTTGGGTCCGTGGGGAGCCGGTGCCTTCCAGGTTTTCAAGATATTCTATCCGTAATCTAATTCCCATATTACACATATTTACATATAACAAACTCTGTCTAGTTTGAGGCCTAGATGGCGCTGTTTCAAATCAAATGTATGGGACATTATTTGACGTTATTTCCTGTTCTGTATTTCTTCATAGATTAGGTACCTATTAACACAGAGGCTACAAAGTTGTATACCCTGCCCTAATTATATAGTATCCATCAATATCTACAGACATTACCTTCGCAACATCGTTATGTTTATGAACGCATAAAAATAATGCGTCCGCGTATTTTATGATCATAAGTCATAATTATTACGACCGTCGGACACCCTAGACGATATCTTTATGAGTATACCGTGGATTATAATGGGTATACTCTGATTGGCTTCTGGTTATTACGTCTTAAGAGGTGGACAGGAGATTAGGGGAATTTATGTTGGGCTTTGACAATTCTTTGATTTGACGACGGGGAAGCGCTTGGCCTTCACCTCAGATGGTTTTAAAGTTATGATAAGACCAAAGGTGGCATCGCACTTCACCCAGTATCCTCAACAGTCTGAGGAACTGGCTAACTTATCTCTGAATGCCGGAACACAACAATTAGAATTGTTGTCATGGCGACAGAATTAGAAATTAAGATGGTGTATTAGAGTAGCTATACTGTAGGAAAGGTTTTATTAACCCAGAAATCTACGTTAGATGGAAGTAATTTTTTGTCTCAAGACCGCATAGATATTACCTAAATGAGCCAATATTTAAAAACCACGTCTTAGATCCTTACAAAGTATTTGACCGAGCGAGCGCAGCGAGCGAAGCCTCTGTTTCGAGATTGGCCAAAAACGCATTTGTCCGCTGCCTGTCGGCTGTCGGCTGTTGGTTTGTTCTCGCCTACAGGTCGCATTTTCAACCGATTTTGATAAAAATTGGCACACATGTTCCTTGTTTTATTTCATTTTTTTTGTCGTTCGCTATTTTTCATCGGGGTGGGAGGGGAAATAGTTTTCTGTAGCATTATTTATCAACGGATTTCAATTAAATTTGTAAGACACACTAAGGATTTAATTCTACAAAAGATGTTGTGAAAAACAACCAAAAGGGGGAATGGAGGGGGAAAAGGGGAGAAGTTTGTTTTCTTGAAGCTTGTGTGTCTTTGCTTGAAGGATTTCAATTTTTGATTTTTTTTCCAAAAAAAATTATACCTACGTTTAATAACCAGACTACGCAGTCCTCTCCGCCTTTGCAAGACCTTTGATCTCCTCAGACTAAAGGAACGCGTCTACTGTTCATGAGGTCTACTGTTTTACTACAGAACCACTAGTCTTATAGTCTTATTTCTGTTGGTACTCTTGCGTGTACAGTGGTGCAGAATAAATCGATACATAAAATACACGTCCGCAAATTGTCGGTCGGTACAGTCGGACGCATTTTCTTTTACGATCGCCCACCACCACTGTTTACGTGCTTACGAGATACTGGAGATCACGGGGATTACGCAGCTATCGATAAGTTGTGGAGAAGGTATTTACGTGGTGGAGGATATTATTAACCGCCTCTGTGGTCTACATATCCCGGGTTCGATCCCCAATTGGGACGCATAAAATTCAAGTGAAATAATATGTCGCATCACATTTTTTTTAACTGTACGACGGTGATGTACTTCTCCTTTATTTCATCAGATTTTCAAGTGCGAAGCCGCACTCACCTAAAATCCTCAACAAGCTGAGGAACTGGCTATCTTACCTTTAAATGCCGGAACACAACAATTAAAGAATTGTTATTATGGCGACAGAACAAAATCCTACCACCAACCGATTTGCACAATATTGCTCCCCTGGTGATCGATCCTGGGACCTCTGGATCTGAATCGGTGGGTTGAACCACTAGACCACAGAGGCGGTTAAAATTTGGTACGCTACCAATGGAGAGGTTAATAAAGCAATATTTTCTTAAAACCATGAAAATTAAAATTCTGAAATCGGGTTTTTTTCCAAATTTTAACTAAGATACCATGACTTTTGTCAGGGTCGGTTTATGTGATTTTCAATGGCTTTTAAAAGATTGACTGTTACTAAACCATATCCATAAGGTTCGAGGCTCTCCGCCCAGCCGAAGCTAATAGCGATCGCCTAATAGCGGGCAGCTAGTTGTAGCCCATAAATACATCCCCGCGCCGTTTATTGGCCATCTTCGGCCATCCGATAATACCCCCGTTCGAAGCTTATTGGACCCCGAAGGAAACCTAATGAAAAATCTATTTTGCTCTGCAACTCAACTCAACATAATGAGTGTCGAATACACTTTAGTTTTTGAATTGCCAACTAGCCATTGTCCTGTATTTTGGCGTTGAATAATTTTTTTTCATTTATTAATTTATAGATTCATGAATTCGTTTTTTTTTTATTGTACGACGGTGAAGCGCTTGGTCTTCATCTCCAGGTTACAAGTTGAGAAAAGGCCGAAGGCGCACATCCCGGAATACTCAACTAACTGAGGAAGTGCAATTAGAATTGTTGTTATAGTGACAGAATTAGGTTAGATAGTGGTAGCAAAGTCCTGCCACCAATCAAACCAAGCACAGTATTGTACTCCCCCTGAGGATCGAACCCGGGACCTCTGGATCTGAAATCGGTGTGTTGAACCACCAGACCACAGAGGCGGTCAAACTTATATATATATAAATAAATCTAATTTCTTAAGTAGTAAGTAAGTAGTTAAGTACTGGCCTGGAATAGTTGAGTTATCCATAGGCCGTTTGTAACGGTCCTAAGGTAATCCAACTTTCCTTTGTACATAGTTAGTTTAATTGAACATTTTATGTAACAAATTTAATTTTATTAGTATTTACATAATTTTAATATAATTTCTTGCATTACTTAAATCGAATAGCGATAACCAATTGCAGACAAGCGTGGTGATTATGGCATATCTCTCCCACAGCACGCTATTCTGGAATTATATTTTTACCTTAGAATGCCAGAGTATACTCAATATGGTTTAATATTCATAATAATGCTATAAGTACACCAAAATTAAACATATAAATAAATAAATATTGTAAGACATTAATTTTACACAGCGCCAACTAGCCCCAATCTAAGCATAGCTTGTAATATGGAAACTAGATTACGGATAGAATACTTAAATACTTTTTGTAAATACATACGTACTATATGATAAAACACCCAAACACAGAACAAACATCTATATTCATCACACACACGGGGCTTTTGATTGAGGCGACACGTGACCCAAGGGCTGGCTCTTATTTAGGCCAGCGAATTAGCATAGCTATTCAGCGTGGCAATGCAGCCAGTGTCTTGGGCACGCTTCCGTCTGGTACTGGTCTGGAACAGTTGAGTTACCTATAGGCCGTTTGTAACGGTCCTTAGGTAATCTGACTGATTCCTTTGTACTTAGTTAGTTTAATTTATTGAATCACACACATGTTTGCTCTGGGTGGGAATCGAACCCACAGCCTACTTAGTTAGTTACTACCAACTGAGCTATGAGGCTTGTTAAACATAAAAGTCTAATAACTGGAAGATTTTACCATAATCACCGCGCTTGACATGCAGATTAGAGATTGCATTGGACAGCTTCTGCTTTTTGGTGTCCATCACCATTTACTGTATCCGCGGGTGGCTAGGAAGAAGGGGCTGTATTCGGTCACTGTGGCCCTTGAAAATAAGTAGATAGCATGCGCGGTAGTGGCATGTCGGCACTAGATGTGATAGTATCAATACAGGGCTGAATGTACAGAGTGTGGATATTTCACTGGGGTTATGATGTAGCTGGGAAAGTCAGTCATTGGCATTCAGTCTCAGCCTCCGTTTATTGACGAATCCGGGTGAAGTGCGCCTCCACCTTCTAGTAACCAGGTGAGATGAAGACCAAGTACTTACCCGTCGTACAATAAAAAAAAAATGCATTTAATATTCCAAGTATAGCTAATTGGTATGGGGAGACCTTTGACCTGCAGTGGGACAGTATAGGTTAATAAAATAACTAATTGATTCAGGCTTTACATAATAACAAATCCACTAATAATTTAGCAGAATATATTTCTTTCTATAAAAAACAATTGTATAATATTGCTATGTTGGCTACACAACTTTTTTTGTTTTCATAATAAGACTGACTGATAATCAACGGACAGCCCAAACTAGAGGTTCTAGATATATTTAAAAATGTTATATCTAATGACACAAAAATTCACAACCCACGACGGGACTCGAACCCGCATCATTTCCTAAAGCCGGAAACGCTCTAACCAACTGAGCTACGGGGGTTCTGACGCATTAAGTTCTAGATCATTGAAATATTCGTACAAAATCGTTCGGTCGACGTATAGATAAACTACTTAAGCCCTAGTACATACCTAGAATCACAGTTCTAGGTATGTACTAGGTCAACCACACATGGTTGACCTTAAGCTAGGTTAAGTAGATAATCTATGTGGTTGCGTTTATTTACGTAGGATAAATGACGTTAAAAATAGTCTTTTAATAAAAAGTTCAAAAATAAATAGTTCTTGAGTCACCTCCGTTGACATCTTAAGGCTTATGTGGTTTAGTGGTAGTGCATTTACCTATCACTCCTGAGGTTATAGGCTCGATTCCCAATGCGTTACGTTGTGAGGGTTGTTTGCAGTATGTTTAAGAGGCTATATAAAAAGGGCTTTGAACAAACAGATATTTTTTTTGTCTATCGTCAATTTAAGTTTCAGAAACATGATTGGTACAAATTTTATAATATAAATAAACATTTATTCAATAAATTAAACTAACTAAGTACAAAGGAATCAGTCAGATTACCTAAGGACCGTTACAAACGGCCTATAGGTAACTCAACTGTTCCAGACCAGTACCAGACGGAAGCGTGCCCAAGACACTGGCTGCATTGCCACGCTGAATAGCTATGCTAATTCGCTGGCCTAAATAAGAGCCAGCCCTTGGGTCACGTGTCGCCTCAATCAAAAGCCCCGCAATATTTTTGAAAACCCGGAGGGCACCGGCTCCCCACGGACCCAAGGTCTCCACCCCAAAAGGCTCAAATAGGTAAGCTCTGTCGAGACCACTATATTTGCGCCTTTTGTGATCCTCGGCCGAATCAGCCGCCGCACCAGCCCTAACTGATGTCCCAGGCAGATGAGATGGCGCTAGGGTGTCGACGCAGGTAGCGTCCCACACCAAAGGCCTACCCATTTCCCAAGGGACAAGAGTCATACCGTCGGGCCGCTTACCATCATCACGTAACAGACCATTCGGTTCAAGAACGGCTGGCACATTGACACTGGTAAACGCTCGACGGATAATGTCATTAAGACTAGCGTGGCGCGAAATCCTGCCCGCAGACCTTGCGCACGAAAGTCCGTGAAAACCAAATTGATCTACGGCCGCACCGCACCGGCACTGGTGAGAGGCGCAGCATCTTGCACCCAACCGAAGACAAGTGGCAATACGGAAAGTTACAGGATCCATAAGTGTACCGGTATTGTAGGATGGATGTGCTTGCAGCCAAAGACCTGATTCCCATTTTGAAACAGCTAAGAGACGAGCACGATCTGTGGAGGTTGAGCACGTATGTAATAGATAATTCCGTGTCAACTCGCACAGAGGCCCGTCCCACTGCCGTTGTGCCGAAAGGTGTTTTGGGGGATCGGTATTAGGGCAAGCACTATGCCAAGCATTTCGAGCCTCGTCAAGATAAGAAATTTGGAGTATATTGCCTGGAACAGCCGAAATTGATGGTGTTAGAATTTTCTCAACCAAAGAATGTGTACTATAGACGGAAGACAAGAACGCTGGCAAAGCAACACTAGAAATTTTGCGTATACCTAAGCCGCCCAATCGAATAGGCAATGAGGCCTGCGACCATGCTCTGTCATCCAACTCAATATTCAAAACCGTGGAAAGGGTGTTCTTTATTATGTTGTCTAAGCCTTCCACCAGCTCACTGTGTTTCCACAGTTGACAACATCGTAAAGCATAAGTAAATTTTGGGACAAAAAGGCAAAATTTTATAATGGTGAAAGCCATATGTGAGTTAATTTTTGAAAGTCTGTCCGAAACCTTCATAAAATTTTGAATTTTGTCGTCGACGAAACCCGGAAAAGATTCATCAAGAATTGGTGAACCTAGTAGGTGGAGTGAACTCTTATCTACAACAGTAATATTGGAAGCCAAAGTCTCAAACTTTTGAATAATTGAATTTCTATCCAAACATGTATCTGAAATGTATATTTCACATTTCGAAAAATTTAGTTCTAAGCCAATCTGCCGAAATTCATCTATAATAATTTTTAGATCGCCAAATACTGAGTCCACATCGCCACCCAGGGTTCCGTCATCGAGATACCAAACATTCAATTTAGATTTCAGGCGTTGAATAATTGGGTGAATGGCAAGGCTAAAAATGGCCGGGCCTAGAGGGTCACCTTGCTGACAGCCAACTGCAGACGAAATAGTTTGGTTCTTGTAAATTAATTTAGATGGCGAACCATAACATTGAAAAAGAAAAGGATAAATTTCGGGAATTTTGGATTTGATTTGATTTAGCAAGGTGCCTCTGTCAACCGAATTAAAAGCATTTTTGATATCTACTTTTAGAATAACCTCCCCGTAATTTCGATCTAAAAATGTTCTTAAAGAATGGACCGCGGCCTCACAACCGCCTCGCGAACCAAAGCCTAGCTGCACGGGTCGGAAATAGTCGCCTAGATACGCGGCTTTTTTGCGACAGCAGACTTTGGCTGCAAGGCGGCGATAGGTGGTGCCTACGGCTATGGGTCTTATCCCGCCATCCTTTTTTTTTAAAGCACAAAGGTTAGCACCATACAAGATTTCTGTAATCTCGCTGTTGACTCGACCCGACAGCATGAGGTTGATTAATGCCGTCAGTTCTTCAAGAAGGACATCACCCGCATGGCCAGACCCACCAGATAGCAGGTCCTTTAGATGCTGTGGAGACACAGCATCCAGGCCAGCGGCTGAGCCACTCTGAAAGGACAATAATAAATAAATAAATAAATAAATAAATATTACAGGACATTAATTTTATACAGCGCCATCTAGCCCCAAACTAAGCATAGCTTGTAATATGGAAACTAGATTACTTAAATACTTTTTGTAAATACATAAGTGCTATATGATACAACACCCAAACACAGTACAAACATCTATATTCATCACACAAATGTTTGTCCTGGGTGGGAATCGAACCCACAGCCTACAGCGCAGCAGGCAGAGCTACTACCAACTGAACTATGAGGCTTGTTAAATAATAGAAAAGATATCTGACAAGTAAACATTTTGTGTGATGAATATACATGGTTTTTGCGTTTGGATGTTTACTTTAACATACGTTTGTATAAAAAAAATAAGATTTCTTTTCGTTATTCATTTAGTCAAAGTTTTAATTAGTTAGGGGCTAGGTGGCGCTGTGTGATGCATGTCCTCGTTATATTTGTTATATTATAATAAGCCTCTCAGCTCAGTTGATAGTAACTCTGCCTTCTGCGCTGTAGGTTATGGGTTCAATTCCCACCCTGGACAAACATTTGTGTGATGAATATAGATGTTTGTTCTGTGTTTGGGTGTTGTATAGTACGTATGTATTTACAAAAAGTATTTAAGTATTCTATCCGTAATCTAGTTCCCATATTACAAGCTATGCTCAGTTTGGGGCTAGATGGCGCTGTGTAAAATTAATGTCCTGTAATATTGATTTATCTATTATATATATATTCATATTCAACACTGTTTACTGAAATTCCCAAAAGAAGTCCTATTTCTAAGCTCGTAAGTAACCAGCTCTGTACACACATTGCCAAGGGCAGGAAAACCTTACTGTATCAGATCCATTGATGGTTTGTTTTGATACGACATGATACGTAGCGGGTCACGGCGCCACCAGTCCCCGATACCAATGTCTAAGATAGCTATCGGAATTGAATAATAAATGTAAATTTTCAACGTTTACAAGGTTAGAATACTACTAAACCTAGAAAATATCTAGGTTTCAGGACTCAAATAGAAACGGATAAGCTAATAATAGTGCCGTGGAGGTCATAAGAATCAAACCGAATTGTTGGGGTTTGATTTTCATCCGTCTATTTATGAAACGTAATCCTATCTACGGATGTTGTAAAAGCCGACATTTATGGGATCTCGCCAGAAAATTGAAGAGATCACCTATCTGAAATTAATGTCCAGCTGTGGACATTAATTTAATTAAGGTTTAAGAAGAAATTAGAAGTCGCCTTCTATGACAAACAAATTTCTCAATTAATCTATGAAATCTTATTGAATAAATTAAAATTGACTTTTAACATATGGGCTCTGCCCACTATGGTAGCTTAATTTTTTTTTTCAATTTATTAGTGTGTTGGAAACACTACATTATTTTTAATTTTAACATACATACACTGAAAACACAGCAATCCATTTTGATTCCCACTCTATCAGATTCCACCACCATTACGTCAGATAATGTCAGCTCCATAATAATATCGGTTGAATAATTAACTCTATTGCCGATCGCGATAATTGCTTTGGTGTACACCGGCCTTTATTGCTATCGCTTATAGTGATGGGGATTTTCGCATGTAAACTAGTAAAATGAGAGTCAGGTACATTTTGACTCCAATTTCTGAGTAAAGCGTGATCAATAAAAAGGTAAAAAACTTGGCGTTTTCGGGATGCTTTGGGGGAAGTGTACGTCCTGCATTCGACTTTTTATGGCTAACGATGATGAATGTAATTCACACCACCTGCCTTTTTTAACTTGATATAGTTTATTTGAACTTGAAATAAAATGAATAAAGTGACATCTGCGGTAGCTCACGGAATGTTTCATATCTATTTTTTATTGTACGGCGGGGATATGCTTGACCTTCATCTCACCAGATTTTCAAGTTACGATAAGGCTGAAGGTAAAAGCGCACTTCACCCTCAACAAACTGAGGAACTGGCTATCTTACCTCTGCATGACGGAACACAACGATTTAAGAACTGTTATGATGGCGACAGAATAAGGTAAGATGGTGGTAGCTAGCCCCTACCACAAACCAAACCGGGCACAATATTGCTCCCACTGGGGATCGAAGTCGAGACTTCTGGATCTGAAATCGGTGGGTTAAACCACTAGACCACAGAGGCGGTAGCAGTTGCTATGAGGTCATCTGTACAAACTGTGTTGTTATTCACTTGTATACCATATGCGGTAGCTACCGGCATGTGTCATATCTGTAAGTAGATTGCGGTATTATCAACTGTAAATCGAATACATCCCTATAGCAAAGGCTGCCCCAATAACAAGTGGCTATTCGCGTCGAAAGCACGAATTAATGGTGATTTTATACAGTAAACGATCCCGTTACAGTAGTTTACTGTTTGTTCTTACATATCCTGGCGAAACGATTTTCAGTCCGTAGACACGGCAAATTAACCGCCCCCATGGTAGTCGTTCGCCCACCGATGTCACATCCAGAGGTCCCGGGTTCGAACGCCATCGGGAGCACAATATTGTGCTTGGTTTAGTTGGTGGTAGGACTTTTTTGAAGTCCGCCTAGCTAGCACTATCTTACCAAATTCTATCGCCGTAGCAACAATTCTAAAATTGTTGTGTTCCGGCATTTAGAGGTGAGATAGCTAGTTCCATATATTGTTGAGGATTCCGGGTGAAGTGCGCTTCCACCTTCGGCATTATCATAACTTGAAAATCAAGTGATATGAAGGCCAAGTACTGACCCATCGTACAATAAAAAAAGATATGAACAAAAAATGATCCAAAAAAATCATTGACTAAAACTTTTTTGTTGAGTTGTATGAGTATGAGTATATAATATATGTATATAGCCGTTTGACTCGGTTCAAAGACGAGGTGTGAGAATTGTTGACGATCGCATACTCACAAGTGGTATTGAATCTTTAAGTCTCAGGAGAGAATTTTCCTCCCTGTGTGTGTTCTACCGCTTGTATGGGTTGTGTTCTGAGGAATTGTTTGATGTGGTGCCTGCAGCCTCTTTTTATCATTGCATCACTCGCCATCGACAGAGATTTCATCCACACACTTTGAACACAATGCCGTCGCGCACCGTAAGGTTCAAAACTATTAAATTGTGGAATGATCTGCTGAGGTTTTCCCTGCTAGCTACAGTATGGGATTTTTCGAAAAGGGCGTTTTGAATTTTTATAGGGTCTGCAATGCGCGAGTAATGCTTCTGGTGTTGCGAGCGTCCATAGGCGACGGTAACCGCTTTCCATCAGGTGGGCTGTATGATTGTTCGCCAACTCAGTGGTATAAAAATAAAATGTAATATTCTCGAAATTCATAACCGCTCTGTGGCAGTCGGTGAAAAGTTGGATGAATGATATTGACACAGGTTGACCGGCAAACAGACAAATATACATTTCAATGTAAATAACCCACTTTACGGCACCGACTATCAATACGTCCATCTTGTCCAAACATGCTTTGGTAAGGTCGTCAATAACACAGCACACAATCAAATTCCCCAAAGGAAAAGCGTGTAAGGGCGACACGCGACCGTTACTTCGGTGGTTTAACTAGCTATTTCCTCTGGTTTCTCTTTTTACGTCACTTTCCTGTACTTCGAAACAGCGTGTTTTCAAGTTTAGGTTATCCCTGTGTACGTACGTGCTTTGGCTGGTGGTAGGACTTTAGTTAAATCCGCCTGACTAGCTACCATCATCTTACCTTATTCTGTCGCCATAATAACAGTTCTAAAATTGTTGTGTTCTGACATTCAGAGGTAAGATAGCCAGTTCCTCGGTTTGTTGAGGATTCCGGGTGATGTGCTCCACCTTCGGCCTTATCTTAACTTGTAACCAGGTGAGATGAAGGTCAAGCGCTTCAAAGTCGTACAATTAACAAAAAAACTTGCAATACATCGTGGTAACAAGTTAAGGTTATCCTTGTGTATGTCACTTGGTTCCGAAGATCGGAAATTCGATTAAAATGTCGTGGAAAGCTTATAGCAACGAAACGTTTCAATGAACTATTAAAACAACGAATACAAATTATTTGTGGTATTTTTCAGTAAAAGTTATACTACTATACTACATTATTTTCATTCTATCTACGATAAAAGAGTTATTCTTCTGGGAAGCAGAGTAGAGATGAGATCTACGGTGGAAAGAGCTACTCCATTCTAGACCTCATCCTTTTTCTGGCCTAGAGCTAATCCATAATTATTAAAAATAAACTGTATATGGAAAAGGTATTATGTAATTTTCCTGTCACGAAAGCTTGCTGTGTATTTTTGTGTAGGAGTTTTTTTTTATTGCACGACGGGTAAGCACTTGGCCTTCATCTCACCTGGTTACAAGTTGAGATAAGGCCGAAGGTGGAGGCGCACTTCACCCGGAATCCTCAACAAACTGAGGAACTGGCTATCTTACCTCTAAATGCCGGAATACAACATTATTTAAGAATTGTTATAATGGCGACAGAATAAGGTAAGATGGTGGTTGCTAGCCAGGCGGACTTAAACAAAGTCCTACCACCAACCAAACCAAACACAATATATTGTACTCCCCATGGGAATCGAACCCGGGACCTCTAGATCTGAAATCGGTGGGTAGAACCACTAGACCACAGAGGCGGTTTGCTCATGACTTTGAAATTTGCTGACCAATGCTGACCTGGAGCGAGCCTACACTTCTTGGAGACATTATTGTACCAGTAAGGCCAACTTACATCCAAATTTACGAAATGTCTTTTGCCCAAATTTGCCAAACTTGTATCATCTATATAATGCAAAAGATAGCCAACAAACAGTATAAATTTAGTTATATTTAATTATAAGAAAATTATCTTTATTTTACGTACCTTTTATTATGGCTATAATATAAACGGTCAGCTTTTCTCAGCAAGAAATGTGAATTAAAATATCAAGGTATTTCTGGGTGCAAAAAAACTAATAACCTAAAAAAAAAAAAATGACTACCGCCATAAGCTTGAATAAATAGAAATAAATGAATAAGTATAATTCATTTATTTCAGATCATATTCATCCATAAAAAAACATTATTACACACACTAAGACATAAAACTACCCAAAATACCTAAAGTACAATAAATCAGAAGTGCTGTAAAAATAACTTTTTAAAAGCTTTTTAGAATTGTTCCCATTACGTCGATTTCCCACTACGTCGCGTCGGTCCGTAGTTCCACTATGTCCGAATTAAATGAACACCATTTAATTACTTGATTTTTAACATTGTACACAGATAGAAGCTTTAATGTTTAAAACTGTTTAAAAATGTTTTATGTAAGTTTTATTTAAAACGCGATTTATAAAGAAAACGAAGTTATACATTTAAAATAGATTATATACAGACTGTCAGTCCAGTTTTATCGGAGTGTGGATGGGGTGCAATATTTATCTACCCGGACAGTAGTCAGCTTTTATTGGGACACTGGTCTGGTCACTTCGGAATTTGCGCTATTTATTTATTGTGCCGTGGCATGGGCCGACATATGTTTGGGGCAGGCAGGAAGAAAAGTGTTTTGTTCATTATATTTTATTTTTATTGAAACCTCACTATAGTCACTATAGAACATAATTTGTATTATATTTGAGAAACAAAAAGTCATATTATAATTTTTTACCTATGCCCATGTTATATATAATTTGGCTGTGAAAAAGTTTACGTTAATAGAGGTTAAACAATCCAGACCATATGAACCTAACCCCATGGACCCATAATAGGTCCCATGGTTCAACAAAGATTTTGCTTTGCTTATATTTGAACTAAATGGCGTTGTGTCTGTCTAGTTAAATATCTTAACTGATTTTTAAAATATATTAAGTCGAGCTTAAAATATGACAGGTCGTACTTATTTATGAATGAAAAAAAATACAAATAAGTTTTGCCGTTTTGTGAATTTTATGTAAAAAATTGCTTGAGGCAACTTGCAAGTTGACCCAGCTAAAAGGCAGGACAGCCTTTAGTTGTGATAGTTTTCTGAGCATGTTCTGAACGCGATTGTACATCGGAGTATATTAAACGTAGGAGACGGCGAATGCCGCCAACATTTGGTTTTTATACACCAATACTTTGTCGCATTCTTGCGACTTTTGTATATTGGCTAACAACGACATAAAAATGACTAGACTTGGCACTTTAAAGGTTTAATAAACCGGCCAAGTACGGACACGCACATCGAAGGTTCCGACCAACATTTCAAGGCTCAAAAATCACGGGTCCCACATTTTTTTTATTTTAAATTTCAACTGTCTCTACAGTTTATGAGATACAGCCCGCTGATAGACAGATTGATGGACGGACGGACAGGCAGCAAAGGCTTAGTGATAGAATCCCGTTGGCACGCTTTGTATACGGAACCCAAGTCAACAAAACAAGTTAAGTCAAACAAGTGTTTAACCACCTCTGTGGTTTAGTTTTTCGCCCACCGGTCTCAGATCCTGGAATTGATCCCCAGGGAAGTACAATATTGGTTTCAGCCTCAGACTGTTGAGGATTCCGGGTGAAGTGCGCTACCACCTTCAGCCGTATTATAGCGTAAAGCCAGGTGAGATGAAAGTCAAGGTTTCCTACTGAACCAAAACATAAAGAGAGCGATGCGCACGCCGGTAACTCGCCATGTTTTAAATTGTATAGCATGTTTTAAATTGTATACTCATGCAAGTTTTTATCATATAAAAATATGAAAATTAAAAAAAACATTTAAAGAACTTTAAAAACAATTGTGATATTATGGTAAACCAGAGAGAGAAATACTTCCGCCATCTCTATTCTTTCTTAGCTCTACATTCCAGCGTCCATCTCGAGCTAATAAGCGTACGTTAATAAATCTCGCATAATGTCGTCCTGTTATTGATTCTTTGTAATTTGGGGGCTTTCTGTTTACTAACTAGATCTTGAAGAGTGATAGTAGCATGTTTTTCATTGAAGAATACCATCGACATTAATTCGGAACATTTTTGTTAGCCCATCTGTTGTTAAGTTTATCTCTTGCCTATAGCAATTCCTTACTGCGTAGCTCAAATTCACAAAGAACTATGTTCGTTATGAATTCCTACACGGCACTGCATTGCGCCCGTCAACTTGAGGTGTTAACCCGCGTGCCCGTAATTTCACCGGCAACCATACCCTTCAAACTGGAACACAGCAACGCTGCTTGGCGGCTGACATAGGTATGGTACTTTCCGGACGAGCCCTTTTACAAGGGACTCTACTGCTCTTATTAAAACATTTTATTTATTATTAAATTAATAATAATCGTATATCCAAACCTGGAGGAGAGAAGTATTAAAAAATATTGTATTATATACCTATATTTTATTGGTTTTTTGATATAGGTGCAAGTATTTTATTATAAATATATATATTTGTTGGATATCTGGATAAATTAGACCGATTAGCTCCTACATGGTGTAGAGACTAACACCGAGGGTTTGACCCACATTCCCAGACAAAAAATGCAGGCTATATGAAGTCTTAGTGCCGGTCCGACTCACGTTTGGCCAGATTTTAATATTCATTTATTTATTTACCACAAAGTAAGCACTATATAATCACACCAACTTTGTTATTACACAGGTAGAAAATAACAATATATAAAAACGTTTCATGTATGGGAACCCCATGTTTATTTATTTTTTATTTTGGTTTGACTACATAGTCTGGTACTTATATTGGACACAACACCCTTTATTTCTGAAAATCATTAAAAACTGAAAATATGCCATAACTTATTCCTTATGGGCAATCAACATACTAATTTTCAAGTGCCTATCATTTGTGGTTTCAGGGATATGCAACATTTTACGTCGAACTTTGAACCCCATTTTGAACCCCAAGGGTGCGAGTTTTCAAAATTCCTTTGTTAGCAGGCGTCTAAATACCAAGACAAACATGCGCTTGAAATTACAAGTCTGTACGCCCAGCGGCTTAGGCTGTGCGTTGTATCTAGTTGAATCAGTCAGTCAGTCACTCAGGACTTGTCCTTTTATGCATTAGAAGATTACTGTGTATCAAGTAGTCAAGTTACATTAGTCAAGGGTCGTAAATACAGTCACGTCAACAGCCCATTTATGTAGTGGTTAATTGGATATTGGACAGAGCCCCCTCAAAAAACGGGAGGGTTTCTGCCATAATCACCACACTTGGCAGGTGGGTTGTTGATCACAGTAAAGGTGTTACGTAACATACAGCAGGAAGCTGCCGCTTCCTCTGGTCTTCCACGGGTCGAGTTGGAGGGGGTCGATTCTTAAGCCGCGACTGTTACAGCCGGGTAAATAAAAAAACAATTGTCGTTAAATGCCTCGTTATACCGGTTTGAAAAAGTATAAGCACGACTATTATACCATGCATTATGCAGGAGTTACGCTGTCATCATCGTAAGACCCTGGTTTACATGGTTCGTAGAAGAGTTTCACACATACAATCATTTAAAATGCGCCACGCTCTTAGTATGTATTACTTTTGCTCGTATTTAGTGAAAAAACCCCTTTATATTGATTCCACTCCATCATCAGACCTAGGTAATTTTGACATTCATCTATTGCATAAAGAGCACTCAAAATACACCAGTTTATTATAGAAAACATTTTTAAATTTTAATGAAAACTTTCAACCCCTTTTTGTACCCCTTAGGGTACGAATTTTCAAATTCCCCTTCATAGCACTCATTTTCGCATCAAGACAAACATACCCTCCAAATTTAATGTCTCTAAAACGATTAGCCGTTTAGGCTGTGCGTGTTATCAGTGAGTCAGTTAGCATTTAATATTAGTATAAGATAAAGCCTATAATTATTTTTTATGAACTCCTAAATTGTCTACCACTTTACTTAAATTGTCGGACCATGGACTGGTGGCCTTTTCAGCTTTGCCACACAGAACCAACCTCTAGTGACTGTGGTTGAGGATAGTAGGTAGAAAATGTATGAAAGCGAATTCAGCTAATCTAACATATTGAAAAAGTACAAATCTTGGCAGTATAACATCACTGATATAAAACCACTGCAATTCTATTTGGTCCCGTATTTGCCGTGGCGGTCGCGGGTTAAGAAACGACCCTTCCGACTCAGCCTGGATGTCGTAAAAGCCGACTAAGATCTTACCAGAAGAAGGGCAGCACCTTTCTGTGTATTGTTTACACTTTTACGATCACCAATCCACCTTCCAAGCGTCGTGATTATGGCAAAAACCCCCCAACTTTTGAGGAGGCTCGATCCTTTTGACACTAAAGTGCTGCCGATGTGATCCTATTGTAGATATACTGAAATAAAACTACCTAAATGAATTAAAATGCGCACTGCTAAAATTTTGAATCAGCTGCCTATTTATCATCCGTTTGACCAGTTGCGTACGTCATTCCAAAAAAGAGTTAATAGGCTATTTTCTGGAATAGTTTGCATCATCCTGGACCTGGGTCTAGGATGAGATTCTCCTTTGCCCAGGCAAAGGTATATATAATATACATGTAAATATAATAGCTTACTTAAGCTGAGGTAGGACCAATTCGACAGTCCCAGTGAGGGACTCAGCGGACCTTCGGGTCGTGGGATGGCCGGCCTTCAAGGCTGGCGGCGCGGCAGGGAGGGTCAATTCAGCCACCCTGTCGGGCAGTGATGGATCAGATGGGGGCCTGGGGGCCGGAAACGTAGGGGCGTTCAACCGGCCTCCATTGCACAGACCCTCATCCCCGTCGAACGGCGGGAAAGGCCTGGCGACCCAGCTGTTCCCGCCACCCCCCCCAGCCACACTGGGGGGGCCTGTGGGGCCCCTGTAAAGGGGCTATCGCTGGTGGTGTTGTGGCGGTAAAGGCTGTAGTCGGATTCCCACGACACCACCACACGACAAAAGCGGGTCACTGCAGAGTTTAGTGGTTATTGCCTGTCGCTAGGACGGGTTGAGTCCCAAACACGGCCTCGTCTATTTATGTTTTTAAACTACTTGTGATTGAGATCGTGGCATAGTCGTATATTGCCTTCTGTGCGAGTGTGCCTAAAACGTAGTCTGACTAATTCGCGTTATGCCTAACCCAATCGAGAGGTAGTCGCTTTAAGACTTTGGCCTCTTCTGTTTTCGTCCAAATGCGAATCTGGCACAGTGAAACTTGAACTTATTATGTTTTTGTCCATGAGTGAATCTAGGCACAGTGAGACTTGAACTTATTACGTTTTTGTCTTGCATATAATGCGTAATGCTCTGTATTGTTGTTTATCAAATAAATGTATTTCTTTATTTTTTCTAGCTGACCCATCGTAAATAAAAAGAGATCGCTGAAGAGCCTTGCGATAGCAATACCTTCTTGAAAAGATACCCCGCTGTGTTCTCGAACATCTATTTAAATACAAAATGGGCTCTTCTCACCAAGTGATGCGTGATCACGGCGACGAGTCAAGAGCCTTTAATAATGATAGCTGGGAGTTTGCCGGGCGATAATCACCCGTAAAAGTACAGACACAGAGTTGATGTTAAAAAGGTTGTATAGAAGGTCCGCGAAATGAACATAGTCGCGACTTTTTGCAAGCCGGTTTACAAAATCTAGCCAATACTTTTGTGTACAGGATGTTTTGTTGGTTAGGTATAATTTTTTGAAGTAAAAAGATTTTTGGTAGGGGTTAAACTTATGGGTCACCGACATGCTAATGTGACGTGTTACGCCAGACTTGCAATGTTAAAGATAATTATAATTTCTCTGTGCAATAACAAGAGTGAGTCATGAACGTTGAGATTCCCACCCAGGACAAACATTTGTGTGATGAGTATTGATGTTTGTTCTGTGTTTGGGTGTTGTATTGTATGATAAGTATGTATGTACAAAAAAAAAAGTATTTAAGTATTCTATCCGTAATCTTGTTCCCATATTACATGCTATGCTTAGTTTGGAGCTAGATGGCGCATATGAAAATATTTTAAGGAGATAAAATTATCACAAAACAAAAATTTCGAATTGGTAATTTGCAAATATTGACACACAAATTATTTATTTTTTTTATCAGGGCGCTAATAGATGAGACTAATGTTAATCATTTCAATCTACAAATTAGGAAATTGTAATTGCTTATACCATACAAAACTGAAATGTGTTTTTAAGTATTTTATGGTATACATAATTACAATTTCATTATTTTGGCATTCCAAATTTCCTTTTCTTCTGTGGGTCATTAATTTATGCGAGCTTTTCAGGAGGCGCTGTCTCTCCCGTACCACCAGAACATAGTAATGTTTGGGGCAACTGGGTGGCCTTGACCACCCTCAAGCAAGGCCTTTACACCCTCTTCTTGGGAAATGCTTTTGTGCATCTCTCAAATCTCTCAGACTTTTACGGATCACCATGGTACCCACATGAGATTAACAAGAAAAATAAGGGAAATGGTCGCAATGCAATTTATATAGCCCTCCTGGTTTTCAAAAATATTGCGGGGCTTTTGATTCAGGCGACACGTGACCCAAGGGCTGGCTCTTATTTAGGCCAGCGAATTAGCATAGCTATTCAGCGTGGCAACGCAGCCAGTGTCTGATTGATTCCTTTGTACATAGTTAGTTTAATTGTACTTATTATTGAATAAATATTCTTAAAACACAGAATTTATATACATGTTTAATAAATTCCAATCCAAAGTATTGTTGTGTGAAATTAATGTACTGTAAAATTAATGTCTAATAACAATGATAGTTCGGGTTTCTGATATAACCTGGTATTTGTAACTCCCTCCCCTTACCACCACAGGAATAGCAGACGTACTGCAGATTACCACCCTTGTAGATGTTCCACACTGTTCCTATTTTATGATAGTGTCTTTATTGTATTTATGAATGTGTGTTATTGTAGTTGTATTTAATGTTTTTATTTTAATTTATCTGTTTTATGTGTAAATTATTTGTATGTTATTTTAATTCGTCTTTTCCAATTGTTATGTAGTCACGGATTGGCTTATGCTGTAATGTAACTATTATTTAATAAATACATTCATTCCTTTGTTCTTTCATTGTGCCGAGCACATTGATTTGCCTGCACCTTTATCACGATGACCTACTCGTAACGTGCTCTTGGAGTCTTCAAGTCCAGAGTGAAAAGGTTCCTTTTAAGCAAGTGCACTCCAGCCTAGACCACGTCTTTACATGTTTTTCATTGGTGGTCAAATGCTTGGCAATCACCAATAAAAAGTTCTTGGCTTATCAATTATGCAAATGCATCACTAATTTCAACAAATTACTTAACAGCTTACACGGGGCCCATAGCAGGACCCGTACTTATTCCAAGAGTAAAATGATACTATACTAAAATGATATGACTAAGATGTTGCTATAAATTTGCCAATCGTCAGACAAGTTGGAGATTGTTGTGTAAAGGCCCTGTCATTAGACTTTTCCTCTTTTTCCAATGGAAAATTATAGTACTTCTGAACAAGTCACGAGACATTTATTTTTGTAAGTATTACTTCAGGTACCTATCTACATTAAAGGTAAGCTGAAAACATAATAGCTGAAAAAATTCTCGATAAAAATATTTATTGAAAATGGTACGTTTCAAAATTTACAAGAAAAATATTGTGATACCTACGATGAATATTGACTTACGATTTATTTTAAATGATAGGTTACATGTAGATCTACAATAAAGGTAAGCTAGTTTTTTGATACCAATTCAAATTTAATTTTAATCATTAATTATTTGAAAAACTACAGGCGCACCGCGCAAACCGCCTTTCAATCAATAGCTCTGTGACCACTGTCGACGTCGGACGTGTGCTTGTCGTCCTCGCAGTGGTCAGACAACACCTAGACTCAGAATAAATATTAGGGCGAATTTAAATAAGCTATTGTTCTGTGCCAGTAAGGTACCATCATATGGTCACATTACCTACCTACATACTAGCAACGCGATCTCAGAATAAGAATTATCAAAAGGTTTTATTTATGATACGCATGCGCCACCTACAGCTTGCCGTTGTCAACTCTCATTTTAGCTGCGTAGCGCGCCTTAAACTTTAGAGCACAACCTATTTCTGCAAACGATTTTTTTTTGAGCAGCTCAAGATGAGGTCTACGATGAAGCGAGCTTGCCCAGAAGGCACAGACTACAAACTTCTTGGAGCTGGATCCGTCACTTGCCAGGTTGACCTTTACGGATCCTACCACCAATGTTGTGATCAACAAGCCATAGCAAAAGCCGCCAGCAAAAGCCAACGATTCCTGAGTAGACCACTCCCAGCCATGTCCCCGAAAGACTAAGACATCATATTTTTTTTTCCGATTCTAGTAGAGAGCATTCACCCAGATCATCCTGTATAACGTCCCTGATAGGTACTGCGGGTAGATAGTTCGCCTTTTCTTCCCGGCACTCCGCCTAACGATGTCATTCGTCGTTGACGAGTTATTGAGACTTTTTCAAGGGCTCCACCCCTAGACTGGGGTTTCAAGTGACGGGATGATTGTGGCAAGATTTTATTTTGAGGTGTTTAAACACATTGATTATGAAGCTGGACGATTGTCAATAGATAATGATGTACTACAATATGTACACACTTTTTACGTATTCAATTTTCAAGTCGTGGTAGACATACTATTAATTTGTCATCAAGTATCAAGTAGAGATAATGTAGGTATGAATTTATACTTTCGCGATGAGCGAATATTATATGAGCTTAAAAGTTGGGTATTTATCGACTATCGAAACGTCGGGATAAATATAGGTCGAAAACGCGATTATTACCCGTTTTTAGGAACCAAAGTATTGTGAAATTTCTAAAGTGTGTTGGATGTAAAGTTTTTTTTCATACGAAGCGCTTGGCCTTCATCTTTGTCATGTGGAGGCTGAAGGTGGAAGCAGACTTCACCCAGAATACTCATCAGACTAAGGATCTGGGTATCTTACCTCTTAATGGCTAAACACAACAATTTATATTATAACTTTTGGTGGTAGCTAGCCCGGTGTACTTAAGAAAGTCCTACCACCCACCAAACCAAGCACAAAATGTATACCCCCTGAAGATTGAACCCTCTGTGTTTGATACCGGTGAGTGAACCACTTGGCCACAGAGTCAGTTAACACACCACATACCACTGAGTATCTTGTTGTAGTTAGACTATGTTCCTTGAATGATGATGTGAACCACAGACATGTTTAATTATACCTACTGGTATGTTATCGAATCTCGCGGTTAGCCAATGCCTATGTAGGTACAGACATGAACCAACTAAAACAATCAATGGTAGCATTTATGCAGTAAACCAATACCTAACGTACCAATATGGTTACACAAGTTTACTGATGAACCGATGAACCTAATTCTGTTCAGCGAAAATATGTAAGTTCTTCCTTGCGATGCTAATAGATCGCGTTGAAAATGAACATGGCCAAGATTGATTGATGAAATTATGAACAATTTCCCCGAAAACTCATCGTGTTACATCAAAATTGGTAGTAGGACGCTAGAGATAGCGGACTATTTTATCTATCTTGGTCACTGGTCTGCCGTTCAGTCGAGGGCATAGGACAAAGGAGTTTGCAGGGCACTACAGTTAGGTTGGGCGGCATTTAATGAATCAGATGACGTTCAAGTCCCAAGAAATACCGCAATATCTGAAGTGTGCATAGCTTACCTAAGACCTAAGGTGCTGATGTACATAGACGCTTACTCAGGAGACAGAGAGCAGCTCAAGGCGGGCCACAACGCTCACCTCGCGCTGGCGTTCATTAAGTTCGTGGGGCACCCATTTGTCAAGTTTTTTTACCTTGCCAATTTGACGAAAATGGATTAAGATTGTTTTGATGCTAACTTCAAAAGCTGTTGCTAATTCGACCGTAGACTGAGTATCATCAGCATCCACAATCGCCTTTAATTCGTCATTGTCGAGCAAAGTTTCTGGACGACCACGGGGTGCATTTTTCAGGTCTAAATTTCCAGCACGGAAGCAGGTAAACCAATAACGGGTTGTGTGTTCGTTTGTAGTGTTCTCTCCGTATACGTCGTCAATGTTGCGTGCCGTTTGTGCCGCGTTGCTACCCCGTCGGTACTCATATTCCATAATGATTCGAATTTTTAACGTATCCATGATGACAAAAAGACCCAAGCGGGATGTAAAACATAACGCTAATCAGTAAACAAAAGACTGATTTTGAAAAACTAATGTTGTTTTAAAAATAAAATTAATTTGAGATTAGAATTCATAGACATTCAAAAATATTTTTATTCGAATTGACCAGTACTACAAAACGGTAACTTCATAGGTGACCTATTTTTTATTTTATTTTATTTTTTATTAAAGTTGAATTCTAATACTAGTCTCATTAAAATTAACGTTACATAGCACAATAAACACACAACGATAAAATTGTCTGCATGTAACAAATCAAATGAGGATAATCAATCAATATCCTGCGTCCATACAACGAGTTTCTACGTGAATAATATATATAACAGGCCAACGCTTCTTAGAAAGTGTACAAAAACAAGATTAAAGTATCTATAGGGGGGTGACGCATCAACTGAGGATAATTATTCAAATGGAATAGAGCACTGTTCCAGGGACAGGTAGGTACAGTTGGTGAATTAGTATTTTGAGACAGCTTGCTCCATCATATAAAAAGAGATAAGAAATCCGCTCAACGTCTAAAAAAAAACTACTGCCGAATATGGTTAAAACCATGTTGCCTCTGTGGTCTAATGGTCACACCACCGGTATCAGATCCAGAGGACCCGGGTGCGATCCCCAAGGGAAGTACAATATTGTACTTGGTTAGGAAGTGGTATGACTTTGTTTAAGTCCGCCTGGCTAGCTACCACCATCTTATCTAACTCAGTCACCATAACAACAAGTCTTAAAAAAAAATGTGTTCCAGCATTCAGAGGTGTGATAGCCAGTTCCTTAGTTTGTTGAGGATTCCGGATAAAGTGCGCTTCCACCTTCGGCCTTATGATAACTTGGAAAGTCAGGTGAGATGAAGACCAAGCAACTCCTCGTGGTAAAATAATAAAAAAACGGTCCACATTTCTTTTTGTTGTACGTCAGGGGAAGCCCTGTGAAATGAAGGCCAAGTCTTCTACAGGGAAACACCCGTAAAACAATAAAAGAAAATCTAGTACCTCCCTAATTACAAGCTAAGTTTGGGGCTACAATAAGGGTGTATTTTTTTTTAATTATTGAACGACGTGAAAGCGCTTGGCTTGACTGGTTACAATTACAAGTTAAGATAAGGCCGAAGGTGGAAGCGACAGTTAAGCCAAGCGCTTTCACGTCGTTCTGACTGGCTATCTTACCTCTAAATGCCGAAACTCAACAATTTTTAGAATTGTTGTCATGGCGACAGAATTAGGGTAAGATGGTGCTAGCCAGACTTAAACTAAGTCCTACCACCAACCAAACCACACACAATATTGTACTCCCCCTGGGGGAGGCCAGGGTCCTATGGATATGACACTGGAAGGTGAACTACTATACCATATAGACATATAGGCTGTATAGAATATCTGGTGATATTTATTAAATTCAAGTGTTCTGCCAACGGTACAGTGAAGCATTATCGAGCCCGATCTCCCGGCAAAAATATGAACATCTCCAGCCACATTACCTACAAATGAGATACAGTGCGGAATTATCATTCAGCAGTAGCCCGTGTAGATAGACCTTTAGCTTCTCGGCGAGAAGAGGCCTTTTAATACTCTACCTGTATATCATTTCAGTAATTTTCGTGTAAATTTCCGAATGGCAAGAAGGCAGGTTCGAAATTTTACTACTATATTTCATTTTAGACAACACGTGACCCAATGGCTTATTTATGCCAACGAATTAGCGTAGCTTTTCAGCGTGGCAATGCAGCCAGTGTCTTGGGCACGCTTCCGTCTGGTACTGGTCAATCTTGTATAACCCTTGTAAATAATAGTTGAACTAGTTTTGTTTTGAATAGATAATAAATTATTTATAAATTTACATACATAAATGAATAAATACTCCTGAAAAATTTACCCTTCATCTGCGACAGTCGGGTCGAGCAGCAGTAAAAGCAAAGTACTTTTAGAAAAAAATAACAGTCATAAGTACAGACTTATGACTGTTATTTTTTTCTAAAAGTCACAATATTGTGCTCCGGTATCTAAATACCATAGATAAGATAGCCAGTTCCTCAGACAGAAGAGGATTCCCGGTTAAGTGCTCTTCCATCTTCGCCTTATTATTACTTGAAACCAGGTGAGATAAACATAGAAAAAAACAGCGTGGGTCGTCTGGGAAATGTTTTAAATATATCCCACTCTACCTGTCACAGTTCCCACCATTTTTCGACAAGCAAAAAGGTTGTGGATCAGAGTTATTTGTTTGTAACATAATCGAATATTCCTATAATATGTTACAAACAACCGATTTACTTTTGTCTTATAGGATAAGTAGAGTTAGGTGCTGTATATAGTGCATTTATTTTTATATTTTTATAATAACAGCTCAAAGTGTACGGAATGCCAACTTTGGGCTTAGCGGAAGACCAGCGCTACGGCGTGGCGATATGCTGTGGTATTATTCTGAGCTGGGACCAGTTACACATTTTTTTTAGTGTAGGTGTGTACACAATAAGTCAAAAAAATACTTACAAATAGACACTGAGTAATACAAGAGAAACAAATTATGAAAAAGCACAAAAGTGATCTGTTTTATAAGAGTCTGGTGCGTGAAACAGGTTTTTAAAAATAACACCTGTAGGGGTTTGACAGCGCATATCCCATACCAGCACATAATTCAATACAATCATAATGTGAAAAGAACTTCCTTTATAACTGTAAGGCTTAGCCGATAGATTGGTGATCGTAGTCAAAGTTTTGTTTACACACCGAAAAGCTGCTGCCTTTTTTGGTGAAGCCTTCGGTTGACTTTACGACATCCGTGGGCTGGAGGGGTAGATTTTTAAACCACGACTACTAGGCATCGGTTTTGAAAGTTCTTTTCAAAACACATCTATCTTTTCATGTTAGTAACCGGCTTATTATTTTATTGCATTCTGCCCACCCACTATGACTTATGGTTGGTGCATTGCTGTTATTCTGGCTTTGCATTGAGAGAATCAAGAAAGACTATTGTTAACTACGTTCTTTAAAAAAAGTTAAAACTTGAGTCTGTGTCTATTTTCACCCTCACAAATAGCTGGATTCAATAAACATGCCTATCGAAGTAGCAAGCCCGTTCCGGATTATGGAAGGTGAGCACGCGAAACTTGAATCAACGGTAATCTATACAAATCAATCGTCGAGAAGTCCATGGAACGTTGATGATCAAGATGGCGGGTATAATGATTATTGATTACCGTATGTCTAGTGGTAAAATTTTGGCCTTCATCATACCTCATCATCAAACCTGAGTTTTTTTATTTTTTTTATTGTACGACGGGGAAGCGCTTCGCCTACACAAGTTAAGATAAGGCCGAAGGTGGAGGCGCACCTCACCCGGAATCCTCAACAACCTGAGGAACTATTTTAACCTTAAATGCCGGAACACAACAATTTTAGAATTGTTGTTATGGTGACATAATTAGGTAAGATGGTGGTAGCTAGCTAGGCGGACCCAAACAAAGTCCTACCACCAACCAAACCAAGCACAATATATTGAACTCCCCATGGGGATCGGATCCGGGACCTCAGGATCTGAAATCGGTGGGTTGCACCACTAAACCACAGAGGCAGTTAAAGATGGTGCCATTTGACATTACCTTAGTCTGATGGTAAATTTTGGCCTTCAACATACCTCATCATAATAGCTAAGATGGTGCCATTTGACATAACTATGTTATTCACCTAGCACAGACTGTAAATGACACCTATGTTAGTAGATATTATGTTTATAGGTTAGTTATTTGTTTATTACTTGTTAGCTAATGTTATATTTGATAGTAAGCTGTAGTGTTTAGTTTTTTTTTTTTTCTGTCGTCTATGTCTGTGCTTTGTTTTGTGCCTGTGTCAATTACATGATTTTCTTTCTTCTTTTTTTACCTGGCCACAGGTTAAGATAAGGCCTAAGGTGTAGGCGAAAATAAAGGTGGAGGGTGGAATTAATATTATATATAAATAAATTAAATGTGTAAAATGAATGATCTGTAATATTAAAAAAAAACAAAAAAAAAATCACCTGGAATCCCCAACAGTCTGAGGAACTGGCTATCTTACCTCTAAATGCCGGAACACAACAATTTAGAATTTTTTGGTTATGGCGAGAGACTTAGGTACCTAAGTTAGCGGTAGGTAGCCAGGCGGAATTCAACAAAGTCATATCACCGACCAAACCGGAACTCGCAATCTGATGTCGGTGGGTAAACCACGAGGCCACAGAAGCGGTTAAAACTCTTGAAATCCCGAGCATGTGGGTGTTTTTTTCCGAGTTTGGTTTTGACAAGCATACAAGGCTTGAATCAGCTGATTGTCTTAAAAGTAGGAAGATTCCATGTTTCCGAGAGCACGCTGATGATGATGATGATAATGATGAATTATGAACTGATGTTGCTAGGTAATATCATGCACAGTAGTAGTTGCTAGAACGCCATGTTGCCTGTTACACAGCCCACGAAGAAATAAACGACTCACAAAAGGTTAACATATACCTATATAGCAACATGCCCAAACTAAAATATTACAGGACATTAATTTTACACAGCGCCATCTAGCCCCAAACTAAGCATAGCTTGTAATATGGGAACTAGATTACGGATAAAATACTTAAATACTTTTTTGTAAATACATACGTACTATATGATACAACACCCAAACACAGAACAAACATCTATATTCATCACACAAATGTTTGTCCTGGGTGGGAATCGAACCCACAGCCTACAGCGCCGAAGGCAGAGTTACTACCAACTGAGCTATGAGGCTTGTCTCATCTCTGTAAGCACCAAACCAGCATCACGATTAGGGCTCTTAGTGGGAATAGGTTAGGGGCTATTAGATTGGTGCTATTGCAATTGGTGCTGGATTTGGGAATGCCTCTATTTTTGCAACCAATGCAATTTGCACGGAAAAATATTTAAACTCAAAATCAATCCGAATCTAATCCTCAATTGTACCGAAAACGTAGTTCACGTCTTTGATATATAGTTTTGCCGATTCACTGTTCTATTTCAAAATAATAACATTAACAAGCTTTAATAAAAAAATGTACAGAAAATGCAAAATAAAAAAATGCCTCATCAGTCAGTCTTGAAAGCATGTTCAACCACGTATTTATGTGACAAGTTTGCGAGATAATTAAAGATTATGATAGCCATTTGGCTTATGATATTTTTCAATGTTTTTGGTATCCCAGTATTGATATAAAAGGCTGATGTAATGACAAACGCAGCTAAAACCTCCCTAACAATGAAATATTTAAAAATCCCGCCATAAAAACGTAACACATAAACCAAATCACGATTCTGTCGAAAGCCACAACACCTATATCAAAACCTCGCGCTTCTAATTGAGAGATGTATTATTGGCCCATATTTCTATGGACGCGTCAAACCGGGTAAAACAACATGATCGGTTGAGGAAAACGAGAATGGGGAATAGAGCATTCACTTAAATAATCAAAATGGCTGACCATTGAAAAAGGTTTTACCAGATTTCAGACATATATCAGCTTCTTACGTGAATGCTCAAAACCTAATTATATTATCTAAATCTGATACTGGACCAATAGACAACATATACTACTAGACACATATACTAGACCACAGACAACGTATTTTGGTGGTAGGTGTGGGGCACTCGTTCCGGAGGTCCTAGGTTGATTTTGGCTTTCATCTCACCAGGTTATTACCTTATCTTGATAAGATAAGGCCGAAAGTGGAGGCGCACTTCACCCGGAATCCTCAACAGTCTCAAAAAACTGGCTATCTTACCTCTAAACGCTACTCTGACTAGTCTCGCTAGATAGACCATCTAATGGTTATTTAAATATAACTAGCTTACATCTAATAAGATTATGACAAATAACAGCAACACAAGACAATATTTTAGATTGACTTAGCAGTTTCAATGGTTTTGCATCAGATAAGGTCTCAAATAGGACCGATTTATTTTAGTATTCTATGTAACTTCTTACACACTACTAAAAGTATCTTAAATAAAGAGATGTTTGTTTTTGTTTTGAACGGATCGGCTCTTTATCTCAAAACTTGCACTGGAAAATTTGAGGTCTATGCTAAAGCGAGTCTATCTTGAAGGTTAGCATTTACTCTAAAATGGTCAAAACACATTTTTTTTTAAACCTGTACCTAGTCTAATACCGGTGACCGAACCACTAGGCCACGGGAAGTTAAAACAGCGGAAATACAGACGCTGGAAGCATTGCAGATACTCATTTCTGGTTTACGGCAGAGAACATCCATTAGCCCGATCGAGCATTGGAAAATGCGTGTGATAGGTAAAAATGTAACCTCGCACTGATGCTTCATCGAGCACAATATGTTCGTACACAGTAGGACATCTTTGATACAGTTTCAAGAGTAGTAGAGCCTTGTGAAAGGGATCGTCCGGGAAAGTAGTAGTGTGTAGTGGTTGCCAATGAAATTACTTTATGCCTCAAGTTGACTGGCGCAATGCTGTGTAGCGTAAGCCATGTTCTTTGTGGATGTGACCTACGAAGTAAGGTTTTGTTATAGCAATTTTTTATTTATTTGTTATCAGCCGTTTGCTTCAACCTGTTGGTTTATCGAAATAGATAAAATAAAATAGTTGATATACATAACGAACAGTAAAAAAAAACCGCCTCAGTTGTCCAGTGGTTCGTCTACCGGTGTCAGATCAAGAAATCCCGGGTTTGATCTCCAGGGGAGTACAATATCGTGCTTAGATTGGGTGGTGGTAGGACTTTGTTTAAGTCCGCCTGGCTAGCAACCACCATCTTACCTGAACCTGTAACCATATCCACAATTCTAAATTGGTGCGTTCTGGTATTTAGAGGTAAGATAGCCAGTTCCTCAGACTATTGAGGATTCCGGGTGAAGTGCGTTTCTACATTCAACATTATCATAACTTTAAACCAGGTGAGTTGTTGCCGTGGTGGTTGCGGCATACGAATCGACCCCTCCAACTACCATTGATGTCGTTAAAGCCGACTTAGGGATCTCACCAGAAGAAGCGCAGTGGCTTCCTTTTTTGTCTTATTGCACCTTTACTGCGATCACCAATCCGCTGCCAAGCAAGGTGATATAGGAAAAATCCTCCATCTTTGGAGGAGGCTCTGTTCAGCAGTGGACACTAGTGGTCTGTTAATGTGATATGAAACCAGGTGAGATGAAGGCCAAGCGCTTCCCCGTAATACAATAAAAAAGCATACTTAGTCTCCGTTTGTGTACAGTCACAGGCACATAAATCCGCATTAGTCAAGTGTTTGGGCGGCTACAGTCGGCGACGGAATGTCGTTGTCTGATTTATTGGCAACATCAATTCTTATGAAGATGCCTCTAGTAGGGGGTGGGGTGCGTTCGAAGGCGGGAGTGCTCTGTGATTTATACTCTGTGGTGTTTTTAAAAGCATCGGGATTTGGACGTGTGTTGGTACTATTGGTTGATATGGGCGGATAATAGGTTGGTATTCATTTTGATAGAAATTGCACAAATAGTTGTAACTGTTTACATTTTTTAACAATAAAACTAATTGCTTACAAAATGCAAGGGAAGCAGACGGGTTACCTAAAGGCCGTTACAGGAGTTTAGCATAGCTATAGTTTACTCGGAAAAGTGCAAGCTAATATTTTTTTAGTTTTTTATGGTCGAATTTCCATGATTATTTTCTCGTGTACAATTCACCTCTACCTTTATATTAAGTACTGGTAAGGGATGGAACTCGATGCCTTCGTTTGTTTTTCCGCACCAGTATAATCTTGGTTCTATTAAGACAAGAGGGCTCCATCTTAGGCCACATCTTTATTTGTGCTGATTCAAAGTGGTGACTGGTGGCCATTGCTATTTATTTATAAAAATATAAGTCTGTTTGTAATTTCAAAATAATATCCTTTAAAGATACAGCGACATTTAAACATTGTAACTAGATTACGCAAAAATTACTTAACCGTCTGTTGTCGCAAACCGGTTTCAGATCAAGAGGTCCCGGGTTCGATCACTTTGATTAATTCAGCCTGGCTAGCTACCACCATCTTACGTTAGTCTGGGGCCAATTACAAAAATTCTAAATTTTTGACTTCCGGCATTTAAAGGTAAGATCCAGCTCTTCAGACTATTGATCCCGGGTGACGTGCGCTTCCACCTTCGGCCTTATCATAGCTTGAAACCAGGTGAGATGAAGGCGAAGCGCTTCCATGTCACTCAATAAAAATAATCACTAACATGTTCTTTTGTCAATACATTACTTATGCTACAATATTTTGTATTGACACAAACACAGAACAAATGGAGTTGGTTATTTAGTTTATAATAAAAAAGCCGCCGCCTTAACCGCCTCTGTGGTCTAGTGGTTTAACCCACCGATTTCAGATCCAGAGGTCCCTGGTACGATCGTCATGGGGAGTAGGTACAATATATTGTGCTTGGTTTGGTTGGTGGTAGGACTTTGTTTGGGTCCGCCTGGCTACCTACCACCATGTTACCTAATTCTGTCGCCATAATAGCAATTCTAAAACGGTTGTGTTCCGGCTTTTATAGGAAGATAGCCAGTTCCTTAGTTTGTTGAGGGTTCCGGGTAAAGTGCGCCTCCACTCGGACTCATCTCAACTTGTAACCAGGTGAGATGAAGGCCAAGCGCTTCCCTGACGTAGAATAAAAAAAAGAAAAAAAAGCTAAATTATAAAAAATCCTAATAGAAAAGTGCTTCTATACAATTGATGAATTCTTAAACAATAAATTTTATTTTGTCTTGTATAATGAGTAATCATTGATTCTGATAATATTTTAATGACATGACTATGTCATGAAAATTTAATTAAGATTATGTAATTGTTAAAGTGTTTTTTAAATATCATATTGATCGAAAATGTTTAAATATGAATGCCGTCAATCTCTCAAATCGTACACCGATGATATCGGTAAAGCATGTTGTGACACACTAGTATTAGAATTTAACACCTTTATAATGTACACATGGTTTAGCAAATAAATTATCTTTATCTTTTATCATTAGTTAAAACTTCGATTAACAAGAAAATGTACCTACGTGTTTCAAAAAGAGTTAATCACCCAAATAACCGATTCTCTATAACCATCCACTATAATATCATAGTTTGATCGCGTGATGGACAAGTTAACCCATTACCTCTAACGGGTATAGATAATTGCTCGGGGAAGGGTTAAAAGCTGATAATGTGGTATTGGCCGCGCCCTTATTAGGGAAATTGGTTTCTTTGGTGTGTCTATTTAACTTTATATAACAAATTTTAAGGTATATCGTCTCTTTGCCCTGTTTCAGAAAGAGGGTAATATTTTTCGAGAGTATGTCACGGTGACATATATATTACAAGCTTTGCTTAGATTAGATTGGATTGTAAAAAATCAAATTGACACGTGTTTCGCCTCTACACGAGGCATTATCAGGAAATATCTTGCTGCTAAGCTGACGAGCCCTCTGCTGACGTGTTGCCGATCGCTGAGCTGCAAGCTAATTTACCGTATTTGTTACTTTATATCTTTCTGTTTTCAGAATAATTACTTTGAACAGTGGATTTCCGCAAAATAACGCCTGAATCAATTAGCAAGGCTATGTGCTATTAGATTGGTGTTATTCAAAATTAGTGCTATATTTGGGAATACCTCGCCTAAATGGCTTGATGGGTTTTGAAGTTTGACGTGAGACAAACCAAAAGACACCGTTTGGTTTGTCTTAGGTACGTGTGAATCAATAAATAAAAGTGGAGGAGAAACAATATTTAATCCAACAATGTGTGACCGAACTTCCTCGGGACGAAAATGGCATAAATCGAAATTAAAGGTGATTCAAAATGCCGATTCCGAACATAAACAGATTATAATACATTAATATGCCTTAGTTTCGTAAAACATTGTCTATTTTGCCACTTACATGCGACTCCAACACCTTCAAAATGGGAGTTTTTCTGGGATCGCTGCATCTTCATTCTTGCCGTGATAAGTCATGAGTCTTAAGTCACGATTGAGGACGATTATGATGAGTCGAGGTCAGGAGCTAACCAATCGTATATTTAAATGCACGAGATTGGTAGCAGCTTTTTCGGGCTCCAAAGGATAAGTGATGAGTCATGAGTGAGGAATGATGAGTCGTGGTCAAGAGCTAACCAATCGTATATTTTAATGCACGATATTGGCAGTAGCTTTATCGGTCTCCAATGATGATGATGTGCGAAAAGCTATTGAAGCGAAGGTAGCACGCACTCTGAATAATTAACGCGGACCTACGTATGACAGCCGTGAACTACGCCTCTAGGGCTACATATTTTAACACCGTTTGACCAACAGGACATGCGGATGTATGAGAGAGACGATGCGGCATGCACGTTGTCTTCATACAAGATCTTTAATTCAATTCTTCTAACTGTAGAAACAAAAGCAGCTCATCCAGAGGACCAAATCTCTTTTAGTTATTAAGTACTAACCTCTAATTCTAAGTTTTACTAACACTTTGGACCTAGACGTCTGAATAAATGAATTTGAATAATAATAGCAACTTATTTTTAAATTTAGGTACATAAGTGAAATAAAAAAAAAGAAGGTCAACAATAAAAAAAAACAATGGCTGTAAAAAGGATCTTAATAATTAATAGTCTTATTAAAATTATCGTGATGATCAATATATATTATCTATAGTACCTATTTACCTTCCTACTGTGTATTATCTATTATTTCTTCTTACAAACGCCTGGAAAAAATTGCTTTTAGCTATAAGGCCTCCCATTGTACTTACGACACTATTGTCACTACATGTTTGTGTTGTTCGCTAGTATTATTTATGTGGTCAATAAAGTGCTAATTCATTCATTCATTCAATCGTTCATTCATTTATTCACATATTTAGTGAATATGACGACGATCGCTTATAAGATGTACATAAGTTGTGTTATCACATAAGTGACAATTGTGTATTTGTTATTATTAAAATACTTTAAACCTATGTAGTAGCTCTGCCTTCTGCGCTGTAGGTTGTAGGTTCGATTCCCACCCAGGACAAACATTTATGTGATGAATATTGATGTTTGTTCTGTGTTTGGGTGTTGTATTGTATGATAAGTATGTATTTTCAAAAATAAAAGTATCTATGTATTCTATCCGTAATCTAGTTCCCATATTACAAGCTATGCTTAGTTTGGGACTAGATGGCGCTGTGTGAAATTAGTGTCCTGTAATATTTATTTATGTATTTATTTATTTATGTGCTCTCTCCGACTGGATGAACTAGTGGCTAGCCCACCGGTGTCAGATTCAGAGGTCCCGGGTTCGATCCGCAGGGGTAGTATAGCTTGGTTTCGTTGGTGGTAGGACTTAGTTTGAGTCCGCCTGGCTAGCTACCACCATCTTACCTAATTAGGTCGCCATACCAGCAATTCTTGAATTGTGGTGTTACGGCTTTAAAAGGAAGAGCCAGCTACCCAGTTGCGGATTCCGGGTGAAGTGCGCTTTCAACCTTCGGCTTATCATGCTTGAAATTAGGTAAGAAAAAGGCCAAGCACTTCAATGACGTAAAATAATAAAAAAAAAATAAGTACACCTAGCTGATTACGCGTGGCCAGATACTGATTTACCAATAGTTGGCAGTTAAATGTAATAAAACCGTCGCCTGTGGTCTAGTGGTTTGCCCACCGACATACTGATCTCAGGTTTGAACCCAGGGGCATACATGTTTTGCTTGGTTTCTCCTAGTGTTATGATTATGTTTAAGTTCGCCTGGCTAGCAACCATATTTAGTAACGTAACTCTGTTTCCATAACAAAACCAAATTCAAAATAGTAGTCTTACGGCACTTATTCTGATAAATATTATTACATTCATCACCATGACATGTGTGAAATGAAACACAGCGCCACCTTGCCCCAAACTAAGCAAGGCTTGAAATATAGGGATTATGGGAGCTGAAACAACTTTGTTTTTTTTAAATGTTAAACTTACATTTATCATTCAACACAACACAAAAGAACAAACATAATTTTTATGTTCTTAAAATAAATTATAAACAATTGTCCCGTATTTTTATTTATTTACTTATCTACCACACAAACGCTTGTCAATGATACCAAGATCAAAAGTAAAATAAATGATTGAACGGACGATACCACATCCACCAAAAGGGACAAGGGACAACGTTTTTGTACTCTACTGTGTCGTGACCCAATAGTGGACACTTTTGGGCCCTTTAATAAATATTTATCCCTTCATATTGTTGGGTACGATAATAATGTTGCCAGCTAATTTGCGTTAATTATATTATTTATACGTTTGCTTAGGATCCGAAAGTGTACCAAAAACTGTTTAATTTTATAGTTGATGGAATATGGAATATGAAGGTAAGGTTATGGGGTAGGGTTAAGTTTTATTTTCCTATACATACCTACTTATCCTGATCAGATTCTAACAGCTAATGGACCTAGATGTTTGTTTAAATATTTTATCTATCTAAGACCTACATATATCGTAATGTGGATATCCGTATATGTGGATTCTCGCATGGCGACCACGGTTAAACGCGAAACGGAGTGTGGGAAGACCCCCCACTCGATGGAATGACGACATTATGGCTGTTGCGGGGAGTCGATGGATGCAGGCGGCTCAGGATCGCTATTTGTGGCGTCGTCGATTGGGGGAGGCTTATGTTCAGCAGTGGACGTATGTGGGCTGAAATTATGAAGATCTATATAAATAGCTTCCCTATGCGCTATCTTTGCAACATAATCGGCATCACCTGGGAAGACCAGGTCACTATCCCTAATCATAATCATAATCAATCATTTGTTTGCTAGAATACATAAAATATTACAGTAGCAGATCTAAGTAAAGGTCAGTAGGTACATGTATTGGACCTGCATGCAGGCGTGCAAATATTAATACTTTTTCATTCATAATAATCAAAATATTCAATTAAATTATAAAAACAATTATACATAAACCAATCATTAATTTTACTCTTAAAAATATTCCCATTTAACAGCTTAAGCTTCTCCGGTAATTTATTATACATCAATATACACATATTATAAATCCCTCCTGCCAAAGTCCAGCGCCAAACGATTTGCCGTGATCTATCGCGAGAGAGCCAGTGCCTACTGGGGAAGTTCTGTCCTCCGTAGACATCATCTTTTCTGAAAAGACCTCTCAAGATCATTGATGCACATAAAAAACATAAAAGTAGCAGGCTTACCTTGCGTATCTTTTACTTCTGTGTTTAAAAAATCTGTCTGCCAAACATGGTGACCTTTTTATCAAGTTCTTTGCACTTTGCGATGGACTATAATGTGTTGTTGATGTGGCAAGTGCGCAACTCCTCATCATAAAGACTCTTCTCGTTTGCTCAGAAGCTCTGTTAGCAGAAATAGCTGACGCTGTTACCGTTGGTCGTCCAATGCTGCGCATGAAAGACAACTTGAATTGTGATATATTCATTTCAAATTGACTGTGCTAACTGGGAGATAGAGGCTGAGAATGATGACCCCTGGTGGAAAACCAATTCCAAAATTTCTAGATGATCTCCATGACAGGCGGCTACGCTCAGCAGATAATCTACTGCTTGAAATACCAAAACATCATTCTTCTGCTTTTGGTAAATCTTTTTCAGTCACTGCTGCCCGGCTTTGGAATAATATTCCGTATGACATGAGGAGAGTAGATTCGAAGGACTGTTTTAAAAGACTGATTCGTGAGCATTATCTCAAATCCTAGTATTACGTTCTTTAGTCTTCCTAGTTAGTATTTTATGAATTTGTTATAATGTTTTTGATTTTGTATGAGTATTTTCATTGTTGATGTTAATTATTTTTGTGTAGGTTCATTTAGGGGTACCTAAGTATTTAAATATATTAATATTGATTCTTATTTATAATGTTACAGTATAGTTTATTGTATGCAAATAAAATATGTATAGCATAGTAGATATAAAGATAGGTAGTAAGTATTAATTCTAGGTAATTAGTTATGTTGCTTAGTTTTATTATTAATAGGTAGGTACTCTTGTTTTGGGAACGTTGACGGGTATTTTAAAAAAAGCAATTTGGAAATTAAATTAAAATAAAACTAAATGAAAATATGTGTTGCCGATTTGGAGGCTCAATCTATTCTGAATTAATTCTAACAGTCACAAGTCACAACAGAGGGCGGATACAGATTGCAGAGTTCGATGAAAGCTGTATCAGCGCTATGTTACTAAGAAATACAAAAGTGCATGAACAAGCAAAAACTATAAAGTACATTAATCTAAAGCAGAAGGTGGAGGCCTATACATAACTCCTCCCTCCTTAAGAGGAAAATTATCGGTAGAATCGATTTTAGATTCGTGACGATAATTTTTCTTAGAAAATAACATTTTTAATAATTTTACACGAAACACATAAAAGAGTAATATAATAAAACTGAAAACAATTAATCCTAGAGACGTGTATCCTAAATTTTCACTGAAGTTACTATTATTTTCTTGTAAAACACCTTTAATCACTTCACTATGTTTTAACGAAAACGCCATACTTTTAAGTTCATCTAAGTTGACTCCAATCATGTTGAGTGCTCGTGCACTGGATAGTGACGTATTGTTACGTAGTTGTGGTAAAGCGATTAGTTGAATAGGATGTATATTATCCGATTCTGTAAATGTGTGATGGGAAATACGAATTCCATTAATCTCCAACTGGCATGAATCGTCGATGGTTACAAGGAAAGTGCCAAATATTGGCTGCTTGCTGATGTCATTATCACAATATTTCGATAATAATGTATGTGTTCTGCTGAAAAGGATCCAATTGTGAGCACCAATTTGCTGGATCTTGATTGGTTCGACTTCCACTTCATGTTGTTTACAATGAGTAGGGTTTTCATCGAATTTCATTAATTGCTCTATGCAGGTAATCTCATGATACAAAACTCTGTTTTCTGAAGTACAGAGATAATGTTCGCCAGTCGATAACGGGCGGCACGGTTTTATAATCGGTAAGTATTTTATTCCTTTCGCCAAAAGGTAGGGGTATTTAGGAAAAATAGATAAGGTTTTATTTTCAGATGGGTGGAAAATAGGTAAGGAGTACATTTTATAGTAGTTATAAGTACAATTATCAGTAATAGGAATTTCCATAATAAACGTGACATGATTATTCTTAATGTAAGATTTAACAACAATTGTTTCTTCTAATTTTAACAAATTATCTTCATTAGGTATATAAACTAAGCTTTCCGATTCAGAAATTAATTTTAAATGGTACAATAATTCGGTAGAGTTTACAATAGACTGATGTAATATAGATACTCTACTCAAAGCTAGAGCTGTTTCAATCTCGCTAAGTCGGATAAAAATAGTTCTAAAACTACTTATATATATGTTGAACAATCCAGATATGTATGCATAAAATATTACATTCTTATCCTTATTAGACAAATCTTTAATTATAATTTCTACCTTTTTTAAACGATTGTCAAGATTTACAGTATTCTGGTTAATGGTTTCTGTTGCATTTAGAAAGCTGTCAAACATTTTAGAGACTAGGGTTAATTTCTTTGAAATAATGATTTGATCCTGATTTAGTTCTGATGTAATTTTATCAAACCTAATAGCATCTTCATGATCGAGGTTTCCTGTGATAATTTTAATTAGTGAACCCAATGGATTTACAAGACCTCTTTTGAAACGCTTTAGCGAAACAAGTTGTTGATACTTATCTTTAGTTAAGTCGCGTATGAACTCTGTATGTACTTTTGCATTTATAAAATCTTGAGAATATGTTAAATTCCAATTAATTGATTGACATAGTAGTTCAAAATTAATACATAGATAATTTAAATCATTGTAGATCTTTTCTAAACTTAAGACTTTAACTATAATCCAGTGATCTATTTGAAAGTATGCTTGACCTTCTTTGACCGGAAGTATTCCCGGGTTATCTTCAAGTGTTTGCAGTTGAAGGGCCAGGGATGGCGTCAATATCAGCAGAATGCTGTACCTGCGGAGGGCGTTTTATATTTTTAATTGGAACTTTAGTTATCCTTTCTCCTACCTGGATAGGTAAAACATTTCTTTCTACTTCACCTATAACTTTTGCTTTAACATATCGGGGTTTATCTTTGCTCTTCCGTTTGTTAATTTCTTTAGCAAAGATCGTTTTTCCTTTAGGAAATTCTATTTCTTTTTCACCACCTTTCTTTGCTCTGTTGATTTCTTTTAAGGCTAATATTTTTTCTGTTAAATGTTCGTATAAAACTTTTGTTCGTTTTGCATGATCTTTAACTATTTTTTGAAAATAACGTTTTTCAAATTCAATGCCATTAGGGCTGCTTGAGTCAGTGTGTCCGAAAACAACTTCAAAAGGAGTGAGTTCAGTAACAGAATGAATAGTATGATTGTACGCCATGACAGAATATGTCATAGTTGATGCAGCGTCAGTACATCGTTTTTCGTATTTTGCCAATCTATAAATTTCGATAATTGTCGAGTGGAATCGTTCAATAAGACCCATTGAGTTAGGGTTATTGGGGGTTCCAATATGGAGTTCTACTTTATGTAAACTTAAAAACTCCTTCATCAACTCGTTATTGAATTCACTTCCCGGATCTGAAAGAAGTGCGGCAGCATTGTCTGCCAACCTGCTGGTGATTGTGTTGAAGACATACAGATTTTGTTCAGCATTATTACTGCTGTAGTGATCAATAATGTATTGGGATTTTCGCAAGTATAAATTTAATTGCCTCTTGTCGCCTTTGAAAAGGGGAATTAATTGAATTAATTCTTTTGGTATGACAGACAGATTTACAGATTCTTCCATCATTTTTAATTATTTGATTTACAACTGTACACAATTTTTTTTTTTTTTTTAATACACACACAATCTAAAAATACACAAAATAAAACACAATAAAATCACACGGTAAAATACACACAATTAATACAAAATAAAAGTTAAGCAGTAGCTAAAATGAAAAATGTGGATTTCTTATTATAAAATTACAATTGTTTTTATTTTATTTAAATTAAATTAAGTTAATGATCAATGTGGAGATCAATTAACACTATTTTACCTTATTTTTACAATTACAGAACAATTTCTAAATTTTAAGAAAATGTCCTATTTATAAAGGTTATATATCTATGGTATTCTATTTATAGAATATGGGTCACGGTCACAAGATTATATTGTTAGGACTGTGCCCTGCGTTATAATGAGCAAGGTTTGATCTCAGATATAACAATTAAATTAGTTTAATAAAACACCGTATATGGTAAAAGGAGAGGAAAGGAAGGATTTTTGGCGAAAAGTTTGACTCACCACCCAACCGTAATTTCCATGCTCACTTTATCGATACCCGTTAAGAGAAAATTTGTTTGGTTCGAACGGACTTCACTTTTTCGTTAAATTTCACTTTGGTTTTACGTTTCCTGACGGATTCGGACGTCGGAAAAACGCGAGAAAACCCGGAAAATTGAGTGTAATCCGCTGCGGCTGCGCCACTCTTGTTTTGGGAACGTTGACGGGTATTTTAAAAAAAGCAATTTGGAAATTAAATTAAAATAAAACTAAATGAAAATATGTGTTGCCGATTTGGAGGCTCAATCTATTCTGAATTAATTCTAACAGTCACAAGTCACAACAGAGGGCGGATACAGATTGCAGAGTTCGATGAAAGCTGTATCAGCGCTATGTTACTAAGAAATACAAAAGTGCATGAACAAGCAAAAACTATAAAGTACATTAATCTAAAGCAGAAGGTGGAGGCCTATACATAACTAGGTATGTTAGCACGCCAACGTCTGTTTTTTTCTTACAATCTTGGTTTGGTTGGCAGTTAGAAAATGCCATCGGCATTATGCCCACCCATTGTACACTAGTTATTTTGTGCAATAAAGTGTTAAATAAATAAAATGAAAACCGTGGCCGACGGCGGCGTCGCTCATGATAACTCCTGGCTCAACCGACGTACTTATAAGCGGAAAGTACGTCACCAGCATGCTGCTAACCCACTACCAATAACTTCCTAGTTGCCGCTCCAGTGGCAGTCCAGACGGGGAAGCGCTTGGCCTTCATCTCACCTGATTGTCAAGCTATTAAGGCCGAAGGTGGAAGCGCGCTTCACCTGGAATCATCAATAATCTGAGGATTGGCTATCTTACCCCCAAATGCTGGAACACAAAAATTTTAGAATTGTTGTTATGGACAGAATTAAGTACGATGGTGGTAGCTAGCCAGGCGGTCTTAAACAAAGCCGCACCACTTACCAAACTAAGCATAACATTGTACTCCCCTTGGGGATCGAACCCTGGACCTCTGGATTTGACACCAGCGGGCAGGCCACAAGACCACGAAGGCAGTAAAAATATATATGTTTGTTCAGAGGAACGAAAACGTACTACCACCTCAAATTGTAATCTAAACAGCAACAGATAAGGCCACCGATGTTCCATCTAAAAGTAACTACAATATTTTCGTTAAAATCAAAGTCACTATAAATTGGTTAAACGCCATGATATTGTTTGCGTGGGGTGCGGTGTTAACCCTTCACAGGTGCACGTCAATTTTAATGAGCGATCGGAACAATCGTTCACAGTTTTGATTTAATCGCTTAAGGGTGGTTTTGATTACCTGGGTGTGTTGAGGGGTTAATGTCATGAGTAGCAGGTTTACTTACTACTAATAATGCCCAAATATTTATAGGTTTTATAGGTGGCCTGTTATAGTACATCTGTTCAAAGAAATCTATCTGATTATATCCGTTTGATTACCTTTACACCAAACCGATTATAAACGGTTCTTAGCTGTATAGGATAATTATCTTTCTTTGAATCAAAATGTTTGGCAATGAGTCAATCAATTATTCTGTAAGATTTTTGGGATTACTTTAAAAAAATATAAAATTATAGGAAATTATATAATATCTACCAATGTTATAATGACACAAAAATTCACAAACCGCGACGGGACTCGTACCCGCATCCTTTCCGGAAGCTGGAAACGCTCAAACCAATTGAGCAGCGAGGGTCCGGAATTTTTGTTTCACATCACTCAGCTTGAGTGATAAAGGTAAGTATCTATCCGTTTTTTTTATATTTTTCCTGCACCAGCATAATATCTGTACTTTAATCTCAATTATCCGAATGGTTGCTGTTTAGATGGTTGGTGGGCAAATATGAGGAAATCAGTAGCTAAACTACAGAATGCAACCTATAGTTACGGAAACCCCTAGTTACGGAAACTGCCGAAACAAGGCATGTCACTCTCTTTGTGACACTTCTCCCCACGCAGATTGATCAACGATAAATCTCTATCCCATCGCTTTAAATGAATGACATGTCGCATGTAATTCCGGCACATTCGCGCGGATCTATCTTCGTATCAGGCAATATTTCATCTGTCTAGATGTCGATTATCCAGGGGGGTCGTATCGGAGATATATCGGTGGAGATACTGTTTGTTTTCTCATTGTTTCGGGTTTACGATTGTAACTGTTCGGTTGTGATTTAGGAAGTAGCTACTCGCGGCTCTGATCGCTTGGTACTGTTTTCTTTTTGTTGTTGCATACACTTTAGCATTAATTATATAATAACCCTTTACATATAATTTAGCATTACTTTAACATTTTATTGTGATATGGTAACAAATAACCAAACAGAGAGACTTTCGAAAAATAATATATAATACAGGACATATTAAATTTTTTATCTAGGTAAGTATTTATATTTCTGTAAAATTATGCCCTGTAATTAGTAGCTTAATCGTGAAGAAGGCAAATGAGGTAAGTTGCAAACTATCGCTTTTAGAATACGAGTGGCACATCAATAATGTGCTGTGAATTAGAAAAAATACTTATTATGATATGGAAAAGTAGATTTTTTAAAGTAAATATGCCAAGTAATTTTTGCGTTACTGTGTTTCGATAAAGTTAAGTGTAAAAGACTTAAAAGTATAAGGTATGAAGGAGCTTTGTGTATCTTGGTCTAACCAAAAAGGTTTTTAGATATGTAAAACTTTTAATTACCAAGGTAGGTATGAATGGAATAACAAAAAAAAATAGGTTTTTGATAACTACTGTAAATATAGTGTTTAATGCGTATTTTCTTGAAGATAAAAAAACCGCGATAGTGATTTATTCTGACAAGTACCCAGGTAGTAGGTTGATAAGTTATTTGGTATCTACTTACTGTGGTAGACCTATATCTTAATTGATAAATATATCGATAAAAGCAAAATAAAAATAACATTTAATATTTTATAGTACATGAATGAATGAATGAATGAATGCAAATTATTTATTGTACATCAAAATAATACATAAGTAAAGCTATAAGCATAATGGGCGGTCGTATCTTTTGTGATCAATCTCTTCCAGATAACTATAGGATGGAGAGAAAAATACATGTTTGATGGTAGGTATTATCCTACTTGTAATATCAAATAATATAAATGTGAAAATTTGTATGTTTAGGTGTTTGTTAGTCAATCACGCAAAAAGGGTTTAACGGATTCAAATGAAATTTGGCATACAATTAGGGTTCCGAGTAAAACAAAAAAAAACCCTTGAAAACCAATGTATAGATACATGTTTACACTAGATTTATTTAGAGTAGCTTGCTTTCTTGGTGTTGGGTGCAAAAAGTAAGCATTTATATATCTATTTATATAGTCATTTATGTATCTAAATATAATTATAAAATCTCATAATTTTAATATCGTATGTATTAAAATTATGCGATTGCAACAATCGAACAGGTTTTACAAATTTTTAATTCTTCTGTCGCTTTGATTCTTTTTGTAACGTTCGCAAATTAATCTCTTACAGTTATTGGCAAAGAAACGCTAACGATTCTACTTTCGAACTGTCATTTGTCACGCGTCTATGTCCCGCGGGAGTTCAGGAATAGCTATGAATAAGGTTTTTTTATTTCACTACGGGGATGTACCTTCATCTAACCAGATTTTTTCAAGCCATAATAAGGCCAAAGGTGGAAGCGCACTTCACCCGGAATCCTCAGCAATCTGAGGAACTGGCTATCTTATCTCTAAATAATAATAATAAATAATAAATATTTCAGGACATTAATTTTACACAGCGCCATCTAATAGCCCCAAACTAAGCATAGCTTGTAATATGGGAACTAGAGTAATCTAGTAGATACAATACTTAAATACCTACTTTTTATACATACGTAGTATGAAACCACACCAAAACACAGAACAAACATCTATGTATATTCATCAAACAAATGTTTGCTCTGGGTGGGAATCGAACCTACAACCTACAGCGTAGAAGGCAGAGTTACTACCAACGGAGCTATGAGGCTTGTTAAATGCTGGAACACAACAATTTTAGAAATGTTATGGCGACAGAATTAGGTAAGATGGTGGTAGCTAGCCAGGCGGACTTAAACAAAGTCATACCACCAACCAAACGGACATACACGATTTTCTTAATACAGACGAGAGAGAATACTCACTTTACACTTTGGCAGTCAAAATGTCCAATTATCAACGAGTGGGTAAAGCCAAGCTGGAAATAATACTTTCATCTTCATAGTGCTTTATACTATGCTTACGAGAAAAAGTTATTGAAATCTTTTTAGGTCCTTAAAAAGTCTATTTTGTTTCATTCTCTATTTAGTTGCCAACCAAGCCTATCTTCCATAGTTCATGGTCAATATACATTGATTGTGACTTTATCTTTAGTAACTGATGTCTATTCTGTGGTCTGCGGTAGCCACGTGTTTAAGTTTGACGTAATCGCTGCTTCTTCAAGGTTACGGTATCTACCGTACAACTATTTCGTGGCATTGTTCAAGCGGCCCTGTGGCGCAATGGATAACGCGTCTGACTACGGATCAGAAGATTCCAGGTTCGAATCCTGGCAGGGTCGAAGTTGTTCTTTTTTTTAATGTAAGTTTTGGTAGACTTTTGCTTGGTATGTTTGGAAGAAATGTTTAGGATATAAAAATAAATTATCAAACAAGCAACTTACTCCATTATTGAGAGCTCAGCGTGTGTTCTGGTACAGAATAAATAATAGTAGGTCAGAATCGACAAAAAACATTGCTTTAGTTCTAGTTTGAAGACTCTTACCACAGAATATTTACCATCTGCCAACGTAATCATAGTTTTTACCTTTTTTTTAGATCGATATTTTTAAATTTAGAATATCAATGTAATGAAAACAAAACGACAATAATTACACTCAGCGCCATCTGGCCCAAAACTAAGCAAAGATGATAATATGGCCTAGTTCCCATATTACGGAAAGAATGCATGCATACTTTTTTTTTATTTATCTTTCAATACAACCCAAACACATTTGTCTTAAGTAGGAATTGAACCCACAACAAACACAAAAGCGCATAAGGCAGAACCGCTACCAACTGATATTTGAGGCCAAAAAAGACACAGGTAAACAGGTAAATCAAATAATAAATTAATAATGATACTGAACTAACAAAATAACGATAATGTTATCATTTAGGGTCAGGCTCTCGGTACTTTTAAAACCTACTTAGACAAAAAAGCAAAGAATATCGCACGCCTAACACTGATAAAAAAGTGGCAAATACTCCAGTCTTTCCTGTTGGGGTGGGTCTTTTTGATGGGTCTTTTCAAGACTGTCTTTTAGATCATAGTTACATAATCGGCCAGATCAATGCACTTAACATCACGTACGATAGTGGTCAAACAAAGGAGGAAATCAATCATGAAAAATTCATGCGATGAAATATTAAAGATACCTAGCTACATAATACAATGATTTTTTTTCAAACATATAGCAACTAACTTAGGAAATTATGGCTTGAAATGCAAAGTAAGCTACTGTAAATTACCTTGACATAATATTATAACACTATTTATATGATCTAGATGAAAGTATTTATAGTTGCATGTTGTCTACATGCAGCTTCTTATTTATTCTAGACAACCTTTGGATGTAAAGGATTTTATGGCTAAAGAGAGGGTTCGTGGTGCACATAATTCAATAGTAAAGCTATGCTACAAGTATACCTACTATACATTACACAAATAAAATATAAAGATGATAATTTAATAAATATTCTAGATATTCATGACATAACCAAATAGAAACATTTCAAACATTTTTTTACTGAGTAAGTATAATGTTCCTTTTTTTGAGTACGTAAAATAAAGTTCTTGAAACCGAAAACGGTACCGAAAACAGCAAATACTTATAACGACGAAGGGAGAGATAGACTATTTAAACGTGTCAAGTAAAAACATGAACAGCCAAACAGAGTTTTCGGTCCTTTGTTTTTTTTTATCGAATCCAGAGTATACAGCTTCTAAAACAAAAGTAAATGGTAGGGGATTTCGATATATCCCATAATCTCTTCTGCATTATTTATAGCGGAAACTTTTGTATTGTTTTTCGTTTGAAGTAGTGCGATGTATCTTAACTTGAGACTTTCCTAAAGATGAAAGCTTTTTATGATCAACGCTTTTTGATCTGTGCAACGTAATCTCTGCCAAGATACTACTGAGGAAGGATTTGAGCGTCGGCAAAGCGCTTAGCCTTCATCACATTATCAAGATGATGAGGCCGAAGCACATTTTATTACACGACGGGAAAATGCTTAGCCGCTATCTTTTTTTTTGGTGTACGACGGGAAAGCACTCGGCCTGCATCTTACCTGGTTACAAGTTTAGATAAGGCCGAAGGTGGTAGCGCAGTTCACCCGGAATCCTCAACAAACTGAGGAACTGGCTATGATACCTCTAAATGCCGGAACACAATAATTTTAGAATTATTATTATGGCGACAGAATAAGGTAAGATGGTGGTAGCTAGGCGGACTTAAAAAAATCCTACCACCAATCAAACCAAGCACAATATTGTACTCGCACTGGGGATTGAAACCCGGGACTTCTGGATCTCAAATCGGTGGGTTGAACCACTAGACCACAGAGGCGTGTCTCACCTTGAGTCAAGGAATGAGGCCGAAGGTGGGAGCTCACTACAACCGGAATCCTAATAGACTGAGGAATTGGATATCTCCTCTTAATGGCGGAACACCACAATCTAATAAATAAAATAAATAAATAAATATTACAGGACATTCATTTAAACACAGCGCCATCTAGCCCCAAACTAAGCATAGCTTGTAATATGAGAACTAGATTACGGATAGAATACTTAAATACATTTTTTTAAAATACATACTTACTATATGATACAACATCCAAACACAGAACAAACATCTATATTCATCACACAAATGTTTGTCCTGGGTGGGAATCGAACCCACAGCCTACAGCGCAGAAGGCAGAGTTACTACCAACTGAGCTATGAGGCTTGTTAAGAATTGTGTTTATGGCAACAGACTTACCAGAAAACATAACGATAGATAACCTGGCAAAATTTGTACCCCCTTGGGAATTGAACCCGGAACCTCTGGGTTTGATACCGATGGGTGAGCCACTAGAACATAGAGGCGGATACATTTTGTTCATCGCTTGATCAGTAATTTTGGTGAATTATTTTTACCCACACATATTTTTTTTATATCACAAGGTAACATTTAAATGTATCTATCAAGACACAAAGATGGCTAATGGCACTCTGTTACGGGTGAGCTACCTAAGAGTTTGTCCGAATTTTAATAAAAATCTCGGCTAGCCATTAACCTCGCTAAACAAACCGTGACAGGCCTCAAAATATCAAAAAATGTATTTAATGCATATCTTCCCTTTTAATATCAGACATAATAAATTGGTAAACATTCGCCTTATGAAGGGAAAACCTATTAACCAGGCTATTCCGGCAGCGCTCGACATTTGATGTCGCCATGTCGTATTATCGAATTGTTACATTTCGACTTTTTTATGGTAATAATAATAATATTTCGATCAACGTTCGCTGTTATTTTATTATATATCTTACGGTCCATATCTATTTAAACCTTACAAAGAAACTTTTGATATAATTTTATTGACCTTCATCTCACAAAGTGTCAAAATACGTTACTAAGGCTAAAGATGGAAGCGCACTTCACCCGGAATCCGGAATTCCGGACTGAGGAACTTTATATCCTAACTAAATGTATTATATTATAATATCCCGACTAAATGCGAAACCACTGTGGTTCGCCTTGGCATTACATGGGCGAGGATGAGAAACGAGCTTTCCCAAAAGCTGCCTTTTGCCACTGGTACTCCTGTACACCGACGGATACAGCAAACTGCTTTTTTCCGGACATCGGCAGGAGAAAATTTAACGTATCATCTTCCTGTTCTTACCATCTTTCTGTCCAGTAGCCGCCGTCTGTTTCTTTCAGTGATTAATAACAGACTAAATTTTCGTGAGCTCGTTTGGTTCGACGAGACGCCCAAGTTTTTCCGGCTGCTGGACTGTCATTGATGTATACATTCTCTTCTACCACTCACTTCTGTCAGACGTCAACATAGTATCAATTTCCCTTACATCCAATATGTGTCAAATCATTAGTCAGATACGTTCGATACGTTTTTGACAGTAGACTATCAGAGCGAGTATCATTGCAATACAGGGTTGATATAGATGGTATAATAAACAAGAGCTAAAAAAACATCTTGATAAGATTTATCTAAAATGATTGTTGAATCTATTGAATCATTCTTATTCATATATCTTTGAATCAATCTTATTTTGATTCAAAAAACGGATATTTAGCGCGATATTCGAAAAACGTAACGTTAAATATAGGTATTATGCCTATATTTAACGTTACGTTTTTCTAATCAAAGTAATGTGTTCTAATCGCGATAGTAATCAATCGCTGATATTTTTTTAAGCATATTAGTTATAATGTTAACATTTTTGAGAGTGATAAATAATTAAAATATTGTATTGCAGTTATATTCAAGTTAAACTTATATACCATATTTATACACATGCACGATACCGCTTTACACAATAACACTTTGGTTTTAGAATAAGCCCCCGAGTATTTTTTGTAAACACCCCAAAAGAACGCGACAAAATAAAATATCTATTACTATTAAGGGTAACGACAGGCGCCTTAAACATGACTTAATATCAGTCGACAAAGAATTGCGCCGTTAGAATGATCACGGATGTTTTTTTCTCTATTTTTCTTTGCCGATGAAAAAATATTTTATTCGTTTTATTTTGTAAACTAGCAATTTTAGTATAAGCAGAATAAAAAAATAGCCTCACTAGTCTTTCAATTTTAAAGTTGCCAAGGTATGTCCTCCGAAAAGAATAACCGAAATATATCTGGAGAGACAGACCGTATAACAGGACATTAAGTAATTTTACATAGCGCTATCCAGTCCAAAACTAAGAAAAGCTTGTAATATGGGAACTAGATTACGGTTGTAGATAGACTAATATCCTTTTTTAAAAAATACATGCTTATCATACAATACAAAACCCAAACACAGAACATAATATCTCAATATTCACCACACAAATGTTTGTCCTGGGTGGGAGTGGAACCCACAACCTACAGCACACAGGCAGAGCTACTACCAACTGAACTGTGAGGCTTGTAAAAATATTCTTTACCTGATACTGCATATACTGCCTATTTTAATAGGAATTTTCTGTTTGACCACAAGAGGCGATACATTTGGATACAAAAAGTCTATTATTACATTGTTTAAAATCGAAATACACTTTCAATTTTACCATCTCACCAACCGATCTTGTTCCCAAATTGCGACATAAAAATTCACAAACCATAAGGCACAGACGTACCTACCCTTCAATGAAATTCAGATATCAATAACTTGGGGAATATTCACTTTAATATGCTACATTTAGTAATAACCATTTTGAATAGGGAGCGAGAGTTGAGGTATCGACCATTTTGTTTGTGGGGTTTTTAGGTGTTTGGAAAGTAAAATAAATCATAGGTAGAGACTATTATTAGTAGTACCTATGATAGGTATCATATATACATATACAATCTACTTTACTTTAACTTAATTTTACTTAACTCTATTTAGGTATTGGTCATTTGGCGTATTGGACATTTGGCGTATTCATGATGTTATTTTCATTGGTCAATGTGCGTGTAAAGGTTTTGAGACTATAAAGATTGTGTTTTTTACAATCAAGAATTACAAGTAAGTACGTCAGAAGGCCTAACAAGGTTTTTCTGCACCCGAAATGACATTTTCGGGAACAAAAGCTTTTTTTATTTCACTTTCTTTAATTACAAAATACATTTCTAAATGTATTTTGTTGTTTGCTGACCAAAACCTTTTTAATTACCTGGCCGATAATTAAGATAGCTAACCGTTGCTATAATTATTTAACCGCGGTGTAACCGCCTCTGTGGTTTAATGATTCGCCCAACGGTGTCAGATCTAGAGGTCTCGGGTTCGATCTCCAGGGGAGTACAATATTATGTTTTGTGTGGTTGGTGGTAGGACTTTCGCCTGGCCTGACCTTGACTATCGCCATAACAAAAAATCAATATTTTAGTGTTCTGGTATTCGAAGGTTATTCAGGCTTTTGAAGAATTCGGGTGGAGTGAGCAATCAAAATAACCTTTATCAAAAAATCAAAATAAAATGACCTTTTAGCAAGGGCGTTCTGTCTTACAAAAAATAATCCTAATCAGTTTTTCCCCCATTCTCGAAGAACTGGAAAAGCCTGTCGCACCATCAGCGTTCCGAAATTTCTTCAAAATCTATCCTGTCATTATGGAGTTCATATGGCTCATCATTGTTTGTTCATTGGCTCGAAGATCACAAGCATATTTGTTTTCAACAAGATTCTGGGGTCTTGTGGTACAAAAAAATAATAATTTGTGAAATTCCAGAGTTTCTCAACAGTATAATACCAACAGCATCCATGGTATCGTTTACTCCCACCTGTTCTGTTGAGTAGTTCTGTTGACAAAACTACTGGGATTATTTTTCTCATTAGTTTTGCCCACAAAACAAATGGGAATACAAAAAAAAAAAACTCACTTGTTCTGCTGAGTAGTTCTGTTGTGATTCAAACTATTGCAATAAATTGTCAAGTACTGGCACTTGGCATTGAAATAAATAAAAATAAAAGTGACCTTGTGAAAAAAAAATTAGCTTCGCGTCATGCAGAGAAAAATTTATTGGCACCAATTTCCCCGAATCAAACAAAAACATCTTATCGAACGATAGATATGTATCGAGTAAAAAACGAGCGTTTCGTCTGCAAATTGCCTCAATCCCATTTCCGTAACCACTTGCCGGGGGAATGTATGGAGCTATAAAAAACACTGTTAACTGCTTACATGATATAATACAAAGATACCGATGGTATTTGAATGAGAATAGACAGTTTTGACAGCATGTTTTCGGTAATATGTTTTTAAATATTTGATGTTACAATACTCGCTATATATAATTGTTTTATCAGAAGCTGGAAGGTCCAGAACAGAACAGACAGATACATGTAATTACTATACAGAACTTTACAGGACCTACCACCAGCTTTGTGACCCGTCTCTGTGGTCTTCAACCCACCGATTTCAGATCCCGGGTTCGATCCCCAGGCGGAGCAATATTGTGCTTGGTTTGGTTGGTGGTAGTATTTTGTTTAAGTGCGCCTGGCTAGCTACCACCATCCTACCTTATTCTGTCGCCATAATAACAATTCTTAAAAAAAAGTGTTCCGACATTTATAGGTAGGTAAGCCAGTTCCTCAGTTTATTGAGGATTCCGGGTGAAGTGCACCTCCATCTTTGGCTTTATCTTAACTTGTAACCAGGTGAGATGAAGGCCAAGCGTTTCCCCGTCGTACAATACAAAAGAACTAAAAAATATAGTACCTATCCATTTTTGTTTGAATAGTGCTATGCAAAAATAGGTATATGTGTATATAAGTTCCTAAGTTGCATAAAATGTTAGTTAAATTAATAATTGTCGTCAAAGGATTGCCTTGAATTGAAGTAGGTATCTAAAGCCCGTGTCATATCTAATCGCGTCGCTAATTGTTAAACGAGGAAGCGATAAATCGGATTCGCATCCATCACCGATAGCATTAGCGTTAGCGGATGAATTAGCAATTCGCTGGACGCGACAACGCGACGCGTCATGCTGCGACGAGTTGTGGCCGCAGTGTCGGCGGCGCGGTGACATGAAAGCTGATAAAAATGATTTTTGACTCGTGTTCCCACCAATTTTGTCCCACTACTACTGGTCCCACTAATCATTAACTATGGAGGTTCTACTGCTAGTGGAACCACTAGTCATAAAAATAATGTAGAGCTCGTGGTCCCATTGAATGATGATTAAAAAATACCTCTGCCAAACGAGTTACGTCATTGTCAACTTTTACCAACTGACCACTAGAACTCTTTGATGAGGTGTAGTTGATTGTAGTGTCTGTGGCGTGCTGGAAGCAAGTGAAAAATTATAGTGACCGCATTATCGCGTGATGTGACAATAGCATTCTAGAATATTTGACCATCAAGGTTGTGCGATGAGTTGTGGGTAGGTAGTAATTGTAGTGAAATGGCAGTATCAAAAAAGTAGTAATTCGAGACAGAAACTATGTATTATTAGCGTTGGCAGGTGATTTAGTAAGCTGCTTAGTTGTGTTATGTTTTTGGTACCCACGCGTAATTAGCTTCTTGTGCTTGTTAAAAACAGTGAGTTTAAAAAATATGTTGCGTAAGAGCTCTTCTCTTATTTATGTATGGAAATTGCTAATAACCTCTTGTTGTGTACTAATAAATCTGCTCTATTCACGGACCTGTCAAGTTGCCAATCTGCCAAATTTCATTTTTTTCCAATCTTAAATCTGCCCTATATACTGAACAAAGGACTTAATCAATATATCATTCAACCGGTAATTAAAAACGAACTAAACTGGACTTCGCACATAAAAAAATGTCCTGGTATTGACTACCCGATATACTTCTCAAAATTATACCTACCGTTTCAAATGTACATAATCTTCAATTTGACACATTTTTTTTTTCTAAGCTGTAACAATAAAACTCTCACACAGAACCATAGGTGTGGGTATGTAGCTATTGACCGTAGAATATATAAATTGACATCCGTACGTAATTTGTAAAGTTGTAAAAACATTGGTACTATTAATATAGGTGCAGCTCAGAATATGACGATCTGGGGCCTAACCACGTCTTATAGCATTTTTATTTTGATGTTACACTACTTTTGTCTCATATTTTCTACACTGGATAGACAGTGACAAAAGTCAATTAACAAATCAGAATGCTGGCTTTTGCCCAGAAAATGGTTTTAATCGCTACCCGCTGGTAGTGGCACCATTATTCTAACTTTAACGCGAGTGACGCGTAATGAAGTTTGCGGGCCGAGTGTCACGGCAACGCATGACATGTTAGGGGTGAGTCTAGTGGACCTATAACTCTATGCCTAGGTACTCTGATGATTTCGTAAAATCAGATTTACTTATATCTACATAATTAATCATAAAAAAGTACATTGATGAGGTATTTCGATTCTATTCTGATATTTGTATTTTCCTCAATTTATTCGTGGTCCGTTTAATTTTTTTTTTGTTTGATTTTTTTTCATTTGAAATGCTATGAACTAAGTAGTCTTAATGTATCAATAAATTAATCCATTAAATCAATTAATCCAATTTCAGACATAATTGTAAATTGTTGAATAAATGAAATGATTAATTAAATAAATCATTTAATAAAATTCCCATAAGGTGCAACATATAAGCTTTGCTTAATTTGGGACCATATGGCGCTGTGTGAAATTAGTATTATGAAACATTAAACTTTTTCACTAACGAAAAGTTAATTCGATGACTTAGTCAGATTTTAAATGTACCTACTTTTTTATTTTTTTTATTGGTGATAGTCAAGCGTTTGACCACCAGCTTACATGTAAGACAAGTAATTATGTGGCCTAAGAGGGAGCACGCTTGCCTAAAGGAACCTATTTACTGTGGACTTGAAGACTCCAAGATTGTACTCGTGCGGAAAAACAGAAAACAGAAAACAAAAAAGATTTAAGGTGAATTAAAAAAGCTTTTCTGACTGCAATAATTATGTTTTAAAAACTAAAAAGAAAACCGACTTAAATGAAGAATATGATACTATTTCGTTTACCTGGATGACGTATTTTCAAATATTTTGATGACAAATGGACGGTCAGACAGACACACAGACGCGTGATCTTATATGGGGTCCATTTTTCCTTACTTTTGAGGCAATACACCCAAATCGCGTCAAGAGTGCACATAATATTTGAAGAGTTCCCTCGATTTCTCCTAGAACCCATCATCAGATCCTGACTTGATGTCAATGGTCAAATATTTTTTCAAATATATCCAGGCGTCTTCGAATAATCGGGGAACATACATAAAAAAACGATTCCGACGAATTGAGAACATCCTCCTTTTTTGAAAGTTGGTTAAAAAAATCGCTCTGAGTTCAGATGCTCGAATTGCTGACAAAATAACTATTAAGAATATTTTTATTACTGACTAATCTGTAAAAAAATACCATTTAATAACTGTCGCGAGAGTTGACCCCCTCCAACTCGGTACGCGGATATCGTAAAACGACAAAGTGGACTATTATTCAAAGGGATGGGTTGCTGTTTACATTGATTGACACATAAGAAAGCTGTCTCTGTATTATCATTACCAATCGAAGCCAGGCTGTCCAGAGTGGTATTATGTTGCACCCTTCCAGCTTTAGAAGATTCTATGTCAAAATTTGGTGAAAACTGTTTCTATTTAAGCCTAAAAATAGCCTTTTAGTACTAAATACCATATAAGATAATTGTGTTAATGTTTTCTCTTATATTATTTCGCGATTCAAATTCAGACAGACTTATCCAGAAGAAATCCGATCCTAAACTGCAGTAAAATGGAAAACACTAGAATAAATTCACCATTTTAAAAACTTCCATCTCGTAAACGCTGCCAGTTTCCGTTCCGGAAGTAGTCTCAGTTCGGAATTCAAATTCGAAAAATACGCTCCTTTCCGCTTCCGGCGTTTGATTCCTCCCGTGATACGACGTTTCCTCCCATTGCGATATTTGAATTGCCAATCGTCAAGGACTTGGGATTAGACGCTTAAATAGTATTTTTGTTTATTTCTGTATTGTTTTTTTTTTTTAATTTTTTAAGGCAGACAATACTGGATAGCTTATGTATAACTACGAAACGTTATTTAGACTCAATCTTTGTGGTGGTTATTATGCTCATATGAACAATATATTATTGTGGTAATATTAATTTAGAAAATAATCGACATCACATCAGCCTCAGACAGACTTGTATGGGCTTCTAAAAACCTTCTAGGCTTCCTATTTATGTAGATTTTTATTAAGGGGCAACTGTTTCGTCTTCAACAGGAACTACCTACCTCAGACAGTTTTCTTTGCAACAAAACACATTGTATTTCAGAATGATTGCAAAATTATTTCAAACGTCAAATTGTTATTGCATAAGTACTATTAGCATATTTTTGATGCATTTTAGTTTTCTAATTTGATCAGCCGAACAGGTTGAACAGAAATTTTGAACAAAATAAAAATACATTTTCGTTTCAGTAAGATTTTAGGATCTCTAAGAAAAGTAAAGCGAATGTTCGGAATTGCGACCAGCACTTTGTCCAGATGTTGTAGTTGGCTAGGAAAATATGTAGGCTACTTTTTATCTGGATACACAATAGCGAAATAATAGCAAGCAACATATAAAAATAAATACATCAAGAGATATTTACACTTCCTATGTTTGTTCTTTGTTTAGTAAATGCACAAAGGTACTCAAGAATATTGAAGTATTATTTCATGTAATTATATTCATAGCTGAAAACACACAAATTAAAAGGTTTTATTAGACTGAATCCAAAACCACGAAGACATGAAAATTTAACATCATGAAGCAGAGCAGTAGAAATAAAAACCGAATGAAGTTTTATTATACCTTTAGAGGTTATCGCGGAAAGCCATTCAACCCTAATACAGACAAATGTTGTAAAGGAGAAGGACTTGTCATGCAAAATTCACATAAATTATTATGCAATATTCATTAGCTAATACAAACATTGAATAAACAAAACGTAACCTCAAAATTACAAAATTACAAATGGTCAATATATATGGCCATAGACATATTAATACCTATCTTACCTAATGCTGTCGCCATTACCACAATTCTAAAATTGTTGTGTGCATTTTAGAGGTAATATAGTCAGTTCCATATTTAGTTCAGGATTCCGGGTGCAGTGCCCACCACCTTCAGCTTTATCTTAACTTGTAACCAGATGAGATGAAGGCTAAGCGCTTTCCTGTCGTACAATAAAAAAATATAATCTTGAAAATACTTAAACCAACCGCAATGTGTTGAGCTTCATGTTTTTCCTCGTACCTATAATATTATGGACAAATGTATATGGCATTTTTTTTTCAATTCTTTTATTCTGCTGTACGTGTGTTTGTCACAAACTTCCCCTAAACAGCTGGACCGATTTTGATAATAAAGGGATTTCTTAGTATCCCCTTTGTCTACGTGACAGCTCACACAAACTATTTTTTTTTGTATCCCTTTGCCTATATGACAACTCACACAAACTAAATGACACCACACGTTAAGTTTATAGAGCCGCTTGGGCTACAGAGCGTGCCATGACAAAAAAAACAAACAAAAACAAATACTCTCGAATAATAGTACCCTCCTTCTGAGGCAGGTGGAATCTACCTTTTTTTAAGAGTAGTAGAGCCCCTTGTGACAGGTCTAGTGGGGAGGTACATACACCATACCTATTTCGCACACCAAGCAGCATTGCTGTGTTGCCGATGAAATTACGGGCACGCGAGGCGTCAACTTGGAGCATAAAGGTGTTAAACCTTTTTGCTTCAAGTTGACGGGCGCAATACCATGCCTCGTAGGCCATGTTCTTTGTGGATAGACCTACACAGTAAGGCTTTGTTATAGACAACTGATGCACTTAACATCAGGAGGGCTGCTTGCTTGTTCAGTCTCTAAGTTGCAGTCTATTGATCTACCCCAGGCCACCACCAGTTTTTCTTACACGAACCGCCTCCGTGCTTTCGTGGTTCGCCCACCGGTATCAGGCCCAAAGCTTACGGGTTTGATCCCCAGGGGGGTGCAAATTTTGGCTCTCAAACCGGGTAGGTTGGTGGTACGACTTGGTTTATCTCTATCTGACTAGTTACAAGCCAGGCACTATAACATCAATTCTAATCGTCTTCCGGCATTTAGAAGTAAGATAGCCAATTCCTCAGTTGATGATTCCGGGTGAAGAGCGCTTTCTGCGGCTTATTATAGATTGATATTAGGTGAGATGAAAGACATGCGCTTTCTTATCGTTTAACAAAAAAAACACGACCCAAATCACCCAATTTAAAGCACGCACATGTTAAATCACCGCCAGACGTCGGGATCAAACATGTTTATCCACAAAAAGACATCAATAACGTCGTTTACCCTGCCTACCCCTCACTTACAAGATCACATTTGATATACATCAGGAATCGAATGCTCCCGCTTTGAAAACACACGGGATGTTATTTCGGGCGTTTTTGTTCGGGCGTGTAACGTTTGCGTTTCGAATTCTTCCGCTTTTAATTGATATCTCTCATATCGTCTGATAAAAAAAAGAGGTCGGGTATTTCAAATATCTAACTGACCACTCAGATGGACAGAGGTGGTTTGATAGGAAGAAAATTTCTAACCGACCAACTAGGTGAATGGATTTAGTGATCTGTTGGTAACTCGAGCTTACTATTTCAAATTGTGAAAAAAATATTGTTGATAATAAAATACCATAGAGTCATGTTATTTGCTGGTATATAAGAACCTAAGAGAGAGAATTTGGAATACCAAATCACATTATTATAACGGTTTGTATATCTTCAAAAACTTGTTAGGGTTATGTAACCCTAACAAGTTTATGTAATATAAAAATTGTCAACTGTATGTTTCAAAACCGCAAAAAAGACGCTTTATCATTCTTCATACAACATTGAGCCTTATTCTGCATTACAAAGCTTCGAAATCGTGCAACAACGAATACAATAAGCCGTTACCATACGATCGAAAAGAATTTGCAAAATAAAATCAAGTGTAATTTGCGACATCGGGCTCAATTTGCGACAAGGAGTGAAATGCCCGCAGGCACTTACTATCACGCAAGTTCAACTGTAATAGCTGAATTTTTGGAGTTTCTTAATTGTCTTCTTCCATTGCTATTATTACAGTAATAATCATAAAAAATAAAGAAAAAAAAATCCCATTTGAATACTACATTTTGATCTTAATTTTTTATAGAAAAAGGAACGCACTACAAACACATAATTATCCCAATCCAAGTCAATATGAATTAGACGTGTCATTTCGAAATTAGCTACGTTTGCTCACGGCATATCAATTTTTTTTTTAAAAAGGGGGCGCTTTTAAGATTACCCTTGTAATCTCAAAAAGGCCCCCTTTTTAGGAATACCCCTACAATTCAACCCACGGATATCGTAATAGTCGATTAAGATTTGATTACACCAGAAGATAGGTGACAACACTCTGTGTATTATCTTACTTCTTTGTGATTGCCAATACGCCTGCCTAGGATGAAAATTATGAATAAGACCCTCTAATTTTAGAATAGGCTCTGTTCAACAGTGGACATGGGTTGGTGAGTTGTAAACTTTCTCTTTTCGGGTAAACTCTCTATTAAAATTTAGATTGACAATCGTTAACCACTAGCTTTCAAGGGTGAAGTGAAGATGTAAAAAGTACGCATGGCCAGAAGAAACCTATTCCGAGACTCCGAGATTTTTTTGACACTTTTTTTTTTTAAACAGTTTGCGATATGGAATAGCGAACTCTATTTACCTATAAAAATTGGCATTTTTCTTACGTTTGCCTCTAAGTGAGATTGAATAGGTTCCAATATTGTTTGTCAATTTTGAAATAATATCTACATATTGCTTTTTACGTAGGAACGTTACGTTGGAAAAAAAAATGAATGTATACGGAATACTAATCGGATTGAACTGAATCTTTGCACATATACTGTCCCAGACAAGAAAAAACGTTTATGTAACCTTTTTATACTCACTATAAGTAGAAGTTAAAAGTAGAAGCTAGAGAAGATACTATGGTTTGAAATCATCGATAATTCTCGGTACATGAAACTTTGATCTTTTACCTTCAATTTGGGTTTTCACAGGATTCGTTGGATGGATTGTCATAGTTACGTAGTAAGCAACCGTACCAAATTTATCAGGCCAGCCTCCCTATTCTGTATGACCAATCGTGTCTAATCGCGCCCGCGTTACGATATGTCAATACGATGATTCCATGCAGATAACGTAACGCGGGCGCGGTAAGACACGATTGGTCATACAGAATAAGGGCTCAGTTATTTTTTTTATATCACAGGACATTAATAGCTGCAAACTAAGTTAACCTTGTCATATAGGAACTAGATTACGGACAGAATTATTAGAGGTCATTTTTTTATCGATACACCATACATATCATACAACACAACACCCAAATATTTGTAGAGGTACATTTTTTTATCGATACACTATACATCTCACACGTGTTCGTCCCGGATGGGAATCATACCCACAACCTATAGCGCAGAAGGCAGCTACCAACTGAGCTGAGGGTTCTATGGAGTTTTTGACGACCGCACCTCACCATAAACCTCGCACGATCATTCATACCTGACAAATAGTGCGGCCCGCAGATTCTCTCGTAAAAATCCGTCACGGTGCCATAAAGCATACGGACGTCCGCGCGGAATGTCTTCTACGTGATACTGTTCCTTATGGTGAAGAGCTGTGAAGCTATAGACAGGGCGCGCTCAGGGCCCCGATTCTACTAAGCCAATCGCTTCACTATGACAGTTGTAACGTCGCCGAATTGCCACTAGAATACCAAAAGGCACAAAAGGCTGCGATGATACCATTAATTTCACACAGAATTATCTGATCTCAAATCAAACATAGCTTGGAATATGGATACTCGATCACGGATAAGTAGAAAACTTTTTTTTTTGTGAATACATACCATAGTACAACTCCCAAACACAGAACAAACATCTAATAATTCATCATATAAATGTTTGGTCTGGGTGCGAATCGAACCCACAACCTACAAAGCGGAAAGCAGAGTTACTATCAACTGAGCTATGAGGCTTGTTTGTGAAGCGATTGGTTTAGTGAGGCCTCTTATGATAAAGTGAATTCCAATGCTCAATAGCTATTATATATAAAGTGTCACCACAGTGTCATCAATAGCTATAAGTGTCACCACAGTGTCACCAACAAACCAAGGTCCTGTTCTGGCAAAACCATGGCAATGCACAATACATCCCAAAGCGGGATGTCAGTTATATAGCACACCTTTTTCACCCTCTGGTTTGGTCCGTTTCAAGGTTTTCTGGAAGACAAGACAAGATAGTGAAAATACCGCTGATAAAACCTAGCAAGTTTTTTTGATTTCTCCATTTTGATACTTGTTTGGTATACAATTAAATAAATAATTTGTTTTACATTTTGCAAAGCGAATTTACTATTACAAATGTAGTATTTGCGGACATCGAATGGTAAAGTTAAGTTTGTAATTTTTTGAAAAAGTCTTTTATGGGTGAACTATTTGAACATTTACACTTAGTTACCTTACCTTCAAGTTTATACGGTACCCTCGGTACGCAAGTTCAACTCGCACTTGACCGGTTTATTTTTATTTTTCCTACCCCTACTCCTACTTGCTTATTATATTGTGCTATGTTTTGTTTACCTATTTTTACATTATATAGGCTAAATCAATGTTTTTGTCTATCGTTTTCCACAGCTCTATGCAATCATAGCTCTATGTATCGGCTTTTACGCGGGCCTAGGTAAATATAAAGGTATAAAAGTGACGAATGTTGGGCACTGAGGGATTGTATTGCACTGACGAATCCGTCTCACGTGATGTGACTGCCTCAATATCCCGCATATGAGGGGAAATGGAGGTTTTATTGAACTTTCTAGGGAGCATAAAGGATGCGCTATGAAAACATGATGTCTTAATCTCTGATTTCGGCAGATTTGTAACCACAATAATGAAAACAACGTAACTAAGCATACAATGACTTTATTACTTTGTGTAACCATTATTTTACACGATACTCAATATAGCTGTGTAGCTATGTGGGTATGAGTCCGCCTTGCAATCGTGTGTTCAAATCCAATTCTGTTTTTCTTTTCGGTTTTTCCCGGAAGTTTTTGTGTACATGCTCTGCCAGTGAAGGACACATTGTGAGAAAACCGTCCATACAAAACGTGCGTGTGTCACTGGCTTCGTATTCCACTAAACGGCGATGGCCTTGCAACCTGTCACGTATTAACTTCACTTCACACTGTCACTTGCAAACCGTGAGCATGAGCCAAACGTAAATTGGATTGTGTCTCTCTAGTGGTAATATTCTCTTGTAGTTGATCGTTATAAGATTCCACGCTAGTCATGAGTCGGTTACTTATACCTTTTGTACCCTTGGCGCCTATCATAGAATCACTGAAGTTAAATATATCCATCCAAAGGTTGATTTGAACAAATCGGTTCAACCGCCTATATTATAGTCGTATTTTAATATATCCAGTTTCATTTATACAGCGTACGATAAAGTATTTTCATTTCATTATCCTCAAAGACCAAAAGAGGCAGAGCAAAAAGGTAAAAATATGGGCAATATATCATCTTAACATCGGTTTTAGGCTATAACTTTTGTTCTATTTTATTTTGATCTATTCTAAGTCGTTCTCTCTCCCGTAAATAATTTCAATAAGGTCTCTCCAAGTTCGGTCTTACTCCAGAACTAGCTGCGCATCGGAGAAGCGTCATAAATCATGGAACACCTTAAACGATTTCCACTCATTGAATTATTCATAAACCTTCTCCGCCATTTAACATCAGGAGTTTTATCAAATTTCACGAAGGACAGTAAAAACTTTACTATGCCTATTTTCCGGTAGAATGTGGTCAATCGGATGGGCATAAGTGGGGGAGTGGGCATTTTATAGGCCCCATAACTTGGGATCTTGGGTCTACTAAGGTGGGGTTATGAGGCTCACAAATTGCCTTTTCATTGTTTTATTTTTGTGGAATTCGGGTTATTGAGTGCGCCCTTGATAGCATAGAATTAGCTTTACCCCTTTTCTGGGAGATATTTTGTAGATTATAATTAAACTTAATAGTTTTGATTCCGTTTCGTTGGTAGCCATGTGGTTTTCATCATAACTGAAATCTCCCGGCTTCATCCGTTTGGCAACCGAATAAAAGTAGCTTAAGTTGTTCTTTTTTTTATTGTAAGACGGGGAGGTGCTTGGCCTTCATCTCCACCTGATTTTTGAAGCTATGATAGGGCTGAAAGTGACTATTTTACCTTTAAATGCCGGAACACAACAAAATTAGGTAAGATAGTGGTAGCTAGCCAGGCGGGCTTAAATAAAGTCAAACTACAAATCAAACTAAGCACAATATTGTACTCCCCCTGGGGATCGATCCCGGGACCTCTCGATCTGACACCGGTGGGCGAACCACTAGCCCACAGAGGCGGTCACAATGCAATGTGGTCGCGATGGCTTGCAATACCCGTCAATTTTTATTTATCTTAATAAAAATGTATGACTTTATAGACATGTACAAAGATTTACTTTCGAATTCACATAACGGAGAAATGGTTACGGAGTGTAGGAGTACCATCCACGCGGACCGACGACGGTCGCAAAGTCAACGGATGGAGGAGGCTCAGGTTCGCTATTTATGGCGTAGATTGGGGTATACCTATGTCCAACAGTGGACGTTTGTGGGTTGATATGATGATGGGCTATGAATGGGCGCCGTCTTTATGTCATGCATGCTCTATAAAAATATTAAAGTAAATCAAGGAAATATTTAGCTAGAGATGCTATCAAGGAATCGTAAACCTCAGAAATCCATCAGCATCATCTCCATCCACCGTATAATCAGGGTGCTCTGATACATCAGGTAGAAAGGTGTCGGCGTAAAAACGCCACAAAAACAAATTGCGGATTGACGACGAAATAAAAACGTAAGGTGTCGTGAGTCTACATTTGTGGGGGGAAATACGGATGCTGTGCAAGGTACATATATCATTTCTATATACCTAAATAAAATTGTTTGTTCTGTGTTTGGGTGTGGTATTGTAAGTTGAGTAAAAGTAGAGTATAGAGTAAAAGCCGTATGTATCGTCGTTTTAGAAGCCTTTTTCATGATACAAGTGCTATGTATTAATTTTAATTAGGATTGATTATCTGTTTTTTATTGTTGATTTACTATTTTTTATTTCTATTATTAATTTGAAATAATTTCACTCTCTTGATATAGTAATTTCCATGGTTTTATCATTATTTTTTATTATTATTTAGTGTTATAATGTTTATTGTGTGTATTGTTTTGGTTTGGTATGTTTCATATATGTTTTTTTTTGTATGACGCTTGGCCTTCATCTCACCTGGTAAGAAGTTGAGATAAGGCCGAAGGTGGAGGCGCACTTCACCCGGAATCCGCAACAAGCTGAGGCACTAGACGACAGAGGCGTTTTTGTTTATGCTCTCCATTATAAAACCGATCAAAGCAAACGTGAAAAATAAATACACACACACCGAGGACACCGACCCACATTTCAATGCATTAAATCACGTATCTTATTTTTCAAGTGAAAACTTCTTTATGCGCGTTAAACACTTTTTGGGTGAATAAAAATCATAGAACTCGCGTCATCGTCACCGAACGCTTTCCATGAGCTATATGTATACTGTATATATATGTACTTTTTGAGTGAACAAGAAGCGTGACACTCGTGTCATCAACCGCCTCTGTGATCTAGTGGTTCAACCCACTAATTTCAGATACAGAGGTCCCGGATTCGATCCCCAGGGGAGTACACTATATTGTGCTCGGTTTGGTTGGTGATAGGACTTTGTTTAAGTCTGCCTGGCTAACTACCACCATCTCACCTAATTCTGTCGCCATAATAACAATTCTAAAATGGATGTGTTCAGGCATTTAGAGGTAAGGTAGCCAGTTCCTCAGTTTGTTGAGGATTCCGGGTAAAGTGCGCCCCCACTTTCGGCCTTATCTCAACTTGTAACCAGGTGAGATGAAGGCCAAGCGCTTCCCCGTCGTACAATATAAAAAAATCGTCACCGCATGCTCTTGTGAATTATATCTTCGTGCTATTAGATTATTATTTCCAAATTATTTTTATTAATATATTTTTGGTTTTTAAATAAATGTTTATGATCAAGGATTAAAATTAAAATTGGTCACTAACACTTCTTTACAAAGCAATTATAGCGGCTATAGGAATACACACTGTGATAATTTCAGATAATGACATATTGCAGTGTATGAGATACAACCTACTAACAGACAGACGGACGGACGAACATATTGACAGCAGAGGCTAAGTAATAGGGTCCCGATGGCACCTTTTGGATAAGGAACCCTAAAAATACTTTTTTTTCATACTGCATGGCGTTGCACCCGTAGCAATAGGCAAAGATCCTAGGACAACGATTACTTCGCCAATTTTGACGATAACTGCTATCTCCAATAACAATTTCGACACAATAACAAGATAACATGGGGGTGAATTTACGACGAAGTAAAAATCCGGGCATCCCCTCAAGATATATTTATGGTTACATTCACTTAGGAGTTTTATGAGCGTATCAATTCTTGGTCATTCCGTGTTTAATGAGCTGGTGGCTGAGCTGTCTCCACTTTTGTCAAGCTCAGATGATATTCAGGGCAGGTGCAACCCTGCAGTTTAATATGGGATTTAGGGTACGTGCCGCCTTTGTGGTCTTGTGGTTCAATCCACCGATTTCAGATACAGAGATCCTGGGTTCGATCCCCAGGGAGTACAATATTGTGCTTTGTTTGGTTGGTGGTAGGACTTTATTGATGTCCGTCTGGCTAACTACCACCATCTTACCTAATTCTGTCGCCATAACAACAACTGTGTTTGGGTGTTGTATTGTATGTTATGTATGTACCTACTCGTATTTACAAAAAAAGTAAGTATTTGAGTATTTTATCAATAATCTAGTTTCCATAAAAGCTTTGCTTGGTTTGGGGCTAGATGGCGCTGTGTGAAATGTATGTTTTGTAAAAAATATTTACTTATTTATTTATTGGAAAACAAACTGCTCTTAAAATTAAAATAACAAAAGCACTATTGCACTATTGTTTTCATATTATGTTATCTAGACGTAAAAACCTGTTAGTAGCTTTCTGATTATAGAATCAGAAAGCTAATAACAGGTTTTCACGTCTAGATATCATATGAAATTATATTTATATATATTATGATTATAGAATCAGAAATCTAATAACAGGTTTTCACGTCTAGATAACATATGAAACCAAAAATGTGAACAAATGATCGACTTAAATAGTACCTATCTGTAAGTAATTTAATTCTAAAATTGTTGTGTTCCGGCATTTAGAGGTAAGATAGATAGAGAAGCCAGTTCCAAAGTATGTTGAGGATTCCGGGTGAAGTGCGCCTCCATCTTCGGCCTTATCTTAACTTGTTACTAAGTGAGATGAAGGAAAAAAAACACCTTAACTTATTTTATTTTTATTGTACGACGGGGAAGTGCTTGGCCTTCATCTCACCTGGTTACATGTTAAGATAAGGTGTGATCTCACTCTGGTATACCCCAAGCAACGGAATCTTTCTCCAGCTCTCTAGCTGACTTTTCCCAGTGGTACTGAGACATAATCACAGCACTGCGTGGTAGGTCCTGTCAAGATTCTACTGGCTAACAATCACCCATAGTCCGGCGCCAAACAGTTTGCTAAGTTCTGTCGGTGTGCAGAAGAGCCTGTGACTTCTGGGATAGCTCTTCACTTTGTAATTGATCACTAATGGATTACAGTTCTCATTCTTGCTTTGGCCTTGAGTAGACAAGCCTATCCAATCATCTATAAATTTAATTTTTAATAGGTTTTAGTACATCTATTACTGATACTAAATTAAAGTCCTAATGTCATCGTCTGGTTTGTAAGAGTCTACAATCAAGAATCGTTTGTATCGAGCCGGGATTTCAACTTCGCTTACTTTTTATATACAGTTTTCCAAATATATTTTTTTAAATCGAAAACTAAACCTACTTAATTCTGTTCACACTAGCGCAGTTTTTGAAAATAGCTACAAATCTTTGCCCAGGTGAAAGCCTGGGCGAAAGGTATACAAATTCAGAGGATGCATTCGAATCTAATGAAGTTTCATACATGTGAAATAAGAATAAGAGAAATAGAGTCAGATCGAAAACTTCCCAATATTATGTGCAAGTTCTAGTGTACTGTATTGCCTTAATTGCCTTCAACGACATTCAGAAAGGGAAGTGTTAAGGTTTACTGATGTGTGCATTTCTTAAGCGTGAATTCAAGCATTCAGACAGTATTATGGTCAAGCAAGTTCTACAACTGTCCGAGTAAGTTGTACGTTACTTACCTTCTGAGTTGCTCCATTCAAACAATGACTTGCAAACTTCACACTTTGTGTGAGTCATAGATTGCAATATAGCTTCACACGGTCAAAATAACCAGATGAATAATTATGGGCATTTCAGAAATATGCTTGAATTTCGATTCATGCTCAAGATATTCCTGGTTGATATCTTTTTTTTATGGTAAGACAGATGTGCTAGTTCTTCACATTTCACCTGATTTTTCAAGTTATGATAAGGCCGAAGTTGGAAGCGCATTTCACCCGGAATCCTCAAGAAACTGAGGAACTGGCTATTTTATCTCGAAAATGCTGGAACACAACAATTTAAGAATTATTGTTATGGCGACAGAATAAGGTAAGATGGTGCTAGGTACCACCATTTCCAGGTGGACTTAAATGGACTATATTGTACTCCCTTTGGGGATCGAACCCGGGACCTCTAGATCTTATATTGGTCGGCGAACCACGAACCCGGGACCTCTAGACCGGCGGCCAAAATCTTAATAGGATCGTCCTAACTTACGTTCAGCACGGTTTGAATGTATCTTTTATACGTTGATAAGCCCAATAGCGCTTAGCGGAATACTAGACAGTGACACATGCGAATTGCATTTTGGTTCCAAGAGACATGCAGGTTTCCTCATGATGCAACTGTCACCGTAAGCGCATTTGCATGTGTCAAATGCGCACTTCCAAAAAACCGAAGATGCCATTGGCGCATGACTGGACATGAACTCACAACCTCCAGGTTGGAAAACAGGCACAAACAGTGACAACGTCGTGTCCCATTGTATAAAAAAACAGGCAACCAAATATACTTTGCAAAACTCCCTGGTAGGAACATTGTATTGTACCTAAATATTCACCTAGTAATAAGGATAATATAACTCGGTTTTGTAAATAGGATCACTATCCAAAAATGACAATCGAATTAACATTAATTCATCCAGGGAGATACCCCAAGTGTCACGTACTCTGCCAATTTAACATTCAATTTGTTAGGAGAAACGTGAAAAGGGTTAAAAAGTATTGAAGGAGTCCAATTTACAAGCCAATTGCCGGTTTGAAAGGGTACTTGAGAATGATAAATGGTATTTTATTTTTTTATTACAAATGGCACGGCTATTGACCTTGCGTTTGAGCAAGACTATCCAGAAACTGCATATTAACTCAATTCTTGAAGCCATTTAGGGTCATAGGAAACACAGTTGCAAGTAGCAGGTATCATTGATTACTTGCGTAGGCAAGATTCATGATTCTGTAACGTTGCATTACGATTTACAAATGTTTTAATGACTCGAACAAAAACCCGCGTGGGATATTTTGATTTCTCGATGACGTATCAGAAAAAGGTATTTAATTTGCATTTTTACCTACATTATTTCTAACGGCTTTTAATCATACGCAGTCTTGGTGTTTTTTGATATTTTTTGTCGATAAAACACCATGCTGGTGCCTACAATTCGAATTATTCAAACGTCTACAGAATTCCAATATGATTCCAGATTGTCAATACTAAGATGTTAACATGACTAAAGTTTCCTATCTACAGATTCCCTATACTTTTCATATATGTGCGCTGTAAATTGGGTTCTTCACCCAGGACAAACATTTGTGTGATCAATAAAGATTATTTTACAGTGTTGTATTGAATCATTAGAAACTACGTATTCGTAATAAAAATATGAGAGTATTCATACACATGTACTCGTACTCGCTACGTACTCGTACGCCTGTTTCCCAGCGGGTTACGCAGAGACAACAGATTTTTTTTTGGATTTAATTTTTATTTTATTGTACGATGGGGAAGTGCTTGGTCTTAATCTCACCTGATTTTCAAGTTTTGACATGGCCACTTCACCCGGAATCCTCAACAAACTGAGGAACTTGCTATGTCACCTCTAATTGCCGTTACACAACATTTTTTTAAGAATTGTTATTATGGTGACAGAATCAGGTAAGATGGGGGTAGCTAGCCAGGCAGACTCAAACGAAATCCTACCACCAACCAAACCAAGCACAATATTGCTCCCCCTGGGGATCGAACCCGGGACTTCTAAATATCGAAACACAAAAAGTTACAACTGTTGTTACGGCGACAGAAATAGGTAAGATAGTGGTAGCTACCCAGGCGGACTTCAAAAACGTCCTACCATCAACCAAACCAAGGACAATATTGTACTTTCCCTGGGGATCGCTACGACCTCTAGATCTGAAGCCGGTGGGCAATCCACTACGCCACGGTGGCGATTAATGCTTTGCTCCTTGCACACTTCTTTGGCCACATTCACTCTCATCACGTTCTTCATAAATGCTCGTTGGCTCAGGGTGCTTCTGACTTGTGACTCCAGAACATCTCGGACTAGGTCAGTGAACGTTTGCCGAGGTCCTTCCCTCCCAACTGTGCCTTCACACTCTTCCTCAACCTTGAAGAGGTAGTAATAATCTCCGTAATCTAGTTTTCTCAGGTCCGCGCAGAGCTGTCGCCCTCCCTTAGGCTTTTTCGGCTTAGAACTAGGCCAGCGTATTGTCCTTTCAAAAAAAAATAGGAATATAGTTTCCATATTATATAAATAATTAAATATTACAGGACATGTATTTTACAATAAGGAAGCAAAGCTTGTAATATGGTAATTAGACTACGGATATAATACTTATATACCGTAAACGGGGGTGAATAGGTACAAATTCGAACTTCACACTGAAATTTCTCGATAATGTGGCACAAAATGTCATTTTTTGTGAATTATAAATATGTCCGGTTGTAAGAAAAGTAGTAAAAACAATCTAAAAACATGATAATTAATTATGTTTCATAGCAAAATGTATGCTGTCCCTATTCATACTTGACCCGGGGTGAAGAGGTACGGAACCGTGGCTTGACCACGAATGTCTAACGTTATCGTAATGTTAAGGTAACGTTTTTACGGACCTTAACATTACTTGGAAGCACGAAGCACTATCGTATCACTCACGTAACAACGATAGGTAAACGTCAGTGACGTCGAGTGACAATACGTTATCGTTACCTATTACCTTTACATAACGATGCATGTGTCAAAAGGTTCGTGATCGCAAATTTAGTTTTATTTACGTACTTTAGAAGCGCTGTGAGAAATCCTATAGAAAATGCTAACGTGAACAATACGCTTACCGTACGAAAGCATATTCGTGATCGGGCTTCCGGAGTGAATAGGAAAAAAAGCATAGGGTTGTCAAATACGTATTACCTCTTTTATCATCATCATTAACAGGATAACATACATATCACCACGCTTGGCAGACGGATTGATGATCGCAGTAAAGGTGTTGATGTTACAGAAAGACCTTTTTTATAAATACTTACACTTCGATCACCACTGCATTTGTAACTAAATAATAAAGCCAAACAGCACAGCTTAGCACATTTAACTCAGAAAATATAAATTAACTTTACGTATTGTTATCATGAATTGTAGATCTATAAAAGCTAAACATAAATCAAGAAAAATATAAACATAACTTCTAACACACGTAACTTTCTAAGTAAAAATAAGCAGGCAATTGATTTTTAAAATAGCAACAAAATTAATGATGTGGGTACTTACCTACTCTCGAAAAGCATAATCCTCTTTCTGCGCTATTATTATTATTGGGTTAAAAGTGACAAACATGTCCCGATACAAGCATTGCCGTTCTAAATGACCCCACACTTGTCATTATTTACGACGTAAAGCGTTCCTATTCAGACCAGAAACATCCCTATTCAAACCTTCACTGTGTCTTTTAACCTCGGGAATTAATAAAAATCAAAAAGTCAAAGATTTTTATTATCAGAAAGTACGTGCACAACGTATCTATCTATATAATTTATATATATTTCTATCTTGACTTGCCTGCACTTATATAGCTTCATAAAATGATTATTTATTTGATCCAGACTCCTGATTAAATAAATAATCTCCTTAAACACACTTAATTTATTAAATGTATGACGTCAAATTTATAAGCACACCAAATATGGAAAAGAAAGACCGATTTTCAAAACAATACCTATTTTACGTCGAAATGTTGAATTTCAAATCGTCAGGTTAGGTTAGGTTGCCACATTAGAAAATGAATATTCTACTGTATGGCAAAATGATTCATAGACACGTGAGTTCTCCTATTTTTAATCTATTCTACTTCAAATCATATTCCCACTTTTGTCCCTATTCAGACCCTGATCCCTATTCAACCCCGTTTACAGTACCGATTTTTTTTTAAATACATACATTTATGCAATACAACGCTCAAACACAGAACAAACATCTATTATTTCTTTTGCAAGCTATGGGCCAAGGTTAGCTGCTTAGTAGTAGCTTCTGGAACGCTCTACCTACCTGGACCTCACGCTCTCCCAGGTAATTCCCAGGCAAGCCTCTAAGTCAAAACATACTCCACAAAGGATATAGCAACTTCATGATTGTTACTCATCAAAATAATCAATCAACATCAGATAAGATACCGATAATTTATTTGCTCAAACTTAATGTACGCTTACATACCGACTCATCGATTTTCAGTCACTTCATTGAACTAAATCATAACACACGTTACATAAACTGTTTAGAATTTGATCGATAATTTTATTACTAATAGAAAGAGAGGAAACGATTTATCAATCAGTACCTACCAAGACAGACAGAGACAGAAGCAAAACGATATCGGAATATAAGTCATGGCTGACCAAACTGCATATTTTGTATTGGAGAGAAAACTGTTTCCTAGTAAGTAGTCTATACAACAATATTTCGATGTATCTGAGTCGGTGGTTCGCTTATAATAATAAAATTAGTTAGGTAGGTACTCTTTTTTTAAGGTTACCTTAAAATTATGTTTTTATATTTCGATGTTTGTACATAATTGATTTCAGCTTTTCTGCGTATTGGATTATTTTTCTTTAATTATTTTCATTACTTTTCTCAATGAAATTTTCACAAATTATTTCTATTATGACGGGTAATTCCGAGACGTTCTATCCCTGGTCTACTGGTTTTCTTAAATAATAGTTAACTGTGATGTCTAGTTTGAGTTAGGTATTTAACCACGGATATTATTCCTCAAATAGAATAGACTTATATACCAAATGAAAAAAGTGTGCTTTCATTACACTTAACTTATCTCATCTTACTTGCTGAAGTAAGAAGAAAGATTTTTAGAAAAAAGAGTGCTGACTCTTTTTTCTTTTTTCTCAATCTCTCTTTATCAGTCTCTATTGTTTGTTAAGCCAGAATGAGAGCAAAGCACCAAACCACCAACTGTACGCCATAGTAGGTTGGTAGAAAACAGTAAGTGAATAAGTCGCTCCTTACTAACTTGAAACATAGGTTATTGACGTTTTAAAAAGTGCTCTCAAAGCGGTTGCCTTAGTAGTCGTGACAAAATAATCTACCCCTCCAGCCCACGGATGTCGTAAAGTCAACCAAGAGACTTCAACAAAAAGACAGCTGCTTTTTCCTAAATGTAATCAAAATGTTAACTGTGCGCACCAATCTGTCTGCCAAGCGTGGTGATTATGGCCAAACCTTACAGTTTTAGAGGAAGTTGTTTCCACATTCTGGTGGACAGCAATGTGCTGTTGATGTGAGATATGCGCAGTCAAACCCATGACATGACACCCTAAAAGTAATTCTTGGATTTTATCGACCCATGGTTTGGCAACCCTATTGAGTGAATTACAAAAAATAAATATACCAATTTTCATGAATTGGGGGTATTCGAAGATACCCTCTCTTATGTTACAAGATCTGATGATCATCCATGGCCCCTTCATTTTTAAAACCCACACCCGGCAAAAGTAAACTATTTTTAAAATCTGCAGTCTCAACCCCCATTTCAAATGATATTTCAAGTTTTTACACATTTTCAAGTCTTCAATCTTATTCACCCCTTTTACAACATTTAATGGAAATACAGGGGTTAGTTTCAGCATTTAAAAACCAAGTTAATTGAGAAGTCAACCACCTTTAATAGTATATCCTACAAGACATATTAAGCGTTTTACCCTCATGGCGCAACGAAATATATATTTTAATAATGTGCAGCCGATACTCTTTCAAATGACACCCCACACGCAAAAAACCTTCTTGTCTTAATGTATACCCCTTTTTCTCAAAAACTGCCCCAGTGTCAAAAAACCCAATAAAATTAATGATGAGTATTTATGTAATCTCTGCATATTCAAAAAGAAATGGATGAAAAATTATTTGTATATTTCACCACAATATCTCAGAAACTACCCCCCCCCACACACTACAAAAATCCCCACGACAATCAATTTCTATCTCTTTACAGTTTAAATTTAATTAAAATAGGATAACTCGTTCGAGAGTTATGCCGTCACAAACGTAGCCATATACATACATACATACAGTGCCGGATTTCCCAACTTAACTCAGAGATCTCGTTCGCTTCACTCACTCGATCACAAAACAATAATTGTTCTAGAATTGGAAACAAAAGCCAAGGTGTTCCATCAAGCTTCCAACTTGATGCCGCTGCCGCCTTTCGACCCTGAGCCTTCGAATCCGCAGCCGGCAGAAGCTTCAACACCTCAACTGCTGGAAGAAAAGACAATACTTATCAGTAAACGTGAAAAGAAGGATCATGCAGAGATGAAGAACACCCAAATTTGCTAATGTGATAAGCCTACCTATTTATTTAGGTGTCTATTGTTCATGAGAATGTCCAAAGGTCGGGCTCAGTGGCGCACCTTGGGAAACCAATGTCCAGCAGTGGAATGCGATAGTTTGATTATGATGATGATGTACAAACATACAAGCATATAATTTACAATTGGTAAGCCAAGGCAGTTTCTAACAGGTAGATAACATCAATAAGTTGTAAAAAGTAAAATCTAAATTAGAGCCACAGAAATACACCTAAAATGACCACCTAATAAATGTGTATATATACCTAGTACCTATATACTCGTAATATTGTAAATTATTAAATGTAAACACTATCCATCATTAAAGTACCTACTTCTAAAATATAAATAAATATTACTCTTGTCCCTTGGGAAATGGGTAGGCCTTTAGTGTGGGACGCTACCTGCGTCGACACCCTAGCGCCATCTCATCTGCCTGGGACATCAGTTAGGGCTGGTGCGGCGGCTGATTCGGCCGAGGATCACAAAAGGCGCAAATATAGTGGTCTCGACAGAGCTTACCTATTTGAGCCTTTTGGGTCCGTGGGGAGCCGGTGCCCTCCGGGTTTTCTAAAATCTTGCGGCTTCTGATTGAGGCGACACGTGACCCAAGGGCTGGCTCTTATTTAGGCTAGTGAATTAACATAGCTATTCAGCGTGGCAATGCAGCCAGTGTCTTGGGCACGCTTCCGTCTGGTACTGGTCTGAAACAGTTGAGTTACCTATAGGCCGTTTGTAACGGTCCTTAGGTAATCTGACTGATTCCTTTTATATTTTATTTTTTGTACGATAGGGAAACGCTTGGCCTTCATTTTAACTGGTTTCAAGTTATGATAAGGCCGAAGGTGGAAGCGCACTTCACCCGGAATCCTCAACGGTCTGAGGAACTGGCTGCATTATCACTAAATGCCGGAACACAACAATTTTGAATTGTTTTTACGGCGACACACTTAGGTAAAATGGTAGCTAGCCAGGCGGACTTAAACAAAGTCATAGATTACCAACCGAACATTTTATACAATATATTTGATGTAATACATATATAATAACAAATATTTCCACATATGTATGTAATAGTATATGTACCTACCTACCTAAATTGATATGTCTGTAGTAAAATGAGATAAGATAATAAGTAAAATTAATACTAAATAAAAAATAATAACAATATTCGTTCAATAAACTACTAAACTAATAAAGAAATTGAACTCTATTATCAAGTGGAAATCAATCCAAGGATCAAAGATAATAAAATCATACTAACATTATAATCCAATAAAAACTAGAGAGACTGACCATAGACAATAAACACTATAAAAATCGCGATATTCTATCTCCCTCTATCAACTTTAATACCGAATGCAATGTCTCGCTTCCGCAAAATTGTCCTACAGAAAAAAGACGTCAGTGACCTCAATATGGCCTGTTCATTCTCTTTGGGTCTTAGTACGTGTCATCATTTGCTTTTATTTCTAATTTCAACTCTATGATATAAGTATAAGGTTCAAAATAAATTGTTATCAGCGAAGTACCGTACCGCGCTAACTAGCCAGTTTCGCAAAATGGTCAAGTCAGTTGCCTGCTGATCGTTACATTGAGAACTACAATCCACATTATTTTATTATTATATGTGTTGTGCTTGAAACTGTATGTGAAATTGTTGCTGTTTTATTGTTTTTGAATTTATTTGGATTATCGTTATTATTGGTGAGTGCAATCAAACATTATATTTTATGTTATTTTTATCAATCAAAGTCAGTCTTATCTAAGTCAGACTGATATATTTTGTAGTGTTACACAAAATGATTTATTTTCGTTTCGGTATATTTAAACTGCGCGGGAGACTTACTTTGGACCGCATCATTCGTTCCACGTTTTGGTTTTCACAATACGTTATTGAAATCGAGAAATGCATTTTAATGGCAGGTGCTTGATTACAATAATAATTTAACTTTACTATTTTCATCCCGCCAGGATTTTCCAAAATAAAATCATATACTTATTTTACAAGACAGTCAGTTTAAAATACTTACGTACTTTATAGGATCGTAACTTATATAGGACGTTTAACTTATATACGTATGTAACTTTATAGGATCACGTATTGATTTGTTCTAAGGGTATTTTTTTATTGGCATTTATATGTGATTATGGTTTAATACGATGTATTCTAAGTTATAACCCAGTATTGTTTTTATTAATGTCAAACACCTAAATACATTATTTTTGATCCCATTAGGGTTAGGGATAATAAAATCAATAATAACATTTGAGTTCATGTTTGTACCTCTTTATAAATACATGAACTTCCTGCCTCTAAGCAATACATTACGAATACCGTATAGGTATGTGACCTGATAGCAGGGAAAGGCCAAAAAATGAGATGGATGGATTGTGTGAATCGGACATGGGTATAAAAGGTGTAGATGCAGGGTTGACGGTTGATAGGAGTGAGTGGAAGAAAATAACATGTACCAACCCTAGCGTAAAATAAAGGCAGGATAATTCATTCCATTTGATATTCTTCTCGTACCTATAAATAATAAAAAAACCTGTAATTCTAGTAATTCCGAAAAGGTACCGGTTCCAATTTAACAGGTGTCAGAGTGGTCTTTTTTGTTGTATGACGTGGAAGCGCTTTTTTCATCTCATCTGTTTTCAAGTTTTGATAAGGCTGATGGTACAGGCACTTCACATGGAATCGTCAACAGCCTGGAGGAACTGCCTAACTGGCTAAATGCCGGAACACGACAATTTAGAATTGTTGTTATGGCGACAGATTCAGGTCAGAGTGGTAACTTTCTAACTCAATATTCAATTTAAAGCACTGATTTAAGAAGAGTACCCTACAGTATTACTGGTCTCCTATACAAACGTAGTTTATCGTTTATTTTGTATAGCACGATTTAAAAGAAATTTCGCAGGTATAATCGGATAGAGAATAACTGTAGAAATGTTTGTTTGTTCGAAAAATGTGTGTGTATATGTGTTATTGTTTGAAAATGAATGTTAAAATACGGTATTCCCCTCCAGAGTCGTGTAAGGAGGTAAAAACCAATCGTCCTCCACTTTCACTATGACGTATAGGTAATTTGGAGACGTGGTGCTTGCACAACATAGCTGGCATGAAAGTTGGGGTCCGGGCCATGCTTGGTCATGTCTTACTCATGCTTCACCTGATTTTCATGTACTTTATGGCTGAGGGTGGAAGCGCACTTCACCCGGAATCCTCAACAACCTGAGGCTGGTAAGATAGCCTCCATTTAAATAATTGTGCAAATTGTTATGGCGACAGAGTTAGGTAAGATGGTAGTAGCTAGTCAGGCGGACTTAAACAAAATCCTACCTCCAACCAAACCAGATACGATATTGCTCCCCTGGGGATCGAATCTGGGACCTCTGGAGTTGACACCGGTTTCTACTAAAAGCAATCGCTTCACTATGAAAATGGTATCTTCGAAGAATTGCCACTATCGGTGCCTTTTGGTATTCTAGAGCCATTCTGAAACTATACCATTGCCATAGTGAAGCGATATGTTTAGTAGAATCGGGGCCCTGAATTCACAATATTTATACGTATTACACACATTAAGAGATATAATTTTATAGAATACATTCCTAGCGGTTAAAGGGATTTTAGGAATTTCCTATGGGATGCTGACATGATACTGAGAACAAAGTCTGTATCAGTGTCCACTGCCGGACTCTGTACAAAATTGGAGGGTTTTTTTGTCGCAGTTAAGGTGTTGTGGTAGTATATAGAAAAAAGCTATTGCCCTTCTGTTGAAAAAAGCCCTTAGACGACTCTTACGACATCCGCGGTCTGAGTTGGAGGGGTCGATAATTTAGCTACGACAACACATGAAATATTCGTTATTATATAGGTAATGGTAGGTACTACTTTTCAATCTTAATGCAACCCTAAAGAAAGCTACTACTCTTGAAGAAACAAGTTGGATTTCATGTTTTTTTTTGCGCGTATCTCTAATTATTTTCAAAAATAAAGATAGCTTTAATTACACCAGCTACCTATCTACAAGTGAAAGTCTCGTCATAATCGGTGCAGCCCCCTGGGGATCGAACCCGGGAGCTGTGGATTTGATATCGGTGGGCAACCTATACCAGGCAGACCACAGAGGCGTTGATAGATTAAATAAATTTAAATTGAGATAGACCCACGATTCATCATTCATCGTGGTTATTTTTTGTGTGATGCAATCATATATGCAAATGTTAACCATCTAAGTATTCAAGGTAAATATAATGGACAAAAGATAAAATAAATTTTAACTAAAAACACAAAAATATGTTCTTGTGGTACGAGTATGAGCCAATAGTTAGTATTTCAGCGATTAATGGTTGAAGATTATTCTCTTAGAAAAAAATGAGACAGCTCAATACCAGCAAATACTTATGCGAACAAACTTAAAGGTTTTCTAGGAGATACACAGCACACACTATCAACTAGAACAGTTGTGCAAACAAATCGTATTCTATCAATATAATATAGGTTACGATTTTGCGATACGTTATCTGCAAGCTGGCATTGTGATGTCACCGCAAACGTACGATGGACGGTTTTGCCAAAACAATGATGTGATAAGGCAGATATTTTTACCCAACTACTACAGAAGGAGGGTAATGTTTTAATGATTATTTTATGCCTTATTTTTTTAATTTTACACAGCGCCATTTAGCCCCAAACTAAGCATAGCTTGAAATATGGGAACTAGATTACGGATAGAATACTTAAATGCTTTTTGTAAATACATATGAACTATATGATACAACACCCAAACACAGAACAAACATCTATATTTATCACACAAATGTTTGTCCTGGGTGGGAATCGAACCCACAGCCTACAGCGCAGAAGGCAGATTCTTACCCAACTGCCTCTGAAGAAGGGTAATGTTTTTAGAGAGTTTTTGTACATGTATATAAATATTATTTGAATGTTTATGAGGGAAATGTTTTTAAAGAGTATTTATACATTTATACGGTCTATAGATAACTCAACTGTTTCAGACCAGTACCAGACGGATGCGTAACTAAGACATTGGCTGCATTGTTTCAACAAAAATACCTAGTACTTATTCAAGTATTCCATCCATTATCTAGTTCCCATATTACAAGCTAACGCTTTGTTTGGGGCTGTGTGAAATTAATGTGCTGTAATTACATACACTGAATAGTTATGATAATTTGCTGGCCAGATTTTGCAGATAAGAGCCAGCCCTAAGGTCACATGTTGCCTCAATCTATGGGTCACGTGTCACTTTAATCAATCATCATATCTTATTTACAAAATGTGAGTATACACACGCTGTCTTTATGCTGATCTTCATTTAGTCTATCCCTATCGCAAATTCTGGCAGATGAGAAAGCATAGATTTGTGTGGCGCCGACTAGCGGCTGGCAACATAAACATAATATTATGCAAACGTGCTAACATTATGTATAGTCGATGGGTACGTGCTTCATTCCTAAAATCAGCTCCTGGTAGTCGATGCAAATCACGTCGCTTGCAAGAATCGAACGCTCAAGCATTCCTTGTGTCAGCACCGGCCTCATTTGCTGACAAAAGCACAAAACTTACCTAATTGTACAAACAAAAGTTATAATACACCACGTTCTTCTTTTGATTGTAATAGTTTTAAGAATAAGTCAATATTATATAAATACTCACAAGTTGTTCAGCAAAAAACAAGCGCAAACACACACAGTGCACGTCAAAGGTTTACTCACATTTCAAGGCAAACAATTTGGTTTTTTGTTCCTATAGGAATACACATTACACGAAAATTACAACTCTCTACCTACTACAGTTCATAAGCCCGCTGACAAACAGCGGAGACTTAGTAATACCCTTTGACACCTTTTAGGTACGGAACCCTAAAAACTGTGTTTACACCGGCATGTTCTACAGATTTGTACTTGGTTTGGTTGGTGGTATAGGCCTTGTGTTAAGGCCTTCTGGCTCAAGTTACCACTACCTTACCAAACCTAAGAGTAGCCTCAGTCTATTGAGTATTTTTTTTTTAGTGTTCCGGGTGATGTGCGCTTTCACCTTCAGCCTTAATGTAACTTGGCACCAGATGACAAGCGTTGCTTCCACGTCGCACATCACATCAAAGAATACACATCTTTAACGGGGAAAAACTCTTTGTTTTTTTTTTATTGTACGACGGGGAAGCGCTTGGCCTTCATCTCACCTGGTAACAACTTGAGATAAGGCCGAAGGTGGAGTCACATTTCATTCGAAATCCTCAACCAACTGAGGAACTAGCTATCTTACCTCTTAATGCCGGAACACAACATTTTTAAAAGAATTGTTATTAAGGCGACAGAATTAGGTAAGATGGTTGAAACTATTAGCCAGGTGGACCCAAACAAATCCCACCACCAACTAAACCAAGCACAATATATTGTACTCACCATGGGGATCGAACCCGGGACCTCTGGATCTGAAATCGGTGGGTTGAACCACTAGACCACAGAGGCGGTTGAACTCTAATCATAACTTTTCGCCGTAGTTTAACAGAAAAAAAACACATTTTTGACCCCTACTAATATAGCAGGTCAGCTTTTAGCTATGGTTCACAGAAAAATAAATAAATACACATTTTTGACGGGGGAAAACCATAATAATATTGCAGGTAGCTTTTGGCTATGGTTTACAGAAAACGAAAGAATAAGCATCACTTAATTACCTCAAAACCTTTAACACAAAGAAGCCCAGTTATGTGATTCACGGTCGCGGCCGCAGGTAGAAAGTTTGTGAATCACCGTTTAATGATAGCTCGGAAACCGGATGCGAAGGATTCCAGGCTCAAAAGAACACACTCAATTGTTTGATACTTTTTCAAATTATATATAATTTATTTTTTCATAAGGAAAACCGCTGATATACAAGCAAATATTACAGAGTGCCTAATTGGTGTCATAAGAGTGAATTGGGTATTATTTTTTATACAAATCTTGCAAACGCGATTCGTGTAGTTATGGAGCGAGTAGAAAACTCACACTAGACACATAGGACAACAAATAAATATTAATGGACATTAATTACACAGAATGCCAAATGTCCCAAAATAAGCAAAGCTTGTAAAATACTCACTAGATGATGGATGTCATAGTTATAGACTTTTTTAAATACATAAATGTCATACAATTAACACCCAGCACAGAACAAACATCAATATTAATCACACACTGGGTGGGAATCGAACCCACAACCTACAGCGCAGAAGGCAGAGTTTCTACCAACTGAGCTGTGAGGCTTGGAATACAACATTACAAAACATAATTAGAATACAGAAGGCCAATAAGAGGTTTTCACGATTAGATATAGAAGAAGGAAACATAAAAATAGTGAACAAAAACAGGATAACTAATTTAACTGTTGAAATCATGGTATAAAGTTCATTAACATATATTTTTTCTCACTGATTCCACCAATTATTTAGTACTTTATTACACCGCTTTGTCTGCTCTTAGCTATCCTTTCCACCCAAAGGTTGCCTTGGAGAGATCGCTTTCAGCGATAAGGCCGCCCATTGTATCTAGTTTAAGTGTTTTTTTTTGCATTTTTGGGTGTACAATAAAGAGTTTTTCTGTCTATCATTTAGTCTTACTTTTGCCTAGTGAGGAAGCTGACAGATTGAAAGACCTATTTATCCTCCGCGGTCTGTAAATAAACAAGTAAATATATAAATATAATACATATTAACAAATAAGTTATCTATTATGAAAATTATGTACCTACTTTTAACTTTTAACCTTTTTAAACTTTTCAATCTGATTATCTTGTCTTACAGTAATAAATATTTTAATATTTTTTTTCATGTACTTATAAATAGCTTTAATTACAAGCAACATGTAAGAAAAACTGAATAATAATGAGTTTGGCATACACTCAGTCTGACAATACAAAGATCAAATATAACTACGCCTGCCAAGCGTAAGATCACGGCAACATACCATACACTCTACTGAAAGTTTTTGGGTTCTAATGAGAAATTTTGCAGTCAAACGCAAGCCTATCACATAAAAAAAAGTTTTAGGATGAATGCTCTATTAATATCTATTATGTATAGTAGTTTGCTCTATTAATCTCATATTATTTATTAATGGTGTACACTTTTGCCATAATATTTAAAATCTTGTTTCTCTCTCTACCTGGGTATGCTAGAATAAAACTCTAATTAGGGTTAAACTCGCCTTTGCCGAACTTTTTAATGATAAGTTACCTTGTATAATGATTTATGTGTAAGTACATAAATAATAAAGATGGACAGATTCATTAGTTTCAATGTTATTTCAATGATAATATGCTGGATTTACCGGGAAATATTAAAAATCCACGATTATCAGGTCAGGGATTAATGGTGACGTTTTTATGCGGTTAAATAGTTTGCCAGTGCAGTAACATTAACGTCACCTCTAGCAAATTTCCTGAAGATTTTATCATGCCAACTAGCTATATAAGTACCGATATTATGTTTTTATTTTTTATTCTTCGACGGGTAAGCACTTGACCTTCATCTCATCTCGTTACAAGTTGAGATAAGGCCGAAGGTGGAGGCGCACTTCAACCGGAATCCTCAACAGACTGAGGAACTGGCTATCTTACCTCTGAATGCCGGAACACAACAATTTTAGAATTGTTGTTATGGCGACAGAACTAGGTAAGATGGTGGTAGCTAGCCAGGCGGACCCAAACAAAGTCCTACCACCAATAAGGTAAATTTAGTACCTAGTTTATTCATAAGAAGTATGATCTTCATTTAAATAATAAAGTTCCAGTTCCTCAGTTTGTTGAGGATTCCGGGTGAAGTGCGCCTTTACCTCCAGCCTTATCTTAACTTGTTAGGTTAGATAAAGACCAGGCGCTTCCCCATAGTACGATAAAAAAAGTTACCTTCATCTATGCTCATAGGTAAATAAGAAAAACAATATAAATAACCCTATCAACACTTACATCTATAACGCGTTGAATATAAGCTACTTGCAAACATTGGACATTTGCCGAACGTCAGTTTGGACGTGCCTCTGACTACCCGATAGTATATGATCTCCTTAAGAAACCGAAGAGGGAAAAGAAGTGAGTCTGTTACAGTTACTATTTGGAATATCTAACGGATTATTTTGGCAATGTGACATAGTGACACACAGTAACTCGCGTGGGCAGAACATGATACGAGCTAAAATTATATAGGTAGCTATAGAATGATAAGATAACAAATTGAAAAAGAAAAAGTCAAGTATGAACATAAGCATAATGATTAAAATTTTAGGGTTCCGTACCCTCGATGACAGAACAGAACCCTTATAAAATCACTCACGTGTACATATCTCTGTCTATCTGTTACAACAACTAATGACGGAAAAAGTTTAAATTTGGTACGTAATATAGAATTTGGTGACGTTATTGTGCACAAGAAGTATAATTAAGTGAATTTATGTTTTAAAGGTTTATTTTGGGGGATACTGTAATCAAAATAAAGTAGATCACACTGACCATAAGGTTCAAAATGGTTGACAAAATTTTTATTTAGATAATTTTTATATCAAACAATTGTCTTACTGTATGGAGTAACTGTCTCATGTGAAGAAAGGCTGTTGCCTTTCTCATATCACTATTGTGTAATATCTAAAACGTTTACTGTGATTACCAATCTGCTCGCCAAGTTTGGTGATTAAGTAGTCTGACTGTATTACAATAAGCTCACTTATATACATAAATGTTTTTGGGGAACATCTAGTTTTCTTTTGCAATTCAGGATCTAAGTATAATTTCACTAAAACACAGGTGACAGTTAGGAAAAAAACATGATGCCTTACCAAAGCGATAGTTACTAACAAATTTTACTCCTATTTTTTTACGTTAAAAGCAAAAATAAACAGTAATGACAAATGTTCATACGCTATCAAGAATTCATTTTCAGTGCCATAGCTTACTCAGTTATCACTCTATGGTAACGGTTAATTTAAAGTAGGCAAGGCTCTAGAGGCTTTCAACCTACGTAGGTGTTTACTTAATGAGTTGTTCTTCCTAGTAGGTTCCTAGTTAAATATAATCAGCATGGTCCTACAGGTTAGCCCTGGGCATCAGAATCTCATGCTTTTGAAAGGAACTGGTTCTACATCGGCATAATGTCACCACGCTGTAGCGCTGGTCTTCTGCTAGGGGCTAGGGCCAAAGTTGGCATTGACCTTGAGCTGATAATATAATTGTACATTGTTTAAAACCAAATAAATAATTTTGAATTTCTTAAACAAATACACTTTACACACTAATTTTTATTAGTACCCATATTTTACCATTTTAGTAGGATATGTAGGGTAAATGGCAAAACTACTTTAAATTATTTATAGCACAGTATAAGGAAACACTTGAAACGAAATCGACGACTGATTTACAAAATGTGTATGGCTTTTAGGAAGATATTACAACTGAACAATGTCCACCGTAAGCTGATAATTCAATCTCTTATATACTCTCCTATACGTAAGCTCCTGCTTTCTTAAGTATTTATAGCATAGTATGAGGAATCACTTAGAACGAAATCGACGACTTATTTACAAAATGTTTATGGCTTTTAGGAAGATATTACAACTGAATATGTACTAATTGCGGTCTTATTATATGTCACCCATGTCCACGATACGTTGGAAAGTCAATCTCTTATACTCTCCTTGTGTAAGCTGTGTCCGCTCTCCTTCTACTTTATTTACACGTGATGACCCCGCCATCACCAGCGTACTCCTTTCATAGCAATAGTATATCATAATATATTCCGAATCAAAAGAGATATAAATGGAAATAGAAATCGATTTTGCAAGCGGGTATGGCTGAATGGTAACACACCATTTTTTTTATTCATAAATAGTCATTTATTTACATTACAGATATTTTATGCACTTTAGATATATTAAATACAAGATATACAAAACTCAATAATTTGGTTACCTTAACGACCACCGGGAATCCTCAACAGTCTGAAGATTGGTTATATTACCACTCAATATATGAATATATATTGAGTGTTACTTATAACCAGTAATGGTACAAGCACGCAATACTTATCATTCACATATATACCTACTCAAACAACACCCAAGCATAGAACACACAAGTAATATTGATAGGTATGTATTTACAAAAAAATTGTATGTAAGTTTTATGTCCGTATCTAGTCTAAAAGTTTTGCTTGGTTTGGAACTAGATGGCTATGTCTTACCGCCTCTGTGGACTAGTGGCTCAACCCACCGATTTCAGATCCAGAGCTCCCGGGTTCGATCCCCAGGGAGAGTACAATATTGTGATGTGCTTGGCTTGGTTGGTGGTTTTTGTTTACTTTGTTTTTGCTTAGTTTTAGCTACCACCATCTTTCCTAATTCTGTCTCCATAACAGCAATTCAAAAATTGTTGTGTCCTGGCATATATAGGTAAGATAGCCAGTTCTAAGTTAGTTGAGGATTCCGGGTGAAGCTCGGCTCCACCTTCGGCCTTATCTCAACATGTAACCAGATGAAGGCCAAGCGCTTCCCCGTCATACAATAAAAAAAAAAAAGATGTTAGTATGAAATTACTGTTCAGTAATATTTATTTCATATGTTTTTTTATCGCACACATAATTATACAAATCAATAACAACTAAAACTAGTAATAGAGGTTTCTAGTATAGATACTTTATATGTGATAAACAATTATAATCTTAAAATTGCGATGACCTGAATTAGGTAGGTAATTACCCAAATGATGTCTAGGGCGTACCCTTGGGCTGGTTTACATTATCTGTTCTACCTAATTACTCACGAAGGGCATTGGTTGCACTGATAACAATTGGTTTATAACAAGAGAACTGGCTGGAATTTCCCACGATCCTGTAGGAATATCTGTGAACCAGCTCCTGCGGTCCACGGTTTCAGACGCGTGGTCTATGTGTGCAAAATTTTGCAAAAAAAAAAAAAGCAAGAAAACAGAAAACTTACTACTTACTTACTTACTACTTACTTACTTAGCTTTGCTGGAGGAGAACTCGATTTAGGGTTAAATTCACAAAAGATAGAAAGAAAAGAGAGTTTGTATTCTAATGAGTTTTGTGGAGGCCTATGTTTGGCAGTGGACTGATATGGGCTAAAATGATAATGTTGATGATTATAAGGTTTATGTGTGTGCGATAAATTATCAATAAAAGATAGACTACTCTATCTTGTATCTTGGGCGAAGGAGCGACAAAGAACGAATAAATTTTGTATGGCGATGATTCCCATACTACGGGAATGAGGTTTCAGGGTAGTAGAGCTCCTTGTGAAAGGGCTCGTCCGGGGAAGTACTACTACCATACCTATTTTGACCGCCAATCAGTTTTGTGTTCTGGTTAGATTTGAAGGGTTGCCGATAAAATTACGCCCTCACGGGCGCAATGCAGTGCCGCGTAGTCATGTTCTTTCTGGATGTAACCTACATAGTAAGGCTTTTTTAAAGGCGAAAGTTGCATTTTACAGCACATGGGCTGTTAAATGCAGCTATAATATACGTACAAACAATATATGTATCGAGCAATATATAATATGTGCAAAGTTTCAATACAACATAAAAAAATGCTGAGAGTTAATTTTAAAGACGGGTTTCTTATGTATTTATGTTAGTTAATAAAGTTGCCAACTTTGTTTCGATTCTCTCAGGATCCATCATCAGAATGAGTGTTCTCGGATGAAATTTCCTGGGATAACCGGTACATAGTTTGCGCATTCAACAACTATCATAATGATAGTAGTAGTAGTAGTAGATAAGTATATTATAATATTATATTTTTAATGAGAAGTTATGTTCAGGTAAATAAAACAAAAGGGTAAAATAACAAAAAAACTTTAAGCTTTTTTACTTTCACGTATATAATTTAAGTTTAACTTTTAACTCCGCGAGCTGTATGGCGCCTCTATAAAAAACCTAGTCTTAAAATAAGATTGTTATAAAATAATATCGTACATACACCGCATTAATCCACATTAAAAAGAGAATATCAAACAAAAGTATCTGAGGGTCGCTCCGCTAAATATTAAATTACTCAATATTTCATACCGATACTAATTTCGCTATCTTAACCCTTCGCCGCCAACGACACAAAATATTACAAGAAAAAAATACCCCCAAAAGAAAAAACGTCCTGCCCTAATTGACATTCTTTATGAGCGTCAGTCCTTAGACGGGGATATTTTTTAATTAGATATATTTTATGGGTTTTTTTCCAAAGGGGAGAGGAATAAAGGGTTTACATTTGTTTGAGCCCAATGGTGGGTGGGGGGTCAATATTAGCCTTCTTGTAATCAGGCGGGGAAAAAATGGTCGATTAGACCCCCTTGCGACGTTAATTTAGGATCATTGGAGACGCGGAAGGTGGGTGACACCCTTTCTTAGTAAATTGTCTTTTTTAAAACGGTATTCGGAAGTGGCGGTAAAGGTTTACGGTTGACTTGCGACAGGCTCAAATTGGATTAGGTTTTTTAAAGCCAGTTGTGTGCAATGTTCTTTTAACTTACTGCATTTTTGAAAAAAAATATCTTATAATATTTCTAAATTCACCCATGACATGAAATAATAATCCAAGTGGGAGTTGGACACGTTCAGAAAGGGTTCCAACCCACATTGCAAGGCAAAACTTTCGTTTTTTTTTTCTATGGAGTATTTTTATAAGCCCTGACTCACGGTTTATCGGTTTTTTTTACCAGTGAAAAAAATATATTATACGCTTTAAAGGCTATACACAGACGGACGGAAAGCGTAGTAATCCTGAATTAGGAGTGGACAACATTATTTACATCATCCACCGTAAAATCTTTCAAAATCGGAGTGCAATGCACTCTCGTTCTCAACAAGTTGACTGCGAAAATATTTCCTCATCAAGAACAAAAGTAGTTTCAAACGGGCCTATTCATGGAAGACGAGATAAACAATTGCTCGACATAATGCTACCTAAATCTCGCCGGCACGCGCCACCGTCGTTTATAAATCGTTCCTAAAAAAACCAGCTACAGTAGTGCTGACTGCTGACGTACTGAGCTGAGTCAGAGCTGTTAGCTTTCGCCCACTTCTGGGTTTATAGTTATGTAACACGCAGTGTGTTTAGTTTTTAACCTCAATGTACAAATGAAATACTTTACTGTGCCTCAGAACATATAAATAAAACTGGATATCTTATAATATACAGTAGACCGGCCTAGCCACGCCACTCGAGCCCCAAATCGAACGGCTAAATGCTAAAGCTAAGTCTATTAATTGTCTCAAATGAATTGGGGAATCATTTAAACAATAATTTATCTAGTCATTGGTGTAAAACAAAAAAAAAATAACGTAAACTTTAAGAGGAGATAGACATTTATTTCTATTTTAGAGGTATTTTCGTTGATTTATTATGACATAAATACGACTATATTAAACTTTTTTAATCGGAGAATTTGAAGCTAAAATGTTAGTAATAGTAATGATTATGTTAGTAAATAGTTTGGATGAAGCGATGGATGGTGGGGATTTTTCAATCCGCCCCTTTTCATTTCATTTGTCAACACTAATTACCGACAGAACTCATTTATAAATAGAGTGAGTAGTAAATTCAATAATACCTGCAAAGAATGCGAGACAATATATTGTTTTGTACAAGTGTGAGCTCGGTACGCCGGCTGCTGAGCAGTAAATTCTTCGATTAGGTAGGTAGGTACCTATAGTTTAGGCACCTAGTGGTTTAGTTCTGTGGTAGTGAGTAGGCAGGTAACCAATAATGGTAAGGTTTAATTAAGTTTTCTAGGTATTTTTTAGTAATGTTTAACTGTAGGTTAGATTACCATTAGAAATAAATGTATTTTAAAAGATATCTGTTAACGTAGTAGTTGTAGTAGGCACTTGAGTTACATTACTTTCGTAAATGTTTGTTTGCGCTTATTTTTTCAATCTTTCTGTTACCATTCGTGAGGACCGCTAATTGGCTTCTCTGATAACCTAGATTACTTAGATTTATTAATAAAGTAATAAGTTATTAAGTTTTATAAAGCTGTTGGTCTTCCTAATAAATAAACTTTATGGCTAGAGAGGTGCTTGGTGCACAAATGAATTAGAACCTTACTAAATATACTATAAGTCAACAAACAAAAAAGCCTTATAAATGCAATTATAAATAGTTTTTTCATTAACATATATAAACGAATAAATAAAAGTCCTTCAATTCAAACGTTGAAATCTGGATATCAACGGCATTTATCAATTCGTAATATACACACTAACCTGTAATTGAAATTCATCCTTACGAAATAGCGATATGCACACCACCTTATAAATTTTAACCAGGTATGCCAAATCTCACACTTTTCTGTGTGCGTAATGCTTATGGTTCAAAGTTTTATTTAGATAGATAGATATAACGTTTATTTACACAAGCACATAATTGATATTTTACGACATCCATGGGCTGAATTGGAGGGGTAGATTCTTAAACCGCGACAGCTATGGCAAATAGCGAAGTGGAAAGTAATGGGAGATGTAAATGGTTGATATAAAAGCTCTATTTCGATTTATGTGCTCATTAATGTAATAAATATTCAAACAATGTATGTATAATTAAAGGATTTTTTTTTTACGTTTTGGTACACCTACATGGAAATATGTATCACCCTAGCAAAACAATATAATTTAAGGGAAGCGTTTGGGTTACCTGAGGATAGATATGATAAGTATGTACAAATACAGATATATTATAAGCAATAGCATAAAAATAATTCTTAATGATTACAAAAAATAACAAATAGTTTTATTTCCGTAATCTAGTTCCTATAGTACAAGAAAGAGAAGAATAAGAGTAATATTAACATATCTTATTACATTTTCAAGATTTAAAATCACTACAGTTACCTACACAAAATAGCTAATTATATAGAACCTATACATATACACAAGATTTTAACGTCAATAGTAAAGTTATCAGAATAAAACCACAGCATTGTGTAGGTTAGGTCTACCATGCGAATGCGACCTTGTGGTCAATGACGTGTTGGCAAAAAGTTTAGCTGTAAGTGAATGACCTGTGTCATAACATTCCATTTACTTGCGCAGTATTTACTCAAATTAGTCAGCGGTACCATTATATCCTCATATTGGGCTTAGAGCATTCCAAAGGGGGCACGAGCAGGGTGCTTGGTTTGGTTGGTTGGTGGTAAAACGGTTAAAACCCGCCTGGCTAGCTACCACCGTCTTACCTTAATCGCTATATCAACAATTCTGAAATTGTTATGTTCCGTCATTTAGAGGATAGCCAGTTCCTCAGTTTTGAGCATTCCGGGTGAACTTGAAAATCAGGTGAGGTGAAGGCCAAGCACATTATCATCGTACGATTTAAAATAAAGAAAAAAAAGCATCTTAAAGACTTATTTATACCTGCTAATCACAAAATATTGTAATACCTTATGATTTTGCATGCTTATCGTTGGGGACGATTGGTAGTAACCAAGTAAAAATAAAAATAAAATAAAAATCGAATAAAATTCCATGGGTGATATTAGGGATGTCCATTTTCCGTTATATTTGTCCGCTATATTATAAATTCCGGGCTACAAAGGTATTTTTTGCTGTATATTTAAATACAAGCTAAACTAGACAAAAACATAACCTTCTAGTCTAGTTTAGTTTATTTAAGACCTAAACACGACTAAATAACTAATAAGTAATAGATCACAGAATGCGTTCAAGTCAAAATTCAAAGTCAAATTGAATTTATTCTTTAAACTTTTTTGGGAGCATTTTAGAACGTAAATTTTACCGCCTTTAGGAAACGTGACATACATAGGAGGAAGGCAAGAAACTCGGGCTTGTAAATTTTTTTGATGATCCAATAAATACACCTACATTGAATGCACAATGATATTATTGAAGTATGTTTACTAAATATCCACAAGATGATTAAAATTAAGCAATTATTATTATATCTGGGCTTATATTATTTTCAATTGAATTCACATTTGATATTACGATTCGAACAAGATGTTTGTCCGCTAACTTAATGCAGTGACACGGAAAAATATCACTCAGATTAGTTGTGACAGAAATGTCTGAAGAAAACCAACCGGAGAAGTGTGTGTTGAGGGAGTCACCAGAGGGTTCCCTACCTATTCTTACCACAAGTTCCGTGGACTGTGGTTCCTATCAATCAATCGGGTCTAGATGTAATCCAGCTGCAGGTAAGGGCTCAGCATCAACTCTTGTGGCTGCTACCACGAGGTGCGGGTCATTGCTAAGGTGCCTTCGTGTAGTGGTCATAAGAGGTTTGATTTAGCTGACTACTGATATCAAATCCTATGGATATTCAGGTGTGCTCAGTACGGTTCCCTATTAGTATAGTATTACCTCATTGTTGCGACAGCTGCTATATGGGTCAAGCTCCAATAACTATGATTTCCGTCGAATATCTAGAGGATATGTGCTGACTGTAAAAAAAATGTTAGTTTGGACTATGCTTTTATAAAATAAAATCATTGAAATATCTAATATTTCATATAAATTATCAAATGGCTGTTCAGATAACTTTAAAATACTAATACTAATAAATTGACTGGTACCAATCACTAGTTGATTATAAATGTTGACTTCATGATAAAATTTTAAGAAAACCGATAATCATTTATATTGTTACAACGGAACCCTAAAGACTTCGACGTAAAGAGACCGAGAAAAACCCGTGAAAAATCTTTATTAAATCCCGCTTGAGCTAAATAAGTTCATTTGCCGAGTGGAGAAAAAAAAATATTTTCGCCTTTTTGTAAATTAGAAAACATTTTCGCCGATTTGTATGGCTTACTCGGGGGTAATTAGTGAGGGGGTGGGGGTGCTATCGGAGAATTAAATTTATTTTTTCCTTTGAACTAATGAGGGTGAACAGAACAGAAAAATGTGAGGATTAAGAGATAAATTACCTGATATTAGTGAGAATTGTAAATAAATTCAATTTAGGGTACCTTCAGGCGGGGTTTCTATTTGTTGTTAAAGTGGTGTCATCATCATCATCGTGATCGTCACCAGTGTCAGTGTTAAGTATATTATATCTGTATTTTGTTGTGTTTTTTTTGTAAGTGGTGAACAATAAAGAGTTATCTATGTTTCTATCTATCATCATCAACAGCATATTAATGTCAAATGAATCGTCATGATGACAAAATTCTGGGCCTCTTCCATATCTACCCCCTCAGTATGGGGCGAGGATATAATTGTTGTCCGCTTTTTTTATCCACCTTCGAGAGCTTTTTGTCTCGCGATGGATAAAAACTGGGGACAATTTTTTTATCCCCTCCCCGTGCTGAGGGGGCTGGGGAACTTTGTCATCACAAACCGCCTGCCAAGCGCGTGCTTATTACGACGAATCACCCCAATGCACCAATGCACTCTATGTGTTACTTTGGGTTAAGGTACAATGTCTATGTGTATGGTACTCCTAGAACATTTATTATAATTATCATCCATCTAAGTAAATATATTGATATTTGTGTATTATATTTGTATAGTATAGTATGTAAGTACATATTGTATAGTATGTAGGTATTTATATTTATATTATATAAGTAGTGTGTATATTTGTAGCATAGCTTTACTTATAATTTATGATTTACGTATAGTTAATTTAGCTAAACTCTAATTAATATGTGCACCACCAACCAGCTCTTTAGCCATGAAATCCTCTCCATCCAAAGGTTGTCTGGAAGAAATCGCTTCTTAGCGATAAGACCGCCCATTGTACTTTTATTTTTAAGTTATCCAGTTTTTATTTTTAAGGTGTGCAATAAAGTATTTTTCATTCATTCCTTTAATTTATTCAATGTCCCGCAGTAGACTTTGTTATGATGAATCCTTGAACCTGTCGTTTGACATGTCAAAGATACCTTAATTAACCAGCCAAGTCTGAACACCAAACCACAACCGATTCCGATCCACATTCCAAGACAAAAAGTACGTTTCTTGTATGGGTATATTTATACTTGTATCCCATTAATTTGTATTATTTGTTGTTATACCTGCAATAGAAATACACACTGTAAAAATATAATTGTCTACCTATTAAGGTTCATATATCTTTTTATTGGGTCTACCTTGGCTAGAACCGTTCTTATAAAGACCTAGAAGAGCTAAAAAAGTTCTCTAAGTCAAGTCTAGGAGTTAAAATTATCTAATACTAATTACAATTTATTCACCGGAGCAAATTCTCTTTACATGCCAGGCTTTTTTATCTTCTAGTTAATCTGAAATTATATTATAAGTAACATATCTCTCATATTTTTATTTACTATTTGTTTATTTATAACGTAAGTGAATTCATGTCTACCCGTCTAAATGAACACACGGCTTTACAGACCACGAGCACCTAGTTTGCAACAATCAAACATCTCAGTAACAAACACACTTGATAAGCAGAATGGCTGTCGTCGAAGGTACATAAATAAATACACGCGCGAGCTGCATTTAGTTACGAACAATGCGGTGACGGGACAGGTTAGTGTGGACATTCCCTTGTTCATATACTAAAGGTATATGAACAAGGGAATGTCCGGCAGTACGGAACCTCACAGCTCAGTTGGAAGCTTTGCCTTCTGAGCTGTAGGTTGTGGGTACGATTCCCCGCCAGTATAATTATTAATATTAGTGTTACTTCTTGTCATTGTCGTTAACACAGATAAGTGTGGACATTCTCTAGTTCATATTTCTGTAGACAGGTTGTGGGTTCGATTTCCAGCCAGGATAAACATTTGTGTATTGATATGTGTTCTGTTTTTGGGTGATGGAATATAATAGAATTCACGTTTATCTGTAGCAATCACAATAATAATATATTATTTATAAAAATATTTACAATATAAATATAATATGATAAATTTGTATTACAAATAATAGTGTATCATGTTTCCTTATTACAAGCCTACTTCGTTTGAAACTAGATGACCCTGTGTGAAATTAATGTTCTGTGATATAGTTTTAGATAACGGTGAAACTGATATCGGTTACCGAAACTAACAGTCTGGGAATTTCCCAAAATATTATATTAGCATATTGTAATTCAAGTCTCTAAAACTTAGTTTGAGCTGTGTGTTAAATGTCAGTCAATCAGTCGATCAATTAAACGATTATTTTACATATTAAAGATATGTAAAATAATCGTATATTCAAATTTAAATCCACTTAATTATTACTTATCTTCATTTCATTTATAAGTGGTTATTTTTTGTCACATATAATGGAATAGAAATCTTTTTTATGTATATTCTATATTCAAATCATAAGCTTAGAAATGTTATTACTGGCCAAATTTGTATTTATGTTTACAATAGCACATCCTTTTCCTCTTGACTTAGGTACTTACCTACTAAAAAAAATGAAACCCTAGTAATTTTTGTGTCTTAAGCCGTAAACCGTTATTAGTTTTAAATATACTCTAAAAAAATACAAACAATCAAACAATCGTAATGAAAACAATCACTTGACGTAGTAGCAATGGCATAATACAACGGAAATAATTAAATTGCTTAACGTGCCATTCATCAACATGCCTACGCAAATATGTTTATTAATTTTATTTTAGAATTTGAGGAAAAATAACGAGTAATAAAACAATATAGACAAATTCTATATTAATTAGGGCTTATTATTTGATTCTACAAATATTTTCGTATTTGATAAGCGTTTTTTTTTTATTGTACGACGAGGAAGCGCTTGGCCTTTATCTCACCAAGTAACAAGTTGAGATAAGACTGAAGATGGAGACGCACTTCACCCGGAATCCTCAATAAACTGAGGAACAGGCTATCTTACCTCTGAATGCCGGAACACAACATGTTTTTTTTTAAGGATTGTTATTATGGCGACAAAATTAGGTAAGATGGTGGTAGCTAGCCAGGTGGACTTAAACATAATCCTACCACCAACCAAACCAAGCACAATATATTGTGCTCCCCTGGGGATCGAACCCGGAACCTGTGGATCTGAAATCGGTGGGTTGACCCACTAGACCACAGAGGCGGTTAAAATATGTAACTGAATAATACCATGTATGCAGTCACACACTACAGAAAAAATACCAAAAAGCTCTAATTTGTACATCATTAACCATTAACTTTATATTAAAAGTTATTCTTTTTAATATGTTATGAGTATGGTATTTATATAAGTAAACTTAGTGTGTTTATTTTATTTGATAATGATGGATCAATTCCCCTTCAACTACTTTCGAAACCAAAAGTTCGAAACCAGTTTACATAACATAATTATATTTCTTTTAAGGAAACCTGATTTCAATCAAAGAAAAAATATTCTGTTTTCTAAAATACTTTACCTCGACCATTATTAAAAAGCGCATTTATTGATTACTTTCCATTTCGCTTAAATTTATTAATAGCTATTAACAAGTTATTAATATTTTTATCAATAAGTATCCAATTCATACCTTAATAATTTGACAACGTATTTTTTTTAATTGTATGATGTTGAGTCTGATGAGATGCTGAGTTCCAGAGTACCTTGTGAAAGGGCTCGTCCGGGGAAGTACTACCGCTGTATCTATTTCGGACGCCCGCCAGTATTTCTGTGTTTTTGTTTGAAGGGTATGGTGGCCAGTGAAATCACAAACACACGGGACTTAACACCTTACTCATGTTGTAACAAATGTGTTTTGGTCATATCCACAAAAGATGACAGTTGTAGGCAATGTTCCGATCCGAATACTTTCCATGTATTTTAAAATCGCTATATACATATAAGATATCATTATAAATGCCAGAGATTCCCCGTCAGAAAAAAAAAGTATACTGGTGTATCCATACTAAGCTGCTAACACGCTCCACTCAAACTATGGCAAACTTTCTGTATTCGGCGTGCAAACGCGATACAACGCTATCTTACACTAGCTCTATGAGTGGGTTATGTATTGTGCAAGATACATGAACGTATAGCTTGTCCACGGCTTTGTTCGTGTGCCCCATAGCGCATGACAATACTCAAATCAATATTAAAAAAACTACGGAACCCTTAGGGCGATAGTTTCACCTATGCTTGAATACTACTGCTTCATTTTTATTTAGTGGTAGCACTTTGTTTAAATCCGCCTGGCCACCATTTTACCTAATTCTGTCGTCATAACAACAATTCATATATTCTTGTGTTACGGCATTTAGAGGTAAGATAGCCAGTTCCTCAGTATGTTGTGGATTCCGGGTGAAGTGCGTACCACCTTTGGCTTTATCATTACTTGAAAATCAGGTGAGATGAAGGCCAAGCATCACCCAGTACTTACTACAATAAAAAATAAAAAATCTGGAAAGATACACTTCGTAGGGACTCCAAACATATCACCAGACTAGCTTTGGACTGGAACCCTCAAGGCAAGCGAAGACGTGGCGGGCCCAAACAGACCTGGAGACGCTTGACTCTGGCAGTATTCTTAAGTTGTTGTGTTACGGCATTTAGAGGTAAGATAGCCAGTTCCTCAGTATGTTGAGGATTCCGGGTGAAGTGCGTTTCCACCTTTGGATTTATAATAAATTGATAATCAGGTGAGTTGAAGGCCAAGCAAAGCACATCCCCGTTGAACGTAGGAGCAATTAAAAAAAATATCCTAATACTTAATGAAAAATTTCAAGCGCACGATATCTTACCCTTAATTTGAGCTTCTATTATCCACCATTAGACTAGCAGACTAAACTGAACTGGTCTAGTAGATGTCCCTTATCATGAACACTGGCAAGAATGGAACTTGTTGCCCTTCTCTATTTTCCGCACCAAAACTCTCTAGGGGTCTTGAAGCCGTCTTGAAGTACAGAATAAATCGGTACTTTCTATTCAAGCTAGCGGAGTTAGGCCTATTTTTTTTTTTATTTGTTAAATGTATTCAAACGCTTGGTTAACTCCTAAACATATCCTGAAAATGAAACTAAGAAACATTAAGTACATATTTAAGTACCGATATTATAGGTACCTACTTTTCTTACATTATACGTGTAAAGAAGCTTTCCTTTGATATTTTGCAAGATATCATAAAATCCTCCCTTTGTGTATCGAAACAGGACTAATCGCCTAAAAGCCTTTCCGAATCACAAGCTTAAATCCCTTCTTTAAGTATTCAATTAAAATCAATCGGTTTCTCAAAGGAGCTCTTCCAAAAGAACGTCAAACATAATCAATTTTGCAAATACCCTTTTCGTCTTTTTTCGTTTATCTATATAAAATTGATGCGTTCTGACTCTGTGTAACTACTCATACTTCAATAGCCCACCGCTGGATAAAATCTACTTTAATATTGAAGGGTGCATTGTTCCTTTGATACAATTTTGTAACTGAGATTTCGTAACTTGCTACGAAATTATCGGTTATTACGCTTGGCAGGCGGATTGGTGATTGTAGTAAAGAAATTTAAAATGTATAAAAACAAAACATGCGAAAAACTGCCTATTACTTAAGATATTAAAATAAAAACAGTCAAATGTATATAAATATAGTTATCTTATTTTTCTGTATGGCTAGAGAGGCCCATACATTTTTTTTTAGAACTGAAATCAAAACGAAGTGTGAGGCATTCGCTAGTATGCAATAAACCTATCGAAATCACTGAACACGTGACTAAGCCACTACAAAATCAAGCAAATATCAACCTCAACCTATTAAAGATAAGGTTGAATTTTCAAAAAAGTTACCTACATACCTATGTAAAAAAACGAATATATGCCGTCGGTTGAGAGGATTGTAAAGGGAAATTTCTCAGGATAACGGTAACAACTTTTTGTTATGTAGGTATCTAATAGATACCTAGACAGGAACAACTATTGTTTTGTTGGTACTTATTTACTTTTTTTTATACAACTTTGAGACTTAACAAGAAAGCATCCCATCTCATGTTAAGTGCATCTCTTGCCTATAACGAAGCCTTACTGCGTAGGTCACATCCACAAAGAACATGGCCTACGCAGTACTGCATTGCGTCCCTCAAATTGAGACATAAATATGTTAAGCCTCGCGTGCCTGTAATTTCACCGGCAACCATACCCTTCAAACCGGAACACAGCAATGCTTCTTGACAGCTGAAATAGGTATAGTGGTAGTACTTCCCCGGACAAGCCCTTTCACAAGGAGCTCTACTACTCTTACCTACTTTACTAGGTGTTAAGTGATACCTAGTAAAAGTTGTTACTGAGTGTATCTGTACCGTATTATATCAAATAATTAACCATTTTATTTCCTTAATTTACAGAACTCTCCAAAATGCCGCCTACAAAAGATCAGAATGCAAAACAAGGTTACATGAGGTCATTTTCAGACAGTAAGTACAATCTCTATTTTCTTTTACCCTAGCCTAGCTTTCCATAACTATAAAAACAGGGTGTGTTGTAACGACACACGATGTAAGTGAAACTTCTGTATTACAGGGAAACATTTAATTATGTATCACTCTACCCGACACAGTGCCCCACAACTTTTCGTCTTACAAAAAGGCTGCTTATCCGAATTTAAAAACCCTCCAATAAACAGTTTCACTACAATATATATAGACAGGTATTTGCAATCACATAAATGTAAATACCTGTTTGTTGTAGAGGTAGGTATATAACATTGAGACTGAATGTGTGGCGAAGTGGTAATAAGCCCGCCTTTCGATCCGGAGGTTAGGGGGTTAAAATCCAGTCGTGCATCAATTGACTTCTCAGTTTTTTGGAAATTCATGTTTCTTTTATTTTTATTAAAATAGACCTACGTTTGACCACGATCTCGCCCGCTGGAGACAGATTCAGAAGTTACGGGTTTGATCCCAAGGGAATTTTAATATTGTGTTTGGTGTGGTTATTGCAAGAACTTTGTCTAAGTCCGCCTGGCTAGCAAGCTAGCTACCATCATAACTAATGTCTAATAACTAATTCTGTCGCCATAGCAACAATTCTCAAATTGTTGTGTATGCATTAAGAGGTAAGATAGCCAGTTCCTCAGTTTGATGAGGATTAAGGGTTAAATGCGCCTCCACCTTCGGCCTTATCATAACTTGAAAAATCAGGTAACGAGCCTCACCATCGTAAAATAAAAAAAAAATCTTATCATATAGAAAAATATGTATTTTTCCAGATGGTATGACAATGTCAGCGCGCGTCTTCCACCCAGCCACCAATCTGAATCCGATTTCACCACCACAGTCCCCCACCGGCCAAGCTCCCAGCTTCCCCCCGCGGCCGCCCACCAACTGGGGACGCCAGAACAGCACCAACTCCAAGAACTCCTGAGGGCTCCCCATATGCTCTAAGCAAGACCTATCACACCTTAAATGGCTGAATGATCTTAGGATTATTTGGCTTGCTCAGTGCGGTCACTCGAACTTGATTTTTTTTTATGATTGGTCGATCATTGTTTGACCACAATGTTACTTGATGTGGCTGACGATGCAAGACGGTGGTCAGCTTTCGAAGACACCTATTCACCCAGGTTATGAGAAGGAGAGACGGCAAAGAGTGCCGTGACTGTTATTATAGAGACAGAGGATTTTAACATGGGTCATATCTTCTTCATAAGGAATAAAAAAAAATCTTTCACTTTATCCTTCACGTTTTATCTCAAATCGTATAAAAGGAAAAAATAATCAAACGTGTTATTTTGATAAGTGAAAATAAACCCCGCAATGAAACAGTTGTCGACTTACAATTTCTATCTTCTTCGATAATATTCGCGAGAATGCAAGCAACCGTTTCACTCACTCAAGCTCGGATTGACATCGCGTTGTCTCTTACGCACGATAGGCCGGTGTAAGCGCCTCATAGATTCGGTGTCCATTGATCATTACGAGTATAAGATTTATATAGACTTTATGTTTAAAAGTTAGTTATTAGTTTATAGTTAATTATACCTAAAATGATCGAGTCTTGAGGAATGTGCACTTTGTAATGGTAAAGATGTATTGATTTTTTATTGAGGCTTAGTTAAAGCGTACCTTTTTGCAAAGAAAAGCGCCTATTTTTTTTATCATTTTAAGCAAGGTACACGCAGCTTACTTATAAAGCCATTGGTGCATGCTTGACCACAGTTTTGCTTGTGCAAGTATGTTGCAAGAAAAGACAACACATACGCGTTCTCCACACAGCATAGATAGGAATTAGTAATAACACAGTTCTACATTTGGACCAAAATCGGCGGTTTATATAAGATTTATATCTTCTGTTAGTATTTTTAAACTGTTTATTTTTGGAATAAACAAACATTCAAAGGAAACGGTGTAAACGTTCATAGTCGACGAAATTGGCTATTTCATTGACAAGTTTATACAAGTAAAACTTTGGTGAAGCATATACGTGCGGCGGTATCAACTTGCTTAAAAGATGCAGGTAGCTAAAAGTCTTATAAAGTGAAGTCAAAGCACGCAAGAGTTTTACAGTCCAAATGAGACTTAAAATCTCATAACATATCTATTTACCTGTTTTTTTTTTCAATACTCCCGGAAGTACCTACTCGCCCGCGACATCTATCCCCCACACTAGGAATCCTAGTGTGGGGGCTAAGGGGCTAGTGTATGTACCACAAAATATTATAATATAGCATTAATTCTAATAAGTAAGCAAGTTTATAATTATGAATTCTTATGTTATTTTGTTTTATAGATCATGTTACATAATAAATGTATTTGTTGTATTTGATATGTATTGTATTTTGAATCTGGAGGCTTTCATTTTGGTTTAAATCAAGAGGCTTTTTCTCTCTACATGGTTTTCTCTCGAATATTTTTAGACTTGTTTTCTTATCTTGTTATGTTTAATTTAATTTAATAACTATCAGCAAACTTACACGTTGAGTTTATATAATTATTATACACATACAAAAGCCCAAATTGTATTAAAGGTCAATTAAAAGATTCTTACTTGTGGGTTGTTACCATTTCAAGTACCAAATTTGTACCATAGTGTGAGCAAATGTAAACAAAACATACAATAAGATTAATTAACATAAACTAACTATAGGTTTTTACGAACTTACAAGTAGTTGAATAGATAATCCCTAATTTGCTGTCAGTTTTAAAAAGTCGTAAAAGTGGACTCATGCATCACACTAGAAGAAGAACAGTAGCTTTTTTTTGTGTTTTATCTAGGACTAGCTCCATTGGTGGAATAACCTAGCCTGCCAGGACAAATCCTCACTAAAGATGTATCACTTTATGTACTAATATTATAAAATGGAGATCTTTTGGAATTTGAAATTGATGATTGTACCTAATGTATGAAAATAATTATAAAATGAATTTCATTGCAATTAAAATGACTAGTTAGGTTTATGTTTATCTTGTATACTCATGTTATATTAAAATTTATATTTTAAAGTAGTTTTTCGACTTTTATTGCTTACTTATTCCAATCACATCAAGTTTCTTGAAGGAAATTCTTATAAAGAACGAATTTGCTTGTAGTATAGGTATAATGAAAAATGTGAAATAGAAATGAATTAGTTTTTTGCCATCCTGGAGCCCAATTCTACTAAATTCTTCTACTACAGGTCTCACGATTATTTACCATGAGTCAGCGGTTGGGGCTTGTCTGGGCAACGGTGGAGCGGACCTCCCCACAAAATGCCTATCTGCTGTCGGAGTACCTGCATTCTGTAATAGATTGGGTTCCAGTGCTACGCAGGCGACAGAGCTACTTTCGGTGTCATCCATTTTTCGTACACAAGTACGGAACCCCACACATTTAGTGTGATGACATAAAATATACAGGGTGAGTTTTTTTCCAGGGCCACTAAGGCGAAGTCTGAAACTGTGAGAGTTATCGAAAAGTCATGTACGTGCTCGGTTTGGAAAAAAATAAGTTCTGCAAAAGAGAAAATCTTTTTATATAGTTTTTCTGGAAAAGTGAGTTTTTGAATAGAAAAATATTTTTGAATTTTTGAGATTGTTGTTTTATAATAAAAAAAAAATGTGTCTCATTGAATTTGGGCAAACCCCCAGTTGTCTATTCAACATTTCTAGCTTTGTAGCTCATAGTGGTGGTTACACAAAATAACAATAATTATAAACAAACAAAACAAATTAGGTACACATTAAAATTTTAATGTTCCCTTTTTATCTGATTGTTTGGTATTCTGTTGTGCCATAATGTAATAAAATAAAAATAATATGGAAACCAAATAACGGATGACATACCTACTGACGAATATGGTACAACACCCAAACACAGAACAAACATCTTTATCATCACAAATGGTTGTCCTGGGTGGGAATCAAACCACAACCTACAGCGCAGAAGGCAGAGCTACGACCAACTGGGCTAAGAGGCTTGTTAATAAAATAAGTTCCGCGAAATTCAGCGATGTTTACGATTATTACAGACCTACTTAAAAAAAATGTGTATCCGTTTTGAATTAAACCCTGCTAGCGGTATTTTTTCAATAGCAATTAGCTTTGATCATAAGGGTAAAATCAGAAAACATGAAACTAATCACAATTTTATGCAAGCGCCACCTATGTATGGTATAATGAAACAAGGTTTCTAGTAGGCGCGTGCGCAGGCACGCGCGAGCTGATTGTGAATCACAACGCACAGTATGTGTGTCGATAATGGTAGCGATATTGTCATTTTAGTTCCACAGTATTTTCATAGATGGCGTGAACTTAGATACACGCAATCACGGACGCTCAGATTATGATTAAATAATTAAATGTCAAAGAATAATATAAACTCCTCACTCTAAACGATTTGCAACCAGGAATCGAACCAAGGACCTATGTATATCGTACCACCGTTCAAACAAATCACGGATAATGGCTATTTATCACTCTGTTCCATTTCCAAATTCTACTAAAAGCCGTCCCGATATTTACCGTTGAAACTTTACCAATCTCAAAAACACGAAACTTGTAATTAAAAGTAGAGGACAAACCATAAATCTATAACTTTTAAGATATTTTATATATTTTAAATTAAAACCACCCTATCTGAGAGAGTTACGCCATAATGAATATAAAAGAGAAAGAAAATATATTGAAAGGAGATAAGGAGTTGGACCGTTAATTAAAAGTAGGATGTTTTGAAATCAAGAAATGGATTCTTATCTTTATTTTTTGTGAAAATACACAAAATCTATGCGATACTCGATTGAATACCTGCTTTATTATCTACTGGGCTAGTGGCCTTGAATATAAATGTTAATAAGTAGGTATGGGTTTTTTGAGCTTTTCTTTTGTGTAAGTTTATTTCGCATGTATTTTTTATCGTTGAATGCCCCAATAGTATTCAAATAAATTCTGATTCTGATTGTGATTCCTTTCATATTCCATATTAGTTACGTCATAAGTCATGTGGTTTTTCTATTAGTCATACATTTTTTACGTAAGAAGTCTTTTCGTTAGAAGACTTCTTTATTTTTCTTTTTCTTGATATTTAGTACACATATTTATTTGCTTTTCAGGTAGAAAAAGTTTCAGGTGACGACTTATACGACAACTTACGAAAATCTATGAAGGGCATTCAGTCACTGTAACCTGTTTTGCCCACTAGCTATCATCATCTTACCCAATTCTGGCGTCATAATAACAATTCTTAAACTGTTGTGTTCAGGCATTTAGAGGTAGGTAAGATAGCAAGTACCTCAGACAGCTGAAAATCCGGGTGAAGTGCGCCATCTTCGACCTTTTAACTTGAAACCAGGTGAGATTAAAAAGAGGTACTTTGTTTCGTTGGTGCTTATAAACCACGACAAGATATACATTCAACTACTTAGGTACTATTTACAAGAAATGCCTAACTTTTACTGCTTTTATTTTATAATGATCTTGAACCTAGGTACCAATCTGGTAAGAATGCTCATTCAAACGACCACCAGCCAACCACGCGACCATCACATGATACTGATGCGTTTTCTATTATTAGCTAACTGATAGTTGATCAGTGCGGTCTATATATAGAAGTGATATCGTCTCGAATAGCTTCGATTGACAGGTCAAACGGCGTTATTGGTTATGCGAATCATATTTACGGAACTCTGTTCTAGTAAGGTCAATGACATGAGGTCATTTCATTTGCACGTCAAGTCATCGTCACTGTTTGCTCGAGTCATGTTGAACATATGCTTTAATACCAAAACAAGAATGCTATAAGAGGTTGTGGTACCCACCCCCCTGGTCTTCAAATTCACAAGGTTTATTATGATATAATGACCTTGGTATACCTTCTAATAGGTATACGACTAATGCATCCGAGTTACCTAGTAAACCAACAGTTTAACTACTCACCTAGGCCTCTTTGTCTCTCACACAATATATTTTCTTTTATTTATTTATTTTAGGAAAACTTACAGCTAAACATACATATTAGAAAATTAAATAGTGTATGTAGCCATAGATGCTACATGCAAGAAGGCCAATTAAAAATTTCCACATATATATAAATGAAGTGAATTGGTAATAAATAAACAGACAGTAGACGACAGATATAAAAGAATAAGTTATAGGTACTAATGAAAATGAAAACAATAAATTGAAGTATGCACATACATAAAAAACACACACAACAAAGATGGGCCTCTAAACAGTACTTATCACTAAGTAAGCGTTTAAGTTTACTTGTTTTTGTATTGAATAGATCAATATCTAAATTACCATTAGCCAATGAATTAAACGAGCTACCAGCTCTCAACAAATATGAATTATACAACAAATATGTACCTTAACTTTATTTTTTAATTCAAAATTGGTAAGAATGCCGTGGCGGTCGCTTCCATTGATGCCGTTAAAGGTGACTAAGGGAGCTCACCAGAAGCTCGTCTTTTGCAGCTTTCTATGTATTATCTACAAGTTTACTGTACTCAATCCGCCTACTAAGCGAAGTGATTATGGCAAATCCCTCTAGCTTTGGAGAAGGCTCTGTCCAGCAGTGGACATTAAAGGCTGTTGATGTGTGGGCGCTTGACTTTGAGGCTCGTCAGGGCATTACCTGGACGCAGATGGAGTGTACGATGGAGAGCTTTCAAAGAAGCTGCAGTTCTTCAGCTGGAAGCTTACTTATTGATTCTCCAGCGGGTGGTTCCATGGAAGCGCACTTCACCCGGAACCCTCAACAGTCGGACGAGCTCGGGACACAACAATTTTGATTAGATATAGACTTAGGAAAGATGGTGGTAGCTAGCCAGAAAGACTCAAACAAAGTCCTATCACCACCCAAACCAAGCTCTTTATTGTATTCATAACTCATAACTTGTATTCACAACTCGTAGTTCGCCGTAAATACGTTTACGGACGAATTAAATAGTACGTCCGTGGTCATGTCAATGGTAGTAACTATGACTTCTGTGCTGTCGGTTGTGGGTTCGATTCCCACCCAGGACAAACATTTGTGTGATGAATATAGATGTTTGTTCTGTGTTTGGGTGTTGTATTGTATGATAAGTAAGTATGCATTTACAAAAAGAAAAAAGTATTTATTATTAGGACTAAAATTCCGAATGACATATGTCACTGACTAGTATTCCGCTAAGCAGTGATAGGCTTGCAAACCTGAAACCGTGGGCATATAACGTAAGTTTGGACGTGCCTCTAACTATCCCCCGCCCCTATTAGATAATCTTCATAAGACTCTCATATTACAAGCTATGCTTAGTTTGGGGCTAGATGGCGCTGTGTGAAATTGTCCTGCAATGTATGTATCTAGTTATCGAAGGACAAAAAGTCGTGAGTCTCTTACTACCCAAATGTTAACCGGTAGATATTATCATTGAGCACTATGCTCGCCTGTTTACATAAGTGTTAATTTAGATAATTTATAAAGTATTTTCAATCCATCTATCTTAACTTCTAGTTTAGGAATCATACAAATCACTAGACATTGCATACCAATCTACTTATAAAAAAACGTAGCACTTGTAATAGGTATATCTAGATGTTCTAGATACACGCCTGACTATTTTAGCTGTCATTTATTTAGGTCATAGATAAGATCCCATCATTCTCACATCAATTTAGGCAATGGACTATTTGTATGGGTTGTATGACTTTGTATGCTTCGCTCAATTGATTCTGCTATAATTCGATTGGTGGTGATCATTTGGTATGGGAACTTACGGAGCTTCAAGGATGCTAGCAATGAAGGTGCCATAATTTGATTCCTGATCTACAATTACTGGAAAAGTTGGAGCTACTTGGTAATTTGGTAACAAAAAATTGACAAATGGGAAAATTCTAGAAAAAAATGCACTAGAAAAAAATGCAAAAACTTATGCCCCGGGTGAGGATCGAACTCACGACCTTAAGATTATGAGACTTACGCGCTGCCTACTGCGCCACCGAGGCCATGTTAGTATTGTTAAAATATTGAAACATAATACACCATGAAGCATTATTGAGTACCAAGGTCAACCCGTGACGTCATATCAATATCAATAGGTACGTTGTCGCTAAGGAAAACAACCAATTCTCAAACTGATTATAGCTGATTGATTTTTAGCTGATTGATTTTTTATCGGCCTTGTTTTAACTTGTTAATATAAATTAATGAATTGTTTAGCCTACCTCAGATAATCGTTTCGACAATGTAAGTACTATCTATATCTAACTACTTATCTAGACAAGAGAACCTCTTCCATTATTATAACTCGATTAAAAAAAGACAGCGCAAATATGTCTTTTATCTGTTTCTGATAGGATATAGGTATAGGTACTCGTAAAAGCTGATAATGTATCTAGGTTGTTTATTTCGGCTTCATCTAACTACTGTACCTACTGATGTTGATGACTTTAATAATTCTATACCACCTTTTCTTCTTTTCTTTTTATTTATATAATCATAATAATAAGAAATATCACATGACATTATTCTTAGTGCCCTCTACCTACCCTACCTACCTACCTACCCTACCTACCTACCTACCCTCTAGTTCAAAATCTTGTAATATGGGCACTAGATTACGGATATAATAATGTACTTAATACCTGTGTAGGTAACTACCATTTTTTTTCCTATATGGTAATTACAATAAAATAAACATCTGACTGAAATGATTTATCAGTAACCACAAAACAACGAATTACCAATAAAAACAGCGTGAAAATAAATATTTGTGCTTCGGCTCGCCAACAGTTGGTCCGCGACCGCAACTATTGGCGGGCGCATGCAATTGACAGCGCTGCTCAATTTATGGCCCGCACTGTCTACCGTGGCGTGACAACCATATGAGCACCTCTAGATGTGACTAGCATGTCAACGACAGCCCTATATGTGAGTAGAACCAAAACATTTAGCTCTGTTGGTAGTAACTCTGCCTCCTGCGCTGTAGGCTGTGTGTTCGATTCCCACCCAGGACAAACATTTGTGAGATGAAAACAGATGTCCGTTCTGTGTTTGGCTGTTGTAAAACACATGCGTGCTAAAAAGGAAAAAGGATACATGTGTGCTATCCGAAATCTAGTTCCCATATTACAAGAAATGATGGCGCTGTGTGAAATTAATGTGTAGGTAATATTTTATTTATTGAAAGTTGTAAGAAAAACACCTTTGGCCTTATCATAACTTGATAACAGATCTATGCCAAAGGGGTACAAATTTATTTTATCCTTTGTTTCCGTGCTTTAAAAGGTAGAAAAGATAGTTATGGCTCTCGAAGGTGGTAAAAATAGTTTTTTTTTTATCCCCGCCTCGTACTGAGCCAGCAGGTGAGATAAAGACCGCGCGTTCCCTTTGAAAGACTCATTTTCTAGATCTACTATGGGTACCTAATTCCAAATACATATATATTCCTCGCCTTCACACTGCTCTGTCACACCAGTGTTACGATTAGAAAATAATTTTAGTAACCATCACACGTGTGAAGGATAAAAATACGATTTCCTCATCTTACCTAGCACTGTTTGAATTTAAGTGTATTTTTACTAACCATCCTACCATAAATATGGACTAACCTTCATCGTACTAAAGGTTCTTCTCAGCTTTGCACCAAATCGATCCACGTTGATACTTACTTTGTAGACAAGTTCAAACAAAAACCTATAAAAGTTTTTTTTTATTCGTATGACTAGGTGCCTTTTATTTTATGCTGTGCAAACCCACATCGATAGACAAATACAAATCCAGGTGTGTGTTATTAACGTTAGTAGGTATTTAAAACAATATTGGACCTGTTTTTGTAATTTAATCTTTAGGAAAATGATATAAGACTCTCTCTTATTATTTTACATTTAGTTGGGCTATTTATTAATACAAATTTAAAACCGTCAAGAAAGTAAGCCTCTTTTTGATTCAGGTCGCATCCAGTACCTTTATACAGCTCAGGCAGTATTTAATTAATTCTCGCATTGGAATAGTGTGAATTTTGACTGCAACTGAAGTCAACGGTTATTTTGTTTTGTCGTTTTCATTACGCGCGGCAGATCGGCGCGGGCCGCATGTTTGTCACCCCTGACTGTATCCCGATATCTATTAACATTCTAGTTTTAAGTTTGTATATCAACTATGATCATTAACAGTAGTAGAAGCACTTTCAAGATCTTTTTCTTCCTTTACTTGGTCTACTTTGTCGACCCTACCCTTTTTTTTATACTTCTAGGAGACGGAAAAAGCAAGTAACCCACCTGATGTTAAGTGTCTCTTGCCTATAACAATGCCTTACTACGTAGGTCACATCCGCCTATACAGCACAGCATGGCGGCCGTCAACTGAAGCATATATGTGTTAAGCCTCACGTGCCTATAATTTCTCAGGAAACTATAAACTGAAACACAGCAATACTGCTTGACGGAAATCCTACCATCAACCAAACCAAGTACAAATTAGTACCCCGCTGGGGATCGAACCCGGGAGCTCTGGGTCTGATACTGGTGGGTGAACCAATAGACCACATAGGCGGTTAATTCAACACAGGATAATATTTACAGAGGTTCAATTTACTTTAACGAATTTCCCATTATATTTAGGGACATGTCGCTAAAAACTACTCTCGCATGAGTGAACATTGATTTAATTGGTTTATTTATTTATTTCATTTTATTTAACTGGAAAAGACAGTACAAAGGTATTTATAATATATATTTTACGAAACTTTTGACCGATAATTTGTTTTCACATAGAGAAGAGTTTAGTTTAGAGGGATAAGGTTAAGAATTTTGATAAGTATTCGAAATACCCTAAAAATACCCTTGGGAAATTCTGAAAAACATCATATTCACACTATGGTGCGTAACAACCGAAAAATATCATTTTTTACACCAGTGTTTGACGCTACCTAAAGAAAATTATCAGCTGAATGATTAATTAATTAATTAATCAAACCACCCCTGGCTATCTGTCCATAAATTGGATGAGAAAAAGTCCCGATCCCGTAAAAAAAGGCTCTGAATAAATCATTGTAAGATAAGACTGAAAATAATTAGGCGCTTCTAAGACTGTTGCTTTTTTCCTAATTAAAAATAAATATCAGATGAAGTGTACCATCAAGTGGATTCGATTGCTTGGGGTTTTTTAGGGATGGCTTAAAATACTAATATATAGTTCTCCATTACACATTACTTCGCAGAAACTGCCCCCTCAGCACGGGGAGGGGATAAAAAACTTGTCCTCTGTTTTTATCCACCATCGGGAAACAAAATTCTCTCGAAGGTGGATAAAAACCGAGGACAAAAATTTTATCCCCGCCCCGTGCTGAGGGAGCTGATGTGGTTATATAAATAAATCACACAAATACCTGTGTAGTAAGTATTTGTGATTTTATATTCAGATTTTAATGGGTCTCAAAACACTAATAAAAAAACTCCGAGACTCTGTTTAAAAAAAGTTCATTGCAAGATGTGTTTTTTTTCTCTTAAATTAAATAAATAATTCACTCCAATGTCCAGTGTGTGTGGGTGATAGTGTCAGTTATATAGTCGTTTAAGCAAGAAAGATAACACGCGTAAAGAGTCCTTTGCCCAGCAGTGGGATAAGGCAGGTTGAACATAGTTACCTCAATATGTCTAGTATTCCAGCACCTATCCGCTCTCAGTGTCTATCTCTCTCTCTCTCTCTCTCTCTCTCTTGTAATCTGTTGTGCGTCTGGTCTACGTGTAATTTCTTCTGGTCAATTTATTTAAATTGCATCTTATACTTTAAAACACTTTGTTTGATTGTATGTTAATAATTAATTTGTGCATCTCATTATTGTGGTCTACTAATCAGGGTCAGTCTGAAAACTAGCGTTGCACCTCACTTCGGCAAGGTGCAACATAAAGCTGAGTCTGGCCCATTTTGGCACATATATCTATTTATTTCTGTGTATACCTTCGTTTTTTTTTTCTAAACCTAATTTTATTTTTATTTATGTTAAGATTGTGATTGTTATTATTATTGTAATCCACTGTTCCTATTTCTTTATGTGTCAAATAAATATTATTATATTTTATTCTATTCTATTCATCATATCAGTCATGGTTGCAAGGTTTGGAAGGTTCTGTCACATATAAGTTCTTCCTGTGTTCATTTTAAAATGATATTAGTATTTACAAATGATATTATGACACTGTTATTAATTTGTAAATATTGTGACCAGGTGCGATCAATTGAAATACAATAATTTGATATTAATATCGTTAACTTGTACAATTAAATATGATGTCCTCCAAAAAAATGTTTCAGCAGTAAAAAATAAATAAATATAACAGGACGTTAATTTCACACAGCGCCATCTAGCCCCAAACTAAGCATAGCTTGTAATATGGGAACCAGATTACGGATAGAATACTTGAACACTTTTGTAAATACATACGTACTAAATGATACCGCACCCAGACACAGAACAAACATTTATATTCATCACACAAATGTTTGTTCTGGGTGGGAATCGAACCCACAACCTACAGCGCAGAAGGCAGAGTTACTACCAACTGAGCTATGACGCTTGTTTAGTAGTGGAGTTAATTGAGAAAGGGCTCATCTAGGGAAGTAATACCACCATAATAAACCAAGCAGCAATGCTGTATTTCAGTTTTAAGGTTACGGTAGCCGAAGATATAACGGGTACAGCCTAACATATTAATGTCCAAAGTTTATGGGCGCAATGCAGGGTAGCGTAGGTCATGTTCTTTGTGGATATAACCTACGCAGTAAGGCTTAGTTAGGCAAGAGTTATTTATCATCGGACAACATCAGATTGCAATCTAATAATCATTTTTTTTATATATATGATGGGTTAGCTCTTGACTTGACTTTGAGGCATAGCTCAAGGTAGCAGCAAGATGCAAGATGCCCAACTGAGCTATGAGTATATTATATGAGTATATATAATACATCTATTTTTTTGTACATTGGGGAAATCCTTAACATGGAAACCCACTTGGTGCGAGGCCATCAGGTGGGTTATGGCGGACTTCCACCGGCTAAAACACCATGGATTACCTTTCCTCGCCTTGGTTGCCGAGGACATGGGCACGCAAGTAAATATATTGTTACTATATATATTCCACGGGAGTGGTATTATAATACACCTACCCTAAACATTTTGATCAGAGTTTTAAAATAATAAAAGTTGTGGTAATAATTCTTCGAAATATATCAAATATAATGTTAAGCAGTCGCGCGTATCAACTAGTGAAGCGAAATGATATGAATCTTTAATTTTCCAAATTTATTAAAACGCTAAGCGAACTCCTCGTTCAAACAGCAATATTTTTAACGACGGAGCTACGGTTAGGGATGGGATAATGGGTTCATCGATATCGATTCCTTGTGTGACATTAAATATAGAATGGTTGTATGTCTATTTAATTGTAACGCACTGTAGCCTAGACGGGTTAATAGATTTTGACATGTCGTTTGTTTTTTCTAAATTATTGTGAAGTACCTATGTTATGATATGACGAGTCATATGTTCAAATATATGTGTTTCTCTCGTCACGTGCCTCTTAATAAACGTTCTGAAAATGCTGTTTCCATTTTATTTAATATTTTTTTAAATCAAATCTAATTGTCTTAATTTAATAGACCGAGAGAGCGCGAATTCCGTGCTAAATTTCTCCATTTCAGCTACGACAAAAGTGCTTTAGTATGTCCGGATGTTCGGTTGTTCTCCTCTACAGGTCGCATTTCTCAAACGATTCTCGTGGAATTTTGTGAGCAGGTTCTACAAGTATATAGATATTTTTTTTCGATTCCGTTTTTGGAAATTTTTCATAATGGCGGAGTTATGGGGGTTGCAAACATAAAAAACATCATATTTCAGCCGTTTTAAAAAATGTTCAAAAATGACCCAGATACTTTTTTTGTTAACCTTATTAAGACGCCACTTTTCATTCAAAAATCTTCAAGGGGTCGGGGGTGTTAAATAAAAAAAATAAAATAATTAAGAATTAAAAATAAAGAAAAATTAATAATGAAAAAATAACGCAAATTTTCTGTGTGACATAAAATTACAAGACAATTTCATTCGCTTTCGCATTGTTTATGATTTTTGATTTTGATTTGGTTGTTTGATTTCATTTATTATACACTAGCTGATTGTGTCTGTGCTTCGCTACGGTACGTAAACTATAATACGGGTTAATATATGTTATAAATCCTATAAAACTCACAAATAACGTGGTTTGCTGTATAAGAATTAGCAAAATCGATTCAGTAGAATTTAATCATTCGTAGATTACCCCCACAACCTCAGACTTTACTTCTTTAAAACATTTATTCAGTTTTGTGATATGCAAAGACAGACTCGCGAGGTCTTCAGCTCACAGAGCCACTAGTTATAATTTTCAAAATAATCTAATTTATATGTCTAAATTATTTAATTTATGATAACTCTGACATTAAGGTGACCTTAATGTTAGAGAATAGCATTTCTCATCTTCTTTTCTCTTCTTTATTACATTTCATATTAGTAAACAATCTCCGCTGATTTTCGCTTTCCAGTACAAATGTAGTTAGTCATTTATTTAGATATGGGTATAATTGAATAACAATAACCTGTGTCTGTGAAGTGTTACTTTCTCTAAAAACACAAACATACTTATATAGAAAAATGATGTTTGTACGGAAAATATTTTCATAGGTAGGTATAGTTTAATTTGCATTCTTTGTTTGAAGACCCATTGATTATACCTGCAAAATAACATTTGAATCTAACGTGTAATTTCGAAATGAGCAATAAACTACGTTCTTAAAGGTCGGAAATCAGCTGTACTCCAGAACCTTTATAAGATTGACATCAATGAATTTTAACAAAACACTAGCAATTTGATTAATTCATCACGTGTAGAACCAATATAGCGATGACACTATCTGCTAGCAATGCAATTGATGCGTGCAACAGTTCAATCAGTTCGGCGCCGATCAGCGAAATGATTGCATGACATCATGTACCAACTTGTCCCATATTTTCAATCAATTTACATTATTGATGGCGAATTGATTGAGTTCATTCATGGTTTTTTTTTGTGCGATCACGAGCTCCTGTTTCGAGTATGTCTATAATTCAATTGACAAATGACTCATTGCTATTATTAAGAGGTCCCGGGTTCAATCTTAAGGGGGAGTATGTACAATATTGTGCTTGGTTTTGTTGATGGTAGGACTTTGTTTAAGTCAGACTGGCTAGCTACTACCATCTAATTATGTTGTAGTTGTGTTGATGAACTTCACCCGGAATCTTCAACTGCCTTTAAATGCCGGAACACAATAATTAGGAATTGTCGTTATGGCGACAGACTTAGGTATGATGGTGGCAGCTAGCCAGGCTTAAACAAAGTCCTACCACCAACTAAATGTAAATTCAATATATTGAAAGAATGTAGTACCTACCGTACTTGAATTTTTATCGATAATTTTACCCATCCCTATTCCTACGCGATAGGAAATTAAAATTTTCCTCTTCATTTAAAAGAAGCGGACCCCGAGGCTATTCCTTAATGCGGTCCTACGTCTATCCACATCGATGTCTAATGTTTTAATATTCAGAGGTGGAATTGAGTTTGCTTGGTCTGGGGGTGGGTACTTTACTCTTGTATTTTTGTTTTATTCTTGTATAATAATCTATAAATATATTATTACAGCCATAATACCGTCGTTTTTATGCCTTAAATTCAAAAAAAATAAGACAAAAAAAAACGACGGGATTTGACCCTCAGTCTGTATCCACATTTGGCATGTTTTTTTCCCCATATGACAAGTTAAATGAAAATTCGTGTAAATAAGCAAAGTTCAAAACTATAGCCTTTATTAGAAAAAAACATCTTCTACAAATACTCAATAGAACCAGCCAAAAAACATGCAATAAAGCTCAAAAGAGCCAATTCTTCGTTCCAAACGCTTTCCCAATTTTTCAAAAGCTCCCTTGAAAGTGCATTCATCGCTTCCACACAATTTCAACCCTTACAACATACGGAATTTGGTTTATTTTGCCAGATTCGGAGCATTTCTTTGAACCATGGTTGCGAGCTCAATTAATTTGTTCCTTCGCGTTTTCAATACAGCGTCAAAGTCTCGCGTACGAGTACCTACGACTTTATAATAACTTGTAAAGACGAATGTGCCGACTTGTTATTTTGTTTGGGGTCTCGCGTTTGTTGGGAACTTTGCATTTCCAGATTTGCTTGAATCAAATAACAATCCACGAAAATTATATTTCTCTTACTAGGGATATTTACCTAGTCATAGCCTTTTTAATTTTATAACAAAAAAAAGTCTGAGTGACATTAGGATTTTTCACACAGTACCTACTCTCTACTATAGCCCATCTAATAAATGTTTAGACATCTGTCATTTTTCATTTCGCAATAACCTACATTATAATAAACAGTATTTTTTTTAATATCATAGAATTAATCATCACCATCATCAACAGCCCATTAGTGTCCACTGCTGGACAGAGCCTAGAGAGGGTCAAATAGAGAGAGAGAGGGTTAAATAATCAAAAAAATATTGACTTTTATCTAATTATCATTACGTGTAACATTCTTACATATCGGTAAATAAAAGTTTAATCGTAAAAATAATCTAAAACAACAACAATATAAAAAATTGAAAATTAAGTTGACGAGATTACAATGTTACGTCATTATGTTGCTAACAGTAGAGATGCGACCATTTCACATTCACGAGTATCTGAATTATCGGTGAAAATATTAGAGTTATGTTATAAATTGGACTTCATATTCGGCGGGAATTAAGACGAAGAAAATGAAGAGAGATGGCTTGAAAATAGATTCGAGCGACTTTTCACTTAGTATTTTTGTCTTGGCAAAGCTGTTCATGAGTATGCTAGTTGATCTGTATGCTATAGTTAGCTGTTTTTTAGTAGTAGATGTTCTTTAGTTCTTTTGTAAACTCCTGATGACTTCACTCCGACTTAGTTGTTGACTCTAGTCATGATTTGATGAGCAGTAGTACAAGAAAACTTGTAGCTCTAAACATTAATTAGTTATGTCCATTTGCTGATCTCTTTTTTTTATATACGTTGGGTCGACTCTTGACCACGAAACTTACAAAGACAAGAAGATCTACGATGGAGCGAGCCTACCCAGAAAGTGCCTATTAACTCTCTTCTTGAAGACATTAGGGTCGTAACAAAGCGGAAAAACAGACGCTGGGAGCTTATTTCAAGTTCTTGTATATTATGTATTCCAAGTGCACTACTTTTTTTTCAATTTGACACATGAGCAGTAAAATGTTTCTTGTGTGTGAGTTTTAATTATATTTTTTATGTTTTTTCTTATTGTTTGTGTTTTCTCACATACCTATGTACTTTTTCTTACTTTTATACATTGTGATTTTTATGTTGTTATGTACTGCCTTACTGTGTACATATCAAATAAATGGTTTTTATTTATTTTTCTTACCTCAGCTCTAATTGAAATGTTGAATGGATTTCATTGTTACTGTATTGAATATAAATATTATAGAACATTAATTTACACAGCACCATCTAGCCCCAAAACTAAGCATAGCTTGTAATATGGGAACTAGATTACGGATAGAATACTTAAATACTTTTTTTAAATACATACTTACTATATGATACAACACCCAAACACAGAACAAACATCTATATTCATCACACAAATGTTTGTCCTGGGTGGGAATCGAACCCACAGCCTACAGCGCAGAAGGCAGAGCTACTACCAACTGAGCTATGAGGCTTGTTAAATATTAACTTCAGAAGATGTTTTTTATTATACGAAGGATAAACTTTCAACTAACCTGGTGTACATACGGCCGAGGTGGAAACGCACTTCACCTGGAATCCTCAACAGTCTGAGGAACTGTCTATCTTACCTTTAAATACCGGAAAATAACGATTAAGAATTGTTGTTATGGCGACCGACATACGTTAGATGATGGAAGCTACCAACTAAACCATAATATTCCACTCTCTGGGGTTAGCTAATTGATTCAGGTGTTATTTTGCGGAAATCAAGTAACCCAAGTAAAACAAGTAATGCATGTAAACTTGTAGCGCAGCGTTCGGATAGGCAACGAAGAGGGCTGGTCAGCCTAAGCTGATAAGCCGTATTCTAACGTCAAACGTAAAATCAGCAAGACTATATTTCGGATATATAGCAAGATAAAAAAAACACACTTATTTTATTGCAACACTTTTTCGTAAAGTTAAAAAAATACTAAATCACGTATTTATAATAACAAAAGCATACACAATAAACTTACCTTAATGTATGTAAGAATATAATGCGCCTTTATAATAAGTTTTATCGCAGACGTCATTCTACGCAAATTTTAAGGTTAAATGTTAACCATTTGGTTACCTTTAAGGGAACTTATTTAAGGGATCTGAATGATTTGTCAAGGGACAAAACAAGAGTAAAGAAGTGCCTCGGCTCGACGGCTCTTTCTGAACAGGATGGCTACTACGAAAAATTAAGTATCCGATGACGGATAATACGTGAAATAATCGAAGTCCTTTCGGATCCGATGGCGTTCGTAGCAGAGCCTCTGACTCTTGCCAAAGTTTACCTAACTATTCCACCGCTGACTATTAATACTCTGCATGCCGCCACTGGATCCAATCAACAAACAAACAACGGACCCCAATCACGGCCGTTCCGATCGTCGATGTTGTATTTAATTAAATTCGAATCAAATTATCTGTACGTCTTCGGTAGCTTTGGAAGAACAAGAGTTGTTAATACCCCTCACGACCTCATTTTTTTTGTTTTAAAAAAACATATTTGCTTAGTTTGGGACTAGATGGCGCTGTGATAATATGAATGTTAAATTTTTTATTGGTGATAGTTAAGCATTGGACCACCAGCTTACATGTAAGACAAGTAAAGATGTGGCCTGAGATGGAGCACGCTTGCCTAAAAGGAACCTATTTACTCTGGACTTGAAGACTCCAAGTTCTCGTGCGGAAAAACAGACGAAAGCAAGTAGAAGCGAAACGATGTGGTCGGTACAATGGAACATTTACAAGGTACGGGTTGAAGCCAAAGTTACGTCTGCTAGTCCGGTGGTGGATAGTGGATGGAGAGATTAGGTCAAAAATATGATGATTTCCTGTAATGTCCTGTATTTTTTAAAATGGTCATATCTTAACCTCGAAACTTGGATGATGTCTACGTCTACCCAGAAAGTAATAATCTGTTCTTTAAGACATTAAACATTAGTTAGGGTCTTAGCATAGTGGAAATGCAGACACTGGAAGCCGTTCCATAAAGTTTCCCTTCATCTCGGCCTGTAGATGCAGTAAAAGACGAATTTATAATATATTGATTTACAAAAATAATTTACCTTATTTTTGTATCGACCTCTCATATCTAGTATTATTATCACATCTATGTAAAAATACTGCTAAAAATTTAGCAGTAATTTCTAGTACATTAAAAAATACTGTAACTGTGATAAACCCATCTGCCACACAAAGCTATATACAACCTACAGCTATAACCCTCTAGTTGCCGTTTAGAAAGAAACATATACCAAAAATGGAACTGAAATTAATTTCTAAATTTATTTATTTTCAAAGAAGACTGTTAATTCCCGTGCACATTGAAATTGGAGAGTTACCCATATTGTTAAAAATTAACTCAAAATTAGTTTCTTAATATTCAAAGTAGACTAATCTTTCCCGTTCGGTATACTGTTCACAATTTTTATATTATCCTTGAGTATGACTTATTTATTAAATTATAGAATACCACAGTGCAACATATCTCGATTCAGAAAGGCAGTTATGAGATTGTGATCATCTTGTTTCGGGATCGTCAACATTGGAGAGGCTAATCAACTACAAACAAAACAAAAAATAAAATACTGGCGTATCTCAGTAGTTTGAGCTGGTTTACTAGAGATCTATGATTAAACCCTTTACGCCAATTTTTTAAGACGTTCTATCATCTCTAGATGATTCATTGCTGAAGTTTATTCCCATAGCTGCTCCTTCAATCAGTGTGTCAAAGGTGACACCTACCGAACCGTTTTGCATGTTCGATCCTAATACGGACCCCTGATAGAACGACGGAGCCCTTAATTTGTTCGTGCTGAATTTCATATCGGCTCCAATTAGGGATGGACTGCTTTTGATTAAACTTCGATTTGAATGACAGGTTGATTAAGTTTGAATGTTGCTTGTGACTCATCATTATCAGCTGTAATATTGCGATTTTTCATATTCACTACGCTTGGCAAGCGAATTAGTGATTAAGGAAAGTATTTGATGGCGCCCCTTCTCAAAAAGATGCTGCTACTGTTTTCTTCTTTGAGTTTTTTTTTATTTCATGTAACAATGCTCGGCTTTAAAACATTGATGTTACGCAAGGTACAAAGTAATGTTTCACGAAATAAATCATAAGTATTATAAACAGGTAAAGTTTGTAAAATATCCAAACTTAGGTACGTAGGAGATACATGGAGATAAATATAATCAACAAGGCATTTAACAGGCCTCATAGCTCAGTTGGCAGTGACCGTGCCTACTGCGCTGTAGGTTGTTGGTTCGATTCCCAGCTAGGACAAACATTTATGTGATGAATATAGATGTTTGTTCTGTGTTTGGGTGTTTTGTCATATAGTACATATGCATTTAAAAAATAAAACAGTATTTATTTCTAACCGCCTCTGTGGTCTTGTGGTTCAACCCACCGATTTCAGATCCAGAGGTCCCGGGTTCGATCCCCATGGGGAGTACAATATATTGAGCTTGGTTTGGTTGGTGGTAGGACTTTGTTGAAGTCCGCCTGGTAAGCTACCACCATCTTACCTAATTCTGTCGCCATAATAACAATTCTAAAATTGTTGTGTTCCGGCATTCAGAGGTAAGATAGCCAGTTCCTCAGTTTGTTGAGGATACAAATAAGTGGGTATACAAATAAGTGCTTGGTGGAAGGACTTTGCTCGAGTTCGTCTGGCTAGCTACCACCATATTACTTCTAACGCCATGACAACAATACTAAGCTGTTGTGTTCCGGCATTTAGAGGTAAGATAGCCAGTTCCTCAATCCGTTGAGGATTCCGGGTGAAGTGCGCTTCCAAATTCAGCATTATCTTAACTTGTAACCAGGTGAGATGAAGGCCAAGCGCTTCCCCGTCGCACAAAAAAAGTCTTACTACTAACCAAATTACCTATTATGTCTTAAGCTCGCATTTGCCATACTTTTTAATTATATGTTAATTTTAATCATTATTTCTATGTGTGTTTGCAATGAGGTATAAATAAATAAATAGTATTACATAGATATAATGAAAGCTAACATCTAACAGCCAAGTGCGGACCGAACTTTCCCGTAATACTCCTAAATCTAATAAAGTCCGGTGTAAGGGATATAATCCGGATATAAATCATATATTAGCGGAAAAATAAGTCTAATGGCGACTTATAATCAAAGAAAGAATATTTCTGGCCAGCCACATGTGGTATATAGGTTGTTGTGAGTGTAAGATAGCGATTTTGTACTCGCTGAGTCTAATTTAACTAATACGATGAAAAAATATTCAGATTACATTATTTAAAATGACCAATTGTTTGTAGAACTAAATCTTTAGTTAAAATTTTACGCTTTGTGTAATTTTGTTGATTTCAAAACAAATCTATATATAAAGTCGTCGTGTAACTGACAGACAATCATCGCAAATCCAGAGGACCTAGAAAACTTGAAATTTTATGTATTAAATGTCATATGTTTTTGATATGTCATTTCGTATACGAAATTGCAATAATGCAAGGGTGCAATAAACATGCATGCAATCTGTGTTTGTGTGCGTGTATTTAATTGGCTAGACCTTAGTCTGTCGAAAAAACATTTTTTTTTTGTTTTTCGGAAATAAGTGTAAAGATAACCAGTTCCTCGGAATGTTGAGGAGTCCGGGTGAAGTGGGCGGGCCTCCACCATCACATGAAACCAGGGTGTAGGCCAAGTGCTTCCCCGTCGTATAAAAAATAAAAAAAACATGCGTGCAGTCTTTAGGGACTATCTTCTATCGATAAGAAGTGAAAACCAAGTAACTTGTGAGTTGTATCGTCGAGCTATTAAATTCATATTTTTGAATTCTTTTTGTTTGTTAAGAAGTGTTAATGAACAATTCAAACTTCAATCACAAATCACAAACACTTCTTAAAAAACCAAAAATTCGAAAATAATAATCTAATAGCTCGACGAAACAATTCACAAGAGCGCGAGGTGACGATGACGCGAGTTTTACGCTTTTTGTTCACCCACATAGTACATACATACACAGTACACACATAGCTCATGGAAAGCGTTTGGTAACGATGACGCGATCATGACTTTTGTTCACCAAAAAGTACTCATAGCGCCTAAAAAAGTTATCAATAATATGATAAAGTTTTCTGTTTTGGCTTGAATATTGAGATTAATTTAAACTCTGCTTCTGAAAGTCCTATGAATGAAACTAAGCAATACTTTCCGCGTATCTTGCCACTAAAACCGCATCTTAAACCAAAGGGGAGGCAGGCCAGGGTGGACATCAAAGCGTTAAGTGCTCTCTTTTACTCATCGAATCCCATTTACGCCGGACGTCCCCTGGCGATAAATAAGATTATTTTCTGTGGTCTGGTTTCTTCAATCTTAGGTTTTGGTCAGTACAAATGTACCTACCTACATCTTCGACACAAAAACACTACAACTATTAATTATTGTATCGATAGATAGATAGAAAAACTCTTTATTGTAGGACCCACACCACGAAACAAAATTAACCAAAAAAGCAAAGAAAAATACTTACCCAAACTAGGTACAATAGGCGGCCATATCGCTAAAAGCGATCTCTTTACAACGTACAGGCGATGTATCAGTAAGTATTGTATTTTAGTATGACATTTATTAATAAAAAATAATTTGTGTTTAATTTTAAACAGGACTTCTAATACTTTATTACCGAACTAAAGGCATTGAATACAATTAAAATAAACCACTGACACGAAAATACTACACCTATGAATTGGTGCATTGATAGATAGTTAGATAGAAAACTCTGTATTGTACACCAATAAACAAAAATAATCAAACAAGCTTATCATCAAAGACAACCTTTGGATACTTACTAATAAGTATTTTAGTAACAAAATGTAATTTATGTTTTTTCTTAAACAATTTTTGTCTGTTTTTCCACTCGAGTACAATCTGGAAGTCTCCAAGTCCAGAATATATACATTCCTTTTAGGCAAGCGTGCTCCATCTTAGGCCACATCTTTACTTGTTTTACATGTACAGCGCACTTCACCCGGAATCCTCAACAAACCGAGGAACTGGCTGTCGTACTTTTAAATGCCAAAACACAACATTTATTTTAGGGATTATTGTTATGGCGACAGAATTAGGTAAGATGGTGGTAGATAGCCATGCGGACTTAAAGTCCTACCACCAACCAAACCAAGCACAATATTGTACTCTCCCTGGGGATCGAACCGGGGACCTCTGGATATAGAAAGAAAGAAAATCATTTAATCAACACAGGCACAAAACAAAGCATAGACACAGACGACAGAAAAAAAAGAAAATACTAAACACTACAACTTACTAACAAATATAACTAAAGCTAACAAGTACTAAATAAATAACTAACCTATAAACATATCGACTAACAAATGTGTCATTTATAGTCTGTGCTAGGTGAAGCACTTGTGTCAAATGCCACCATCTCAGCTATGTGCTCCACTAAGAAAGTGAATCAGTGCTAGTTTTCAGACGGAACCATTTGGAGTAATTCCACGGTACAAAATATAAACAAACAAACAAAATGCCCTTATATTACCAATAAAATATGTAAAATAAAATATGACACCGGTGGGCGGAACACTAGACCACAGAGGCGGTCAAAATACTCTTTGCTTGGTCTCTGGCTCTGCGCTCCTTTGAATGTTCCATTCGGTGATAGGACTTGTACGCCTTGTGAACACCAAGAGTATAGTCGAGTTCCATGTGAAAAGACTTGTCCGAGGAAGTACTACCATCATTGCTATTTTGGCCACCAAGCAGTATTGCTGCGTTTCGGTTTCCAGTGAAATTGGCACACGGGGCTCAACAGCTTTATGCCTCAAGTTGACGTGCGTAGGTCATGTTCTTTGTGGATATGACCTACGCTTTAAGGCTAGGCAAAAGTTCCACTTAACATTCAAGTGGACTGCTTGCTTGTTGCGTCTCTATATCGTATAAAAAAACCCTGTTGACAAAGTCCTGTACTCCTGAGAAGCTGATGAATTGTTTGTGATGAGAAGTTTGATGTGCTCTGTTGGAGCAAAGAACTGGCAGCCTTTAAGCCATTTAAAAAGCAGCGGCTGAGGAGCTCGCTCGATCGTGGAACTCCTCAATACCCACATTTAAATAAAGGAACATGTTTACGGTATCTTCGGCGTCTTCGGTATCTTCTGATCAAATTGGAGTAGTTCTTGAAAGGCCATTACAGACCCTAAACCGACGAGCATGTATGATGAACGTGATGTGAGTGAATGAGGCTAAAGAGGTGTGCAAGGAGCGTAGTAAGTGGAAATCGATTGCCTCTGTATACCCCTTTGGGAAACAGGCATGAGTCTAAACGAGTCGTATGTATTCTTCGGCGATATGGTGTGGTTAATATGTCTAAGCTTGATAAGAAAAAGACAATGTTTTACAAATCATACCGAATTGTAAAACTCTTTCAAGATATACATAAATTTCAGTTTTTATTCTGAAACAAAATATAAAGTCAAAAAGACCAAAAAACCAACGTTATAATATCCATTTTCGTCCATGTTTTGCGAAAGCCAGGGATGCAAGTATATGCACTCCAATCAAAATGAATACAACTAATGCACCCAGTGTACTATTTATTCTGTGATCCAGTAATAAACAGAGCTAAAACACACCAATTCATTAGTACAGACTACAGTGCAGTGAAATATTTATATGTAGGAAGCATTGCGAACTGAGAATTATCTAAAAGCCGTAAGCTTTAGACGAAAAATGTACTGCACGGTCCGACTCGACGTGTAAGGGCCAGCACACACCAGGTGTTATAAAAAGAAACAAAAACTGCTAAAACCGCCTCTGTGGTCTAGTGGTTCAACCTACCAATTTCAGAACCAGAGGTCCCGGGTTCGATCCCCAGGGGGAGCAATATTGTGCATGGTTTGGTTGGTGGTAGGATTTTGTTTAAGTCCGACTGGTTATCTACCACCATCTTACCTCATTCTGAAGCCATAATAACAATTCTTGAAAAATGTTGTGTTCCGGCATTTCGAGGTAAGATAGCCAGTTCCTCAGTTTGTTGAGGATTCCGGATGAAGTGCGCCTCCACCTTCGGTCTTATTGAACGCACATTTTTTTTATGTCTTTGAAATTTGAGATCACTGTGTCCGCGCCTTTAACTAAAACCAAACCAAACATTAATCCTCTATACACATTAGCAGATCCCGCGCAACTCCGAGACTCATTCTGAAGCATCCTTTGAAATACGCGTTTTAATTGAATACTAAAGAGGTTTCGTGGGTTTTTTGGTAACGTAAAATAAATTGTTAATATTTTTTTATTACATAAACTTTATTGCATATGGACATAAGGTTACAAGTTATCTTAAAATTGAAAAAGCGAGCTTAACCCTAATAAGAGTTTTCTTCAGAAAACCTAGGTAGAGACAGAAACAAGACTAATTACTACGGAAAAAGTGTACAAAATTAATAAATAACATAACCAATAAAGAAATAATAAGACAAAATACAATAGATAATATATATTATAAATATTGTTAATATAATATAACACATCATACATACAAGCCTAATAAAACATTCATAACATAAATAATATTATACATAGGTACCTAATCAGAATTCTACCACCATCTTATCCATCTGTATGTATCTCTGTATGTCTGTGTCTGTCGCCATATAAACAATTCTTAAAAATTGTTGTATTCCGGCATGCAGATCATTTATTCATTGTAAAACACATGTAAATATGATATAATACGGGTTTTCAAAAATATTGCGGTTCTTTTGATTGAGGCGACACGTGACCCAAGGGCTGGCCCTTATTTAGGCCAGCGAATCAGCATAGCTATTCAGCGTGGCAATGCAGTCAGTGTCTTGGGCACGCTTCCCTCTGGTACTGGTCTGGAACAGTTGAGTTACCTATAGGCCGTTTGTAACGGTCCTTAGGTAATCTGACTGATTCCTTTGTACATAGTTAGTTTAATTGTACTTTTTATTGAATATAGACTTGAAACCAGATGTAAATATGATATAGGTAATATGTATGATAGCCAGTTCCTCAGTTGGTTGAGGATTCCAGGTGAAGTGCGATCCACCTTCGGCCTTATCATAACTTCAAAAAACAGGTGAGATGAAAGTCAAGCACCTTCCCGCTGTACTAAAAAAAAACATTTACAAGTTAGGTACGGGTTGTAGCCTGCCGTACATAAGTCGAAGATATCCAGAGCATATTTGCCAACGTGGTGTCTATAGAAAGTATGAACCTGCAAAGGTCCCCCCAGCTACCCTCCTACCGACTTCCAGCGCCAAGCAGGTCGCCGTTCTAGTTTTGGTTTTCTATATTCAAACCTTATTGGAAAAAAATAATACAATACAATACAATACAATTTTCTTTATTGAACACCAATGTAAATAAAATTGTGAACTAATTCATCTTACAAAAAAATAATGCACAATGGGCGGTCTCATCGCTAAAAGCGATCTCTTCCAGACAACCTTTGCATGGCCAGAACCAGGAGGATGTAAATATGGACACATAGGCGCACAATAAAATATTTGATAACTAAATAAGAACTTAGGTAGGTAATTATTATTAAAAATTGAAATAAAAAAAATACAGGAAACTTACAACAAAGTACACAAAACATGATTAACTAAAATAGAATAAATTAACATAAACTTACTATAGGTACGAGTTTACAAGTCAATATCAACTGGATTATCTACAAAATTAATATCTTATAGTTTCCTGTAATTTTCTTAATCAATAGAGTATACATTCTATATCTGTAAAAAAAGTAATATAAACTAGAATTGATATCGATCAAACCTAATAAAATATGATTAGAGCTACCTACTTATTTTCTTTGTAAACCACTATAGTAGGAACTAAATTAAATAGTTAAGAAAGCGACTCCACTAAATCTCCCTGTCTCGGATTACACTCGATTGATTTGGTTAGCTAAAAAATTCGCAAAATACAGTGTTTTATTTTAACAGTAAAAGGGCAGCAGCTTTTTTCTGTGTACCCAACACCTTTACTGCTATCACCAATCCATAAGCCAAGCGTGGTGATTATGGCAAACCCTCCAATTTTTAAAACTTTCTGTCCAGCAGTGGACGCTAATGGGCTGTTGCCGATAAATAATAATAAATAATAAATAATAAATAAATAAATATTACAGGACATTAATTTTACACAGCGCTATCTAGCCTCAAACTTAGCATAGCTTGTTATATGGGAACTAGACACAGAACAAACATCTATATTCATCACACAAAATGTTTGTCCTGTGTGGGAATCGAACCCACAGCCTACAGCGCAGAAGGCAGAGTTGCTCAAACTGAGCTATGAGGCTTGTTTATGATGATGACAGTCCTATCGACTGAAATAAAACAGCTTGTCTTGTTATATTCAATATGAAACCGAGTATGCAAACGAGCATATAATTTGCTTTGGTCAGATCCTAGAGAAAATACAATATTTTCGCAACGTTATTTTTAGCAAACATTCTCCTCGGGCATCGAACCCTGGACCAATAATCAAGACAAACAGACAAAGAACATCAATACGAGAGCCCCTTATTAACCTACCCAACCACAGAGTAACGATAATATCGTATATACAGAAGGACTACATTATTATACATTGGGTGTTGTATCATATTAGTAGGTATGTACGTATTTACAAAAAACCGTAATCTAGTTCCCATATACAAGCTCAGCTTAGTTTGGGGCTAGATGACGCTGTGTAAAAATTAATGTCCTGTAATGTCCTGTCCTGTAATATCTTATGGATATTATGGATAATATATATACATATGTATATATATATATATATATATATATATTATATATATATATATATATATTTGTGATAAATATGTACTACGAGTCCTTTATCTGGAACACTGGCATAATGGACTTGTGCAAGGTGGTACAAACTGGATGGGGAGACTTGGGAGACCGGTCTGGGTGGTGAGCTTGGGAGAAGCATACATATGTCCAGCAGTGGACGGCAATACGATCAGGTAGGTTGATGATCATGATGGTGACATATACACCTGGTCTTTGAACCACAAAGCTACTATTTTTGCTGCATGATAGGACTGAGCAACAAGCAAACAAGAGCTAAATAAAAATTAAAATGGCAAGAAGCCCACTATTATTATGGTTATTTAAATGGTCAGCTAATTAAATGAACGGTTGGACAGGTTCAAAATATATTTTGCTAAAGTTATTACGAGTAGAAGGCAAGGTTTTTTTGAATTCTCAAACTCTCGACAACCTTCTGTCGCACTCCGCTATAAATTCTATTTACAGTAGGTACTGTCAAAAAAAAGTTTTGGTCATTTTTTTCGCCGATAAAATCTAAAGAAAAACACATTGGTAGTAGGGTATTATTGATAAGGTACTAAATTCAGTATAAAGGATCAATCAGTCAGTCATACATAATGTTTTTTCTAAGCAGTGGGACTTGTCTTTCTGAGCAATACCCTGCACTGTAGCACTATTTACCCCAAAAACCGGGGCAAGACACCGAAACTCATATTAATTTATGTTAGCGCAAGACAGTAATGACGACTACGTCGATTACGGTGTGTTATTGGGAAATATTGCGCGGAACCCTAATATTGAGAACCCAGGGGACGGCGGCAGACTCGGCATTGGCCTTAATGGCTTTGGCGAAAGTATCTGATTTATCGAAGGCTATAATCGATTGTAGATAAACTCCGGGGAGTAAGTTACGTCATATTTTCCGCGAAGTTTTGCAGAGTTTTTCTCGAAGATTAAGCTTTTATTCGAATATTTTCTTCGGTTATATAAATTTTTTTTAGCATCATCAAAGTTATATATATTTGGTGAACTTGATTTTAACAAGCCTTAGAGATCAGTTGCTAGTAGACCTTCTGCGCTGTAGGTTCGATTCCCACCCGGACAAACATTTGTGTGATGAATGTAAATGTTTGTTCTGTGCTTCGGTGTTATATTGCATATGTGATAAGTATGTGTATTATATAAAAAAAAGTATGTAAGTATTACATCCGTAATCAGCGAGCTATAGAGAGAGCTATGCTTGGAGTTTCCCTACGTAATAAAATCCGAAATGTGGACATCCGTAGAAGAACCAAACTCACTGACATAGCTCTCAGAATCAGCAAGCTGAAGTGGCAGTGGGTAGGCCACATAGCTCACAGAACCGATAACCGCTGGGGAAAAAAGGTTCTCGCATGTCGACCGCAATTAAACGTGAAACGTAGTGTGGGAAGACCCCCCACTCGATGGACCGATGACATTGTGGCGGTCGCAGGGAGTCGATGGATGAGGGAGGCTCAGGCTCGCTTTTTGTGGCGTCGATTGGGGGAGGCCTATATTCAGCAGTGGACGTGTGTGGGCTGATATAATATCCGTAATCTAGTTCCCATATATATATGCTTATAAATAGAACTGAAAAAAATAATGTCCCTTAAAATATTTATTTACTTAAAATATCTAACAAATTTTCTTTTAATAAATTATGGATGCTGCGTCAAAACCTTGGGCGCTATTGATTTCGGTGACACGTGACCCAGGGCTGGCTCTTATTTAGGCCAGTGAATTAGCATAGCTATTCAGCGTGGCAATGCAGCAGGTGTTTTTGGCACGCTTCCGTATGATAGAACTGGTCTGGAACAGTTGAGTTATGTACGGTCCATAGGTAACCCGACTGCTGGTACAATAGTGGTAGTTAGTATTTTTTTTTGTGATTTGGGGCTAGATATCGTTGTGTTAGAAGTCTAGTCGAAGTAGAAGTCTAGTAATATTTATAAACCACATAATATTAATACATTACCAATGTACAGTCTCACACATCGATGGTACAATTCTTAAGGTGTGGCAACATGAGATAGCGCTCCTAATAACAGACGATATAGTATTCAAAGATCTACAGCTGCTGGAAAGGCAAACAAAATATAATCTCAGACTGTTAAAGAGGGTAAATGCCTTATCCTAACTTATAACCAGGCGAGATGAGGGCAAGTTCTTCTCCGTCGTACATAAAAAAGGTAAATATAAATTGGTAAATAGGAGATCACAGATGTAATTGAAAACAATTCGGCAGAAATGACAATTTAGAATTGCGACGTATCGTATTGTGTACATTTTGTATGAAATGAATTGTAATTAATTTTACTAATTGGTTTTTGTCTTTTCAACATTCAATTAGTTTTTTATTCAATCAATTCAGATTTGAGAGAACTTCATGAAAATTCATGAACAGTCAACTTTTATGAGTCGCCATAAACTTTAAAAAAACCTTATATTGTGCCTAATTTCCGCTCATACGGACTTCACACTGCTCAGGGAACCAATATGGAAAATTGATATCTTTATTCAAAAGAATGCACCATTAAACTAACTAACTATGTACAAAGGAATCAGTCAAATTACCTAAGGACCGTTACAAACGGCATATAGGTAACTCAACTGTTCCAGACCAGTACCAGACGGAAGCGTGCCCAAGACACTGGCTGCATTGCCACGCTGAAAAGCTATGCTAATTCGCTGGCCTAAATAAGAGCCAGCCCTTGGGTCACGTGTCGCCTCAATCTAAAGCCCTGCAAGTTTTTTGAAAACCCGGAGGGCACCGGCTCCCCACGGACCCAAGGTCTCCCCCCAAAAGGCTCAAATAGTTAAGATCTGTCGAGACCACTATATTTACGCCTTTTGTGTACGTAAAATATGGTTTTGTGAAATTGTAGATTAATTAATGATAAATTTGCAACTAATGCTATAATTATGATTCGGCCGAGGATCATCGGCATAATTATAGCATTAGTTGCAAATTTATCATTAATTAGTCTACAATTTCACAAAACCATATTTTACGTACACAGCCCTGAGCAACCATTTTGATCGCTTTTATTACAAAAATATTATCCCATCTAGCACTTATCAACTCTACATCCACTCATCCCAATACGCGTAATAAGCACATGATACATAAACTCTACTCTATGATACATGCGATTTTACCCTAACCCCTCTATAAAAGTGCGTTCATAAAGACCGATATCGCATAGCTTGGGGTAGTAATTTCTAATACAATAAAGACTCTTTCTCTTTCCAATAGTGGGTGTGAGGTAATGACGTGGAGATATGAGGATTAATGACGGTTTGGGGATGTTTCAATGTTATGTTATTGTGTAAGTGGATTGGGATAGCCAGTTCCACAGTTTCAACATGGCCTTATCTTAACTTGTAACCAGGTCAGATGAAGGCCAAGTGCTTCCCCGTAGAACAATAACAAAAAAAATCATCAAGCTCTTTATTAATACAGCGGTCTAGAGGGTTCTGTACTTCGTGTTTAATGGTTTAAACAGATTTAAAAAACTGTTCTTAAGATTGGAAAGCAAAATGAAGCAACCAGGAAGATTTGAACTAGCTTCTCTTGATCGGCAGACTAACATACTAACAACCACACCATTCAGGTACAGCGATGACGTCTCAAATAAGACAACAATATATTATAAGCTCTTGATTATTTATCAATTCCCGCAGAATAATTGTTTTCCTGTAAAATGTAAGTGAACAGAATTGAATATTTTTATGCTTAGTTTGGGAGATAAACTAGGGGTAAATTTCGTATAATCGTTCGTTTGATAATATGATTCGATTTAATTAAGAATGTATCGGGTCATGACCTCGAAATTTGGTTGGAAAGGCTGTGGTCTACGATGCGAGCCTACCCAGAATGTTCTAAAAACTCGAAAATACAGACTCTGGAAGCTTATTCCAAATTTTATGGGCATTGTACAAGATTTTTGAAATATTTATTTTGGTTAGTTTTTTTTCAAATACTCATTGAGCTGCCATAATTTCAATGTTCTAGCGCACAAAAGTAATAATTGGCGCCGCTCATACTCGCTTGGATCCACAATTTTTCAGGTGTTGCAAGCGACCATAGGCGACCGTATATATCCACTTTTGATATGGTGGATCGTACATATGCCTGTTTGCCACCCTAACAGTTTAAAAATATGACATCTACACCATAACAGCTAATTACATTCAAAAACAATAAAAAAAAAAAACATGTGGATAAAGCCTCCTTCATAAATTGGACGGCCATAATCACTACACTTTGCAAGTGGTTTGGTGATCGCAAACAACTGGTATTTAATCAGAAGTAAGGTTGGGGTCAATTCCTCAGCCACGCCAATATGTAGAAAGTTATTTTAGGTAGTTACCAATGTTTGGCTCCGTGTGGGTATAACTGGGTATAACTTCTAATAAAGTTGCCTTTAACGACTTCCCGTTAGTTCTCGAGTACTTAAGAAAAGAAAAGTATTTAAAATCAACGATGCAATATTCGTTAATGAACAATCAGACTTAGATTTGGGGAGCGCCATCTTATTTTTAATGTTTTATCACTTTTTTGCATCTCTGGGGAGAAGAATCAATGTGGGATTTCCTCGAGCCCCTACTTCGTGTTACAAGCTAAAAATTGTTGGTATAATTTATTCTTTACCAACAACCTGGTTTGTCGGTTGATTATTTTTTCTCTTATCCAACAACCTAGTTATGACAAGTGGGACCATGAGTAAACGTGGAAAAAAATTGGTGAGACCACGATTCAAAAATCATACATACATAACACTGCCTTCTGCGCTGTAAGCTGTGGGTTCGATTCCAACCCAGGACAAACATTTGTGTGATGAATGTAGATGTTTGTTCTGTGTTTGGGTGTTGTATCATATAGTACGTATGTATTTACAAAAAGTATTTAAGTATTCTATCCGTAATTTAGTTCCCATATTACAAGCTATGCTTAGTTTGGGGCTAAAATGGCGCTGTGTAAAATGAATGTCCTTTAATATTTACCTATTTATTTATATTTACCTACATAAAGTTTGTTCAACATAAAATCCAAACATAACAAACATCTATTCATCACACAATTAGTCCCGGGTGGGAATCGAACCTACAATCTATAACGCAATAGGCAGAGCTTAATACCAAGAGTTTTGAGGTCAATCAAACAAGAAGTTTAACATAAAATTGCATTGTTTGTTCTCAGTCGAGTTGCTTTCGAGTTTGCCAATCGCGACCACTGGTACCTTTCCCGGCAGTAATTTGGCGTCGCAGATGTTTTCTATGTTAATTCTATTGTTTTTTGTTAATTTTTATGTCCGTCTTCATGCTCGATTTATTCCACCGTTCGTTTCAGGATTGATGGTAATGTACCGTGCGGCAGTTTGCCTCATTTTAATAAAATCGTTTGTCCTGATGGCGATCAGAAAAAATGGCGACTGCTTGCAGATATATTTTTTGATAGCGTACCGAATACGTACGTAGTAGGTAAATAAATGATATTCCAGTTCATTTTTTTTTTCAAAATTACCTGCCTTTATTTATGTTTAATTTCGTAGAGATATTTCTAACTAATGATTGCCCTGATTATTTTTGTTTTTTTTATGTGTATATTGAATCCGTTAATTGTACGTGAAAAGCTACGGCTATATTGTACCCACATTTTTCAAATATAATTAACTGTTGAGTAAAATAACGAAAGACAACACAAAAAAACATTATTTAACATGCATAGACTTTTTTACATATTATTATAAAATAGAATACGAATATGGAACATAACATAAGGCAAAATTACAGAGGCGAGGTTACTTGTATTTTATGCTTTTTTAGTAAAATAAGCTTATCATTATTTATTGTGTATGACATAAATAATACCAGAAATACAAAAAGAAATTAACACGCTGAAAAAAAAAGGTGCTTCATACATTTTATAATTGATGCAACAGATCATAACTATGGATATTTTAATTTCAAAAATGTTTCTACATTCGCTGTTTAAAACTTGCAAAACGTCATAGCAACTGACACTAGGGACAGGATCACTCGAAATTTGAAATATTTGTGCCCCGAACTGAATTCACTTCGGCTAATTTTCGTTTGAATATGGACCAGTTTTAAAAGATCTATGCATGGATGTGTAATTCTGATCACAAACTAGGTTGTCAGGCGTCTAAATATTAACTACCGTTATATAATTTAACAGATAGTACTTACTAAGAAAGAAAGAAAAATAATGATTTGGCACAAAGAACAAAAAAGCAACACAGCGCATGAACATACAACTTATGGATAGGTAGGTAGGTAGGTACTGACTTACATCTAAAAACAAAAGGTAACAAAAAACGAAATCACGCAAAACAATTGCAATTAAAATAAGATATTAATACATTTAAATATATTATTAAGTATATTACACAAAATAAATTAACAAAAATAATAAAAAATATTAGGAAGGAGTTTGGATGGACAATGGGACAAATGGCGTATAATTTCTGGTATCAGCTTTTGATTATCTACGTCTGTTCGAAAAAAAAAATGACTGAACATATACCATAAAGTAATTTTATGGTATATTTAATTAGTATTTGGTCAGGAAGAAAATCAGATAAAAAGTTATTTTGACATTATATAATTTTAACTTACGACGCTACTTATGCACTGATATTGTAATATTCGTTTGTTATGTCTTTTTGCACCCAGAAACGCCCTACCTTTTTAGTTACTAATTTTTTCTGACAAAATACAATTAGAGCTAACCAAAATCTTTCTATCTTGATATTATATCCGCTATTACAACAAATGATGATTAAATTATAAACAATAAAAAAAGTACACTTGTATAAATCTCTAAAGTAATCTAAATAAGTCGTTCTACATTGACCATTATTTTGATATACACTTACTTACCTAGCCCATAAAATGTATTTTTAAAAACCTACTTAGGTACTACAAATTTCGTGTCTACTGTCTTCAATTGAATAGGTCTTCATAATATGGCGTCTCAATCGCATCGATGCCCTCAGGGCGAATTTTTTAAGCTGTCATTAATTCTAAGTACCTCCCCCCTCCCTGATACATCCTGTGGGATCTGGAGGCGATTAATCTGTGTTTAATGTCGCCCCAAAAATAAAAACGGAACCCTAAAAAGCAGCTAATCAACAGATTGGCAAAGATTTTTTTGGACGCTCAAGGGCTTCGAGTTTTAGTCCCTTATCTGTGAGATGGAACTAATTTTTGCGATTTTATGCGACGGGGTACCATTTTGGATTTTAAAAACTCTTTGTATTACGACGTCAGATTTTGAATGTGGAATATTTTTATTATATGTAGTGTCGAGGGGTTTATTCGCTATGAACTGTACCACTGCAGCCCTAACCTAACCTATCATAATATATCAATTTTGTAACTTTACAACTTTTTCGCTTTTAATATTATTATGTAACTGGACGACGGGGAAGCACTTAGCCTTCATCTCACCTGGTTACAAGTTGAGATAAGGCCGAAGGTGGAGGCGCACTTTACCCGGAATCCTCAACAATCTGGAAAACTGGCCCGGCCTTTAGAGGTAAGATAGCCAGTTCCTCAGTTTGTTGAGGATTCCGGGTGAAGTGCGCCTCCACCTTCGGCCTTATCTTACTTGTAACCAGGTGAGATGAAGGCCAAGCTCTTCCCATTTGTACAAAAAAAACTGTTCGATTTTTGGAATGGTTATTGTGTATATAGATAAGTAGTATCTTTATGTGAAAACTATTTGGGTTAATAGTTCTATTAATTGTAATTATTTTGTACTGTTGAATAAATTTACCTATAGATTTAAGGACAGACAAGGATATTAGCAGGATTAGGATTATTAGAATTTTTTACTAACCATTAAAAACTGTAACGGTCCTTAGGTAATCCAACTGCTTCCTTTGTACATAGTTAGTTTAATTGTACATTATTACATGTGTTTAATTGTACATTATTACATGTGTTTAATTGTACATTATTACATGTGTTTAAATGTACATTATTACATGTGTTTTATTGTTTGTGGATAAATATGGAGTTCATCTTATTGTCCTGTGTATTTTCTTAACGTTATTTTGTTCGTTTTGATTTATTGGGCGTATGCTGTTTATTTTTTTTTCACAGTTGTTACACAATCACAACATAAAACGAGCAATCAATAAAAAATCATGATTGTAAATACTTAGCTCGTTACGAAGAAGCGCGCTAATAGGCGTCTCGGATTGCCGGACGGATGAAAAAAAATTGAATTTTCCAAGTCGATTTCATTTTTCATTAATTCATCGTCTAGGGTCGTCTTTGAAGATTTAGAACATACTGGAAGTGACATTGCACCGAGTTGCAGATATTTACAGTCATCATCATCATCATTACAATTCGTGCCACTGCAGGACGTAAACATCACCCAAAGGATACCAAGGAGTGTTATAGCCAGGATTTGCCAGTATCACCTCCCTTGGCAGGTGAATTCACTAATCCACCTACAGCGATCACTAATCCACCTCCAAGGGTCAATAGCCTTGGCAGGTGGATTAGTGATCACGGTATACCTTTTGATTAGATGATCTTAGTGAGCTACTGTTGCCCATGCTGCATGCCTGTTTTCCTTTTTAAGTTAATTCTACGATTTTTACCTACTAAATGATAGATGGAGGAGGATAAATGCTGTCCATATTACTTTCATGAGATTTTAGATCATAGATAATTTTTCATATTGGTTACATTTGTGTGGAAACGAAGCCCATTTTTATACGCTAATTGATTAAACAATTATCTAATTGAGTACACAACCTGAGTTTTTTTTTAACACTATCGTGTTTCTTGGTGAATGACGCGCTACCGATATGACTATCATTATGTAGTTAGATTATGATGGCTCATCAAGCAAATGCTATTTTTTAACCATTTCTGTGGTCTAGTGGTTCACCTACCGGTGTCAAATCCAGAGATCCCGGGTTCGATCCCCAGGGGAAGTACGATATTGTGCTTTTGGTTCATTGGACCACCATCTTACTTAATTCAGTCGCCTTAACAATAATTCTTAAATCGATGTGTTCCGGCATTTAGAGGTAATAGCCAGTTCCTCAATTTATTGAAGATTCCGGGTGAAGCGCGCTTTCACCTTCAGCCTTATCACCCCCGCAGTACAATAAAAATGGTCTTGATTGATTGTCGATATAAATGACTTGGTGCCACTTCCAGTAGTATATAAGAATGTGAGTCCCCAGTCAATACCAAGTTCCTATATAAAATTTCCCTGAGGGTTGGCGTAAAAACACACTTTTTCTTTACACAGTCTGTAACCCCCGAATGGCGGCTAATTCCAAGATGGTTGATTAATTATTGATGATCCTTTTCAATCGAGAACAAGGACTGGTTTGTCTTTGGTGGTATTTTTTTCTGCTAATTATTGCTTTGTGAGTGTTAATCTTTTTTTATCTTTTCTTTATTCATAAATCTGGTAAGGTAACCGAATAAAATGTAGTTCCTAATCTAGAACAATTGTATGTGCAAAATTTATGTTTCGTTTTGGCGTGAAGGAGTCTCAAGAACTAATTAGGTACCATCTTTGGTATGGTGATGCTTGACATGGGATTGATATGTGGGATAAAAGTTTATTATGTGCAGGATCTGACTCAGTCTCGACTCTAGTGATGTAAAGAAACATGCTATTCCGCAAATGTTATTATTAAAAAATAAGATAATTATAAACTTTAAGTTCTATGCTGGTAATGATTTTAAGATGATAAATTGATATAGCATAGCTAATCAGCGTGTCAATACAGCTAGAATCAAGAGCACGCTTCCGTCTGGTACTGGTCTGGAACAGTTGAGTTACCTATGTACTTTAGGTATTATTTTGATTCGAAAAGCGGGTATTTACCGCGTATTTTACCTATATTTATCGACGTTTTATATTTTATATTATATGGCACGCTCATGTAAAAGAAGCCATTCACTTTAGGCTTGAAGACTCCAAGATTGTACTGGTGCAAAAATCTGATGAAAACAATAGCAACCAGTTCAGTTCTTATAATGAAGGTAGAGGCAAATTGATGATGCAGGAGTCAACAACAAGACCTACTTTTGAGTGTCTGATTAGCTTACCCCAGAAGCTGTCCAAATAAGAGTCAGAATAAAAAAACCTCTGATATAACAGTACCTATCTATATTAAGTATATTTATCTAAGCATCCATTCAATTAAACTAGAAGCAAGTCCCAGACCGTATCGGTCTTAGACGAGTGCGCGCATTCAAACATATGCACAAAGGGAAGCATTAGGTTTCTAAGCTTTTTGGGTCACTGGTCAGCTAGTTTGTGGTGTCCGGTATAGAAGAAAAGCAACCCTACACTCCACATATTTCGTACAAGCCGACTAATGCTTAAACATCTTGTTAACCACACAAATAAACTCAAAGTTTGGATCTTGTAAAAGGATTTTTTTCATAGTTTCCCAAAACTGGATGACTTGTTAAATTAAATAGGCTGACAAAATATTTTTTCAAGGAAATAACCTGAGCAACCAGACAATAAACCTGAACAACTCGATGGTAAAACAGATCAACCAGGGGGTAAACCTGATCGACCCGGTACAAAACTTAATGATACATTTGAATATCATCTCTTGAATACGAGTGAAATGTGGCCTAAGATAAAGCACGTTCGCTTATATGAAGCACAATCATATCGGCAAACGTGCATGAAGTCACAAAGCTATTACTTGAGGCATAGAATAGGCTGACGACTAATTGTTTTTATCGAACTTCCCATAAAGGTAATGTTTCGTAGCATCCGCCAAAATGCATTCTATAAAAAACTAGCCATAATGCACTGGAGCAGGATGCATTCAGTTACTCATGTTGTTAAGGTCATAACGAATAGTATAGCTTACTTTGCATTTTATGCCCTTATTTATCTTATTTAACAAGCCACATAGCTCAGTTGGTAGTAACTCTGCTTTCTGTGCTGTAGGCTGTGGGTTCGATTCCCACCCAGGACAGACATTACTGTGATGAATATAGATGTTTATTCTGTTTGGGTATTGTATCATATAGTACGTATGTATTTACAAAAAATTTGCTCCTATATTACAAGCTATGCTTAGTTTGGGGATAAATGGCGCTGTGTAAAATTCATATCCTGTAATATTTATTTATTTATAAGGTCCGGGTCGCTATTGCTATATAACGCAGTAATTTTATGTATGTTACTTGTGCATCTCTTGCTATTGTCGCATGATACAAACAAGACGCAAAAAATATATCTAGCCCGTATAAGCTAAATATGCCACTTCTTTCAGTCTAACATAGTTAAGCGTGCGTATCCATTGTTTTTTCATCTAAGATTTAACAGTCAGACGTTAACTGCTTATGATAAAGCACGCTTGTACCTATTGAGTAGGTATAGACAAAATATGCCACTATTTTCGCAGTGTACATAGTTAGGCGTGCGAATCCTTGTAATTCTCAAAATTCTTTATATAACACATAAATATGATTTAAACATGTCACAGGAAAACATATGTAGGTACAGAGGCTAGCTTAACCCTTAAAGAGTTGCAAGGAACCCATTATCTAGTAAGACAATCTGGTATTACTTTTGGGGTAGATTATTGATAGCGGTTAACGCTAAATGAAGAAGTTATTAGAGGTCCACCTGCCTAGCGAGCATCCCTTGCCGCAGTTCGGCGCCAAACGGTTTGACATTTTCCGTCGGTGCGTGGGAAAACTTGTACCTGGATAAGCTCGCTCAATCGTTGACATCTCTCTCGCTCTGCCTACCAAAAAGGTCACATTCTCAAACATAAAACTGATACCGGCTATTCTAACAAATTTCTAAATCAAATAGCCACAATCCAACACCGGATCCTTCACCCCTAAGCCATTTGACTCAATCTCCCGTGAAACCCAACAGAAAAAATCGCTTCCGTCCATTGCACAATCAATTCAGGAAAGATCCGACCTCGACGTAGCCCTATAAGTTTTTCGACTTGCGTAATATTGTTAGTCTGACCACGGTTATCCCGTGGGTGAGATTTGCCCATAAATTGGCCCTGCTAAGTGATTCCACCCTTTCAATCTTTCGATGCCATGGCGGATATTTTTTATGTGTATACTGGCCGGTTTTCTCGGGTTAATAATTGAGTAGATCTTCTTTAGTAAAACCTTCTTAGCGAAACGCCAAGAAGGCTTTAGTTAGTGAAAGACTCTTAAGAGTCTATGATATGTGAAATGGCTTAGCTTCAGCGATCATATCATCCACAATAATCCACATTTACTTTGAAATTTATATATGTTATAGTTCAGGATAGATGATAGAACGCTTGTGTTTCGAAAACACGATTACATAAAATTTTCTCGATTGAAAAAAAATCCAAAATTGACTCTAATTTGTACCAAAAATGTTCGCCATTCAATAAATACGCACAATTACTATACCTTGACACTTGGTATTGTAAATAAACACATTATAAAGCAGACGGTCTGTGTTTCAGATTTTCAAAATTCTTGTTTGTTTTACCGTAAAAATTAAAACGTTGAAATCCACGCGTATTTCCGTCATCTGGTGGTCATAAGCGCCGTGGTTGAGCGCACAGCATTGTCACCTTTATTATAACTAAATCTTAGTTCGAAACTAGAGTAAAGTTGCGTTGTGTTGCTAATCTGAGGTACTATAGCCGGTAACCCTCAATTCACTAGGTCAAACTCACTAACATAAACACCTTCTAATGAGCCCCAGGGACTCACATATTTTAATTGGTATTTAGTTGAAATAATACAAATATTAATCTAAATTTCTTTTGAAATTCTTATTTAGTGCTTAGTTACTAATATCTGTTGACATGTAACAATAACAAAATTAAAATAGTTCTGTGGTACTCTTAAAAATTAAAAAAGTTAACAGTTATCAGTCTCAAAACACAGCATTTTATTTTTTAAACTATTCCAAAATTAGTTAATGTTCTCCAAACATAAAAAAAATATCGTTTCAGCTTTTTAAATATGTATACAATAAATAAATCAAAAACTAAAAGTACACTTCTATGCAAAAATAAAAAACGTGCAAGGGGTTTTGACCACTCTATAATAGCATCAGCATAATCTACTTTATGCATGACAAACATATAGGATTTAGAAATTTGACACAAATGTTAGCTGTTTTTGTTTTATGCACAACTCTCATTTCTAGGTTCTAGGTATCGTTCATTAACCTACCGTTACACCTGTTACCGTTATGTGTTTCATTTATTTTTAAGTACCTACCTACCTTCTTAATTTCCTGTTGCTTAAAATATTGTTGTTTTTTTCTATAAAATATGTTTGTACTTACCTACTATGTTTCTATTGTTTTGTGATGTTGTGTAGTGTGCTATGTGAATAAATGTTATCTATCTATCTATCATTAAACTCTACTTCATTGTCACTCCCAATTTCATCATCGAGTTCTCGTTGTAGCCAGGACTCTAGAACTGATTCTGCACCATCAAAGTAAAAGTTTATTGATGTAGATTGAAAGGGTATTTGCGGCATTTTTTAATCTAAAACAAAAATTAAAACAAACTTAAATTATAAGTAATAATAGTGAAAAATTATGGGAAACAAAAATCCGAATGCGAAAATAACTTATAGTTAAATTCACTAGTATGAGTCCCTGGGACTCACAAGGCGTAATTACTCACCAAATAGAAGACGCAAGCGCCTGTCCCCCCGGCTCCTCGTTACCCACGTCACGATAGGAAGGTACTGAGACGGGGACAATTCAGACGCTAAATCGTAAGAAATCATGCAGGTTCAAAGTTTTGATGTGAGTCCCTGGGACTCACATCAAGAAAGTGAATTGAGGGTTAAGATACCATAATATCATTATCATTCTGAATCATAATCAAAACACTAAATACACAGCAATAAAGGAAAACGCATTTATTAATACACAAAAATATGTACAAATATAAAACTAACTTGAACATATTGTAAAAACAAAATTGTGTCACATTCTTCATGAAAGTCGGTTTTCTCTTAAGTTTTTAAAACATAATTATGTGATACATATTACATACTTACAATTAAATATTACATGTACAATACCTGTTTATGGGACACAGGATTCATCATACAAATGCAACGAGGCAAAACCTACGGACAGAGTAGAAAGGAGGCCTGTTACAAGAAAGATAGCTCAATTTTAAAGATTGATATCACTTGCTTCAATCCAAAGACCCACAACAGACCAATCCCTAGAGGATATCTAAGCCAGTAATAGCAATCGCCTTGCCAATGTCCGAAGTAACAGCACGTACGAAGCTATTCCTTACTAAATCGATAGCATTCTTTTTGCAGCCGTGCGTCCATTTGTCTTCAATGTCTTGTGAACATCAACTCTGGAAACCATCGGGAAGGTAAACTCATTTATCTAAATGAAATAGTTGTGTGACTGACTGACAATCAACGCACATCCAAACCCAGAAAACGTTGAGGCATGAGTATTACGGCTAAATTGGAGTTCTGGAGTATAAAGCGACAGTTTTTTTTTTCAATTATTAGGTAGGTACTTGCTATACTAATTTCATGTACATCCGAATATTTAAATAAAAATAGAATTTTACTTATCACTACCGCCACCAGTCAATTCAATTTACAATTTTTCTATCAGATATTCCTGAATTTTATAACAACAATAATTGGGTAACTTTATTCTTAAATTAGTTTAAATTGTCCACTTCTTTAATAGCTAGTCCCATGCAAAATATGCTTTTGTCGAGCAGGGCTGTTTTGTGAGATGTCATATAAACTTTATGCAAACACTGACTCTGAAGAATACCAAAGTATTCAAGATTTTTCCTTACAAATACGGTAGATTCTAGAATGTAAACAGATGTTAGTATTTTATATTTAATAAAACCGAGTTTGCATGAATACTATGGTTTGAGTCTGGCTATCGAACGAATAAATAAAATAGGTATTTATTCTTAGGAGTGTTTGACGTTGAACCACGTTTGGATGTCATCTTCCTCCTAATGGTATACACTGGGAAATGGAATCACTAGCTTTTGTTAACGATAGCGGCAGAATGATCACAGTACTGGTAGTTGGAAAAGTTCACCTGGCTACTATTACCCTGCCTTATTCTGGTTTAGAGCTAGCAAGCGTGGTTGTCAAAGTCATCTTACAAAAAAGTCAAAGAAAAAGTTTCATCAAACATTTTACAGACGTCTTTATCTCAAACTACAACAATATGGAAGACAGTCCATGTAATAAATAAACAGATAAAATAAATTTATTTTTTCGGCAAACGTCGAACAAAATGGTTCGCTTGTTACACCAAATTGTAACGAATTGCATATTGGTGTAACACGCACAAATTAAAACGCTGTCAAAGGCTGTCTGATGAAAGAAGAAGACAATCACTCAATTACTTTTAGCAATATTCGGTCAGCTAGAAAAGTCTGCAAAAAGTTATTTCGAACATGGCCAACGATTCACTGGCCATAAAAAAATCACTTTTGATTGCTGACAAAACATATTTTGGAGCTGCCCATAAGCTCTTTAATTAGCTGACCGTTTAAATGTCAGTTAGTTATTATATACTAGCTGAAACTAATTTCCTGTAATATTTATTTGTTTTTTCATGGCAAATTTTATCGCTAAAAAACTTTTGTTACACAATAAAAATCTACCATTACAGCACAGTGTAACTGAAATCGCCAAAGTGCGGATAGCCAGGGGCAGGGTTAAAGTGGATAGCTATAAACCAACCCTTCGGCCCATAAATATCCAGGTTCGGAACTTGGTCTGTTAGCGGTCGGATGTGCCCACTTTTATTTATCGGAGCCGGTGGGGGGTGTGTGGGAAAACAAAAGAAAAATCCACTTTTTTCGTGACCTGTTGGTGGAAAACAATTTGGCGGGATGCTCTCTGGAGAGTAAATTATTGCCTGTTTTTTTACAGAAGTTAAGTCTTGTACCATCAATAGTGAGTTATTTATTATAGAGTGCAAGTGTGCAAACATATCAGAGACTGTCATCTGTTGATTAACCCTACAACGCGACAGTTATTATTATATATATTATTATATATTTTTTTTGAGACATTTATTCAATAAAAAGTACAATTAAACTAACTATGTACAAAGGAATCAGTCAGATTACCTAAGGACCGTTACAAACGGCCTATAGGTAACTCAACTGTTCCAGACCAGTACCAGACGGAAGCGTGTCCAAGACACTGGCTGCATTGCCACGCTGAATAGCTATGCTAATTCGCTGGCCTAAAAAGGAGCCAGCCCTTGGGTCACGTGTCGCCTCAATCAAAAGCCCCGCAATTTTTTTGAAAACCCGGAGGGCACCGGCTCCCCAGGTTGCTGCACTTATTCTTCAACAGCACATTGATAAACTTTTGAACAGAGCCTCTTTTAATATCGGAGGGTTTGGCCATATCACCACACTTGGTAGGTGGATTAGAGATCGCGGTAAAGGGTTAGACGATTCACGGATGAAAGCTGCTGCTTTTTACTGGTGAGATCCCTTAGACGGCTTTACGACAACCGTGGGCTCAGTTGAAGGGGTCATTTGATCGATTTGATTTTGCTCACACTCATATAATCTAAGGAAACACAAATTATAATAATAATAATAATACATTTCAGGACATCAATTTCACACAGCGCCATCTAGCCCCCAACTAAGCATAGCTTGTAATATGGGAACTAAATTGCGGATGGAATACTTATATACATGTTTTTTTTTGTAAATACATATTTATAATACGACACCCAAACACAGAACAAACATCTATATTAATCATATAAATGTTTGTCCTGGGTGGGAATCGAACCCACATAATAAAGTTAATTAATCATTGAACTTAAAAAGGAACGGAACTTAAAATGAGGTTAAATTAAATCAACTTAAATTACTATTAACTCAATGAATAACTTATAATTAAGTTATTATCTAGTTCAAATGTCTTGTCTCTTTTTGCAATCTGTATACCTAAATATATAAATGAAATCAATATTATATTTTGTATTAAATACGTAAGTAGTAGGCAAGTTTTCAGTTTTAGGTTAATTATATTCGGTATTCGGTAAATATGCGTCTGCCATAGAAATTACAAAACGGCTTTTTACTACTAAACCACTGTTTTACTATTAGTATCATGTACCCACTAACATTTTATGTAATTTAAGTAAATTAGAATGTTAAGTAGAACACTAATATTTGAGTTAGGTGTTGCACAAGTCATCAAACCCAAATAATTGGTATGATCACTTCAATGATCAAAGAAATAGCAAACGTGATTTGACCTCATGAGATAAGAGGTTTCGCTTAAAAGTCTTATTGCTTCGCCGAAAAGGTATGTCGCATCGTAAAATGAGTTTCTCAATATTCTTAATCATCAGGTCCTCACGTCTCTCACATAAAGCTTCCAACGCTCCTCAATAAAGTTGAGGGTATGCAATTTAAATTTTTGATTCCGACAAGCCCTTGTCTTTGCAATATGCTTTCAGCTGAATTGCACGGATGAATTGATTCAAGTCCTATTAAAATACATGTTTGTGCTCCACGCTTTACCCGCTAGGCACACGAATAAAAGGTAGCCATCTTTGTAAATCTAGTTCGAGAAAACGTGTAAAGTTTCAGCTCGATTCGTTTAGTTTTCACAAAATATATTCATTTCTAAAAATTTGTAGGATTTAAATCTTTTGAAATCATCATGGTCTGTAATATTTTCAACTTTTACAACATTGTCTACTATTGGAAACTGTCAACTAAAAACTGAATTTTACTGTCCATTCCAACATTATAAAACGATAATTACCATGCTTGGCTCGGTGATCACAGTCATTTGTTTACTCAGAAGGATGCTGGTGCTCATTCCCTAGATATATCCAATAATTGCCTGATACAAAATGTATGAATCGAATAGGAGATGTAAAGGAAAGGAAGTAAATAATAATAAAAAAAAACATAACTCAATGGTGTCGAGTTTTTGCAAGCAATTACCGCTGAATGATGGCCAAGAGATGGCTATGAAAGATAAACTCATGTGATCAAGCAAAGAGTTATCCAAAACATATCAAATTTAGTTCTTCGAACTGGGAAAACACCCTTGCTAAAAATTGCCCCAATCTTTTTCAAGGCGGAAAAACTTTCCAATTTATAGACATACAAATGTCCAAAGATATTTTTTCCGGATATCGGGGCAATAAAAGGTACATTTAGGGCAAGTTAGGGGACAGAGAGGGTTAGGCCCATTTTTTCCGCGTTTCTCCCAACAGATTTACACAATGCCTTGGGCCAAAGGGCTGGCGATAGATGGCGATTTGATATCTTTAGTGTGATCTTACAATACTCATAAAATAGCAACGATAAAGAAATGTTGGGAAAATATGATGGATAGATCCCATCTTTCAACTTTTATAACTCTTTGGTGATATACGATGAGAATACGCCTGCCTTGTGCGGTAATTATGGCATAACCGCCTTTGTGGTCTAGTGGTTGGTCCACGAGTGTCAGATCCAGAGGTCCCGGGTTCGATTCTCAGTGGGAGTACAATATTGTGCTCGGTTTGGTTGGTGGTAGGATTTTGTTTAAGTCCGCCTGGCTACCAGCATCTTCTTACCTGATTCTGTCGCCACAACAACAATTCTTAAATTGTTGTGGAACTGACAATCTTACCTCTAAATGCCGGCAGTATTTAGAAGATAGCCAGTTCCTGAGTCTGTTAAGGATTCCGGGTGTAGTGCGCCTTTACTTATTTATTAGTTTTTATTCTTGTCAGAGTATTTTTCAGAATATTATTTTATTCTTAGGTGAGATGAGGGCGCTTCCACGTCGTACAATAAAAAAAAAAGTTCGAGAAACTTAATTATCTTCATCATAAAACCTTTTGAGATGCTCTGGAGGAGGCTCATTTGTTACATTCTAATAAATATTATCGTTACTTTCCTGGCCACAGAAATCAGGGATCTTGGAAACGCAACAAAAACTCTGAGCAACAACACCAAACCAAGCAAAACAATACACCTGTGCTTAGAGGCATGGCACAGAACTCTAATTAAATATAACTGGAAATATTTTAATAAGTTTATGAGGGCACCGTCGCTAGCTTAAAACAAATATTATGTCCGCCGGCAAGCGTTGAATTTTAATATAATTACTGTACGTTTTTAATTTTATAAAAGAGGTTTCTTTGTTCAGCACTCTTGGGTTGCTCATGTGCTTCCGTGGATAACCGCTGTTTTGCTAATGCTTGAGCATTTCGTTTTTCGATTTACAAGGTCCATGCAATTCTATTTTTCCATTCGTTTTATGGGCTCTTGACCTTTAGACTTGTCACGGAAACTATGGTGCATAGGCGGGAGTTGGAGACGGGTGGTTGCTAGCCAGGGCCCGGTCAAACCAGTGTTGTGAACATCCAGCTGTAACCGCCAGCGGTTCCTTGGTTGGGGGAAGACCACAAGCAGGTAAATCACAACCCTAATACCTATTTGTCTTCCACTGCGTTGGCTTAGAAACATCACGACCCTGAAACAAAGACAGATAATACATATATTTGACAAAAAGCTAATGATATATATATTTTATCCTGTGCCACCTGCCTTATCTTCCTTATTTATGTATTCCTCCTGGTATTGTTCCAGTTCATCTTGCGATCTCTGTTTTGCCTCTCACGTCTGTGGAGTGGTATGCTACCTGACATAATAAACCTCACACCACATCATCAACCCACTCCTGAATAGACCTATAATCACCACGCTAAAGTGTAGTACAGGTTTTATATAAAAGTAAGCTGTTCTTATGGTGAGATCCCATAGTCAACTATTGCGAGATCCGAGGACTGAGCTGCATCATAGTATTTGTAGCTGTATGGAATCTGTCTTCTGGAAACTAAATTCTGTAAGATAAGGTAGATTTCTTAGCCCTTATCTCTGTGGATTGGCATGCAACCTGATGAACTTCACATGAGTGTCATAAAAATATATTACAGTACAAAATTTTTACATAGCACTATCTAGGTCAAAACTAAACATATAGACTAGTAGTTCGCCCCGAACTGAGATCTCGTGATGTTTGGTTTGTGACGGAGATTATTTCTCAAATAGAACGTAATAAACAAACGATAAAAGTGACCTCTCATTACACACTTTTTCTCGAACTACTGAGGTGAATAAATCACCTCAGTAGTACATGAGTGTTCGAGGCAAAGTCAAAGTCAAAGTCAAATATTTTTATTCATTAGATTTTTAGGATCATTTTGAAACGTCAAATCTACCGCCTGGGACGCTACCACCGACGGCGAAGCCGATCTCCATTGGCTTAAAATTAGCTTCATGAGAACTAGAAACGATTTTTACTACCGGGTATGTGTCATATCCAAAATGGCGTTTCCCATCTCAAAAGTGTACACATGTTATGAAACCTATCCGTTCAGTACATTTGACGGTAAAAATCGTTTCTAGTTCTCATGAAGCTAATTTTATGCCAATGGAGATCGGCTTCGCCGTCGGCGGTGGCGTCCCTGTTCGGAATCGCGACCAGCACACAAGGAGAAAGACAAGAACCTCGGACCTTAAAAATCTACCCCTTCAGTCCACGGATATTGTCAACGTTGTCAACGACGGATAAGTTAACCAAAAAGCAGCTTTTTTCTTTGTGTAAAAGTAGCTATGAGCACCGATTACTAGTAACAGTAACTGTATCGTGGTGATAATGGCCGTACCTTACAGTTATAGAGGAAGTTCTTTCCACATGGTAGTGGACAATATTGTACTGTTGATATTGAATATGCGAAAAACCCTTGCATGAAACCACAAACGTAGTTCTCGGATTTTATCCCTTTTGATAGAATAAAAAAAGATAAATAGACCAGTTTAAATGAAATGTTGCATCCTGAATACTCTCTGCATATTCAAAGTTTAGAATTAATCGGATCAGACAAACAAAAGATATGGGCGAAAAATTGTTTTTCTTTTCACCCCAATATCTCAAAAACTACCCCACTTTTCAAAAATCCTCAGCGACAATCAAATTCTATTTACGTTATCTCTATTCAGTTTTATTTTAATGAAAAACACCGTCTCAAACATTGCCACATACATACATACATACAGTGATTATACATACGGATTTCCCAACGTAACAGAGAGATCTCGTTCGCTTCGCTCACTCGATCAATTAAGATTACGGATATGATACTGGTAAACTTTTTTTAATAATTGTAAATACATACGTATGTTAATGTATGATAAGCGTTATGTTTAATAAGCTATGTGAGGAGATTGAGTGCGATCTGTTTAATAATGACTTTGGGAAAGTTAGGAGCATGCTCAGTCAGCTCTTTTTTTTTAAACTAGAATTGTTTGTGTGTGATTTTTATAGATGTAGTCCTTTATGTCCATAATAAAATAAAATAAAATGTTACAGCCAAATACATAACAAAGATAAATCACACAATCGTTTTTCCAGGTGGGATTCGAACCCATAATCTACAGCGCAAAGGCTGAGCTACCAACTAAGGTATGAGGCTTGTAATATAATGTACGAATAATGATGTTATTTCGATATCTGTTTCTTTAAAATCTACGACAAAATTATGCAAAACAACAAAACATTAAGAAGAGGTTGCACCTGCGGACGTATTATTTCAAAATTTAGCGTCCTCGGTGTAAAAATACTGAATACTATACCAGCTCGGAAAGTGCCTTATTATTTTTAAAAATGACGCAGATTGTACGTCATTACTGTTGTACTAATATGCGGGCAGAAAAAGCGTTTGAAAAATAATTGTTAAGGTGCTGTTTTTTTTATTTGGGGGTAAATCAGTAAGTTAACATATAAAATGCCAATAAACAAAAAGTTTTTATCACCGATTCTGCAAAATGATACTGGCCAGTTGCTATTTCTGAACTTAAATAAAAAAAAAGAATAACGAGTAAAAAGTTTCTATAACTCTAACAATTTTAGTATAAAAATTTAATAAAAGAACTTGTCCTTGATTTTTCGCGCGCCCGACTCACCTTGACATTGCTCTGACACACCAGTGTTACGGTTTGGAAATAATTTTAGTAACAACCACTAGTGTGATGGATATAAATACGATTTCCTCACTCTAACACTGTTTGGATTTAAGTGTTTGGTCTCTTTACTAACCAGCCTACCATTAATATGTAATAACCTTCTCATATCTTTTATTTGTACTTGAAAGGGTTTCGGTGGACAATACCATAAAAATAAGACTACCAAATTTACATAAAAAATAAGAAAAAAAAATATATACACTACTTTATTAAATATACAATTACCTATACTTATTCAATAAAAAGTACAATTAAACTAAATATGTACAAAGGAATCAGATTACCTAAGGACCGTTACAAACGGCCTATAGGTAACTCAACTGTTCCAGACGGAAGCGTGCCCAAGACACTGGCTGCATTGCCACGCTGAATAGCTATACTAATTCTCTGGCCTAAATAAGAGCCAGATACTTTATTACATTACTTATCTTACTATCCTTTAGAATTATTCTAGCTAATAAATAAATATGCAGTGATAGCATTTTTGTCTGTAAATCTTGATATTTGTCTCACGATAAATCCTAATCATTATTTTTTTTTGATTTGATGTTTTTTTGATTTTATTCAAATCTCGATGCTGATCAATTAGTTTGAGTTGCCCATTTTTTGGAAATCCTCCGTTGTGCAACAGCAATAGTAATAGTTCCCTGTTTCAGCTGCATTTGCATGTTCATTATAAAGTAAGTAATCCCTATCGTTTTCTGTTTGTTTCCTGTAATTCTTGTAGAAAAGCGCTTTTAATTGCAAATAATTTACAATGAAAACCTCTTATAATTACACAATTATCGTAAGTAGTGTATGATAAGGAAATTGGTATCCTATAGTCCACACTAATGTGAAGGTTAGGAAACAGTTTTCTTGCCTGTCACACTGCTTGACTTCCAGCGTGATGGTTAGTAAAATTATTTCCTAACCGTAACACCAGTGTGAAAGAGCAGTGTGAAGGTGAGTCGGGCGCGGAATTTCCTCGTAGGTACAATACAAAGCACTGAGTATCCTTTGGAAGAAAGTGCTATTCCCAACTCTTGTGTATTAAGGTCTACACCTCGTTAGTAATCGGTCACTTTCTCCCATCGGTGAACTATGTACTTGTACGTGATAAGAACTCATAAAGTATTAAACTATACAGATTCCTCTTTTACTTTTTCTAACGAACGCTTAAGTTCATGTAATGGGAATATCTCTCTAATTGGACACAACATCACAAATAAGCTTATTCACGGCTCATAGTTGTTGGTAGTAGATCTGCCGCTTGCGATGCAATGGGTTCTATTCCAACCCACGACAAATACCACGCAAGATATGAGCCTGCAATACAAAACGCCTTAAATATTGCGAGTTGAGTTGTGTTTTTTTTTATTGTTTTTGAAACGCTTGGCCTTCATCTCTCCTGGTCACCTGTCAAGTTATGATGAGGCCGAAGGTGAAAGCAAACTTAACCCGGAATCTTCAACAGAATGAGGAACTGGCTATCTTACCTCTATAAATGCCGGAACATAACGGTACGTAAGATGTTGGTAGCTAGAAAGGCGGGGTTAAACAAAGTACCACCAACTAAAACTTGCACAAATTTGTATCCCCTGGGGATTGAACCTGGAACCTCTGGGGTCTAATAGCGGTGGGTGAACCACTAGACCACAGAAGCAGTTAAATATGAGTAATGCATTAATATTGAACGCCCCATCAGAGGTATTTCTCGGATGCATGCATGCTTGCTTCTTTACTGCGGTATATTCCTGCATGCCAGCAATTTCACCAGGACCAAAGCCATTCAAAAATGTTTAGTGAAGTTCCAAAGTAATTCCCTGTATCTCGACGGAGCAGTAAAACAGCAGTTCCATGTGTCTTCCTTAGTTCCCGCGTGTTTTTAAGTCATGTGCAGATTTATAAGTTTAGCGGTTACCTACACGCCATTGACTGCAGGTCGTACACAGTAGAGTGTTGTGTTACCTTCTTTGGAGACTTTTTGATTGAGATTCGATAAAAAACAATAGTTGTCATCAGAACTTGTCGAGGTATCGTGGTACGGGACAAATGGAATTAAGCCGGCCAAATGCGGATACGCACATCGAGAGTCCCAACCCACATATCACTAAAAAAATTGCTATAGCGGCAATATTGACTGTGTGAGCATTTCAACTGTTAACTATTACGCTTCGTAAGATGCAGACCGCTGACAAACAGACGGCTAAACGGACAGAGAAGGCTTAGTAATAGCGTTGGACGTCAGCGTCGACGTCATAAATCTCCCAAGCTATTTGTTTGGCTCCTTATTATTATGAACATTGTATCTATTTACTTATACACAGATAAATTACACACAGATGTAATATATACGCTTTCAAGAATCTTTTTTTTTTTTTTTTATTGTGCGCACTGCAAGAACTTGGAATAAGCTCCCAGCGTCTGTTTTTCCGCTGTGCTACGACCCTAATGTCTTCAAGAAGAGAGTTAATAGGCACTTTCTGGGTAGGCTCGCTCCATCGTAGATCTCATTCTTACCTGTGTAAGTTTCGTGGTCAAGAGCCGACCCATCGTATATATAAAAAAAAATATATATATATATCATGAATATATTATGAATTGTTATTTTTTCACCTTAAGTAACGCAATGTTTTGTTATAAATTATGGGTTATCTCTTGACCTTTAGGCTTGTCAGGTCTCGTCCAGATAAAAGATAGAGCGAGCTTTCATAGAAAGCACTGGCTCAGGACAAGCCCTTTTCCATCGTCCAATTAAAAAAAAAACGAAACAGAAAACCGAAGATAATAAGGTTATTTAAGCCTGTAATGTTCAAACTGGAAATGCATTTGCAACATTTTTACTAGATATATTTTTACAATAATAGTAGAGCCCTGCTTCTTGGATTAACGTGAGCTGTGGCCCCGGAAACAGCCCCCGAATGGTTTGGTACAGTTTAATAAAAACAATTACATCCATTATTTTTAAAAATAACGTGTCCCTTAATAATATAATTGTAGATGACCGTATTGTGATTATGGCAAATCATACAGTATTTTGAATGTTTAAATGGCTTTTAAAGAAACAGCTTCCGGTAAAGGAGTTTTTTTTTTAAATAGTCTTATAGAAAGGTCCCGGAGTATTGTTCACTTTCGCTCAGTGCAAAAGAAATTTTTCGTGCATTTTGTAACACATCCGATTCAAATGAAATTTTGCTGGTATCATCGGTTAGTGGTAAATGGCTTTTTCTAAGAATACAAAAGATGTGTATGTTGTGTGTACGCGCACCGCATAAGGGTAGTTCCACACTCTGTATGATGCAATCGGTGTGCTAAGGCCACCTCAGACACCATACTTTATCTGCACTCACAATTAGTTGCCGCGATGGCAGGTAAAACTATACTACACAGAAAACTGTAGAGCGGCCTGAATATTTAAATACGGATACTAGAATTTCAGATCGGGAATGGCTGAAGCGAAAAATATTATTTACAGAGAATTTATCTTGAAATATAAAATATTTCATGATAAATTCACATATTTTTTTACGACCCATGAGCACACACGTTTTTGCTTATTGACTGACAATCAACGCACAGCCCCCTTCACAACTCCCATATTTTTTGGTTACCTGGTTACCCAAGTTGAGATAAGGCCGAATGTGGAGGCACACTTCACCCGGAATCCTCAACAAACTGAGGAACTGGCTATCTTACCTCTAAATGCCGGAACACAACAATGTTATGGCGACAGAATTAGGTTATATGGTGGTAGCTAGCCAGGCGGACTTTAACAAAGTCCTACCACAAACAAAACCAAGCACAATATATTGTAATCCCCATGGGGATCGAACCCGGGACCTCAGGATCTGAAATCGGTGGGTTGAACCACTAGACTACAGAGACGGTTAAACTCTTAGAGTTAGTAGTAGTAGGTGTCTTAGAGTTGATGTGTTTGTGTGTGCCAAGCGAATACGTGCTCCGTCGGAGAAGGCCGCGCCTGTTTGCCGTGACCAGCGGGAAGACCAGCTTCCTCGGCAAAGCCTCCGTTGACGTGCACCATGGACATGCGAATCCTGGTGGCAGAGACTATAGACCTATTCCATTGTTCTCTGAACAAATTCTCATGATTGATTGATGACAACTTTTTATTATTTCTGATAGATGAGATAGATTTAAATAATATTTTTCAGAAGTTCATTATTATGATGACTACGCTATTGTATTGGGTTAAGACTGTAATAATAGTGTTTTGTAGATAAATAAATAAATAAAAATAAAATAGGAAACACCGACTCGGGCAAAGCGTCTATTCCTTGGCGCAATAGATGAGGAAGACAACTGCTTAGTGCGCCACCGGTTTATGGTGGATATACCTTATATCCACCGTAGCATAGCGTCTGGTTGTCCGTGAGAAGAATGATGGCGGAATCAGACTGTGTAATTCCTCTGCACACCGAAATGTATCCGGTAGTAAACTAATAAGCATGTGACCTTATGACGGGATCGAGACTTTGAAGCCTTGCCACGATCTCATCATCACAAATTATTCAATTGGCTCTTCTCATGATTGTTTCCAGAAATGTATAAAATATTTATGAAATGAAATGCGTAAACGTTATTTTAATGCCCTACAACATATATCTCAAAATAAATTTTACGAGGTTAATAGCGTCACAATTTATATTTAAATCGCGGTATTCGCTACTCCACCCCGCTCTTGTTCATTGTCTGAACCGTCTCAGCTCAGAAGTCGTTAGTAACAAACTCCACACATTTGTGTCACCGGATACAATCCCATTATAATTTTAAATTTTAAGCGCATTTATTTATGTACGGCCCAATCTGCTGAACAATATTTGATGTGCTTTTAATCTAATGCATTTCGGAGAGATTTTTAAACGACACTCGTGAAGAGGGCTGTATTTGTTAACTAACAATGTATAAGGAAAGTGAGATTACTAAAGATATTATTTATTTTACAAAGGGGAAGCCTTCTTCATTTTACCTGGTTTAAGTTCTGAATCCTGGATTCCTCGACATAAGGTTGGTGGTAGGACTTTGTTTAAGTCCGCGTGACTAACTACCACCATCCTACCTAATTCTCTTAAATTGTTGTGTTACGATATTTTACAGGTAAGGTAGCCAGTTCCTTAGTTTGTTGATTCCCAATGAAGTGCGCGTCCACCTTCGGCCTCATCTTAACTTGAAAAATCAGGTGAGATTAAGACAAGGCACATTCCCGGCGTACAATATAATAAAAACATTGAGGATTCCGGACACTATTTAGAAATTTGTTGTTATGGCGAAAGATGTACGTAAGGTTAATTTAATAACCTCATATATTGTTAGGTTATGAATTATCATGTATATTTCATAGATTTCATAACATTCATTTGTTAAATTTCATAACATTCATTTGTTAAATTTCATAACATTCATTTGTTAAATTTCATAACATTCATTTGTTAAATTTCATAACATTCATTTGTTAAATTTCATAACATTCATTTGTTAAATTTCATAACATTCATTTGTTAAATTTCATAACATTCATTTGTTACATTTCATAAATATCATCATTCGTTTTCTGAATGCCTTTATGCAAAGCACTATTAGTCATGATAAATTAGGTACTAAGCCAGCAAATTAGCATTGCTATGCAGCATGACAATGTCTCCAGTGTCTTAGGGACGCTTCCGTCTGGCACTTGTCTGGAACAATTCAGTTACCGAAAGACTGTTTGTAACGGTAAGGACCGTAACGGACCGGTAACCCAATTATTTGCAAGGGAATCCACTTGTAAATATATTAACAAGCCTTTGCAGGACACGGTCCGCCTTTCTAGCCTGTAATATAATTTGCTACAACCTCCATGTTTGGCAAGTTGCATAGTGATCAAAGTATTTGGTTGTAGGCACTGAGAATAACAAAATACTACTTAGCACCCAATCTATGTTCCGATTCCAACATCCTGAAATATTTGAATAATTATCGAATAATTTAAAGATATAGTATAAAACTGTAACAAACTCATAAATTACGAAACTCATGACATTTCCACATCATTAATTTAAACCCTATTCAGATCCAGCCAAACAAATTTTCATATCAAAAGAAATTGGCAACCGAAAGTCGAAAAACTCACAATTATAAAACACCGAAACAAAAACAAAGAACTAGGGAAACAGGAAGCGGTTCTTGCCAACTAATAGCGCGCTTGGCAGCGTAGAGAGTAGTCGATACGCAAGCAATAAATTATGGGACGCGTAAATAAGTACAAAGAATTTGGCAATCGTAGTGTCCAGTTTCACGGATGTAGGTAAACTAGAAGCGTTTAGCTTTGTTTTCACAGGACGTACCAACTAGCTTTTTATAACATAAGTTACATAATATGTTCGTTTGCGCTGCAGCCTCTTAGCCGCATGATCCCAGGATTTTGGGTCCAGTCTAAGATAATCACGCATCAACAGCCCACTAGTGTACACTGCTGGACAAAGCCTCCTCCAAAGATGTAGGAGTGCTTCTACGGTAAAAGTGATATGGGTGTATGTAATACACAGAAAGGAGCTACTACTCTTATTCTTATGCTGCGACCGCCGTCACTCAAACGCCACGGTGACTCAGTGAACTTTGATTCTGATTCTTTTGGTCAACTACAATTCACTCATTTTTTATATCAATAATTGATTTTGACTTTCTTTTTCCGTGTAAATAATTTAAGTATTTAAATTTTTAGGTCCATAATAAATTAACCTATAATAAATATGGTATAGCTTTTTATAGTTGTAGTAGTTTTACGTAGCTTTATCAGTAGGTGTCTAGACACGCAATCATACGCTCTTGTTTACCGAATACCCGTTTTTCTAATTCAAATAATATGCTCTAATCGCAAAAGTTAAAAAAAGACAATTGTGTGAAAGAAAAGTGACTTGGAGATAAAGTAATCACGTTTTTTGACAAACAGTGACAAAAAACTTCCTGAAAAAACGTATTCACCTGTCTGTAGAGTATAATCACTAGCTACTATGCGCGTTGTTAAAAATTAAGTCACATCCAGTTTCTCTAACTCCGCGCAATGTCCAGTTTGTAAGCGCAAAACTTGGACAATAATCGCTAATGGAGCGATGCAGTGGCCACAACTCATACACGGCCATACAGTTGGACTAAATGGGATAATTATATTGATGTTATTGCGTCGTTTCGAAACATAATTTTGGGTGTAACTGTACCTATCTTAGGAAATAAGGGTTGATCTATTCCAATCGTGCATAGCATGATCAAGACAGTCATATAAAAAAGGCGTTTTTATAATAATAAATATGAGCTACAGCTAACATGGCATTCATTAATGAGTCATAATCAATAAACCAGCCAAGTACGAACACGCACACTGAGGGTTCCAACTCACATTTGAAAGCAAACAATCACGTTTCTATATTGTATTTCATGATAAAAAAAAGTATGTAATTTAAGTTCTACATATTATTAAATTAAATTAACATTAACTTACTATAGGTACGGACTTACAATACAAGTAGTTAAATAGAAAAATATCATATGAAATTATTTTTTACAGATAACTCAGTTGATCGTTGTCACCACCAGATTGTAGCGTGGCCAGAATATTACAAGTTACAGGACATAAATTTTACACAGCGCCATCTAGCCCCAAATGAAGCATAGCTTGTAATATTGGAGCTAGATTGCAGATATAATACTTATTAATATTATATGATACAACACCCACACACAGAACAAACATCTATATTCATCACAAAAATGTTTGTCCTGGGTGGGAATCGAACCCACAGCCTACTCAAGGCAGAGCTACTACCAAATGAGCTGTGAGGTATGTGTAGACAATGTCTGTAAATGTATGCAAGTACATTGAAACCAGCACTCAAACAATATTCCAATCAACAAAAGCGACGCCAAATCTGAACACGTGTGACTCTACGCACCGATACCTCTCAATAACAATTGCAAATTTAAACCCACTCACAATACCGTTACTGACATACGTATTACAAGTGATTATGGTTGACAATTGAGTGATTGGGAGAATGTGTAAATGTGTGGGTGCGTGGATTGCATTGCTCGTTCATCGGTTCAAATCCGAATGGGTTTTAAAGGTGCTTACATGCTCGGGATTGCATAACATAAAATACAAATCTACATTTTTTTTTCTAAAAAAGTGTAACATTGTAGCAAAGGTACACTATACAGCTTCGCCCCATTTAGTATGCAAATAATTTAAACATCAATACTAGTGATTAGCAGGTAGCTAAATTCCTTGGAGATATCTCTTCATTTTCAAACCCAAAAACAGAACTTTCAAACGCGTTATCTCCAACCATATTGGTTGAACTTGATTCGTCATCTGTAATTTCTTTATAATATACAAATGCAAGTCTCGAATAAGGCTTGACTGGCCGTACGGTGGAGTGCGTGCTGACTTTAATGTATGGAAGTAAAAATAAAAAAAAAAGTAAAAATAACAACAAAAAAAAAGCAGCAGAAGAATAAATAAATAAATATTATAGGACAATAACTTTACAACAGAATAAAAGTAGAATTAATGCAGTGGAGATGAACTTTGAGAACCATGTGTGGTGCAACTTGTATAGTGAGAAAGGGGTACCACGCTACAGGGGTAGCTTTACTTATAATGTATGATATATAATTTAGCTAGACCCCTAATTAATATGTGCACCACCAACCACCTCTTTAGCCATGAAATCCTCTCCATCCAAAGGTTGTCGGAAGAAATCGCTTCATAGCGATAAGACCGCCCATTGTATATAAATGTTTTTTTTTTATCTAGTTCTATTTTTAAGATGTGCAATAAAGTATTTTCATTTCATTTCATTCATACCACACCCCTCTCATGGATGTAGTGACAAATATTGAGATAGCTTATATCTCCTATGCCCAAACTATCTTAGCATTCCTATGCTAAGATAGTTTGGGCATAGGAGATGATGGATGAAAGCGAGTTCACGAAGTAATTATGTTGAGTACAAATGTTTTTTTTAATTATACGACGAGGAAGCGCTTGGACATTATCTCACCTGGAAACAAGTTAAGATAAGGCAGAAGGTGGAGGCGCACTCCACACGGAATCTTCAACATTCTGAGGAACTGGCTATCTTACCTGTAAATGCCGAAACACAACAATTTAAGAATTATTATTATAGCGAAAAAGTTTAGGTAAGCTAGCCAGGCAGACTTAAACAAAATCTTACCACCAACCAAACCAAGCACAATATTGCTCCCCATGGGGATCGAACCCGGGACCTCTGGAACACTAGGTATGTACATGGCTAGTGTGTGATCACCTTTACAGCAAACGCAAATGTCCGGCTGACCGGACCAGCCATGTCCACCGGTCGTCCGGAATGATCCGGACACATGGCGTCTTTGTACACGACTGTACTTTAATTTGTGTTATTGATATTGATTTCCCGATATAACTGTACTAAATTGAATATTAGAAAATAACAGTTTCAATTAAATTAATTCTATTATTTTACATATAAATTCACTTCTATGAAAGAATTGCTTAGATCTTTTGAATCGATAGGGAAAAATAATGATTCCCTGTATAATAGCGTCAACATTTGGAGCAAAGGACCTTACAAGTCCTTGTGCTTCACCTAGGTTCTCCACCTGGGAGAACCTAGGTGAAGCACACTGAAGCACGGGGACCCCCATTTACTTACTTTTAAGTTTATACAATTAGGACGAGGTCATAGATTAATAAACTCAACGTTACTAAATATTATTTTTCTACGCAATACAAAAACTTGAAACAGCTTCCTGTCAGTTTTTTCACTAACCAGCAACCCTAAAACCTTCAGAATAAGAGATAATAGGCATTTTAGGCCAGTTGTGACCTTCGATACCTCACCCTTAACTTCCTTTTTCCAAGAGGTGACCCCACACATAAAAGTCATCAAAGCTACCTTGTAGGCTAAATCATTAAGGTACTCCAAGCCTTTTAGTGGGGCGTAAATCGGATATGTTAACAATCTGTATATTAATATGTTAATAGAAAAATTTCGACCTCTTTAAAGTATATGCGTGCATGAAGGAGTCAGATCAAAGTTTTTTTTAATATGAAAACGGAGAGCTAAAGATGATGTTTGATACAAAATTTCTTATTGTTGCTTATTTGCTTGTAAATGTATGTAATTCTTCTTATTTCTTATTTGCTTCTTATGATAATAAATGGTAAGATTGGAAAATAACGCATTCCCGATTATTGGAAACAGCTGACCAGTTTATTTAACGTCCACTGCCAATCAAGCTAAGCAGCTTACAACCAATTTACAGATAATTTTTCTTCTCGGATATCCCAGTGACGTGGCGAGGCAAGGGTTGGTAATCGTCCGGTGATAAATGACCGGCTAGACGGGCCGGATAACCGGGTCACAGCCGGAGCAGGTTAGATAGTTTGAATTGATGGATCTCGAGACGTGGACGCGACAGTCGAGAGGCGCTGAATATGTTATCAGTGTTTTATTAAAATGTGGGTACTTTAGAGATGGGGAATTTAGAATGGTCAGTGAATACATCCTGTTTCAGTCTTTTTTAAACTTTCGCGATTAGAACACATCATTTTAAATGTAGGTAAAATACGCGATAAATACCCGTTTCTCAAATTAAAATTATGCATCCTGATTCAGTAAACATTTTTTTTATATTTTTTAATTTTAGAAAACTTACTTTACATTACAAATTCAAAGACAAATCTGCGAGCTGCAAGCAGCTACACTAATTATGGCACTACAAAAACTAGTAGTTAATATAATTCAATTCAATTCATTTATTTCTCTAAAATCTAAATTATATACAGCAAGCTTTATATATATCCAGACCCATAGAAAGATAGTGATACTCAAGTTATATCTAGAACCTCCTAGAAAATGTTTTCCGCATCAACAGGATCTACACTAACTCATCGACTTGTGTTGCAGATCCTGCTCGCTTTCTGTGAGCACATTAAAATAGCCATAAATTAGATCTATTGCAAATCAAATCATGTAAAGCAATTATGTTTAGCTAGTAAGCATAAACATTTAAAAAACTATAATAATACATAATTTGGTGTAAAATGTTCTGTAAACAATTTAGAATAAATGAATTACATTCAACAAAAAATAATATACACGACAAACGGCTGATGTTATAAAAAGTAACTCAGGCTAATTTTATTTTAGAAAAATAACTAAAGCCTTAACAAGCCTTATAGCTCAGTTGGTAGTAACTCTTCCTTCTGCGCTATAGGTTGTGGGTTCCCACCCAGGATAAACACTTGTGTGAAATAGATGTTTATTCTATGTGTGGGTGTTCTATCATTAGTACGTATGTATTCCCATATTACAAGCTATGCTTAGATTGGGGCTAGATGACGCTGTGTAAAATGAATGTCCTGTAATATTTATTTATTTACTTACCACGCATAAAAAGTAAAACTGCCGAAATTTTATGTTAATTATGTGATAGTGTTACATTTTAATTACCATTTCATGCGATCACAAATCCGCCAGCCAAGCGTGGTGATTATGGTTAAACTCTAGGTTTGGAAAGGCTCAATCCAGCAGTGGATACTAATTGGCTACTAATTTTATATTACTAATTGGTTGATGTGTGATGTGTTATATTTTAATAACCTAAAGATTATTTATCCTTTAGTTTTTTAAACAACAACGCTTGCCAAATTATATAAAATGAAAAATATCACCTCCCCCATCCCAGCCATGAAAAATACCAATAATAATATTTCATTAATACCCTTCGCAATAGTAATGACATGACAAGATGCGAAATCACTAGTCCTCAAACGAAATTACAAACATGGATATACCATTGAGGCATCATAAATTACCCACCCTTCATGCAAAGTAGGGTGACCTCCACGGCTGATGTCTTTTGGTATTTCGTATTATTTATGACGCTCACTGTACATTCTTATATGATTTATACATCAACTAGTGAATTCGACTTTGACAACGGAAGCTCAGTTGGTAACTCTGCCTGCTGCGCTGTAGGTTGTGGGTTCGGACAAATATTTGTGATGAATATTGATAGTTGTTCTGTGTTTGGTTGTAAAAAAATATGTTAGTTGAGAAATCAGCGGGGAGAGGGAAAGTCTTATCATTAAAAGACAAGGTCAACGCTAGTTTATTGAAAGTTAGAAGCGTAATTTAGTTTCCTTTAACATTCTCTGCTTATTTTGGGGCTAGATGGCGCTGTGTGAAATGAATTTGCTGTTATATTTATTTGCCTACTTGTTTAATTTTCTGCACTCAATTTTAAGCAGACTTTCACAATCACCAGTCCGCCAGCCAGCGTAGTGATTATGACAAAACCTTTCTAATTAAAGCTTTGGAAGGCTGCGCTTAGAAGCGATAATTCTGCCCGTTGTATGATTATTTTTAGTTACCCAGTTTTATTTATGTGGTAACCAATAAAATCATTCATTCAGAACCTTGTCTGCTCTTAACTTCTGGTTCCATTAATATTCATAATAATTTAAAATAGCATAAACGTTCTACGCTTCTACTTCCGCCTTATCATAACTTGAAACCAGGAGAGGTGAAGTGCATTTTTCCGTCGTACAAAATAAAAATCTCAATAAACTAGAAATTAAAATATTTTTGAATGGTCAGCTCTTGATCTCGAATCTTGCGTATGCAAAGGTAAAAATGAGGTCTACGTTGGCGCGAGCCTGTCAAAAAGGTGCGCCTATTAATTCTCTTCTTGAAGACTAGAAGGGTTGTGATACAGCGTAATAACTAACGCCGACTGCTAATTCCGAGAAATGCAGTGCGCATTAAAAGAGTTTTTGGAAGCGTTCAGTCCTAAAAATGGAATCTGAACCATTTGATTCTCATTATGTACACTCAAAGTAGGTTTCATTAATACCAGTGATTGCTAAAAGCCAAAGCGACGTGATTCCAAGGGTCCGAAGAGCGATAGCTCCAATAAGTCACATGGTATTAACACCCTATAGTCTAATGGGTCACGCATGAATAATAGAACGAGGAAATTTGAAATATTTTACAGAGGATTCCCATTTTCAAATGCGAAGTGGAATAGGATATTATAGGACACAATGGTAACTATATACAAGGGAAGCTGTCGGGTTACCTAAGGTTCACTATAAGCGGTCTATAGGTAACTCAAGTGATCCATATCAGTATCAGACGGAAGCGTAACTAAGACACTATTTGCTCAGGTAAGTAAAAATACGAAGATTTTAGTAACCTTGGTTTTAGAAAGAAAATGTGGTCGGACAAAAACAAATAAAGAGAAAGGACTGCTATACCAATTGAATAAGCCAAAAGCTAAAGCACATAAAAGAATCAATCCTTTCGGATAAAAACACCACTTTCCCTAAAAGAAACCAATCCAGTCCCCAGCATCATAAACATAAGAGATTGCCACAAGGAAAACTGAAGCCAATACAGAATGACCCCAATTTGCCGAAAAATATCCACGCAAATTTGCATACAGCAAAACATATTCATCCAATACCCTCAGGGTACAAGGATATATCGCATCCAACAGGCTTTGTCAATGACAAATAGTGTTCGCCCCAATCCTGGCATTTTGACAATAAATAAGACGATATCAAGGAAACGCGGATGTGGATTTGCATTATAATAAATGACACACGATGGACACGGAAGGGTTAGGTATGGGATTAAGGCTTTGAGTGATTGTACCAGCCTTTTTGAGTATTCATCTGATGCTGAAGAGATGAGATAAGAATTGTGCCGAAAATGTCGGTGTTGATGTGATGTGATAGACTAAAGCTGAACGGATATACTGTATGCAATGGAACATAACATAACTTTTTGTGTGGCGGTCTTCATTATTGCAATAATGTTACTTATGGCAGGGGGCCTAGTGGATGGTCAGCGAGAGGTCAAGGGTGCTAATGAAATCGTAAATTTCTTTCTATTATTGAATGAATGAATGAATGAAAATTCTTTATTGTACACCAAAAACAAAAAAAAAACAAAAAAGAACAATTTACAATTTTAAAACTTAAGTTAACAGTACAATGGGTGGTCTTATCGCTTAAAGGTCCTTTAGACAACATTAGGATGGAGAGGATAGTAAAAGTACGGTTGATGGTAGGAGGGTGCACAAAATAAATGTCAATAAATAAATATTTAAATTCACAAAACTAAACATTCCAATTTAATACGTAATAATAATTTAAACATAATAAAAACAAAAAATAAAAATAAAATGTATCTACTTACTAAAATATATACCTTTACTATTTACTTAAATATATAACTATATAAACTTCATGAGTTATGTTATACTATTACATAAATAATTATTTATAAACTAATAAATATCTGTAATGCCACGAGAGGAGATGAATACGGTTACACAAATAATTAGTGATTATGAAAAATCAGACAAATAAAACGATTTCACTCGATTCTTAAAAGTAGCTATAAATGGAGCTTCCCTAATTGTGACCGGCTGAGCATTCCACAGTTTTGCAGCTTGAACTGTAAATTATATTATTGTATGTTTCCTACAAAACGTATGTCGATGGAATCCCAAGTAAATATCTGATTGTAAATTAATCACTGCCACTGATATCTGTTTATGCATGTAAAAAAAATGGCAAAGTAACGTTAGATATTTTTTATTCAGTTTTTTTGGACAACCATCTGAAAAATATATTTAAAAAGCTGTTTCCTAGTATATATCTTTGTGTTATTTACAAGTAAAATACATGTACTTACTAAACACTAACTTACACGTTTTCAAACATTTTTTTTTTGTCAACTTGCTACTTTATATCCGTGTTCTATGCGGACGAAAACTTATATAATATTAATTTAAAAAAAAAGTTGTGATGAATATTATGTATGGAAGTTTATTGGTGTAATGATTGAAATCTCTGAGTGTTCCTGCTTACATTTTCACCAGTCTATTGTCCAATGTTGGCTAGCTATGTAGCTAGGAGAGTATCAAACAATAGATATCCAAAGGTATTAAAGGCTTCAAAGGATATTGAACGTCACACCTCACTGTCCGGTTGACGTCCGGTTTCGGACGATTGTCATCTAGAGATGACGAGTCATTAGGGTTGCCACATCGGTATACCATAACATTTGAATGATTGAATGATACCAATCGTTTTGCTGCAGATACATCAAATAGCCCTCTAAGTTGCTTTGGCGGGTACGCTAAGCCATCGGTCCTAGGTTACTACCTTACCTACTGGTAGTAGTGGTCAATAAAGAGCTTTGTTAGAAGCCTATGATGGTAGTAAAGTCTGCCACGGAGGCAGTTACACAGCCCACACTGGCTATGTCTAAGTGTGTATGAATTTGTGCATTTATTCGTTTTATGTGTATGCTTTTTCATTATTATTATTTATGGCAGTACTAGGAATGGACGTGTAGGTATGAAAGTTATGAAGAACTTTAAATTAAATTTGAATGTCACTTTATTTTACCAAAGATAAGTAAACGCATGGTTGTATTTACGTTCGATCCCGGCCTGTGTTGACATCATCAATATACAAGCCGACATTGGGTATGTCAGTCTGTGCAACCTAATCGTTACTTAATTGTTTTCACCGCGGTCCAAACCGAAGGGTTACCCTTTAGAACAATCCATCACCCTTCGAAACGAAAAAAATCCACAACAATTTACCGGACATTTTTCCTGTGCAAATATTTGGCAAGTGGTAACCCCAGCGTCATGTCATGTCCGAGCCCTTTCTAAAATGGCGACTGTCGGTGAAGGGCGGTCAGATGTAACGTCTTTGTATGGAATAATGTTATTTATTTGATGATCGTAAGAAGGTATGGCAGTTTTGACAGAATTGGGTCGTTTGGGTTCTTTGGGAATCGGTTGCTGGGAAATTCGGCTTTTCTTTGGACCAACAAAATTACGAAATTGTGTTATTTGATAGTTTTATGTAGGTAGCCTTACAAAATGTTATTTACATTATTTAAACTCTGTATAGGTACCTTCCTTAAAAAATGGATCATCAAAAAAATAACTAGCCCAATGCCTTTCTCCCTGTGTGCTAGTCGCGATTCCGAACAGGTGGATTTGACGTCAGTCATTTATGTATTGATAAACGTCATAGAATACTTCGTTTTTCGAAGTATGCCTCCTGTTTCTGACTGAAAATCAAGTTGAGCTCAAACTATAAAATGTAAAGTCAAAAAGTCAGTACCTAAATATTTTTCTTCTTTTTTTTGAAACCTTAAGGCTCGCATTTCATTACCTGGCAAGGATGAGGTCTACGATGGAGCAAGTTTGTTCACAGTGAGATGCTTGTACCGAACTTTGGCAGGTGTTCGCAAGTCAAAATATATACGAGTATATTGATTAAGAAATCCCAATAGTCTTACTTTCCCATACAAAAGTAGTTCCGTTTTCATTTCGAAATAGCAAGCCTGATTCAAAAGTTTTTTTGCAGAATATCGGATAAGAATATTTTTTTTCTGTGGTGAATTACCTTTTTCAAAAAAACTAATACAAACCGAAATATATGGAAAAGAGTTTTACCATACAAACAGTCTTTTCGATGTACTATCATTGTTATTGCGTTTTAAGAAAAGGTAGCGCACCACAGACACTATTAATCTCTTTCTGATTATACCTGCAAAATATCATGTGAATCGGACTTACCACTTCGTAATGAAAAATGTACTTCGGGGCCCTCAGGACCCAGGATTACAGTAAATTTGTGGTACCTTTTTTACAACAAACCCTAGTTTGTGAAACAATTATTACACAAATTAACTATTCAAAATCAAACATAGATCACAGATCGCCGCGATCCATATGCACATGTTAATTATGAAATGTTTGATTTTCCGTTTGAGAACCGCTGTCAGGCTTACCGCAGATCCTAACAGGACACGTCACCGATAATCCAGCACGAATCGATCACACAGTGTAAATAAATGATTTAATATCCTGGAACTGGTTACTTTTGCAACAGTGGGGACTAGTTCACCAACTGGGTGAACTAGTCCCCACTAGTTTAATCAACAAGCTTAAAAAAAAACATTTCTTAACCGACTTCAAATATTTTTTTAACGTTTGTTACATCAGAACTTCGTCATTTCTTAACCTTAGTAATTTCTTAACCTTTAAAAGTTTGAAAGGATTGGATTCCAGATTGCTCCCATAGAAATTTTATCAAAATCAGTTCTGTAGTTTGGCTTTTAAACCAAAAAATAGGATAAAAAACGTTCCCATTATCCTGACATAGTGCACCAGGAGTGCACTACTCACCATAGTATGAACCGATTTTTAAAATTTGTTAAGGTCATCTTTATTTATTTTAGTTCCCATCACTGCGTAGATATTTCCCAGAATCCCGTAATATTGCACCCTCACACGACTCACAAATAAGGTGTTGTAGGTTTAACAACGGAAAAAGCTAAAAATAAGTAATAACAAAATAAATAAATAAATATTACAGGACATTAATTTCACACAGCGCCATCTAGCCCCAAACTAAGCATAGCTTGTAATATGGGAACTAGATTACGGATATAATACTTAAAACATTTTTTTTTTTAATTTGTAAATACATACTTATCATACAATACACACCCAAACACAGAACAAACATCTATATTCATCACACAAATGTTTGTCCTGGGTGGGAATCGAACCCACAACCTACAGCGCAGAAGGCAGAGTTACTACCAACTGAGCTATGAGGCTTGTTAAAAAAAAAAATTGTAACCGACACCATCACTAAAATAACTCTTAGGGTAATTTCATATAAATTAAAAGCGGTGCCATACAATAAACATGTTGTTGTGTTTGGCAATTCGGCACCAACTTTAAATTATATTAACTTTCTTATTTTTTTATTTTTTTTAACATTTTTGTGGTGAAGTCGGATCCACTTTTTTTTTTCAAAAAATAACTTATAATCTGACGCCATATCAAAAGAAAAAAGAGGTTGTGTTCCGACATTTACATTATCACAGTCTCACAGCTCAGTTGGTAAATAGCAGCTCTACCTTCTGCGCTATAAGTTGTGGGTTCGATTCCCACCCAGGACCAACATATGTGTGACACAAATTATAAAAATGTTTATTTTGTATTGTATGCAAGTCAAATTTACAAAAATATGCATATAGTTACATTATTTTATGATGGGGTATCTGAGTTTGTCTCTGAAATAGTGATGTGAGCACAGGATTACATCGACATCGATGTAATCCTGTGGTCGGTGGGTCGTATCGGGCGCGTTAACTTTGCATTATTAATGATTCATTTAGTTCACACTAACCGAGAGGTTCTCTCGATCCCTTTGGGTCTATATAGTGACGGGAATGGATTGATATATCTATATCGATAGTTTTGAGATCATCATCATCATTACAGCCCATAATATCACAGAATTTATAACGGGATTAACTATGATTATCATACTTAACAGACAGTAGGTATAAGTGTTAGGTATGTGCCTACTGAGATGAAAGCTATTACCAAAACCCTAGTTTGAACCCCTATGTTACCATTTACAACAATTACAGATTGATAGTGACGGAAATCCTCCCTATAAGTCTAAAACAAAATAGAAGGAAGAAATTCATTATGTAGACACTGTCTTCTCTTCTACTAAAATTTATTTCGGGAGATAATTCTTTCGATATCGATGAAAGCCCATCCCTAAACTGATGTTTAGTCAGTGCAATCGCCGATCTGATTAATAGTGCTCGCGTGAAATGTTTAATCTTTCCCGTAGTGTTTCTCGGTCCCTCGACCACATATCATTCTAGAACAGCTGCTCTACTCATCTACTAATAACATAATTATAGAATTTATGCATGAAATAGGCAATAGGTATGCTTATGAGTATACCTATTGCCTATTTTATCACCCACTTCCCACTTTCCCACAGAGTTTTATAACAATAGACGGTCATGTTTCTTAAGAAACGACAAATCTACCAGAAAATCACAGATGTAAAGATTTTTTTTTATTAAAATTACTTTTTTGGTGACTCTTTTAGACTACTGAAATATGTTCCATATTATTGCATTCAAAACACCTAAGGTATGTACTATTATTACAAAGTTGCATACCACGGCTGTTGCTTTGAACCAGCTAGCATTTTCATGAGCTGATTTTGGCCTCCAAACAGACGATGTATTATGCATAAACTATCGATTGTTTTGCTGAAGTACAACACTAAATTAATGAGTTAGAAATACACAGCTCGTTACACAATCTGTGCGAATAAATGATGGACCAAGACGCCTTATGTCTGTACCATTACAACAACAGCGCATGTATGTCCACTGTTGGACAGAACTTCCGAAACTGGACGATGGTTTGCCACGCTTGATAGGCGGTTTTGTGATCACAGTAAAGGTGCTTAGATAATATTATAGAATAAAAAGCCCTTCTTATAGTGAGATCGCTTAGTCAGCTTTAATGATAGCCGCGGGCTGAGTTGGAATGTTGTATAACGCCGAAGCCACTTTATCTACTTTAGTCGGGATTATTGAACGCTCGGGATATTGTTCCCGCTATCCCGAGGGAATTTTCCGATATCATTATTATTTACCATTAAGAATAGTCATGGAAGAATTTATACATTTTTTTTTGTACGACTGGTAGCACTTGGCCTTCATCTCACCTGGTAACAAGTTGAGATAAGGCCGAAGGCGCACTTCACCCGGAATCCTCAACTAACTGAGGAACTAGCTATCTTACCTCTAAATGCCGGAACACAACATTTATTCAGAATTATTATTATGACGACAGAATTAGGTAAGATGGTGGTAGCTAGCCAGGCGGACTTAAATAAAGTCCTACCACCAACCAAACCAAGCACAATATATTGTACTTCCCCATGGGATCGAACCCGGGACCTCTGGATCTAAAATCGGTGGGTTGAACTAGACCACAGAGGCGGTTAATGGTTTATATGATAACCTCATGGGGCGGTGCAGGAAAAACACATTTCCTGTACCTGGAAAGAGCTCAAAGAGCAATCCTAAAGGTTAGTGCAGGGCTTCCGTGGAGATTCCCAACAGCCGAACTTTATACAAAATGGGATGTTTTGACTGTCCGTCAGTATTTTATACTGCAAATTATCCTCTCCCAACATTCCCAGCTACAGTATGACCAAAATCTATTAAGGGTCAGACGAAGACAAGGCAAGGTATGTCCAACTAGAGCATTTAAAACAAGCTTCTCCCACAATTTCAGTTGCTTTCTGGGCCCCTATATCTACAATTCAGTTAATAGTAATTTCCCCATATATCATCTAGTAAAAAAAGAATGTAAGTTAGAAATTACTAAATGGATCAAAACATTGAATTACCAGGAAACGGAAGATTTACTTTCCCCCTCACAATAAGTTAAAATAAAAAAAAAAACTATCTATTTTAAACTCTACATCTACCATCACACATCCTCTCATCTCTCTCACACACACACCCACCCACACACACACACACACCCGCCCACGCACACACCAAACACACACACCCGTACACACACACTGTAATCGTGAAACAATAATCAGTCAATTATTGTTATTTCATGCTTTTGTTCTGATTGATCATATTGTATTTTATTTGTTATTTTATTGTCCCCTTTTCTTTTCTTATTTCTTATCCGCGGAGCGAGAGCACTGGTGACCTGTAATACAGGTTTTATTAAACCTATCTCAGGCACCAGTCTCTCACAAAGCAGGTATTAAAAAGATAGAAAATAATATGTTATGTTACTGTGTTAGGATTAAGATACCTTACCTTTTGTGAGAGACAAATAAATGATTTTATTATTATTATTATTATATGATTCTTGATAACTAATTTTGCGACCTGTACATTCTACTATGTATCCCTTAAATTGTGAGACTGTTGCCCAATTGGTCCATCGCATAACACTGACACATCCGTCCACAAAGACATACGATTGATAGCGAGCTATCTTTGAGGATACATTCCATGTGGAAGTCAAGACACTCAGATATGAGGATTCTGATGCAATGAGGAGGCAAAATATCTAAAAGCTTCGAAAAAGATCGCAAAGGACCAACCTTGTGGTTTTTAAGCTTCCGTACCCAAAGAGTGGCAACGGGATCCTAGCCTCCGATACAAATAAAACTGACAACGTGATCTAGTGGTTCAACCCATCACTCTCAGTTTGATCCAGAGTAAGTTGGATCTCCAGGGGGAGTTACAATATTGTGCTTGGTTTGATTGGTGGTAGGACTTAAAAAAAGTCCTACCACCATCTTACCAAATTCTGTCGCCATAACAACAATTCTTAAATTGTTGTGTTACGGCATTTAGAGGTAATATAGCCAGTTCCTCGGTTTGTTGAGGATTCCGGGTGAAGTGCACTTCCATTTTCGTCCTTATTATACTGATATTATATTTATATTATATTATACTTATACTTGTGAACCAGGTGAGATGAAGGCCAAGCGCTTCCCGTCGTACAACGTCGTACAAAATCTTATAAAATATAAGAAAAATAAGAAACTTAATTTTTGCCTTGAAATGTGGATCGGAACCCTCGGGTCCACACGGTTTTTTTTTATTTATTTAGGATTCTTCGCAATAACGGTAAGAAATAATCTTCTCGCCCAAAAATTATATGAAAACAAAGAACCGATTAGCCAATAAACCAAACCCCAAGATGTAAAATTAACAGAAAACGCCGGCAACAATGTTTCGCGAACAAAGAAATCGGATTGTTAGGAAAGACAAACGTTGCCGATGTAAGTGTGAAATCAAGTGTATAATTAGCTCAAATATTGAGCGACGAACAAAGAAGGGAGCATTCTTCGGTAAGAAATCGGGGAGATAAAATGGCGCTGGGTGGAAAACGTCATGGCATTGTTTATTTGGATGCTGTATTGTATGATAAGTATGTATTTAAAAAAAAAAGTATGTAATCATTATATCCTTAATCTAGTTCCCATATTACAAGCTTTGCTCAGTTTGAGACTAGACGGCACTGTGTGAGATTACTGTCCTGTAATATTTATATATTTATTTTTTGATTTATGATGTTATAACGCGCGATATTTTTTTATAAGTCACAAGAAAAAGCCGTGAGTAGCTGCTGTTATTATTTCCTTTTTGAACGTTTTACTCACGTACACGATAGTTTATGAAGAACTAGCTGACGTAACTAAAATGCGTGTTTAAATTAATTATGAATAATAGTGCGTCGATCGAGTGCGTTCATCCAGCTGCATAATTATTTAATTTGATGTATTTTATTATAAATTTATGTCCCGTTGCGGATTGACCGTTGCAACTTAGTACGCGGATGTCGTAAATGCCGACTAAGAGCTCTTACTAGAATAGTCTTATTCTATGTTTTATCTAACATCTGTATTGTGATCACTAAGGCGCATGCATGCCAAGCGTGGTTATTATGGCAAAAAATATGTCAATAATCCGGTCATTAATAGGAACTTAAAACTCACAATATCAATTCATTTCGTTAAGGTGTTCATAAACATTGTCTGAATAATCCAAAAGGAGAAAATGGATACATTAAATTAAATGAATGAGCTTATGCAAGTTTGTATACAATGTGGATTAATATTAAAAACAGGAAGACCGTTGGCTTTTTTTGCAAAAACCTTTTTTATAAATATTATCACTCCACAAAATACCATTGCAGGGCATTTCATACCCCCTAAAATTTTGAATAAGTAATTAAAGCTAGATTTGCTCTGTTTAAAATATTGTATTTGGTAGGTTTTATTTTATTTTAAACTAGCTTTTGCTCGCGGCTTCGCTTCGCGTTAAGAAGTATTATTAATTATACTATTTATATTAGTTTTTGCGGCTTTACTTTTGTTTAGCGTGTGTAAAAAATTAGGGCCTACAAAACATAAAAACGACAGTACATTCTTCAACTTCACCATTAATGTTCAGATTTTCTTTAGCCATTTTAAAAAAGTCCAACCGACAAAACCTATACTTAAACCAAACGAAAACAAACCAAATGCCAAATACAAAGCAGAGTCTATAACCAAAAGTCTATAACCAAAACTACTAAACCGAAACAAATGCAAAATCTCAAGATATCGATTATCTGTGTGCTAACAACATTTTACCGCCCCGCAACAATAGGGTGCAACAGAAGTCGAAGATCCCCATGTTTGCGCAGATCCCTCCTGCTTTAACAAGACTCCATCTTTGGGTTTGCTTAATGATTTGTGAGTTAACACGCGGTTCTTACTTTTATAACTCCTTAGGGGTTTGGAAAATACTTCGGAAAACCTTTGTCGAATAACGGAATTATATGACCTGGTAGGTACAATACCTGGTCAAATACCACCTGGTCTACCCCGGACAACGGTATCGCTGACCTTTAGACAACGGTAACGGTTGGAGAGTACGACGGGGAGGAGCTTGGTCTTCATCTCACGTGTTTGAGGAACTGGCTATCTTACCTCTAAATGCCGGAACACAACCAATTCAAGATTTGCCTTCATCTCACCTGGTTACAAGTTAAGATAAGACCAAAGTGGAGGTGCACTTCACCCGGAATCCTCAACAAACCGAGGAACTGGCTATCTTACCTCTAAATGCTGGAACACAACAATTTTAGAATTGTTGTTATGGCGGCAGAATTAGGTAAGATGGTGGTTGCTAGCCAGGCAGACACAAACAAAGTCCTACCACCAACCATAACTAATGTTTTCACTGTGTGTGTCACACAAGTTATGTATATTTATTTACCATATTATTGATTAATGTGTTGTATGCGCGCTCGTAAGTACGAACATTATCCATTTTAATCACTGATAATGAGAACCTGATGTTAACTCGAACCTTAATTAGGTTCACAATACTGATTATTATTTGCTAATATTTTAAGTGATCAAATCTATCCATCTATCACTGAGACCTATAAAAATTCGTAAACGAATATTCTGAAACATATTTCCTCATAAACCAATAACACCAAAACCAATATACAACCTCGTCATTTGTCAGGCGATTCAATATCAACCCTAAGCCGGCATCATCTCCATACCGCGGGAAATATTTCAGTTTATGATTTACGACATAATACTGAACGCTCGATACTTTGTGCGCCACCAATTTTGGGAGACCCTTCTCCGTGAGAAGATGAAGTAAAAAGATGAAAAAGAATGAGTAACGGACTTTATACTATCACATGTTTTTTTTTATACAACTAGGAGGCGGGACAAGCAAGTAGCGCACCTGGTGTTTGCATCTCTTGCCTATAAGAATGCTTTACTGCGTAGGTCACATCCACAAAGAACATAGCCTACACAGCACTGCATTGCGCCCATCAACTGGAGACATAAATAGGTTAAGCCGCGTGACCGTAATTTCACCGGCAACCATACCCTTCAAACCGGAACACAGTGCTGATTGACGGCCGAAATAAGTATGGAGATATAGAGGGGGCTTCTACTACTCTTAAATCTGATGATCCACTCTGATGTATCCAGCATATCAATGTTCATACAACTTGTAATACTTACGTAAAAATAATAATAATTACATAACATTAATTTCACACAGCGCCATCTAGTCCCAAACTAAGCAAAGCTTGTAATACAGGAACTAGATTACGGATATAATTGTCAGGTATACAGATATATTTTTTTAGTCATTTTTAAACTTTCGCGATTAGAACACATTATTTTAATTCGAGAAACGGGTATTTATCGCGTATTTTACCTATATTTATCCCGACGTCAGTCTGCCCGCGACCACGGCTGGTGCAACCCTACCGAAACGTCGGGATAAATATAGGTAAAATACGCGATAAAAAAAAAATGATTTTTTATAAATGCATACTAATCATACAATACAACACCCCAACACAGAGCACAGCAATATTCATCACACGAATGTCTGTATAACATTTAATTTATATTTTCTTTGTTAAACATGTCATTTACTATTATTAACACAAAAGTAAAAATGTCGTTTATAAAATCGGTTTTCGTACAATATTTCCCTTAAAAACATAGCTGTGTTGACAGTATAACGCATTCCAAAATAGGCTTGGTTGTGCGGCTGGTAGTATCCTTGGCAAATAATAAAAAAATGACCCCTATTGATTTGTGCCATCCAAAGCTTGTCTGGAATAAATTCGTTCTCTTCTGAGCAAAACAACGTCCATTTTTTGTGTTATCCAGTTTTAAATATAATAGTTTTAAATAAGGTGAGCAATTTTATTTTAAAATTTTTGTATGACATGTTTCGTGAGCTTTTACGAAGAATGTCAAACGTCCAACCAAATAATACATTTGTCTTTCGAACTACATATAAATAGATATTTTTAAATAATGATAAGGCCGAAGATGAAATCGCACCGGAATCCTCAACAATCTGAGGAAACTGAGGCAACAAACTGGCTTTCTTACCATTAAATTCCGGAACACAACAATTTTAGAATGGTTGTTATGGCGACAGCATTGGGTAAGATGGTGGTAGCTAGCCAGGCGGACTTCAACAAAGTCCTACCACCAACCAAACCAAGCATAATATTGTTCTCCCCCTGGGCATCGAATCCGGGACCTCTGGATCATGCCATGAACTAAGTATGTAGTGGTACACAATGGCGAATACACTTCTATAAATAAGTTGTAAGGTGTGTCTGACTACATTGGTTTGTTTTCTGATAAATATTGTCCTCCCCCAAGGTATGCAAAAATATCACTGAGATATGCGATATTCGGGATAACACTAAAATAGCAGGCATCGCTTTCTTTCGTATAAATCTTCTTTAGTAATATAGTGAAGTGCCATTGGATTTTTGGAATAAATGCATCGGTGAAATACTTTCTTTCTTGCGTATTTGGCAATTTTCTTCAACTGTTTTCCGTTATACGTTTTTTTTTGTAATAAAAAAAGTATACAAGTATTTTAACCGTAATCTAGTTCCCATATTACAAGCTTTGTTTCGTTTAGGGCTAGATGGCGCTGTGTGAAATTAATGTCCTAAAATATTTATTTATCTAATAATCATTATGATGAGGTTGGTAATTAATTATAGCTTTCATTTAATCGATCAGCTAATTAAAATAAACAGTCAGCTAAATAAAATACATAGTCCGCTAATTTGAGCAAGTTTGGTCAGCTCCATAATGGATTTTGTCAGAAAACAATGTTGATTTTTTTATTTTATTGTACGACGGAAAAGCGCCTGGCTACAATTTTACCTGGTTTCAAGTTATGATAAGGTCGAAGGTGGAAGCCCACTTCACCCGGAATCCTCAATAGAACGAGGAACTGGCTATCATACCTTTAAAAAGCCGGAACGATACGGTAATAATTCGAACGCCAACAAGCGTTAGAGATGCTAGATAAAACACAGAAGTAAAATAACCTTAATTCTAATTAAAATTTCCTCAAAATCAAATTCATATTTTTTTTCTCATAAGCCATAAATCATTTTCTACCAAAGACCAAGTGATCTTCCTAAATAACTATCTACTTAAGACCAAAAACTAATCTAAATAATTACTATACCCATACCAAAAACTGTGTATCTATTTTAAAAGTGTATAATATTTTTTTTTTTAAAAGTGTCTATTTTGTTCTATCATAAACAAATAGACGATAATAGACGCTAAAGACATAATCTGTCGACTGACTTCAAAATTCTAAGCACAACTTTTTCATAACCTCTTCGTGCCGGGGTTATAAAAATCCCAAAAGTTGACAACCGAAACCATCTATCACGGGCTTATACACTGTATTTTCGTAACATTCAAATAATATTCCTCAAAACGCACCAAGACGTCCCGATCGCAATCTAAGCCTTCGCTGAAATATTACCTATTTCATGCGAGTATAAGGCGAATGTGTATGTTATTTATTGGGTGAGAAATACTTTGATAAATCGCCCGCGTGGGGTACAAATTTACCCCTGCGCCGCGTAAGGGTTAAAATGCGAAGAATACCTATTTTGTGATGTAATATTGTAATTGTAGAGTGTTTCTTGAGATAATTAAATAACAAGCCTCAGTAGGTTGTGGGTTTGATTCACACCCGGGACAAACATTTGTTGGAGTATATATGCGTTTTTTGGGAAGGCTTGCTGCACCCTGAACCTTATTCCAACCCAGGCAAGCCTAAAACCTAAGTCAAGAGCTGACTCATCGTGATTTATTAAGTTTACTCATTAAACAGCGCCTCTAGCGTATATAAAAGGTACGTACTAAATTTGACAGTAAGTATCCTGTGGTGTACCTACATATTTCAGTCAGTCAGTCACACCATTGTATATGTTTGTTAATGTTTGTATTGTTCGATATAAATTCTGTGTACAACAAAGTGATCATTCATTCATTTGTTCGTTCATTCATTTGTTCATTCATTCATTCGTAAATTCATTCATTCATTCATTCTTTTGTAAATTAATTCATTCATTAATTTGCCTGTTTTTGGATATGAGGGCGGTTGACGGGCTATGAAAAATCATAATCTTACGAAAATACCCCAATATAACATCAATACGCAACAATGACAAAACACACATCGTAAACAAAACGTATAGGTGGGGTGTCACGTGGGGTGTGGTGCAGGGGTGCGGGTGGGGGTAGCTCTAAGAATAAATGCCCTACATAAAGGCGGGAGTGCTAGAAAATGTACGTGAACGTTCTTAACACCCCGTGTGAGATGTCACTAGAAGCCGTTAATACCACTATGGCAATAACTTACCGACTTCTAGACGTATAATCAATAAAAGTCTGATTTAAATAGGTTAGTGCTCTTTTTAAGTTCATAATGGTTTTCTAAAAAAGATGACTCACTAGTTAGTTTGTTGTGTCTGTATGTCTTGACAAGCATCGTACTTTTTCTGAATTATGTATATTTTTATATATGTTTAATACTGTAAGGCGGTGTCGGGGTTGGCCGAAGAAACGTTGGTGGAATTTGAGGGAGGCCATTGCCTTGCATTGGAACTCAACAAATATCGAAATAGGTTAAAAAAACTTTATGTTGAGCCTATTTTTTTTTTTTTATTATACGAAGGGGAATTGCTTGGCCATCATCTCACCTGGTTACGCAGTCTACACCTAGTTGAGATAATACCGAAGGTGGAAGCGCACTTGATCCCAATAAAACAGATAAACTGCCGCAGCTATGGCACTGTGATTATATCAAGATTCCAAGATTATGTGAAACACATTTAAAAGGTGGTATCAGCAGCTCGGTATTTTACCAAACTCGTTACCCGTATTCTCTGGTGAAACATTCGCGTATCGCATTATATCATTTATAAACAAAATGTGTTGGAATAAATCGCTGGGAATCGTCGGCGGACGCAGATACGCGGCTTACGAGATGTGTGTACACCCTTAAAGATTGGTGTTTGGTTCCATTCAATGCGAAAACTATTCGTATAATTATACAATAACGACAGCCTGAGCCATTGTAGCTAGGAAATAACTTTTTTTTTTATTGTACGACGGGTAAGCACTTGGCCTTCATCTCACCTGGTTACACAAGTTGAGATAAGTCCAAAGGTGCAGGAGCACATCACCCGGAATCGTCAACAAACTGAGGAACTGGCTATCTTACCTCTAAATGCCGGAACACAACAATTTTCAACTGTACTATATCATAGTTTTTGTTGAAAATGTTGTAACTATACAGTATATTTTAATTTTTTCTACAGTTCGGGGTTCACTCCCAACGTGGACAGTTTTCTTACAAAGGACGCCTTTTCCAAACTCACCTTGACAGAGTTGAAGATTGTAGTATTACTAACAAGCCTGACAGCTCAGTTGGTAGTAACTCTGCCTTCTGCGCTGTAGGTTGTAGGTTCAACACCCACCCGGAACAAACATTTGTGTGATGAATGTTGATGTTTGTTCTGTTCATGACTGTTTGTTTGTTCTGAGTTTACTTACAACAAAACTTACAAAAAAATGTATATATTAGTATCAAATCCGTAATCTACTTCCCACATTACAAGCTTTGCTTTGTTTGGGACTAGATGACGCTGTGTGAAATTAACGCCCTATAATATTTGTTTAATAAATAAATTTATTATTTTTTAAAAACATTAAAAATATTTATGTACAATCATAATTGTATTAAATTAAACTAGCTATGTACAAAGGTACCAGTCGGATTACCTGAGGACCGTTTCACGGTTTATAGGTAACTTAACTATTCCAATCCAGTACCAGACGGAAGCGTGCCCAAGACACTGGCTGCATTGCCACGCTGAATAGCTATGATTCGCTGACCTAAATAAGAGCCAGCCCCTTGGGTCACATTAATTAAGTAGCGAGGATAAACCCCTCAAAGGATAAACACTTCTAACTAATTTCTAACTCCGTTAAATGTATTTTTTTTATTCTTTATTTACTTCTTTATAACAAACGACGGAAAATCCTTCTTCTCATCTGGTGTCAAGTTATGATAAGGCTGAAGCTGGAAGCGCACTCCACCCGGAACCCTCAACAGACTAAGGATATTTTGAAATGTCGTAGATAGTTGTCATGAACGAACGAACCAAAAGGTACAATAGCGCTAACACGTTAGGTACAGCCAACTCGGCAATTGGGCGAAAGGCGGATTCCAGTCGTGGGTCCGTCTATTTAACGTTGGACGATGGAATATTGTGGATACTACTAACGTTCTAATGTAAGCCTGGTTTGGTTGCCAGTTGGGAAATGCCATCAGCATTATGCCCACCACTAGTTTATTTTGTGCAATAAAGTATTATAAAAAATGCATTAAAGTTTTTTGAGATATTTTTTTAATCAATAGGGATTCTCTAATGTTTTGGGATAAGGGTATACCTAAAGATTATTCATAATATAATATTTATTAATAACGCAAGATTATTTGTATCTATCGGGCGTCCTTTGATGACCTACGAAATTAAATGTGTTCGTGTGTCTGTGAATAAGCGTACGTAATGTAATTAAATCAATTATTGCCACTTTTCCATCATCATCACACAAACTTTGAAGGTACTGTTAACGTTTCAGTTTTGGATCACCGACCTAAGCCTTCAATTGAATAAACCTGTAACTAGGGATATCAGGGAATTATCAAGAAATAAAATTATACGCGACTTTTTACCGAAATCCCATAGCGGTCGAAGCGCCTCCTATCGGGTTGTGAATGTAAACAATGTATGGACTTACTCAATCACACAATAAATTTCATCAATATCGGTCCAGCTGTTTTGGAGAAGTTCATTGCTCACATACATATGAGTTATAAATGGAAGGTGAGGCTTATCCATATCACATGGTCCCTAGTATTCAAAACACCAAAGCCATTACAGGGCCACACTGGACCCACTATTGAATATTGGACAAAGCGGTCTAATTGTCCGTACTTTCCAGCAGTGCCGCTGTGGATGCAGTGGACCTAATTTACGATTGGGGAAAGCCTTCATTCCAAAAGTTTCTTAGCTTGATGACCAGATGAAAATGAAAGAAAAATGATCAAAAATAGTAGGAAATTCTAAAACAACCCCTTAATGTCTACGAGCAGTACCGTCTCAAAAACTGCATTTGGTAGTAGCAATTTTGACAATCTCTGTGGTATAGTGACTTGCCCACCAGTGTCAGATCCAGAGGTCCTGGGTTTGATCCTCAGAGGAGTACAAATTTGCGCTGGGTTTGGTTGTTGCAAAGACTTTGTTTATGTCCACCTGGCCAGCTACCACCATCTTGCCTGAGTCTGTTGCCACAACAACAAAATTGAATAGTTGTGTTCCACCATTTAGAGGTATGATAGCCAGTTCCTCAGTCTGTTGAGGATTCCGGGTGAAGTGTGCTTCCACTTTCCGCGTTCCGCCTTATCATAACTTAAAACCTAGTGAGAAAAAGGCCAAGCGCTTCCCCGTTGCTTCAAAAAGTTCTGCCTTCTGCGCTGTAGGTTGTGGCTTCGATTCTCACTCAGGTCAAAAACTTTTATGATGAATAGGTATGGATGTTGTTGTATAAACAAAGAATATTTGGGTATAGATATTAGTACTTATTATTACAGGACGGACGTTAATTTCACACAGCGCCATCTAGCCCCAAACTAAGCATAGCTTGTAATATGGGATCTAGATATTCCCATATTACGAGCTTTGCTCAGTTTCGGGCAAGATGGCGTGTGAAATTCCTGTAATCTACTCCTCCAACTCAGCCTTCTACTTAGTCGGCTTTAACGACATCCATATGCCGTAACAGTCAACTATGGGATCTCACCAGAAAAAGAACATCTTCCGCATTATCTACAACTTTACCTTATAACGAATCCGCCTGCCAGGCGTGGTGATTATGGAAAAACCCTCCATTTATATCCTATTTAGAAGAGGCTCTGTCCAGAAGTAGACACTAAGGGGTTTGTTGAGGACCATAATCAAGTGATCACAAATCAAATGATAACTTACTAAATATGAATCAGGAAAGCAAGCGAGTGAGCACTTTGATCGGTCGAGCTTGCAATCCAAGTTGTCCATAAGTTACCTAAGTGATATGGTCTAACTAACCTCGAATAGATAACTTTGGACTCGCCGACGTATCGCCTTTGAGCGGGTTATGCTTAAGGCAAGATAGTGCTTTGCAGATATAGACTTGTCATATAGGCAGACAAGCGAGCACCCGGAATATTTGTTTAATGGCATGTTTGGCCTTCATCTCAATGGTGACAAGCTACGATAAGGCCGAAGGTGCAAGCGCACTTCAATCAGAATCTTCAGTATACTGAGGAACTGGCTTTCTTACCTCTAATGCTGAAACCCCATAATCAAAAATTGTTGTTGTGGCAACAGATAAGGCAAGATGGTGGTAGCTAGTCAGGCGGACTTAAACATACATTAGTCTTACAACAATCCAAACCAAGCATATAAGTATTTGTACCCCGATATATAAATAAATAATAATAATGATAATAAATATTACAGGAAGTTAATTTCACACACCGCCATCTAGCCCCAAACTAAGCATAGCTTGTAATATGGAAACTAGATTACGGATAGAATACTTCAATACTTTTGTAAATACATACGTGATACAACACCCAAACACAGAACAAACATTTATATTCATCACACAAATATTTGTCCTGGGTGGGAATCGAACCCACAACCTACAGCTCAAAAGGCAGAGCAACTACCAACTGAGCTATGAGGCTTGTTAGTTACATATTACAGGACAGGAATTATTTCATATGTACTATGAAATAATTTCACCATACCATAAAAGCAAGCTACCCTGAAAATATATATAGTAGAAATATAGATACTTCCGTTATCTAAAATCCTTACTGCGATTGCCAATCTACCCGCCAATCGTAGTGATTGTAACAAGACGCTCAATTTTCAAGATCAGGCTCTATCCAGCATTTAATAACATTAATGGCCTGTTGTAGCATGTCGGTATACAATGAATATGTAAAGTAAGATACATCTTATAAGTACAAAGATAAGGAATAAAGGCAACTGTGAGGCGGACAGTTATAGGTAGTATACTTCACAGATGGTCCCATTGGGACATCAGGTCACGATCTGATGATGGGATCCTGGAAAAATCTATAGGGAACTCTTCATATATTAGAGGCAAATTGAAGCGATTTGGGTGCATTACTTCAAAAGTAAAGAAAACACGGACCCCATATAGGATCACGCGTTAGTCTGTGTGTCTGTCTGTCATTCCATATGTCATCAAAAGATTTGGAAAAAAAATACGTCATCCAGGTAAACGAAATTGTTTCATATTCTTCATTGAAGTCGGTTACCTGTATAGTTTTTAAAACTTAGTTATTTATTTTGAATTTTTTTTGGGATATCTGTAATATTAACAAAAAATGTTAACAATAATCCCAGAAATACATAGTAAATCAAAAGTTCTAACGACATAGCAATTGGCAAAACAACCCTCACTTCAAAAATTCACACAAACAAAGAGAATAGTGATCACCCTCAACTAATATATATGCAAGATGGGATGGCAAAAGGCTAAATATCTACTTGGTATCTTAGATAATAACTCAAGCATCTGAATACCTGCTAACATACCAAAGATACCTTGTCCTATCAAACAGAAGACCTCACATACCAAACATCGGCCCCAACATCAACAAACGCAAGTTAGCAAAGGAATAGCTGGCGTTCATCACACACGCCAAATGCTGGCCAAAGGTGTGCTTTGATAACTTTCGCATTGCTTTGAGCTTTGGAGAAAGGGGAATACATTGTATTAGACAAAGCAGTTGGTTAATAATTATAACTGGCATTAAAGGTTAGTTGGAAGACTTCTGCGTTGTATGACGTAGGCTCCATCCCACCCAGGACAGACAATTGAGGTATGAATATTATATAGATGAATAAAGTTTGTGTGAAAGAAATAGCTTCAAAGCGATAATACCGCCCATTTTGTATACAAATTTTTCATTTCATTTGTTTTCTGTTTGGGTGTTGCCTAGTATCTTGATTGCCTATGTGTTGATAAAAACAAATCCTGTAAGTCCCTTTGACTACAGGCATCATTCACTATTTTTTGGGTATCCTTTACTACCATTCAGGAATCCTATAACACCATTCGGACAAAATTCTCAATTTTTGACAACTTGCTATATTTGATTAGGGTGATGCAATCATACCTAATAAATTATATTTCATTTACGAAGAGATATACTAAATTATATTGTTGATTATTAGTTCTACATTTTATGGAAATCTTTCTGCAGTTTTTGGATTTTTATTGGTGAAGTAGTTCAAAACACTAGATTTTTCAAAGTTAAGATTTCACCCGCCATTTTGGTTACACATCCTAAGAGTCCATGGGAGTTAGAATAGCATTTTCAAACCAGGCACACGGGCTTATTGATCGTACTTAATTTGCTGTCGTCTGCATCATGGTAGACTTTTGGCGATTTTTGGTCAAAATACATTGTATCTTCCAACCTATGCCATTTTTTTATTAAACTGGACCAGCCGTATAAAACTGCACTCAGCTCTCTCTGTTCGAGAGAGATCGAGACAAACCAAGGTCAAAAACCTAAAGCAAAAGCAGCAGGAAGTCTCCAAAGTCGTATTTATGCCCTGAAGGATCATTTTGTATCAATTTCACAGATAATCGTTTACAAACTCGCAATTGATCTCCGTTTTATCGATATACTAGAACCAATCGTAAATAGGGGGTAATCTAGACTCGCGGTGAGGACCTGTAATGATAGGTGTTAGGTGTCTACAGGGCATGGTGATAGAAAATTGATAGCAATAACCGTTTTATACGAACGAAGATCTGACATTAAAAATGGTATGGATATTGCGTCATTACTCATCATAGCCTATTGTATATATATTTTTGAAGTTACCCAGTTACGTCCTGAGGTCATTAACCTATAGTAGTCCACTGCTGGACGTAGGTATCTCCCTAGATGCGCCACTGAGCCCAATCTTCGTCATTTTGCTTCCATTATCTGCCTACCACTGTGCTTTGCTTTTTAAGCCTTATTATCTTAAGTTACGCGTTGCTATTTCTTTGTAAAGCAGTTATATTATGTTGCTCTTGTATTAGCATCATCAAGAATTATTTTTATGGTGACAAGAATGCCACATATGTAATTACATGGCTTTTGGGAAAACTACATCGTTGACCTCGTACTTACTCTGGCCTTGATCTAAACAAACCAAGAGGTCAAGTGCTAACCCATTATAACAGGAAAAAAATGTCACGATTCAATATGATAAGATTTAATTCTCACATAATGTCAGGAAAAGTATATTCTTATCGTTGAATCCAATGTCCCTTGGCCAGATGTTACGAGGAAATTCTAAGGAGCCTGTTGCTCCTCAGCATTAAGTTTGTACGATATGTAATTGCCATGTGGTCTGTTTGTGATGCTTGAGATGCTTAAGAATCCACCCCTCCAACTCAGCCCATGGATGTCGTAAAATTCGACTAAGGGATTTCACCATCAGAAGGTCAGCTTCCTTCTGTGTATTACCTAACACCTTTACTGTGATCATCACTTCACCTGCCAAGCGTGGTTATTACGGCAAACTCCTCCCGCTTTGGAGGAGGCTCTGACCAGCAGTGGACAGTAATGGGCCATTGATGTGATGTATTTGCAGTGGGAAATTTCCACGATGTGTTTTAAAGCATCTTACTAATTAAGCCGGCCAATTTCGGGGACGCACATCCCTGGTGAAACGTGAAAGCCTTGAAATGTGGGCCGACCCAAACGACCACAAAAAGAACACGTTTCTTGTCCATACAAGAAATAACTTCTTTAATTTTACTGTTACTTAACTGCAATAGTATACACGAGTGACACGAGGTGTCAACAGGCCTTTTGGGTAGGTACGGAATCCTAATAAACATCTGATACGTATTCACCCTTTAGGCTCCACTATAAGGGTTGATTTTTATGAGCACAGAAGTTAAAAAAAATGGCATAAACTATTTGCTAGTCTATTTAGAACTGCCCATTATTCGAGAAGTGAACTGTTTTATCGACCCAAGAGGTCAACCCAAAGGTCAAGGGATCGAAGGTCGATCGAGGTCGGGTGTTAATTTATGTGGGTCTATCGGGTGTGGAGTGTGAAACTATGAATTTATTAGTTAAGTGTTTGGGATCAACACCTCAGGACTTGTTGAAAGTTATTGCTCATTTGCTGAGTGGTAACGTATGAAAACTTTAGTATATGTAAAAAAAAAAATGTATATTTATTATTGCAGGTGACTGTATAATGCCATAAGTTCTTTGATACAGACATATTTTTTTTTACATTTTGAAACGTCACACCTCACTACCGTCTATTCGAAATCGCCAGTACCTATTCAATCATCAATAGTTTTTGCAGAGCACGCGTTGTGAGAAATTTGTCGGTAATTATTCTTCATATTTTTAGTTTTCGTAAAGATCCCTAATATAATAAAAATATTAAATAATGATAAAAAAATGGTAGGTATGTACATGGAAAATGGCAAGAATCTCGGGCTATTTAGTTTTTTGACAAGAATTGGAAGGTATGTTTCTTAAAGACACATTCTGCTTGCTTGTGTTAACCTTTGTGTGAGTCCCTAGTAACACTAGTAACACATTGACTGCTACATGCATACACCTTTCACCACACTTGTGTAAGGCAGCTTATCAATGTTTAACACATTTTATTCAGAATGCTTATGTAAGATGGTAGCAGCTACTCAGGCGGACTTAAAACAAGTCCTACCACAAACCAAACCAACTGTACTCGCCTTGGGTTCAAACTTGGAACCTCTGGGTCTAATACCGGGCAGACCACTAAAACCTCTGACTAGACCACCTCGGTGGTTTTAATAAAACGATAAAAAAATAACGTAGTCGTCATCATCATCTATAAACTGGTGAGATCAGCCAACTTTACATCCACGGACTATGTCCATAAAGCCTTTTTCTCAGCCCGATAACGAACGTTCGTTTCTGGCTGAAAAATACTTTGGCGACTCAATAAACTGTCGGCTACATAACCTAAAATCTTCGGAAACTTTCCGAAACTCTTATAAACGGTGTAAAATAAACTCCCTTCGTGTAAAATCGTGCTGGGAAGCGGTGAATGCGGTGTTAACACCTGTAAGGCTATCGATAACGGGATGTTCCCGAACGGGCCGGGACGCTTCGACGGGGCCTGAAAAACGATAAGTCGCTGTAGGGTTGTCACCTATCAAAAATTTATATCTAAATACACCAAAGAGAGCTACTACCCTGTTCTTGAAAGAAAATAATCACAAACGTTTGGCGTAAACGCCTGCGGAAAGATCAATTTTTATGAATGAAAGAATTAATGAACTCTTTATTGTACACAAAAATAACATCTAAAATACTTTTTTTTTGTATTTCAATTGATTGCACTTGGTTACAACATTTTGTGATGACACAAAAATTCACAACCCACGACGGACGCGGGTTCGAGTCCCGTGATTTTTGTAAAATCTAAAGTAGAATTAAAAGTGACACAGTGTATTAGTACAATGTATTAATACAAGTATCGTTATAAGTTAGATACGTGAGAATGTTAAAAATTTCACATGCTCACATGGCCGCTCACAAATTAGGAAAGAAGAAAGAAAGAAAGAAAATAATTTAATTGACACAGGCACAAAACAAAGCACAGTCACAGACGACAGAAAAAAAAAGAAAATACTAAACACTACAACTAAGTATCAAATATAACTAAAGCTAACAAATACAAAATAAAATAACTAACCTATAATCATATCGACTAACACATGTGTCATTTAGAGTCTGAGCTAGGTGAAGCACTTATGTCAAATGGCACCATCTCAGCTATGTGCTGCTCCACTAAGAATATGAAGCAGCGCTGGATTTCAGACGGAACCATTTGGAGTGATTCCACGGTACAAAATATAAACAAACAAACAAAATGCCTTTATATTAACAATAAAATTTTGTAAAAAAGGAAACAACTTTACCTACTGTCTCCCGAAAACTAGACAACCTGCCTGAGTCAGTGATAGGTATTTAGGAAAAAATATTAGGCAAATAAATTCAACTAAAAATAATACAACAAAATGACATTCACAACAATTACAAAATTATTACAGCCTACAAATAATAAAAATAATAAATAACCTGATTTATTCTACACACTACTAATATTGTCAAATCAAATTCACGTCATGACATTGACTGTTGAAAAGTAATCTTTCAAAAGGCACCAACACGAAAGGAAAGAGGATTTGGTCTAGGTCTAACCAAAGCAACCTTTGGTGAAATCTGTAATTTTTACAAATGTGCGAGGTGAGTTAAAGTTTGACTGCCTAAAAAAATTAGAAAATATTCTAATACAGTGTGTATTAGAATATTTTCTCATTTTTATTATGAAACTTCTAAGCATCTAATCAAATCATCAAATAAATGTCAAAATAGTAATTAGAGATAAGCAGTATTAACATCCTCAAGACTGAACTACAATTGGGTAAACTTACGATAATGATACTGATAATCATTCTGCAATACTGCATTAACTCTCGTAAAACCAAAAACTAAAAATACCTACTAAAAGATTGGGTTTTCAAAACCGATCAAACTGCCAACCCTATTCCCGAACCCAATACCTGTTGCATCGAACATTCGATATCCTTCAATGGGATGCTAGAAAAGGACACTCTCATGTCACAACTAGCGTGTGAGAAGGACGGAAGAGTGTGAGACCCCACTTGAGCCCACACGTTTCAATGGTTTCAGTAATCTATAAATATAGGTTCGAGGTTCGAACTTCACTGAGCTTCGATATGGATTGGACTCTGCTCTACTTTTAAATATATCATCAATATTGTACTCAACTTTTCGTTTCGGAAAATATTTGCGCCATTTTGTCCTGATAACTACGCATCCCATACGGAATGGTGATGGCAGTAAAGGTGCCAGATAATACACAGGAGTAAGCACCCAGCCATTCTTCTGAAGATAGCCCTTGGTCGGCTTTTACGACATCCACGGACTGGGAAGTAGCCACCACGGCCATCAGAATGTATTAACACAGAGACATATTATATAGCTTAGATAGAGTTCCCTTTCCCAGCGCCTGTCCTATAACATCCAACCAGATAAGTAATAATAAAACTCAATAAATAAAACAAATGAGATCATTGATTATCGTATTTCCATCGCCGCTTTTATTTTTTAGACGTCGCTTTTAGTGAGAAATCCGCCCATTGGGCAATATTTTAGTATTTGTTTAGTCCTTTATTATGTTGGTGTATAGTTTATCTATAGAAATATAAGAAATGTTATTTATTTGCATGCTGTTTGCAGAAATATATTTACTGAGCAACAAAATGGTTCCCAATTGCGTTGAAACTTTAGTTTTTCTGAGTACATCATTTTTTAGAAACCATTATAAAGATATAATAAAAATTGTGTTCATTCAAAAAATAAATAAAGTAGAGCACACTTAATATCGAATCCTACTGAAAAGCCAGTCCCGTACAAGCTATAAAAAAGGTATCTTCGCCTATCAATAGCTGAACTTGTCTGCTCGCTTTACACCGGGTTTTCAACGGGATTTTAATATTTTTCACAGATTTTACCGGTAGGGCTGTGAATTTGCGGATATGAAAATGAAAAGTCGGAGATTTTGGAGCTAGTTAGTAACTTACGATTTTATTAGAACTTTATAGATATTATTATTATAATGTGTGATAAGATAGATTTTAGTGTTGACACCGCTACCTTTTCTCTAACGTAAGATATCAGGTTAACTATCAGGCCTTTTTAGATAGGCTTTGACCGTAAACCTTTGTATCGATTTTGATTTTGATAAAAAAAATTTAGAGGAGGTTTACACCTAACTGTGCATAATTACAAGCTATTGATAGAAGAGCTAACTAATAACGTTTTCCGGCTTTTTCTCAACTGGCCGGATAGTTCCCATCCCTAACAAAGCTATCAGGCGATTTCACATTTACATATTGGCGTTTTAAAAAACTCTGCTAATTGAGCCGCCGGGATCCGTAATGGTATGGAAATGGCTTCCGATTGAAAACGGGATCAGTTTTCGCAAAGTGGTATTCAATTAGCTTCAGTTTATGTAAAGTGGATTCAGCTGCAGTGATATACTTTTGTTCGGTCTTTTCAAATTGATCGTGGCATCGGTGATTAGTGCTTGTAGTCCTGGTTTTTGGTTCCATCAATGGGACTACAAGGAATAATGATTCATAAGACCAAAACCTGGAATGGAAATGGCTTTCGATTGAAAACGGAATCAGTTTCGCAAAATGGTATTCGATTAGTTTCACTTTTTGTTCGGATTTTTCAAAATGGTCGCGTAATCGGTGAATTGTACTTAGTCCCGGTTTTTCATCTTATCAATGGGATGACGAGTTTCAAAATAATGTGCAAGGCTTGCACGTAATTTTGAAACAAAAAACCTGTATTATCGGTTATTTTTTGATTAAATGATATATACCTTAGTTTGTCCACTATTTCACCTGATGGGAAGCGACAATATGACTTGCGATTTAGCACGCCGGTCTAGATCACATCTATTCACTATTATTATATAAATATGTTTGATAAGCAGGTAAAAAAAAAAAATCACCGCTTGTAGATCGTTTTTCCATGTAGCTTTCATTTGATCAACCATTGGCCACCAGCAACTGATGCACAGATTAAGATCACGATTAAACGCGAAACGTGGTGTAGGAAAACCCCCCACTTGATGGAGCAATGACATTGAGGCGGTCACAGGTAGTCGATGGATGTATGTGGGCTGAAATGATGATGACCCCTAAGTCGGTAGTGAAATAACCCTTAAAGCAACTGTGTTTGGGGGAAAAATGATATTCTTCGATCCCATATAAAGTCTTTTGGACATTGTCCAGAAGCCCATTAGCTATAATAAACTTGTTCTGTATTTATGGGGGTGCGTGGAATGTGGTTACGTGTCTGTTATTATATAATTGCCAAGGATTTTTGTAGAAGGTTTAGTAAGAATTATTATATAACCAAGTTTATTCAATAAAAAGTACAATTAAACAAACTATGTACAAAGAAATCAGTCAGATTACCTAAGGACCGTTACAAAAGGCCTATAACTCAACTGTTCCAGACCAGTTCCAGACGGAAGCGTGCCTAAGACACTGGCTGCATTGCCACGCTGAATACTTATATATAACAGGACATTCATTAATTTCCTACAGCGCCATCTACCCCCAAACTAAACAAAGTTTGTAGTATAGAAACTATGTTCCGGATAGAATACTGAAATACTTTTTTGTTGCATACTATGTATACCGATACAACACCCAAACACAGAACAAACATCTAGATTCATCACACTAATGTTTGTCCTGGGTGGGAATCGAACCCACAACTTATATTCCAGAAGATAGAGCTATAACTAACTGAGATATGAAGCCTATTATAACAAAGCCTTATACTGTGAAGGTCACAAAAAACATGACATATGCGGCACTTCATTGTGCCCTTGAGGCATAAAGGTGTAAAGCTGCGCGTGCCCAAAACTTCACCGGCAACCATACTCTTCAAACTGGAACATAGCGAAGCAGCTTGGCGGCTAATATAGGTATGGTGGTAGTGCTTCTCCGGACGAACCCTTTCACAAGGAGCTCTACTACTCTTGAACATTGGTATATCATCAAGTCAGTACGCAAGTCAGCATGTATAATCTATGACCTAAAAAATAGGATACTTTGGAAATATACTCACCATTGTAGGATTTTCGTGGGAAGGCCAATGCGCTCTGACCCATAATCAAAATTAAAATTAGGAGAAATGGTTTGAAGCATCAATCCCAAAAACGTTTGTAAACATCCACTCAAGTGCCTTCCTGTTTTAATATCGTTAGAGAGGCAATAAAAAACGCCACCTAAATCAATACCCCAGAAAATTAATAAAAACGTGAGCGCTCTCAAACAACCCGATATTTGTTGCAATTTTAATTTAAAACTTTGTTAATCTAAGTATAAAGAGTACACCACAAAGAGCTCGGATCAAAACGATGAAAAATTATTGAAAGGGGGTGGGGGTGGGGTGGCATCGACTGTTTTAAAAATGCCGCGATATCTTTTACTACCTTATTCCTCTGAACAGACTCTATGTACCATGTTATAGAGATTGGTTTTGTCTGGCTAGCAGTAGCTGATTGGCGGGTTTGGATATGGAATTTTTCATAGAGGGGGTTGTAATAATCGTGATTTTTTAATCAAATTTCATCTGTTCAAGGGAGAAGGCTATATTTTTTCATTATTTAATTTTCGGTCGCGGTTTTTGTACTCCTTGAGGGACATCGTTTGAAGCTTTTGTGGATGTTCAAACATGGATGAGGTCACACCGCTATGCTGAAAACATTATTTTTGTATGGACATTCAATAAACAATTCAATCCGATTCGATTGCTTTCTTTCGGAACAGAGACTTGGTCGCTGACGCTGATTTCATATGTAGGAGAAACAAAAAGAAACGTGTCTACCAGGCTTTTCTTGTAGTATTTTTTTTATTGTACGACGGGGAAGCGCTTGGCCTTCATCTCACCTGGTAACATGTTGAAATTAGTCCGAAGGTGCAGGCGCACTTCACCCGGAATCCTCAACTAACTGAGGAACTGGCTATCTTACCTCTAAATGCCGGAACACATACAACATTTTTTGAGAATTGTTATAATGGCGACAGAATTAGGTAAGAAAGCACCATATTACTCCGTGGGTTGACCCACTAGACCACCGAGGCGGTAAGAAAAAGGAAAAAGGTTGGCTGAGCCATATGCTATGAGGAATACAGATATAGCTAAATCAACTAAAGCGGAACTCTCGATTACAACTGGGTCTGCATTCTATATCTGTTTTGATAGGGCGGGCTCTTGCTACAGAGAAGTTATTCATACCTTACAAGATCCGGAAAGCCATTGAAATAAGGCTTTGCCGGTAGTCCCACTGCACTAGTACATTATGTAAGAAAGTACAATATCTAGATATTGTACTTTCTTACATAATCGGCAGTTTCAATGGGTCTACGGATAATTTGGGTTAACCGCGCTTTAACCCGTGGACCCATTCATTACTTAGAATGTAATTGTCAGCAATATGTAACATCAGGTTTATTATTAAAAGGGTTTAATTATACCAAATACACAAAACATAAATAGGCCGGTCTCTAAATTTTCTATTGACGCGTGAATAAAAATCGAAGTCGCACAACGAGCTATGTAGAGTGAGCTATGCTTGGAGCTCTATGTATTTGAAAATCTACATATATTATCCAACATGTTGCAAAAATGTTTTTGGAATGTAAGATCTAAGTACGTACAGCCTTACAGTATCTCCCTTGTAATCTGTTAACTCATTTTGACAACATTTTACAGTTTATATGTTACCGGTGGATTTGAAAAATGTATATTTAATTTGGTAACCGGTATAATGGTGTAACCGTCGGTCGTGATAAATTGTAACTGTTAATTTCACGGTTAATATGGCAGATCGTTTGTGAGCTTCGATTGACAGCTACGATTTTATTGCGTTAATTGCGCCACGTCAATGATGTTTCGGCATATAATCGCATGATTTTTTTTATGATAAAGAGCCTACCACTTTTTCATACATAGCCTGAAGAACATACATTCAGATTTTTAGGGTTTTGATATAATTTCAACGAAGGGTTATTACATAATTTGGATGTGTCGGATTCGAGCTATTCATAGTTCTTTTTATGCAACGCTTTACAATCTGATTATTATAGATGCAGGAAAATAAAAAATCAACTCTCCGATAACACAAAAAGACGACATGAAAAAGCCTCAAAACAAAACAATCAAAAATTACAAACGCCTCAGCTCATTCGTTAATGAAAACTACAAAAGAACCCTCAGACAATGGGGAAGTCACTCACAGCCACTTTGAAGATCAAAGAGTATTGGCGATGCGACTGCGGTGCATATGCATGCATGGATTGAATATGGATGAGTGCACGGGAGGAATATGGTGGTATCTGATAAACGCGCGTTTTTATATGCCGATGTACTTCCAATGGGAGAGACGACATTCTATAATGTTTAAATATCGAACAAATGGTTTGTTTCAATTTGATGGATTTCAATTTCCACTGATAAGCAGTTTGTATGAAAAACTGCTAACTGCTTAAAATAAGTTTTTTAAGTGTTCCATTAATAATAGAACCATTCTTGCTTTACAGTATTTGTTATTATTCAGATAGAAAGTTTTACGACGACAGTGTTTTAAATGTCATTTTTTCAAAAATTTTATAAAAAATAGTTGTTTTGAGTTTGCAGTTCTTATTTTTATTTTTAATGAGCCCGTAACTCTTACCAATATTTTTCCAGATCTATAGCGGTTTAGATTCTGTCCTCAGAGGTCAGACTTTTCTTAGCTTAGTTTCTTCGATGAAAAGCAAAATGTACTTCGTTATACACATATATCAATTCCACGCGGTCATTTTAACATTCTAGTGCTGAAACTAAGTGCGTAAAAATCACATACAGCCTTACCCATCTCGCTCGTTATGCAACAAGCCTTTGATCCGACGATTACTAATGACAATATGAGGCGAGTGCTCAGGCTTTGTTTACATTTGGTTAATAATTAATGGGTTATCACTGTGGTATTGTATTAGGGGACGAAAGTGGTCTGTATTGGTTGAAGAGGAAAATGGGAAACATGCTACGTTTGCTTTTCCTTCAAAACTTTAAAAGAAACTTTAAAAAGACTTTTGCGAAAAAATATTATTGAATTCAATAATAATGTTTTGCCCTTTAGGGCAGCCCCAACCGCCACAAACGGATAAGTTGAGACTTTAATGTCAGATTATAATACCTGAAATTAAATACAAGTTTTAATATTGGATGTTTTTTTTGTATTTAGGGGCTTATATAACATAGTTTAAGTTTACACATGGAGACCACGATTAAACGCAAAACGGTGTGTGGAACTGGATGGACTCACGACATTGTAGCGAACGCAATGAGTCTATTGATGGAAAAACTCAGTATATGTGGCCTTCAACAGTGGACGTGTCTGGGCATAAATGATGATCATGATGATAGCAATCCCACATTTTATTATTAACAAGTTGTGTACGAGATATGTCATCAGACAGTTTTGAGTGAGTCAAACGGTCGATTTGGACATAACCTCCATTTACAAGTATCGAGATATCAAGATCATACTAAAAAGAACCCGTTTAATGGTCTTTTGTTTCGAAATACGTGAGACAAGGTTGGGTTTCTGGAGGTTGTGGTTCCGTATAGAAATAATACAACATTTACAAATAGAAAATAATAATATTCAATTTTTTTTAACTTGTAACTTTTGCCGGAACTTTATCTTACTTAACAAGCCTCATAGCTCAGTTGGTAGTAGCTTTGCCTCCTGCGCTGTAGGCTTTGGGTTCGATTCCCACCCAGGACAAACATTTGTGTGATGAATATAGATGTTTGTTCTGTGTTTGGGTGTTGTATCATATAGTAGCTATGTATTTACAAAAAGTATTAAAGTATTCTATCCGTAATCTAGTTACCATATTACATGCTATGCTTAGTTTGGGGCTAGATGGCGCTGTGTAAAATTATTGTCCTGTAATATTTATTTATTTATTTATGTTTATCTGTAATACCGATATCAGACCCAGGAAAGTGCATGCTACTGAGATGCGAATGTTAAGATGGATGTGTGGGGTGACAAGGTTAGATAAGATCAGAAATGAGTTTATAAGGGGAAGTTTGAAAGTGGCACCAATTGTAGAAAAGTTGAGGAGTTCTAGGTTGGCATGGTATGGGCATGTAATGAGGAGGGATAATAGTCATTTGACCAAAAGGGTTATAAATTTGAGCGTGGATGGACATGCGAGCAAGGGAAACCCGAAAAAGAGATGGATTGTGTGAAAGAGGACATGGGTATGAAAGGTGTAGATGCAGAGTTGACGGTTGATAGGAGTGAGTGGAAGAAGAGAACATGTTGTGCCGACCCCACCTAGCGTGGGATAAGGGCAGGAGAATGATGACCGATATCAGACCCAGCGGTCCCGGGTTCGATACCCAGGTAGATCTGTCTGTTGAGAATTCCGGGTAAAGTGCGCTTCCACCTTCGGCCTTATAATAAGCTTGGCACCAGATAAGATCATGGCCAAACTTTTCCCCGTCTTATAGGTCCACACAAATGTACAATTACCACCTTAATCGAGTCGCACCTGCTACAAACAGATTTTTTTGATTATATTGATGTAGTGAATTAAAGTATCCCATTGCACTTTTTCAAGTAAATGTCAATGTCATAATGTTTTATTCAGTTTTTTTAAAAGGTAATCGAAACATGAAACCTACCGCTTGATCGAAATTGAAACCAGCACACATGGAAAAATAAAAAATCTAGGGCTAGTCAGTTTTTTATGATTATCCATTCAATAGTTAGGTACAGAGATTTAAATAATATTTAAGTAGGGATCTACATTATGATGTAGGTACCTACCTACTTAAATATTCATGAAATTTAGAATAGTATTTAGGTTTATGTATATATATATATATATATATATCGTAGGTATAAATATCCTAAAAATATTGATAGCTACACAATGGGCTATTTGTTGACATTCAGAAATTACGATTTATCAAATATAATAAATAAGATGTAATATTGTTTTAGATTTTCTAAAGAACCCTAAAATTATGACCTGTTTTGCAATGTTACCTACAACTCATTGGGACATTACATTTATTACTTATTTCTATAGAAGTGGAGCCATTGTAAGATAAGATACTACAGTTTTGTTCCAGTATGACGTGCCTTTTTGATATTTTAATGTGATAAAATATTTAAAAAATGAAATTGTGAGAAAATAAGGCATACTTATTTATATTGGCCCAGTTGATTATGTTATGCTGTATTAATATAAAACATGTTATTTTTGAAAAAGAAATGAAGCCGACTTTAACACTAAAACCTTAAAAGTTTTTAATAACTCTAAGGGTAGGTTCATATAATTTGTAGTTAGTTCCGAATTTCCAAGCAAAACAACATGTTTATTGTATCGCACCGCCTTTAAATTAAATGAACCTACTCTTTGAGTTGTTTTAAAGTTTTGAGTGGTGAAGTCGGTTACATTAAAAAAAAAAAAAGTATATTTAGTTTTTTCGTTGTAACGACGTCCCTACGACACCTCGACGTCTACTACACCCTATTTATGAGTCGTGATACGTGTATATGGGATACTGGGAAATATCTAGGGATATCTGGGAACGAAGATAAATATAGATGACCTAAACAAATGTTAGGAATCGGTTCCTACTATGATGAAGTGGAGTAGCGGTGCACTATTTATAAATTTATTAGTATTTTTAATTGTACGACGAGGAAGCGCTTAGCCTTCATCTCACCTGGTAACAAGTTAAGATAAGGCCGAAGGTGGGGACGCACTTCACCCGAAATCCTCAACAAACTGAAGTACTGACTATCTTAACTAAATGCCGGACCAGAACACAACAATTTAAGAATTGTTATGATCGCGACAGAATAAATTATGATGGTGGTAGCTATCCAGGTGGACTTAAAAAAATCCTACCACCAACCAAACCAAGCACAATATTGCTCCCCCTGGGGATAGAACCCGGATCTGAAATCAATACTATTGTAATATTTGATGATAATTCTCTAAAATGAATATTTGTTACTTATACGTACCCTGTTTCTTTACGTTAAACACTTGTATCTTGACCTCAAAACTTGCAAGCACTTGCGCAGACACAGTATGAGTTCTGCGATGGAGAAATCTAACGGTAAGATAAAGGTAGTAAGCCATTAGCCAGTCGGGCCTTTGCAGGTCCTACTACCAGGGTATCAATCAGCCGCAATTCCGTAGCTAGCGATACAAGGTAGAGCCCACCTTCCCCAAACATGATTGGGCATATTTTCTGGCTATCCTACCTCTAAATGCAGGAACACAACAATTTAGGAATTGCTAGGCAGTTTTAAACATTGTCTTATCACCAACCAAACCAAGCATTTTACTCCTCTGGCGATCGAACCTGGGACCTCAGACTGTTGACGATAACGGATAAAGTGCGTTTCCACCTTCGGCCTTATCATAACTTGAAACTAACTACAAAAAAATACATCATTATAATCATCATCATCATCACAGGTGGAACTTTCCAGCACGGGACTTGGTCGAATGGTGTTATATTACAGGACATTACAGGACATTAATTTTGACACAGCGCCATCTAGCCCCAAACTAAGCATAGCTTGTGTTATGGGAACTAGATTACGGTTAGAATACTTAAATACCTATTTTAAATAGATATGTAGTATATGATACAACACCCAAACACAGAACAAACATCTATATTCATCACACAATTGTTTAGTATATATATTATATAATAATTTGAAAATATGACTATGTTTCTGAGTTTCGCTCGAAGCTCAAGTGGCTCCCAATTCGTTTTCGCCGGAACTCTCACATTTTTCACCTTCTCTGGCTGTGTTCAAAGTAAGAGTTAAATGTTTTTACTTAAACGAACCTGCTTAAAAAGTGTATCTCATCGTTCGTCACCACAAGTATTTGCTGTTTTTCTGTTCCGTTTAATATGTTTTATGTTGGCACTTCTAAAAAATTTATTAGGTATATTATTATAAATAAATATTTATCTATTTTATTTTTATTTGTATTGTATTTGTATAGTATGTAGGTACATAGTGTATTACATGTATTATTTATTAATTATTTTTTAATTTATTATTTAATTACATTTATATTTTATATGTTGTGTGAATATTTGAAGCATTGCTTTACATAATATGTTATATATAGTCAATTTAGTGAGACCCCTATTAATATGTGCACCACCAACCACCTCTTTAGCCATAATATCCTCTCCATACAAAGGTTGTCTGGAAGAAATCGCTTTTAAGCGACAAGACCATTGTAAACACATTATTTAAATTATCCAGTTTTATTTTTAAGGTGTACCATAAAGTATTTTGCATTCATTCATGTTTGTCCTGGGTGGGAATCGAACCCACAGCCTACAGCGCAGAAGGCAGAGTTACTATCAACTGAGCTATGAGGCTTGTTTGTTGTGATGCAATTTAAGCCAGAGTTTGAATAGATGCCATAGTTTCAGGCAAAGATGACAAGAATAAGTATTTCAAGTAAAAGGAAAGATGGTAGTTAGTAAATCATATGAAAACTTGAGATTGTAACTCATCTATAACATTATTTTAAACTTTAATACTTCCTCTCCTACTTCCGTTTCCATCCCGAAAGCACTTTCTTATCCAGGATACAGCCAAAAAAAAATTAACACCTGGGCCAATGCAATTCTTTCTACATTATCTAATGTTACGTGTCTATATTTTTCTCGAGTGATTAAATAAATATCTAAATAAAATATACTGCTTACCATTTGTGGCAAAAACTTTGAGATTTCATCCAAACTAAGACCGATAAAAAAAGTGTTTTGTATGTATGTAGCAGTTATATTAACCCTAGCTTACTTACCTTTATTTTAAGTAACGTTATTACTAACCTCATCATCATCAATATTTTTCTAATCAACTTTATTTATGAGACCAAACGAACGTATTGAAAAATCTTAGTTTTTTCCTAATTAAATTACATAACGTGTTTTATAAATAATCTACACTGAACACCAAATATATAAATATGTAAAAACACTAACTATGTACAAAGGAATCAGTCAGATTACCTAAGGACCGTTACAAACGGCCTATAGGTAACACAACTGCCCTCCGGGTTTTCAAAAATCTTGCGGGGCTTTTGATTGAGGCGACACGTGATCCAAGGGCTGGCTCTTATTTAGGCCAGCGAATTAGCATAGCTATTCAGCGTGGCAATGCAGCCAGTGTCTTGGGCACGCTTCCGTCTGGTTCTGGTCTGGAACAATATGTAAATGAATATTACGAGATTATCGCTGAAATACTAATTGTATTTTTACATTTGTATTTCTACCAAGCGGAGTTCGGCAAGCAAACTTTAATGTTACGCTTCTATATCAAAAATGTGAACGAATTTTTTTGTATGCCTCTGATGCCTTGTTGCGGACACAAAACCAGTTAAAAGTTGAATGTTAAAATCCAGCTGCAAAATTCTAAACTTCATATTTACACAAAAACATAGCCTTCAAAACTATTTTTGGAAAAAAATGGAACCGACTACACCACTAAAAACTTACAAATAACTCTTAGGGTAAGTTCATATAATATGAAGTTGGTGCCGAATTGCCAAGCACAACAACACGTTTATTGTATGGCACCGTCTTCAAATTATATGAACTTACCCTAAGAGTTATTTGGATTTTTTTAGTGGTGAAGTCGGTTCCATTTTTTTCCAAAAAGAGTTTATTTTTAGCTTTTTTTCGTTTTAAAACCTACGACACAACGACGTCTCCGACACACTATTTAAGAGTCGTGTGAGGGTGATATAATATTTTATTATTTTTTGTTAGAAAATATATTTTACAAATCGGTTGAGTAATAACGGAGTTCTGAGGTAATGCAGTAGTAGTCGTTAAAGAGTCATCGATCACCAACACGCCTGCCAAGCGTGAGTATTATGGCAAAACCCTCCATTGCTTTCTTTAGCATTGGATGAGGCCCATGTCCTATACAGTTGACTTTTATGGGCTGTAATGATGATGATGATGATACATGTATACAACACATGCCAGAATGCGTCAATTTCTACTACTTATCATCATTACTGCGATCAACAACATACCAAGTGTAGTGATTATGAATATTCATACTTAAATTGTAATAAAAAAAAACTATACACGCTTTCTTAATTTTTAATTTGCACCGACCATGTAGAATACTTAATATCACTTCCACAATTGAGACAAACCGACGCCAAACAACACTTCACACGTCGAAGATGTTTATGCTGCAGAGCTTGTCAATTGAATAGACATAATATACAATCGAAAAAAAAGCCTTCCACCAGAGGCAGACGGGGAAAAATGACGGCAACTTCATACAGATACTTGTAAGTTTTTGTACCACAAACAAATCTCGTAGCCCGACGAGTGCCTACAACGTAGACACTCGTAGCATAGCTACGTCGTAGCGACCCAGCCGATTTAATTTTACACTAAGCTATAGCATTTCTATGCAAAAATATATTTCAAAGACGTTTCATATCGACGCATGCCAGTACTTTATGTACGTTATTACTTTTTACGACGCTTGTCGCCTGCTAGGGGATGAATTTAAATTCGTCGATTTATATTATAATCGATGGTGGCAGTGCTCTTTGCGGGACATTTATTGAGACTTTTTTCAATTACTGTTTGTGAAGAATTCGAAAGCATCTGTTTTTTGGGAAATATGTGTAGGGTTTTGTTGGTGGTAGGACTTTGTTTGGTTCCGCCTGGAGAGCTACCACCATCTTACCTAATTCTGTTGCCATAACAACAATTCTTAAATTGTTGTGTTCCGGCATTTTGAGGTAAGATAGCCAGTTCCTCAGTTTGTTGAGGATTCCGGGTGAAGTGCGCCTCCACCTTCGGCTTAGATGTGATGAAGGCCAAGCGCTTCCCCGTCGTACAGTAAAAAAAAAAGGTTTTCATTTGTATTATCAAAGACAAAAGAAAACGTAATTTATAAATTAAGCTAGATCTAATCTCTTAATTTACTATTATTATTATTATTATTTATTATTTATTATTATATTTATTATTATCTTACAATAATTTATTTATGCAATTTGGTTCCCTAAGGACTGTTACGGATGTTTTTTAGGTAACTATACTGATCCAGACCAGTACCAGACACTGGTTGCATTGCCGCGCTGGTCAAAGGAGAAGATATATAACTGTATTTTTTATTTTCCGCATACATATTTAAAAGCTAATAACCTTCCATTGTTGGATATGTTTCTACCAAATTTAGTATAGCAGCAATCACAATCTTAGAATAGGAGAGGATGATATAAGAGATGCTTTCCATATACTTGCATATTTTGTTATACATTACTTAATGTATATAATACATATTTTTATGCGTCCTAAAACCAACGTTGGTTTGTAATTTAAGATTATAATAATAGTTACCAAACCCAGTCAGAATTTGGCAAAAAAAAGATGAAAGTCACAGTGTTTCCAGCTTTAGGAGAATATGCGGGTTCGAATCCCGTCAGGGGTTGTGAATTTATGTGTCATTATAAGATTTGTAAATTGTGAACAAGAGCAATTACTTGAAATACAGATATATGACAAAAGTGACACATGAAGCCTAGGCTAGGTTTCACATGTCAAAAATGAAGTCGATGTTAATTAACAGTTGTCTTACATTATGGCGACGGTCTCACAGACATAAGTTTCACCAACAACCCAAAGTCCTGCACTGGTATTTCAAGGAGCTGAGCTGGCTGGGTTAGGGTTAGTTAAAACGGGGGTACTGGGTCGGATAACCTCCTCGTGGTGTACCCTGGGTGCCATCGATCACTTCCCACTTGTGGGGACTTATCGACGGCAGCGAATAATCCGACGCGAGGGTGTCCTCCGCGTGTCCCTATGAAGTTAGCATGGGCACAGTGGATGGACAGGTGGTATTCCGCGGGGCTGGGAGTCCCAGTGAGGGACTCAGCGGACCTTCGGGTCGTGGGATGGCCGACCTTCAAGGCTGGCGGCGCGGCAGGGAGGGTCAATTCGGCCACCCTGTCGGGCAGTGAAGGGTCAGATAGGAGCCTGGGGGCCGGGAACGTAGGGGCGTTCAACCGGCCTCCATTGCACAGACCCTCATCCCCGGGAACGGCCCGCCATCCCCCCCAGCCACACTGGGGGGCCTGTGGGGCCCCTGTAAAGGGGCAATCGCTGGTGGTATTGTGGTAATTAAGGCTAAGGCTGGTTTCCCACGACACCACCACACGGCGAAATCCTGTCACTAGGACGGGTTGAGTCCAACACACGGCCTCTTCCCCTATGGTGCATTAACGCATTCTCCGCACAAAAAAAAAAAGTGTTAGTTAAAACCATGGAGGGCAATGCACAATACACCCCACAGAGGGACGTCGGTGCAGGCCTTGGTCACCCCTACTCAGAATAGGAACAAGAATATAGGTCACAATCACAGTGGTGGGTTAACAGACATACGAGCACCCCCTATTTTTATAGTAAGGTAAAAAGCACCTTGGTTACCTTGCGGTGTATCGTACAGTCTTGACAAATGGCGCGGCAACGTGCATATCCGTTTCGACCGGAAGCTGAAATTGTCTTTGATTTACGGTGGAACGGCTATCTGTAGGAATGGAATTGCAATTATGGTACTGAATTTTAAAACGTTTCTTTGGATTGCTTGTAAAAGAAAGGAAAATACAGGAATTATTAGAGTCCAATCAAAAGTATTTACGTATTCTACCCGTAATCTAGTTCCCTTATTACAAGCTATGCTTAGTTTGGGGCTAAATGGCGCTGTGTGAAAGTAATGGCCGTTAATATTTATTTACTTAAAAGTGTTATCATAGTATTACCAAGAATGACGTTTTAAAAACGATGATTGTCATTTGATTGTTGGTCTCGAAATGTATCGAAGTATTGATACATTTAATTGACGTATAGGTAACTCAACTGTCCTTAAGTAATCAGACTGCGTCATTTGAATATAGTTTGTTTAATTTTTGTAATTATTAATAATTAATAATTTGGTACTGGTCTGGAACAGTTGAGTTACCTATAGGCCGTTTGTAACGGTCCTTAGGTAATCTGACTGATTCCTTTGTACATAGTTAGTTTAATTGTACTTTTTATTGAATAAATGTAGCTTAGAAGAAAAAAAAAAAAGTTTGTTTAATTGTATATATTATTTTAAAATACAATAAACATGTTCGTAGCTGGTTCCGAAGTTCAGCTAAGAAAGTGAAAAATGATTTCTTACTCAATATCGGTTACGAAAAGAAGAGTAAAATTCCATTTTTTTGGTTACGAAATCTCAGTCAAGAAAATATACCAACGGAAATATTCGTGGTATTGTATGATAAGTATGTATTTACAATAAAAAGAAAGAGTAAATCAGTATTCAATCCGTAATCTAGTTTCCATATTACAAGCTATGCTTAGTTTGGGGCTAGATGGCGCTGTGTGAAAATAATGTCCTGTAATATTTATTTATTTTGGATCAATTCATTAAATATATTATGTTGACATTTGTATATCTAAGTAAAAAGATTGTACTGGGGCTTATATTCCATATTTTCATACATCTTTGTTACCTATATTCTGACAAATAAAATCTTAATTTTTGAATTACCTCCATAAATAATTATGCACAAACTTGCAACTTAATATTTTCTTTGTTCAACGCTGACAGAATATACAAGTTCTGTAATTTTTTTTTCTTGTTATTATGTTATCTGTCATCTGTCATATTGACATTGACAGGAGCAAATCAGTGGGTTCCATACTGTTGGCTCTCAGCCACAGATTACAATTATACATACACACATTCCTCTCTTAGACTCGGGTCTAAGAGAGGAATGTGTGTATAATTGTAATTCCCTCATAAACCAGGGTGGATATATCTAGATCGCCTCAAACACGTATTTCAAGAGATATACTTTTTTTATATACTTCAACACAGTTGTATACAATGTGAGTTCTTTTCCAGGGCCATTGAGGCTAAGCCTGATAGCGTGAGAGTTATCAAAGTCATATCAGGAGTTACGTGCTCGATTTAACAAAAAATAAGTTGTGCATTTAAAAAAAAACTATTCATATTTTTTTTACGATGAACAATATTTTACGATGACTATGTGCCCAAAGTTGTTGCACTTTCAAAATTGATAATTTATAAGTTCAACTTTATGAATTTAGTAAAGGTTGTTGTACGTTGTAAGCCTGTCTTTGACTAGCAAAAGAGACTGTATCATAATATACAACGTGGACCTAAAGCAATAAACATTAGGTCATCGTGTTGGATGTGCTAACATGCCATTTTTCTTGATATTTCTTACGTGGTTCTTACCTACGCTTTGCTTACTCGCCTGGATTACTAAATCCATACAAAACAATCGCTTATATAGAAAATCTACCCTTTCTCATCCCCTAAGTGGCCGTATATCTCTGAGTTACGTTATTGTAAACATATTTCAGACGATATGGCGATATGCGCCATATTTTGGGCCATTCGTATTCATTCGCCATATTTTCGCTGACGGAGGATTTTCGATATTGATGTGATGTTTTGAATGGCTCTTTTAGAGAAAAAATAAAGAAGAATATAATATGTTTTGCTGATATATTTTGTTGTATTTAATACTGATATAGCCAAGAAGAATTTTATATATTTTGATGATATATTTTGTTGTATTTAATACTAGTATAGGCCACGTAGTAGGCACCAATATGAAGTAGCCGTTGTTATTTCATGGATACAATCTATTTGCCATACATCATTAAGACCATTCAGCGACAAAAAAGTCACAGGGAGGCCTTATGTTCCACAAGGAAATATGTGGCCTGAAATGAGGATGATTATGTGAAACAAACACGTGAACAAACAGAGTTGATCTCGAATGTATTATATTGTAATGGATATATTGGAGAAACGGACGAAGGCAACGAGTTCCATTCGTAATGATAAATGATGATAATTTCCAGTTTTTTTTTTTCGTATTAAATTTCCAGGTGATATTTTATACTAACTGAATTGTAGGTACCAATAGAGATTGATTGCCTCACATCCAAACTATTAATGTTTTAAGCATTATAATGACATTTCCAAGTTGTAATCGCTAGACGCAATGCAGGTAAACACATTATTTGAAATTCTGATTTTCGCCAGCGAAAACAATTTTCAATGAAAAATCTACTGATATTAGCCACCTCATAACCAACCTCCATTTTTCATAGCCACTACCAATTCCGTTCACACACGTTTATGTGTCTGTGTGCCACCCTAGCCCACAGAATAAACACATAGTTCCATCACACAACACATTCACATCCACTTGGTAACGTTCAACTATAGGTAAAGTTTTCGAGTGATTTTGAATCTTGTTAATAGCCCCGAAAGGTTAAAATCGAATCGCCAAAAAAAAGTTTAGCTTTGCTATTTTCTATCAACAATTGAAACGATTTTGAATCTTATATTAAGGGCAATATAGTTTGTTTTGAAATATGATCTAGTTGAAGTGCCGTGCGGGGTGGTACGTTGTGGAGAGAAATCTTCAGTGGATGGATGTTCTAATATTCAAATGGGATACGGAACTATTATTGTTGGAGCTACTGTCGATACGTTTGTGGAATTACCATATTGATACTTGGGAAGAATGGTATTATTAAGAAAACGAGAAACTTCTCGGAAAAACCTGGAGTGGAGTCTTAGAGTGAAAAAGTTCGTCGACATTTGTGTGATGAATATAGATGTTTGTTCTGTGCTGGGTGTTGTATCACATAGTGCGTATGTATTTACAAAAAGAAAAATGTACATAGGTAAGTATTACATCCGTAATCTAGTTCTCATATGACAAGCTATGCTTAGTTTGGGGCTAGATGACGCTGTGAGAAATTAATGTCCTCTAATATTGAGTAATATCACATTATTACTTAAATCTTAACCCTATTAAAATCAATAGCAACCAATGTGCCGTAAAAGTGAGCCGTAAAGCGTTTATAGATAGCATTGTATTACAACTGTCACTATTCCGCAATGTTATAAGGTTTAATTGATAATAATACCTACATTTTATAGAGATTATAAGTTTTTTTTTTAACTTTTTCGGGATTAGATTAGAAAACACAACATATTCTGAAGTTCCGATTCCAACCGCCATTTACCTTTCACATCCTAGGAGTCCCTTGAAGTTAGTTTACTATTTAATACATTGCAAGCTTATAAAATCTTTTTTTTTTATTGAGACATTTGTAATAACAGCGACTCAAAAATATCTCTTACGAACAGTTCATTTCTTTATCAATCAAGACAACGCCAAAGTCTTTCTCAAAGCAAAAGAAACGGCAGACAACCCTTCCGAACTTTGTGCGTTAGGCAAAATGAGCTGTCAAAACTCACATCGCCGGCTATGCCTCGGGGCTAGAGCGACTGTCAAGACTGCTCGGTCGGCGTATAAGCAACTTCTTTGCATACTTCCCGTCGGTGTCAGAGAGATACGTCACTTATATCGTCTGCCTACATATTGCTAGGAGTAGTGGTGGGAAGGGGTGTCATGTCGATTCTTTTAGATTCTATTTATCTGTCAGCGTTCGATTATAAGCACCGTCCGTTTGTTATATGCCTTGGCATATTGTACACGTGTCAGCATAAGATTATAATCACTGTCCGTTTGTAATACCGTCAGCAAAAATGGTGATCGATGATGGACCCGTAGAGACATGACCTTTCCATCCCGACAGAAGTCGACTTGTGACCTGTGGTTTCATTTAACTCTATTTCTGATGGAAATAGATCGAGAACGGGAGGCACCGCGTGAAGGATAACCACTAGGCTTGTGTTACAGGATTCGATTGTACATTCCTGTAAGGCCATTTGCTCACCTCACCCTCTTGAGGAGAGAGTGAGGCAGGTCTGTGTCTATGCTAAAGCAAGCGGCAGAACTAGATAAGCTAGAAACAATGCGTTAAATTGTAAATGTTAGTTGCTGATGAAAATTAGCCGAGCGTTTGCAATATGACGAGGAATATTACATACGGACGATGTTTACAATCTGACGGTGACAGAGGCTTATTACAAACGGACAGTGTTTACAATCTCACGGTGACATATCCAAAACATAGTACTAGTAATCGAAACGAATGCAAACCAACTTAAATTTAATTTGGAAATCAAAGAAATAAAACAGAGTTCCCACTAAGGCAATTTAGTTTTTTAGTAAGTTTGTGATAAAGTACCATTGCAACACATCCTGTACGAATTCCAATGTGAATGAATGAATGATTTCAAATGAATAACTAAAAAAATATTAACTGCACACCAAAATAATTAGTATTCGGCGTTTATTATTTGGCGGGTTGTTTATTTTTGTGTCATTATAACATTTGTAAAAGTCTATGCATATTTTAAACGTAATGCATATTTATTGCTAATTGCTAATTTACCAATGGCAAACACAGCATTCAAATTAGGAACATTACAATTATCGAAGCAAGCAAATCATAAAACTATCGATAGTTGTTATCGATACGTCACGTCCATCACTACAAACCGAGATATATCAGCTCACTTCATTTCGCCGTATCTTTTGTTTGCTATATTTTTGACAAGTACAAAGCGAATCTGCGCTTGTCATACGTTTGACAGGGGGTGGAAGTGGGGGTGCTAAGTTGTTATTAAGTACTGCAGATATAGGGTTGTGATAGATCCGTGTGTGTACCCTCATTGTTGATCCAGTCTTGTATATCTTTAACTATTTTGGTTAGATCTACTTCCCAGTGATCTATACCCCGGGCAACCGAATCGATGTCAACGGCTGCATGATCCTTTAGCTGGTTGTAAGACCTGTAAAAGTCCGCCTGTCTTGCAACCACTCGTGGATGGCCATTAAAAGACAGTTTCTGGGAAAGTTTCTCGCTACACAGTTGACCTCATCTCGTCGAGGTCAAGAGCTTATTTTTTTATATAACGTGGAGACGGAACAAGCGATCTTCCCACCTGATGTAAAGAGCAACTCTTGCCTATAACAAAGCCTTACTGTGTAGGCATATGTACAAAGAACATAACCTTTTTTTTTTACTGCACGACGGGGAAGCGCTTGGCCTTCATCTGACCAGGTAACAAGTTGAGATAAGGCCGAAGGTGGAGGCGCACTTCACCCGGCATCCTCAACAAACTGGCTTTCTTACCTCTGAATGCCGAAACACAACATTTTTTTTTAAGAATTGTTATTATGGCGACAGAATCAGGTAAGATGGTGGTAGCTAGCCAGGTGGATTTAAACAAAATCCTACCACCAACCAAAACCCTACCTATCTTACGCCATCTCATCTGCCTAGGACATCTTACAAAAAAAAAGATACAACATACAACCTATTTAGAAATAATCTTATAAATAAATATTACAGGATATTAATTTTACACAGCGCCATCTAGCCCCAAACTAAGCATAGCTTGTAATATGGGAACTAGATTACGGATAGAATACTTAAATACTTTTTGTAAATACATACGTACACTATGATACAACACCCAAACACAGAACAAACATCTATATTCTACAAATGTTTGTCCTGGGTGGGAATCGAACCCACAGCCTACAGCGCTACCAACTGAGCTATGAGGCTTGTTATCTTAGCTCTATGTTTTAGAACGCCAACCGAACACGTCCTAAGGCGTTATAATTTGATTAATTTTCGGTACAAACACGAACGCTAATTAAAACTAGTGTAAGTGGCTTCTGCGATAAGGGAAGTTCGCGTCTTCTTAGAGGGTATCGGTTGTCAGGGCAAAGCGCATTCGCTTCATAACGATGCGACAAGTATTGGTGAAGAACGATTTCATAAACTTCTAGTCTCAATACTCGTCAAAGAAGCGCAATTTTACTCTAATTCATTAAACTAAGAGCTTTTGATTGAGGTGACACGTGACCCAAGGGCTCTTATTTAGGCTAGCGAATTGGCATAGCTATTCAGCGTGGCAATGCAGCCAGTGCCTTGGGCACACTACCGTCTGGTACTGGTCTGGAACAGTTGAGTTATGTATAGGCCGTTTGTAACGAGCCTTAGGTAATCTGACTGATTCCTTTGTACATAGTTAGTTTAATTGTACTTTTTATTGAATAAATGAAAAATATATGTTTTAAATTAATCCATCAGTGGATCTGTTTATACTTTTTATTCTGCTTTTATCCATTATCGCGTTAGATAAGATTCCACTACTTTTTATATTTTGTTCTAGTCAAATATCACGATGGATTAGATTCCACAACTTTTTATATTTCGTTATAATCCATTATCGCGATGGATTAGATTCCACTACTTTTTTGTATTTCGCTCGTATCCATTATCGCGATGGATTAGATTAGATTCCACTGCTTTTTATATTCCACTCTAATTAAGTATCACGATGAATTAAATTCCACTACTTTTACTTTCCGTTCCAACCCATAAAACGATTGCTGAGGTGTGTCTTAGTTATAAAGAATGATGATGTTTTGATAAGTTTAAAATTTTTCATTGCATACAAAATGAAGTGGCAGGATTAAGTGAGTACAGGTATCCAATTGACATGCGATACATAGCTTAAACTGTTGATCCAATCGACTTGGAATTTGGATGGATGGTTCTTTATCAATTATTTAAGTAATTGCAAGTTACACAAAATTTCGGTCTGCGAGCAATTTGTAGTTGCCCTTTGCAATTCAAAGTGGTAACCAAACTATTAATTCATTAATTGGTTTAATTTAATGGAGGTAACTAAAATAGTATCGCTCGAAAATAATATTACATTAACTGTCATGTATGGTTGATTGGTGTAGCAAATGTATTTGAACTTGGTATAAATAAAGATATATGTTTTATGTCAGTTACTTCCTGTCATTGGCAAACTCTCGTGGTACTCAAAAGGACCGCTGAAAAGCCATAAAAACGAAGAAGAAGAATAAAGATATATTACTGAAAATTTTACACAGATCATCTTGATAAATGTGAACAAGATTACCGATATTAAACTTTACAATAACTATTACATATCACAAATGATTATCCCGGACAGGAATTGTACCAACAACCTCTGGTGTAAAACCAACAATCAACTCAGCTGTGAAGCCTGTCAATTGAGGTTTAAGCAACAGTTTATCGAAATCGACAAAATAATTCTCTTACATTAATAATACCTAGGAAGTTGCACCTTTACTAAGCAAGCGCGCAATCCGCGTAACCTCACACCCTAAGTAGCTATAAGAGGCGTTTGACTTTGACAAGAAATTATATACTTAACAGATCCAATTTTGTGTGTAACTAACTTTTAACACGACGACGCTTATTGCTGAGGATCTTGACAGGATGTAGTGGCATTAGAGGGGTAATTCGAACTCGGGGTAAGTGTTTGTTTAGTTTAGCAGGTAAGCACCAGTAGGTACATATACTATTGCCACCTATTATAAACAATCCTTACAGCTCTGTTGATAGGAACTCTGCCCGCGGAACTGTAACTGTGGGGTTAATTTTTTCATTGTACTGCGGAGATTTCCTTGGCCTTCATCTTACCCAATTTTCAAGTTATGATAAGGCCGAAGGTGGAAGCGAACTTCACCCAAAATCCTCAACAAACTGAGGAATTGGCCCTATCTGTAAATGCTGGAACACAACAATTTTATAATTGTTGTTATGGCGACAGAATTAGGTAAGATAGAGTAGCTAGCCATGTTTTTTTTTCAGAAGCGGTTAATTGTCTGATGCTTGTTCCTACTTCAAGCCAAAAGTACTGTCAACTTTGACAGATATTTAGCAAAAGGATGACTATAATGTACAGCCATATTACACAGCCTAGTATTATACTGCCTAATAATCCATGTCCATAGCTTTTGATTATGTCTTATCTATTTTCTTTCATAAACCAACATTTCAAGCATTATGCATATCTTATATATTGTTCTACATTTTGTGTTCAGTTAAGAGTTTTCATTCATTCATTCTTTCATTATTATCGTGAATAGTCCATACTCCAGGGTTCAGTGAATTATTTGGTTAAATATCTTCTTACTAGTATCACTCCAAACTAGGCACTAAATCTATGTGATAACACATTATTTCATTGTCTTAGCTATCTCCGAACGGACGTGTGACAAAGACATGTTCATATTCTAACGTAATCAAACGATAAATCTTGGGAACATGGCGATGAATAGAAAACACGAGGAGGTTTTCTTGGTTGAATTCCTACTAAAATTCACAAGGTTTTGGCATGATCTTCGAAATTATAGAATCATAAGTATATTTTTATATTTTGACGTTTAACCTGTAAAAAGGTAGTTTTACTATTATTCCGCACACTAACAAAAGTACGGCTGGTTGCAACCTGTACTTTGCAGACATTCCATTGTACTGAACACGCCGATTCGCCCCTTCCTTACTCATTAATATTGGTAAGGATTCAAATTTCTTGCCTTCGCAACAGAACCATATCGAAGTCTTCAAGTCCAGAGTGAATAGGTTCATTTTATAAACGCGTGCTCATCTTTACTTGTCTTTCAAGTTAGCTGGTGTTAAAACGCTTCAAATCACCAATGAAAGGTAGGTATTAGGTTTGGAATTCTAGTGGCAGAATAGCCACTAGAATACCAAAAGGTACCTGTAGTGACAGTTATTCCACGATACTATTTTCCTTAGTTCCCAGTTTAAACTGAAAAAACGTTTTAAAGTTACGTTTTGGTATGATGGTAGTAAAAGTTTTTTCTTATCGAAACCAGGCAAAGTTTGGTTCAATCTGAACCCTATTATCAACGAGCCACCTACACAATGAGACAAACTTATCACTAAGTGCAACTCGACGACACGAGACTACGAATAATTCATTGAACAAATGTATAAATCAAAGGCAATACATACTTGCAAGACTACTTGGCACCCGTTTCGAAATGGCTTCACAAAACGCAACCATAAAGCGGAGGCATAAGATAGTGCAGGAACGTTTTGAGGGTAGTCGTAAATTTGCAGGTGTAGCAATTCGAAATTCAAACTGCCAGCTATCTGCACGGTGATTGGTCAGGGCGCGCGTGGTTTTGATATAAATAGTGTGGTCGGTGACAAACGGTAGACTAGTATGGAATATCGGTGTGATAAATCGATGTATCGATTTTGGCTGGTTATAATTGCGTACACATTAAGTGCATTAACCCTAAACAAAATAAAGATAGTAACATCAGGTAGGTCTACGATTCAGGTAGGCTCAATAATTTTAAAATATTTAGAGTTTGCAACATCAGGTAGGTTTATATTAAAAATGGAATCTCATGGTATTAGTTAAAACGATAACAAGAGGCTTTAGGCGCTCATACTGGTCAATCTTGCTTGAAGGCCAGAACTAAACCAAGAAGAGTCAAGGAAAATCCGACTGAGGTTCAAGCCTTTTTTTTAATTTAAGCTTATTATATTTATTATATTCCAAGCAGTTTAGATATATACAAATATTGAGGTCAAAAACTCGTTAATTAAGGGATTTATTTTGAACTTTTAAAATATTCTAGATTCTTCTTCCTCCTGAAGGGTTTAGACCTTTATGTAGGACCGGGATCTGTCTTCAGATTTGTCCTACTAACCGATAAAAGATCCAACGTTAAAGATTTTTTTTTCAACCTTTGACTCTCAAAAAGTAGACTCTTAATTGTGACCATTTGACCATTAAAAGAGCCTTATGCCACCTTAAGAGCTATCGGCTATTCAAATAGTTGGTGTTTTTTTTGCATTCAACAACAATCCTACTAGGCAAATTGTCATGTTCAGAGATTGGTCTGCTGTTTTCCAAATCATTTTCTGGAAACCTGGAAAAATGATTCAGTTAACAGCGGCTCTTACTCAAAGCACGCCATTTTCACAAAATACTCTAGCTGGTTGTGTCAAACTCATCGTTTTCCCGTGACATATCCCGTAGTATTCTCATCCCTCTTTATCCACTCCATTTACCTACATTTATATAATCCATATCTCTTATTCCAGACAACTGAGTATTCCCAAGGAGTGCTGACGGCAGGCAGGCGGGTGGGTGGTCTAAAATTTTCAAAACTCTCACAACGGTTTGCCTGTGCAAGAATGGGTGAGCCTTTCCAGAACAAGCCTAGAAACTCTCTTTTTAAAGACGTAAGATGATTCCATATTTTCGCAGTGCCCATCATGATTCATGCTGGCACAGACCTTAAAATGGAATATCAACAACATGCAAAAATTGTATGGCAAAAGAACAAAATCTGTCTCCACACCAACATACCCGGCACTTTAAAATATGTAGAAGGCTTCACACTGCGATCCGGAACGTGTCACAGGGTGGCAGGGGGTGGAATGCCTAGAATAGGGGGGAGGGGTGATCTTAATCCAGGACTCAATAGTCTATGTTGTAGGGTGCCTAGGTATATCAGAGCGCTTGGAAAAGGTCTTGTTGCTTGTTGCACTGATTTTTATGAGGGTTTATTCAGCGAAGTTTTAAAATGGTTAGTTGCTTGACCTTCTTCTCATCTGACTTTTCAAGTTATGATGAAGCCGAAAGTGTAAGCGCACTTCACCCGGAATCCTCAACAAACGGAGGATCTGGCTATCTTACCTCTGAATGCCGGAACACAATAATTTAGGAATTGTTGTTATGGCGACAGAATTAGTTAGCCAGGCGGACTTAAGCAAAGTCCTACCACCAACTAAACCAAACACAATATTATACTCCCCATGGGCATCGAACCCCTGACCTCGGGATCTGACACCGGTGGGCGGACCAACTAGACCACAGATTCGGTCTTTTCTGTTATTTTTGTAGCTATTGACGAAGTTTATTTTAAGGCTTTGAGTAATTATTGGGCATTATTGAGCTTTTTTATAAATTCTCATTTTAAGAATATTAATTTATTAATAATTTAACTTATACTGTCCCACTGTACGGCAAAGGTCTCCCCCATATCCTCGCAAGATTGGGGTCATCCGGCGTTTCCCACCAGTCCGGATTAAATTCAGTCAGGTTGTCACGCCAACGTTTTCTTGGCCTGCCTCTACTTGTTGTCCATCGTAGGCACCCATTTCGAGACAGCCTTTGCCCATCTGCCTGCAGGCATTCGACTGACGTGACCCGCCCATTCCCATTTCAACCTGGCAGTCTTACCACCGACATCTGCGACTGCAGCCACAATTCGGTATTTCGGATCCTATCGGTTCTTTTCACATCTAACACGCTTCGCTCCATGGCTCTTTGACAAACTTTGAGTTTCGATTTCTGAAGCTCGGTCAATGACCATGTTTGGGCGCCATAGTAAAGTACGGGAAGTACTTTACTATGTACGAATAAAGTCGATTACGCTTAAGTGATAATGGAAGGTCACCCGTCATTAGCGTTTTCATGGACCAGTAGCTTCTACAGGCATTTTGGACTCTGCGTTCGACTTCTTTGTCTTGTCTGTGGTCGAAGGAAACTAGCTGGGCCAGGAAAATATATTCATCGACGTAGTGTAGTTCTTGCCCGTCGACCTTGATTTTATGTCTGGTGCTGTTGGTCATTATCTGTGTCTTTGACTGATTCATCACTAACCCAACCTCGCCGCTTGCGGTTCTCAGGTCTTGGAGCATAGCTTGAAGATCGAGTGCTGTTGGGGTAAAAAAAACAATATCGTCTGCGAAACGCAGGTTTGTCAGCTTCTTGTTGTCAATGATGAAACCTTTAAATGTCCAAAACTTTACCAGACTTCTGAAAATGTCTTCGGTGCTTGTAAATAGTAGAGTGGGTACCTTGTTTCACACCTTTATCGATGCTGAAATGTTGTTCTTGTGTTGTTAGTTTTATGTCAGCTGTACTGTTATTAAATTTAGTTTTTTAAATATTAATGTAAGTCTTGTCTCTTGGTTAAAAAGTAAACTAAAAATGCCAGAATGTTTAATGCTACCAAAAGCCTTCACGAAATCCACGAATCCTAGATACAAAGGCTTATTGAATTCATGGTACTTTTCAAGAATCTGATTTAAAGTATGTAGGTGATCAGTGGATGAAAACCCTGGTCGAAATCCAGCCTGTTCGGGAGGTGATGGCTATCAAGCTTATCGCGTATTCGGTTTTGAATATTTTTTATAAAGGTGTTATAAATGTGTAATACCAAACTTATGGGTCTATTATTGCCTATATCACTCTTGACGCCTTTTTTATGGAGTAGGATAATATAATAGTGGCACATTTCGGGCGGTAGCATGCCGGTTAGCAAGATTGAATTAAATAAGTTGGTTAGATGGGGTATGAGTGACGGTGCGCCGATTTTTAGTGCTGCGGTGGTAACTCCATCATCTCCAGGGCTCCGGTCATATTTAATTGTTTTACGAGTTGTGTTAACTTCTAGACTTAAATATTAACTGCCAAGTTTCCGTGAAGAAAGTAAGAGGAAAGGAGTAGTGTTTTCAGAAAGAAGTAGCCTAACACTTTTTATAATATTAAGCTTTTTGAGAATTTACCACTGCTTAGGTACTACACAGAGCATACACTATTTCAGGTCCATAAATTTGAAGTAATCAGGTACGTCAAAATTTACCTTACAAACAGTTTGCAAGAAGCTTAGCCTCCTGAATCCACAACGGTTTTCGATGACTCTCACGGTTTCAGACTTGGCCTCGGTGGCCCTGAAAAGGAACTCACCTGTATATACATGTATTGTATGTATAGGTATAGGTATTTGTAATATGTAGGTATCATATAATATGTATAATATATGTTATGTATGTTTAATTGGGTATGTAGTAAGTTTATAATTGTTATGTATTGTTGTTAGTATTATGATTCTTGGGAGTATGTATGTTATTTATTAATGTTGTACATTTTTAACATGATATTTAAATTTTGTTTCTATCTTAACCAAGGTTTGCTGGAAGAAAACTCTCATTAAGGTTAAGCTCGCCTTTGCTATACTTTTAAATCTTAAATGTACTTGTACCTACAAATAAATAAATAAATACAATAAATAAAACAGTCTGAAGAATATTACCTCTAAAAGCCGGAACACAACAATGATTCTGAGAAGGGATCCGAGGTGAATCCTTTCGATTTTAATTGAAATCCGTTGGTAAATAGCGCTACAGCAAACTTCCCCCCCTATTTTCCCTCCGAGCAAAAATTGCGATCGATTAAACAATTTAATAAATCAAGAAACATGTGAGCCAATTTAAAAAAAAACGGTTGAAAAATACAACCTGCAGGCGAGAATAAACCGACAGACAACCGACATACAGCGGACAAAAGTAGTTTTGGCCTATCTTGAAACTGAGACGCTTCGCTCGCTCGGTCAATTACAATCATAGATACAATGTAGATTTGCATGTTGTTCGGAAACTTGTCACTCCAATCAATGTAAGCTCAGTATCACGTTGCGAGACAGCACTTCGTGGACTGCTAATGACATAATCCATCCGACAATCCTGTTCCATGCTGTGATTAATTACCAGTACATCCTGAACACAATCAATAAGGCATGAGCGTCTGGTACATGGTTATTGTTTTGACTGACTGTGGTCCATTTAAACAATGTCTTCATGTGCTTTTTCACTCTCAAATCGTTATTGGCGTAAATAAAGTATTTGTCAAAAGTTTTTACAAATGTTACAATGTCTCGAAACTTTACAACCAATTAAGCCATGTGGATTTTGACCAGGCGGACTTAATAAAATCCTACCACCAACCAAACCCAGCACAATATTGTACTCCCATTAAGGATCGAACCCGGGACCTCTTGATCTGAAACCGGTGGGCGAACCACTAGACTACGGGTCAGATACCTTTGGCCTCAACATAATTTTAAAACCAGGTGTATAATAGAGTAAGATGGTGATAGCTAGCCAGGTGGTCTTAAACAAATTCCTACCACCAACACAAAAAAACCAAGCACAATATTTTACTACTCTCGGGGATCGAACCCGGGACCTCGGGATCTGATACCGGTGGACGAACCACTAGACCACAGTTGCGGTATACTTAAGGTTACTCAAGTTTAAGTAGAGCCAACATGTGAATCTCTTTGCCATCCTCAGTCTTTCCTACAACACATTCTTGTCTTCAAATACCCAAGTGATAGAGTTTTTTGAGTGTATAGATATTCCTAGAACATGCTACATCGTCTCTACTCAATCCTCAGATGAGATGGTCAAACGATGGTCTATCAATAGCAATGAAAAAGGCGCTGTTAACGTTTTCAGACACGTTTCTATAGTATAATCGCTTGCGATTATTTGCATAAACCCGTGGTAGTCATACTAGTAACTAATAAGCAGCTAAACCGAAGTCAGACGAGATTGCCCATCGCAAATCATCCGCGGCATTGTAACCAAACAATACGTCCTCACCTGCTCCAATCCGATAATAACACAAGATTATTATTAGACGTGAATTATGGGCGCAATTAGACGCGACAGCCACGCGGAACGCTGAGATAAATCAATCATACGACGGGGACATTTTGTTTGGGATTGGCATCATCATCGTGAACTGGGGAGAGAGCTGATAGACTACACGGGGAAGTTCCACCAGATACGTACGGCAGGGAGCGATGGATTCCGCCTTAAACCTAAATCATTTTCATACAAAAAGTCCATAATTATCAAAATCATCTTTATTTTCTCTGTACAACGGTCTTAATTTCACCTACGATATCCATGGGCTGAGTTGGACAGTCGATTCTTAAGCCGCGACAGCCACGGCAATGCCGTATAGTTGTTGTAATTATATTATTTTAATACTTTTATAGCCGAGTGTCTTTTTGTTGTTTCTACTGAATCAATTTTGATACGATTTATCTAAGACCAACTTAGTATGATCTACCAAAAAAATATATCAAAATCAATTCATAACCGGCGGAGTAATCGCGTAACAAACACAAAAACATACCGACCGAATTGAAAATAAAATAATGTTTAAGTTAAGTTTATTATTTATTCACTAAAATGTACAATCAACATAATGTAATGTATAATCATACAATATGTACAAAGGAATCAATCAGATTACCCAAGGACCGTTACAAACGGCCTATAGGTAGCTCAACTATTTCAGACCAGTACCAGACGGAAGCGTGTCCAAGGAACTGGCTGCATTGCCACGCTGAATAGCTATGCTAATTCGCTGGCCTAAATAAGAGCCAGCCCTTGAGTCACGTGTCACATAAGTTAAGTCAATTGCAAACATGACAAAACAAAGATCACATGTGTTATGTGTTAGGTACAACCATGATCAGCTTAGAAGGCATGCAAAATTAAATTCATTAATGATTCTTCAACTGAAGAGACTTGTGAATTTGAAAATATTTTTAACCGACTTCTAAAAGAACAAATATTTCTTTGAACAAAACCGGGTAATGTAGGAAGAATATTAACATCCTTGTACATAATGTAATGTAATTGATAATGTACAAAAAACTAATATTTCTTAGTACATTAGGTACCTGATTTGGTCCGAAGAATATTTTTTTCCTTGTACATTGCTGGTAATGTGACTTGGTAATGTACGAGTAACAAGCCAAAAATGTCTCTGAATTCGTCGTTTTTTTTTATGTATGTTTCCTGATTACTCGAAGGCGCCTGCACCGATTTGGATAATTCTTTTTGTTTGAAAGGGTATACTTTACAGTTCTCATCGTCATTTGGTCAGGATCTGATGATGGTATCCTAGAGAAATCAAGGAATCTCTTCAAATATTATAGGCACACTTGAAATGATATGGGTATTTTTAGGGTGTATTACCTCAGGCGTCTAGGTAAACGAAATTGTATCATATTCTTCATTAAAGTCGGTTTTCTTTTTAGTTTATAATACGTAATTATATTTTGCACACTGCAAAACATTAAATCATATACCAGCGTCTATATTTTTGCTGTTTTCAAGCCTTATTTCAAGTCTTTTATTATTATACATATTAGATTTAGCCTGTTTTCAAGTCTTTATCTGTAGGCTCTTTCCATCTACAGATAACGTCTACGTCATCATTGTCTCCGCAAGCTTAGAGTTCATGAGCTGACCTGATAGTATTAAACAAACCTCACAGCTCAATTGGTATTAGATCTACTTTTTTTTATATACAACTAGGAGACGGAACAATCAAGTACACTCACACACACACACTTTACCAGTACCCGCTCGCCGCGCCGCACGGCTGTGTGGGTATTGTTTGATTATGTTTGTGATTGTTAGCTATCTAGCATTTAGCGTATAAAATTAGTTTAAGTGTTCAGTATCGTAGTAGTAATCTACTTAAGTTTTCTTTTTTTATAGTAATAAGACGGATGTGAGTATCCACACAAACCTCCATTGGTTTATAGGATATAATATTTTATTTAAAAAAAAAATTGTAAGTAAATATTACCTACTAAATACTAAATAAAAAAAAAAGTAGCCCACCTGATGTTGCTTGCACTCTTGCCTATAACAATGCCTTACTGCGTAGGTCAAATCCACAAGGAATATAGCCTACACGGCACTGCATTGCGCCCGTCAACTTGAGGCATAAAGGTGTTAAGCCTCGCGTGCCGTGTAATTTCACCGGCGACCATACCCTTCAAATCGGAACACAGCAATGCTGCTTGGCGGCTGAAATAGGTATCGTGGTAGTATTTCTCCGGACGAGCCCTTTCACAAGGGACTATACTTTTCCTGCGTTGTAGGCTGTACGGAGGGAAGAAAGATGGACGGACGTAGAAGTAAGAGTAGTGGAAGTGTTATATAAATAAATAATAAATATTACAGGACATTTATTTCACACACCCGTCTAGCCCCAAACTAAACATAGCATATGGGAACTAGATTACGGATAGAATACTTGAATACATTGTAAATACATACGTACTATATGATACAACACCCAACACAGAACGCAGAACAAGCATCTATATACATCATACAAATGTTTATCCTGGGTGGGAATCGAACCTACAACCTAAAGCGCAGAAGACAGAGCTACTACCAACTGAAGTATGAGGCTTGTTTTATGGAATGTGTGAGTGATAGTATGTATTTGAAAGGAGTGTATACTAAGTTAACGAGTGACAAGGTAAAATGGAAGTTAGGTCTTGCTGTGCTGAACCCGCTTAAGGTATAAAGGGCGAAGAAGACGGAAAGTATTCTATGCTTAACCTAGTTCCCATAAAGGGAATATTATGTTTAATGTTTATTCAAATTAGGTATTTATTTTTCGGTTATGCATTTGCTGTATTTTCTAACAAAAATGTATTTATCATGGATATCGTAATCAGGTATCTATTTTATTATACAGGGAGCAAAGGTTCTCGCATGGCGACTCCGATTAAACGCGAAACGGAGTGAGACTCGATGGACCGACGACATTGTGTGTTGCGGGGAGACGATGGATGCAGGCGGCTCAGATCGCTCTTTGTGGCTTCGATTGGGGTAGGCCTATGTAAAGCAGTGGACGTATGTGGGCTGAAATGATGATCTATTGCACTCACCTGCGGAAAGATAAAACTGTATAGAATCTAATATATCACGGTTAAGTATATGTGAAAATAATTACGCCTTCTCATGAGGAGTCAATGTCACTCGTCTTACTGTATGTATAATTATTTAGATTAACCAAACAACACATTTATAAGGTACCTAGACCTAGTGATAGCTGTAGGTCACTCAGCCCTTTACAATAGCGAGGCTAACATCGCCTAATTACAAGACAGGCAGATATTGTGCCGCTAATATTGAAATAGAGATTTATGCGACTATAAATCTGTCTGTCTGTCCGTCCGCCGGTCCAGCGATAATCTCGTGACGGATCCTCACGGTGGGAGGCTGAGGCGTTCATACATCATCATCATCACCATTGTAGTCCAGGTTATTGACCTTCACCAAACTAGGCCAATCGGAATACCTATAGTATACACATAGGATCTTTTACACTGGAATTCATAGTCAAGAATATATATTATATGATATATATAGAGTATCTAATCACAATTATTCAATAAATTAAACTAACTAAGTACAAAGGAATCAGTCAGATTACCTAAGGACCGTTACAAACGGCCTATAGGTTACTCAACTGTTCCAGACCAGTACCAGACGGAAGCGTGCCCAAGACACTGGCTGCATTGCCACGCTGAATAGCTATGCTAATTCGCTGGCTTAAATAAGAGCCAGCCCTTGGGTCACGTGTCGCCTCAATCAAAAGCTCCGCAATATTTTTGAAAACCCGGAGGGCACCGGCTCCCCACGGACCCAAGTTCTCCACCCCAAAAGGCTCAAATAGGTAAGCTCTGTCAAGACCACTATATTTGCGCCTTTTGTGATCCTCGGCCGAATCAGCCGCCGCACCAGCCCTAACTGATGTCCCAGGCAGATGAGATGGCGCTAGGGTGTCGACGCAGGTAGCGTCCCACACCAAAGGCCTAGCCATTTCCCAAGGGACAAGAGTCATACCGTCGGGCCGCTTACCATCATCACATAACAGACCATTCGGTTCAAGAACGGCTGGCACATTGACACTGGTATCTAATTGTTTCAGGCATAATTTTGCGGAGATCTCTTTTTGTAAAATAAATCTGAAAACAGAAAAAATGCTCAGGAACAAATGAGCAAAATGTCTATGAAAAAATCAAATCGACACGTCTTTCGCCTCTGCACAAGGCATCCTCAGGATATTATAGTCTTGCTTCTACTTGACGAGCCCTCTGCCGACGTGTTGCCGATCCAAGCGCTGCGCTCTAAGAAACGCATTTTAAATTAGCATAAATTGTCTCCTAAGAACCCCACCTTGCCTATGAATTCCAGTGTTGGTCGCCACTTACATCTAGGGAGGGCAATAGGAAGGAGTTTCCGCGGCTTATCAGCAATCTAGGTAGAAAAAGGCAGACCCCTCTAACTCAGTCCGCGGGCAATCTAGGAAGAAAAAGCCCTCTAACTCAGTCCGCGGGTATTGCTTAATTCGATAAGGATCTCACCAGAAAGAAACCAACTGCCAAGTGCTGTGGCTATGCTAAAACCATCTAATCTCGGAGGAGGCCTGTCCAGCAGTTCACGGAGTTTCTCTCCTATATCCGTGTGTGCAAATAATCGAGATCAAAAAATTACTCTCGAAAAATATGGATCGCAAAAAAACAAAACCGGTAAAGGGCTAGCCAATGGTAATCAAATTTCATGTCTAATTAATAACAGCAATAGCTAGGAACGAGAAAAACGTTCAAATAGATTATCGTAAAATGTAAAGAAGTAACCTCACCAAATAATAAAACAGTAGCATGTGATAGCGTTACTGATACCTTTACAGCGATCACAGATACGTTTACCAAGCGTGTAAGCTACAGCACCTAATAAGTATAGATATACCAGATTTGCGTGAATCGATGTAGAACCAATATCGAGGCAGCCAGCACACCCTATTTGACCTGGCCTCTGTTGAGCGCAATACAAATGTCCCAGCCCCTACAATTAGTTCGGGCGTTCGATATGAAATACGGACATGTGGATCGCCCAAGACGGGTTGTGGGTGATACAGACGGATTTTTACATTAGTTGTGAGTCAGCTGCATTTCATATCTATTCAGCGTGGCAATACAGCCAGTCTTGGGTACGCTTCCGTCTGGTACTGGTCTGGAACAGTTGAGTTACCTATAGGTTAAGTTAATTCAATTGATTCCTTTGTACATAGTTGGTTTTATTGTACATTTAATTGAATAATACATTTGTAACCACCATCTTACCTGATTCAGTCGCCATAACAACAATTCTAAAATTGTTGTGTTCCGGCATTCAGAGGTACTATAGTCAGTTCCTCGATTTGTTGAGGATTCCGGGTGAAATGCGCCTCCACTTTTGGCCGTATCTCAACTTGTAACCAGGTGAGATGAAATCCCAGCTATTTTACGTCGTACAATAAAAAAAAAACATTTTTACATTGACCGGAATCCTCATCAAACTGAGGAACTTGCTATCTCTAAATGCCAGAACACAACAATTTTAGAATAGTTGTCATGGCGACAGACTTAAGTAAGATGGTGATAGCTAGCCAGACGGACTGAAACAAAGTCCTACTACCAACCAAACCATCACAATATTATACTCATAATCGGTGGGCTGTACCACTAGACCCGAGGCGGCAAAATCACTTTATAAAGATTACTTTGATGGTCGGAAATGGTATGTTTTATCTACCTGGTATGTTTTGAAACGCTCGTCTGTATAAACTAGGAATAGTTTCCACCCTATAACATATGCCAAATCCATGGTTCAACCATTTTGCATCCACTGCCTCCCTTTTAGATGACGTCAATATGCAAGCTTGTGACAACCCTCCCAAACGTCCTATATTCATTCACCTACTTATTTGATTTTACGCTTTGCTCGGATGATTTAAGGCTTGTTTTGATTTGGGAGAATAGTAATCATAATCTATTCAAAGATATCATCGTAGCATTCAATGTCAGGCTGTAGAGCAATGAAATATAGTAGTGCCTTCATTGAATCTGTGATAAATTGATACACGCGAGGGTAAGGCGGTTATTGAATAACAAGTGTGGCATGTCGCCCGTCATTTGGCCGCTTTGTCGCGTCGTGAGTGGCATGCTTTGCGATCGAATGTTAATTGGAATTTGTGATTGGAATATGGGATTTGTGTTTAGATGGGAATATCGCAATAGCAGACAGTGAGTAAAGTGCAGAGCTATGGCAACGGGAGAAATGAGACACCCCATTAGGTCATTACCTACAATGATAGGTATCAGATCAGACTTTATCCCCTGCTTCTAAAAAGAAAAAGTCATTGCCGCTCTTAGTATGAATTGTATTGCTGTGACACGAGTTATTAGTGTAAATACTGACCTCAGTATCAAAAGTATACCTTTTCATATATGCTATTGAAATATCAAACATTTAAATTTGACTAAACCATTTGCGTTGGTATATTTAGATGATATCGTATGATATGTATCGTTCTTGAATGGCCCTTATTTAAAGAACGACGAATAAGTAAAAGATGGCTTAGCTTTTTTAAAAAATAATATGTACAATAATTAAACTAACTATATACAAAGGAAGCAGTCGCATTACCTAAGGATCATTAAAAACGGCCTATAGGTAACTCAACTGTTCCAGACCAGTACCAGACGGAAGCGTGCACAAGACACTGGCTGCATTACGCCGATTCGTTGGCTTAAATAAGATCCTTTGGTTCACGTGTCGCTTCAATCAAAAGCCCCGAAAGATCTTTGATGTTTTTGTTTTATACAACTAGGAGACGGAAGAAGCAAGTACCCACCTTATTGCATCTCTAGCATCTATAATAATGTTTTACTGCGTAAGCCACATCCACAAAAAACATAGCCTACACGGCACTGCATTGCGCCCGCCAACTTGAGGCAAAAATATGTTATGCCACGCGTGCTCGTAATTTCACCAGCAATCATACCCTTCAAACCGGAACACAGCAGTGCTGCTTGGTGGCTGAAATAGGTATATTGGTAGTATGTCCCTATGTCTCAAGGGGATCTACTACTCTCTTAATGTTTGATACCATATCTGTGTATAATTAAGAGTTTATTAATTCATATCTAGATTACCTATTGTTATAACGCGGAACGGAACTCGAACACCACTCAAGCCCAACGCAAGACCGAAATAAATCAATTCCAAATTTGCAGCTACAATCACAAAGCCGAATTTATCTACCAACCTGATGATGAATACGCAAATTGCAAATACGCGTGTGAAGATTTACGCGCACATTAGGCTGTGTGCGCACGGAAGACCGTTTAAATCGCGAGCTATCTTCAATCTTGTACCACAGCACTGCAGTTACAAATAACTAGTGCCTGCGCACATTAGGTAAGCGAAAGCTACACAGAGCTACACTTGTGACATCTAAATTTCGGGTAGCCGCACGGATGGCAAGGAGATGGAAATGTGGATAAGGTGGTTGCGTGGTGGCACACACTCAAATCAATTTATTTCAAGATTTATTCAGTTAATCGAGCTCGTATGATTCCCATCTCTCGATAAGCCTGTGTGACCTGGTTCACCTACCGGTGTCGGCGATACCAGGGGAGTACAGTTGTGCTTGATTTGGTTGGTGGTACTTTGTTTAAGTCCGCCTGGCTAGCTATCACCATTTTACCTAAATCTGTCGCCATAACAACAGTTATTAAATTGTTGTGTTCCGGCAATTAGAGGTAAGATAGCCAGTTCCTCAGTTTGTTGAGGATTCCGGAGAAGTGCGCTTCCACTTTCAGAATTATCAGACCTTAAAAAATCAAGTGAGATGAAGGCCATCGTAAAATAATAATAAAAAAAAGTAGTTTCCTGTCTTTCTGAACTCATTGCATCGGTATTTTGAGTTTCGGTATCAGCTATGTAGTTTTGTATCACTCATAATAGAAACATACAATGTAAAAAGGTAATTAACAGAACCAACAAGGCAAAAAAATCACGTTTATTGTATATCGGCAAAGACTACACTCTGTAAATATTTAGACTGTCCTTACAGTATAGAAACAGCCCGCTAATAGACAGAGGACAGTTGTAAGGGTGCACAGCATAGGCTTACATAATAGTAGTTATAGTTAATAAGGACCTGTTTTGCACCTTTTGGATATGGAATTGAAAAAGCCTTTTTTACATGGGGAAATCTATAGATTAGATATATATATATATAGATACCCACATTATGCGGGGGCATCAAGTGGATTTTGCCGAACTCCCATTACCATTCATCGCCCTATATTACAGGTTACAGAGGTTTATTGTACTGTTGGGAAGCGCTTTGCCTTCATCTCACCAGGTTGAAGATAAGGCCGAAGTTAGAGGCGCACTTCACCCGGAATTGTCAAAAGTCTGAGGAAATGGCTGTCTCACCTCTTAGGAATTTTACCTTAAAGACTCAGGTGAGATGGTGGTAGCTAGCCAGATGGACTTAAACAAAGTCCTGCAAAGGCTATGGAAACACAAGTAATCTCCTATGGCTTCCACATTGCATATCCACATTGCAAACCCTGACTTTTAGGATGCATATAAAAAGTGCCTCATCCAACCCTCGGAGCTCGGTGCCCCCGCGTTTGGGGGCATAGCCACGCTGCGAGACGACAAAACGTATCGGTGGGCAGCACACTCGCCGGCAGATAACTTACACCCCCGCAATCAGTGACCCGTGATCTAAACAGCACTAGATTCACATGCCTACGGTGTCCATGCACCATAAAGACTAGGGCAATTGATGACGAAATCATGTATTTCAGCTCACATACGGTCACATCTTTTTTATATAGGTAATCTTTTGACCTTGATGCTTCCCTGGGCATCTTGGCGAGGATGAGACGATGAAGCTAGTTTTCTGCCTATAATTATTATGCCGTTGGTTTTAAAATAGCGAGTCGAACCAACTCCATCCGTAACTCCTCGTGGAGTTTTCCATTTCAAGTGTTATCATGCAAAACATATTTCAGACTTGGGCTGATCCTCTCTTCATTATTTTTCGTGGTCAAATCTAATTAGATTACATTTATTCATAGCCAGGCAACTTATAAGACTGGTATAAGAAGGTGCCTAAAGAAAAGCTATAAAAAGAACCCTACGTTTTTATATCCATCAGTTCGCGAGGAATTTTTAATCAAACTCGAAAAGCCATGAAAACACCACAAATTAAACAATTGGTGCCTTCAATATCTGTCATAACCCTAAAAAGCGGTCGGGGTCATAGCGACCCGCATCTAATAGGAGTGACAAGATTCCCCAGCACCAATAAAAGATGGGGGATAAAGCTATAAGAAGGAAATATGCCAAGGAGTATCTGCGCCATATCCGTGACCATTCGAAGCCCCAAATGTCATACCAATGAATTCATGTCCGCAGTTTTTTGTGTGTTTTATCGCATTTCTTTATTACGGTTGGACATTTTCGGCCTTCGCGTACTATATTTTATTGGTTTGAGGGGTTGATGTACAATATACCGGCTTGCGAATAATTTGTTTATGGCAGCCATATTGGTTTCGAGTTGACGTTTTGTATAACGCGTTTATTTGAGGATGTTTGCTGCGTGCTTAGCTTTTATTGCAGTTTTCATGATAGGTGAAATCTCTCTTGAAGGATATTGCATTTTATTGTTTATAGGAAAATAACTTCTGCCTATTTGCTATCTCTGTCGTAAATAGTAAGGTGCGTTGATATTTTGTAGGCACGATAAAATGGTTTGCTAGATGAATAGCTACTTAAAAAATATAGCTCTCTGACGAGATTTCGTAAGATTAATACTGAAATAACAAACATTTCGAAAAACTAAAGGGCCCAAAGGTGAACATACTAAGGGATATCACCAGAAGATGGACAGCAGCTTCAATCTAAGTATTATCTACATATTTCCTGCAATCCACCTGCCAAGCATGGTGATCATGGCAAATCACTCCAGCTTTGGAGAAGGCTTTGTCCAGCAGTAGACTAATGGGCTGTTGATATGATGTGATGTACTAATTAAATGTGCATTGCAAGCTATAAACTATTTGAGGTGACCCGCACGCCTTACACGAGTGACATAGTTCCTACACCAGCGCGCAATGGGTTAAAAACCATGACTAGCATCCAAAGCCCATCAATCCAAAGTGAAGCCGAACGATTCGTTCCGCCATAAAAATTACATAATTACGACACTACAACAAAGGAGACATCAAACACTCAATGAGACAAAGGATGAAACAGAGGACATTAAACTAGGGGATGTTTGGGGTGCAGTAGGCCCGATCTGGAGCCATCCATTAGGTATTATTGAAAATTTTAATATCAGAATTGAAGAGATACTTTCAACACACGATACGATATTTTAAGACCGATTGAGATAGAAACTACAAACCTCTGTGGTTCGCCCACCGCTGACAGATCTATAGGTATCGAGTCCAAACTCCAAGGGAGTACAATTTGTGCTTGGTTTGGTTGGTGGTAGGACATTGTTTGGTTCCGCCTGGCTAGCTATCACCATCTTACCTAAGTCTATCAGCAACAACTGATTTATATATTTTATATATATATATATATATATTTTAGAGGCAATTCATTATGTTCAATATGTGAAGATATGGTGTATTAAAATTAAAATGATGAAACACTAGTTTCTAAAGTAAAAATCTTCTGCCAACTATAATCGAATTAAATCAAATATGGCTGATCAGGGACTAGTGAAATGCTGATTAATTCGCTTCCATCATCCCGTGGGAATTTTCCACTATCGTTTCATAGTGCACCCCTACACTTACCATGAAAATATCAAGTTTCTAGGATATGGTTTGGGCCACGTTAGAGCTGTGCAGGAGTACTTTTCAGAAATTACTTGTTCGTTTTTTTGTCGAAGGAATCCAGAACCTATTTGAACCCCACGGTATGAATTATGTCGTTGAACTTAAATATTTTATTTTAAAGAAATATCACTTTACCCGGCGCATACTTCTGTTGTCTCCATTACAATTGGAACCTCGTATTGTGTCGGCCATTTTGTGATCAATTCTTATAAAAATGCTTCCCATACAGTAAAAAATTCTAGTTTTCATCATCATTATCGTCACAGCTTGAAAATAGCACCACAAGCTTTTTTTAAATCGATGGTTTAGCCTTTGACCTGGCTTGTATAGCTCTAGGCAACGATGAGGTCAACGTTATTAATTTTCCAGAAGGCACTGGCTCAGAACAGCTGGACTTCCAAGTACCAACGAAACACGGCCAACCATTTTGTTCTGGACTAGTAAGAGTACCTACTAGTCCACCACTATACCTATTTCAGCCGGCAAGCAGCATTACTGTGTTCCAGTTTGAAGAGTATGGTTGCCGGTGAAATTACGGGCACGCGAGGCTTAACAAGCTTTTGCCTCAAGTTGACGGGTTCAATGCAGTGCCGTGTATGATATGTTCTTTCTGGATGCACTTAACATCAGGTGGGCAACTTACTTGTTCCGTCTCCTTGTTGTATTAAAAAAAACCTTAAGCAGGAGAGAGTTTACTAGCCTGGTGGGACTTTACTTTTCCTACCACCTGTGTTGTGATCATTTAGCCATAGTTCTATTGACCTCCTAAGGAATGTAGGCATTTGCCATCGCCTCTTCGCTTAGTTGGTGAGCAGGTAATCGCAGTATAAGAGTTAAGTACTCAAGTGGGATCTGCTATCCATAATAAATTTTGCGTGATGAAATGTCAAAGTCAAAGTCAAAGTTTATTTATTTGCTAGAAATATGGTTGATACAGGTTCTTGTACTTGAATAATTATATTTCACATATTTCGACCAACTACATTGGCATGCAAAATTTAGGTCTTAAATTCTAAATATTTTTTATCTAAATGTCTTTAAAACAGAAAAAACTACAGAATTAATAAATTGAAATTAATGAACATTTATGACAATAATAATTATTTTAACACTTATGTAACTCCTAACACAAACTAAATAAAATCAATAACAACAAATGATAACAATGGTTTTACAAGTCCATATTAGGTGTATATTTTTTTGGTAATTGCCAAGTGTTTGACTACCAGCTCCATGAGCTACGTCAGATCTAAGATAAAAACGCATCTTTGAAAAATAAACTATTCACTCTGGACCAATCCAAGATCATACTGCGGAAAATCAGACGAAGGCAACACGTTCCATTTATAACCAGTACTAGTGATAAATGTAGAATCAATATGTGATCGGTTCAGTCGACCATCTAAAAGCTGTCTGCTACTTCGCTGGTGGGAAGAAAGAAAGGATTTGTTATGGATATCGATATTCCAGGTGTAAGAATCATCAAAAGAATGAAATCGAAAAAAACTTAACACCTGTCAAACATTCAAACTTAACCTCTTTTGTGTTTTACTTTTAATCCAAACTTTTTAAACCTCTAAAAAATAATACGCTTTTCAAAATTAGAACCGTATTTGGCGCCCAGCTGCGATCCGAATTCTGAATCGAAATATTTGAAATGTGTTAGATGTGCATCGGATTATAGAGATCCGTAGTAATTGAAAAAACGAAACTTACCATTAAAACACTGCGAATGATGAGCTGCCAACTTAAGCAAACTTTGTAAGTTTTTGTTTTTGGCCAAAACACACAAACCGAAGGACCCAAGCCACATTATAAGACAAAAAATCACGTTTCTTGTCTTCATAGGTACTATTTTTTTTATTTTTTATTATTATATCGGCTATAGAAATACACACTCTGTGAATATGTATAACAACTTTTTTTTTATTGTACGACGAGGAAGCACTTGGCCTTCATCTTACCTGGTTACAAGTTGAGATAAGGCCGAAGGTGGAGGCAACTGTCTACCTTTTACCGTTCATGAGATACAGCCCGCTGAAAGTCGGACGGAATAACAGAATAGGCTTAGTAATAGGGCCCCTTTGGCACGCTTTAGGTACGAAACCCTAAAAATGATATTCTCATAGAAAATAAAAATAAAAACAGCATGTCACTGAAAATTCCAAAACATTTTATACGGAACACCCACGATATAAACCAATCATCACTACACGTTTGAAAATAGAAAAAAGTGGCTTTCGCGATTCGACCTGTTCAACCGCTGTCAGGGTTGTCAATCAACGGTTCGCGCCACGCCCGTGCCCGAGTTTGACAGCCCTGACCTCACATTATTTTCACTTGTTTTTGATTTGTTGCTTGGCTATTGTTTTCATATTAATTAACTTATGGTTAGGGCTCTGTAAATTCGATGAGTCTTGAATAACCATCTTGATAGTCCAGCGAAATTACGCTTCTGTGCGGGTTTGATTCCCGTTGTAATATGGTTATTGCAGAAATAGGTTTTATATAAAAAAAAGAGTTTTTACTGTATTTCTTATTCAATTGATGAGTTAGCTCTTGACCGCTAGGCTTGTCTAGCTCTAAGCAAGAGCAAGGAGGTCTTCGATTTAGCGCGTTTTCCCAAAAGGCACTGCAAACCGTTTGGCGCCGGACTTTGGCACCAGGGTAGTCTCTACCAAGATGGCCTTTAACATTTCCTGCCACTATTTACATAAAATAACAAAAAAAGATCGAAGACTGTTTTAAACTGACACCTTCTATGTAATAATAATACCCATAACCTATCATCATCAACCTATGGCAGTCCACTGATAGACGTAGGTCTCCCCCAAGGTGCGCCACTGAACCCGAACTGAACACTGAACCACTGAACCCGATCTTTGGCCTTTCTCATCCACTCTCTGCCCGCCACTGTACGGAGCTCCATCTAGTCAGATGACGTCCTACACTTCGCTTGCCTAGACGTAGTCTCCACTGAAGGACTCGTTAATCCCACCGGTTATCGGTACTTCGACAAATATGGCCATCCCACTGCCACTTCAGCCTGCTAACTCTTTAAGCTATATCGGCCACCGTGGTTCTCTGTCGGATAACCTCATTCCTGATTTTATCCTTCAGAGAAACGCCAAGCATAGCTCTCCATAACCTATAACACAATATAAAAGTTATTTGTTTCCCGGCATTTAGAAGTAAGATAGCCAATTCCTCACTAGGTATCTTGAGGATTCCAGGTGAAGTGTGCTTCCAACTCTGGCCTTATCATAACTTGATAAATCAGGTGAGATGAAGGCCAAACACCTATCGTCGAAAAAAAAACAAGAAAACTTGAGTAATTTAAGAAAAAAAATGCACATATTAATCAAACCACAAAATTTGACATGATACGGGTTCTCGTCGGACAGACAACCGATACTTTGTATGTATACTTACCGATTATTATATCATCAATCAAAATTATAGTACAACATTCATGGAACATTTAATTGTTGGTTTTAGTATTGATTAATTTTAGTCATAATACAAACGTGGTTTCGTTTTTTCTTTTATTAATGTACGAAGGGTAAACGCTATGCCTTCATACCTGGTGGAAGCGCACTTCACCCGGAATCCTCAAACAGTCTGAGGAACTGGCTATCTTACCTCTAATGCCGGAACACAACAAATTAGAATTGTTTTAATGGCGACTTATAAATAAACATTACAGGACATTAATTTCCTACAGCCCCATCTAATACCAAACTAAGCAAAACTTATATTATGGGACATATAATACGGAAATAATACTTTTATTTTGTAAATTTACTTATGTATCTACACTATAATACTTAGCATAAATGTATTGTATTATAGAGTTGTTTAACAAACATTCATATATTATATCACACAAATATTTGTCATGGGAATCGTAACCACAACCAACTATAGTCTAGTCTTATAGATTAAGGCTTGTTTCTGAGGGACTTAGGCAAGATTTTGCTAGCCAGGTTGACTTAAACAAAGTCCAACTTACAACAAAGCTAAGCACAAATTTGTACCCCCCTAGGGACCGAACCCGAAGTCTCTGGGTCTGATACCGATGGGCGAACCACTAGACCACATAGATGGCTTTAGATATCATTAATAATGACTAATCTATCATATAATTACTTACTTGCTACGGGCTAAACAGATAAAAACGACATAAATGCGGGATCATGGGTATCTCTGCCTTGTGTGAGGTTGTGCGGGTTCGATTCTACCCGGGACAAACATTTGTGTGAATATAGATGTTTTTTCTATGTATACTTAGCATTAGAGGTTGGTACCTGATAACGTAAAGAGGTTTTTTTCCTCTGGGTGAGCTGCCATACCAATGGACATTCATAATAATTAATTGTTGCTGTTCGTACGTACCTACTCGTCTGAGCTTTAGGTCAGTCAATAACGACACATGCTAATGCCAAAAATGTAATGCAAAAAATCCCGTTTTCGAAAGTTATTTTTCCTTTTAGTCAAGGAAAAATAACCCGCAAAAAAGCCAAGGAGTTCTTATCGAATTTAAAAAAAGAATCTATCTTTCGTGCTTATTTCAAGATGGTTATGGTTCAAAATCGCATCCACCGTGACAGGTACGTGGATAAGTGATTGACAACAATTGACATGGATTACAGGGTTTTTGATCGGGTATTCGAGGGTTAATGTGGTTGGCGAGGTGTGAATGACACAGGTATGGGAATTCAGATTAGCAGTGATATACCCAGCAGTGGGGTACAATGGATATAAAAAGTCCTATAAAGACTCCAGCGGTGCAACGCACTTGACAACCTCATTTTTTTTTGTATCAATACCTCGTTGAATGGTTGTAAGGTTACGCAACTTTTTTGAAAAAAAAAGGTACAAAACATTTTTTTTTCGAAAACAGTTGTGTTTGATGTCTAAATGATAGTCTTATTTTGTATAATAAAATAAAGCTAATAAGTATAATAAAATAAAATATTTTATTATACAAATAATGCTGATGATGTTTATTAACATCATCAGCATTATCATCTATAGGTAATCAATTTCCTAGGTAAATAAATATTAAACTTTAAAATTACACAAAAAATATCTAAAATACTGCAAATTATTTTGGACATTTACAAAAGCTTTAAAAAATTTTTTTTAGTTAAGTCATTTCAAATCCAACGATATCTTTCCGCTAATAATCCTTTTGATCGACATTTTATTAACAATTAAAAAGCAACAGACAAGCAGAAACGAAATCGCCATTTTAATTTAAAAATATCCTACACATCAAACCGATACAACAAATCGAAAAATCAAAATAAGTGTAATATCAAACTCATCTTATAATTGGTTGCTGCTCAACTTGTCAATCAATATCCTACGCTTAAATGAAAAAACCTCTATTTTGGAAAAGTAAACCTTATTCATGACAGTTGAAAGTATAAAATTGAATGAGTGGGTGAAAGATTTAAGGCGCATACAATAGCATAATATTATTTATAAGACACGGTATCAAACCGAAGAGCTGTCTTCCAGGCCGATGACGTTTGACGTATATTCTGACATCCCTTTTACTTGGTTCAAGTTATAAGATTCTGTTTTTTTGTAAAACGACAATACGCTTGTCCTTCATCTCACATGGTTTCAAGTTATGATAAAGCCGAAGGTAGAAACTCACTTTACCCGGGATCCTTAACCAACTGAGGAACTGACTATTTTACCGGAAAAACCGGTACACGACAGCACAAAAATTTTAATTTAATAATTGTTCGGATAGCAAGAACAGTATATAATCCGAACTTATGACGGAGTAAGGCTTTTTCGCACCCAGAAACTCCTTGCTCTTAAATTCACGTCGATTGCTGACAAAATACATTTTGAAGCTGAACACTGTGACCGTTTATTTAATATAGCCTAAGATTTTTCAATAAAGACCACAGAGAACGTGACAAAAATATGAACTAAATTACGATCGAGGCAGAATATGTAAATGTATTGCAGTATATAGCGCCCTCACGCTACGATCAAATGCTAAACTATCAGAAAATAAGAAAGGTTTTGCATCCGTAATCTTTTCATATTAAAATAAAACATTTTCTACATAACGGAACAGAAACGGTATGAAATGAATGTTCTACAAAAGGTACTAAAATTGTAGGAGTTCATTTAAGTTACTCCGTCTAAAGAAATTCTAATCATCTTCTTTACGTACGCAATGTGAAAAAACACTGCTGGCAATTTTATGTCGTGATGGGAACTAAGCAGCAATTTAACCGCTTGGGTCCTTCATTTGGACCGCAGGGCAAAGTATCGCAACTCAATGGGCAAATAAAACACGTAAAATATCCAACCCGGCTCTACTTTGAATAACTTAGACCCTATACGTGAGATTGTTTTCCTTATTATTAATTAATAATATAATATAATCAAAATAAATTATACCTATTATATCGTATATAATATAAATTAACGCGTGACTCATATGTAAAGCAGCGAAATAGTTCCGCGTTGTACTGGTCTGGATCCTTTAGACCGTTTGTCCTTTAGGTAGCCCGACTGGTTAATTTAATAGTACAGCCACCTGCCCTCATATGACCATATCAAGAGGTCCCGGATTCGATCCCCAGGGGGAGTATAATATTGTTTGTGCTTGGTTTGGTTGGTGGTAGGACTTTGTCCGCCTAGCTAGCTACCACCATCCATATTCAGTCGCCATAACAACAATGCTAAAAAAATGTTGTGTTCCGGCATTTAGAGTAAGATAGCCAGTTCCTCAGACCGTTGTCTTAGACCTCGGTGAAGTGCGCTTCCACCTTCGACATTATCATAACTTGTAAACCAGATGAGATGAAGGTCAAGCGTCTTTACTCTACCTACTTACCTCTTTGTATTATGGAACAACTTTACTGCTTTACGATGGCGAGACCTTCCAATTTTGGAGGAGGGTCTGTCCAGCAGTGGAAGTGGATTGTTTAAGAAAATGATTATTGCATATAGCCGGGAGGGAGGACTAAATGATAGAAACAAAGAGCTGAAAAACCGCAGACCAGACTGGGAAGTTGAAAGGTCATCGTGCATAAACAATAACCGCTGGGAATTAGGTAATTTCAATAGGTTCTTGGACTCAGCCAAGAATAGGAATAAAGAAATAGACTAGAGGATGACCCCTTACTCGATGGATCTAGACTTCCTTGTGAAATGAATGCATGAATTATTTACTGATCAAACATCTTATTGTACACAGAAGTACACGTATAAGTACAATATACAGTGGTACATTGTACTAGTACGGTAGTAGATAAATGCTTTCAGCATTTGACGGGATCAGAGCCTTCTTCCTAACACGTAATTGGTCTAGTGGTAGGGAAAATGACTCCTGATCTGGAGGTACTGGTTCAAATCTCGGGTGGAGCACAACCAAACTGGGAACAAACGTCACAATTTAGTTAGGACATTGCAGACTTGAATCACTTTGTCCGTTATGTAAGATGATTTCTTGCGGTAGGGCAAACAATTGTAATGATTGTTCCCAGTTTGATTAGGACATTGTAGACTTGAATCACCTTATCCGTTATGTAAGATGATTCCGTGCGGTTATGCACACCTTTTTGACGTTTGTTCCCAGTTTGGTTAGGACATCACGGGCTTATATCACCTAGTCCGTTATGTAAGATGATTTCGTGCGGCGGAGCACATCTTTGTGACGTTATTTTCCAGTTTGGTTAGGACATTGCAGCAGGCTTGAATCACCTTATCCGTTATGTAAGTCGATTCTGCGCTTCGAAGGCACGTAAAACCGTCGATCTCGGATACTAGGTTCTAGTAGTGTTCATCCAAGAACCATCGCAAACGTCTATGGTGGCCACAAAAAGTCTGACAGTCTACACAAAGAAAAAAATAAAAACCCTTGACATAGAATGTGTAATTATTCAAAAACATACGGCTAAAATCGGACAAAGAGCAATAAAATCGACCGAAATCCTTATAAGATCAGGCTATTAAAAATCAATATCAATGAATGGCTTATAACTCCCTGGTCATTTCCTTATGAGATAGCAAAGGATAGTGAACAGGGAGTTTCGAACCGATATTTTGCGTTCAGTAGCCTTAGAGCAAAAAGGTATGCACATAATTGTTCGTATTGAATCGTTTAGCGGACTGGTGAGGGGAAAAGTTAAACAGATAATTTTTATTGTACCACGGGGAAGCGCTTGGCCTTCATCTGACCTGGTTGCAAGTTATGATAAGGTCAAAAGTGGAAGCGCACTTCACCCGGGATTCTCAATATTTGACTAAATGGAGCCTATAAATACCAGATAGAAATTACAATACCAGATACAAAAGATACTTTATGAAACTTTAGTTAAACTATATCAATTGAAATACCAGCATATTATAGTGCAGCATCAGTGCCTCAAATATATAATATCGATATAATATCCATTATAAATACTTTCTATTTTTCAAACGGCCATTATTAATATCGAATATCTACATTACCACTGCATAAATAATCTGCTATGTGAATCGGCATTATATCTATACATCTGCAGGTATGTGATGGATGGAAGCAGAGTCAAATTAGCTATTTAGTTTCGTGGCTTCATAAACTTGATGATAATAATATCGATATTGTCAGCGTGAAGCATACACCTGTTACTTTTGAGTACATTTGAGAACATAACATATTCGGTAAAAATCCGCTATAAACACATCTGAGAAATTAATTTAAGGATGCCTCGTGCATGGACACAACATGTGTGATGTGAGAATTATTAAAAAAATATCAATACCACCAACTTACCGAAGTCTGTCACCATAACAACAAAATTAAATCTACCTAGACTAGTCAGTTCCTCAGTCTGTTGAACACGAGTATACGTTTCCACAAAAAACGTGCAAAGCTAAATCTGGTTCCATGTTTGCAGATTGGGCAACAGCCGGTATCTATAAAAGTAGGAGTAGATTGTATGAACTTTATGCAGAAAGAGAGTCAAGGCTACACGATTTACCATTTGTTTCTTTTGTCAAAAACTACTCAAAAGTCTTTAAAAAAGTATGTCATGCTGCGAAATCATTGCAAATAAAAAGGAAAATTGAGCAGTCATCAAATAAAATAAAGGCTACCTGGAAAATGATAAATAATCAAACAGGTAAAGCAAAACATTTGAAAAAGCAGATAAACTTAAAAGTTGACGATAGAATTTTGACTGATAACTATGAAGTTGCTAATGAATTTAACCGTTTCTTCTCTTGTGTACCAAAAATTGTTACTCGACCATTAAACTCCTCTGTTGATTGTGCTTTAGCCTTTCTTGAAACAAGTGTTGAAAGGTGTAATGCTTCTTTTAGCTTCAGACACGTCAATGCTGATTGTATTCTAAAAACTTTTAAGTCAATAAATATTAAAAATACTGAAGATCTCTGGGGGATGTCCGTAAAGATCTTAAGCACGATTGTTTTTGAAATAGCACCATGTCTAGCATATATATTTAATAGAAGCATCGACGAAGGAATCTTTCCAGATCTTATGAAATATAGCAAGTTGATTCCTTTATTCAAATCTGGAAATGAAAAGGATCCAGGAAATTATCGACCAATCTCAATTCTGCCAGCATGTAGTAAAATATTTGAAAAACTTATTCTTAACCAGTTGTTGTCACATTTTAACTGTAACAGGCTACTTCATGAAAAACAATTTGGGTTTACTAAAGGTCGTTCAACCACTGACGCTGGTGCCATGCTGTTGAAGTACGTTTTTAAAGCCTGGGAAGGAAAACAGGATGCCATAGGAGTATTCTGTGATTTATCTAAGGCTTTCGATTGCGTAGATCATGACACCTTAATCTCAAAGCTAAAACACTATGGCATTCAGAATCAGGCAATAAGCCTCATGCGTAGCTACCTATCGAATCGCATTCAAAAAGTAGACATTAACGGTAGCAAATCTTCGGGAACATCCACTAACATCGGTGTACCACAAGGGTCAATCTTGGGGCCTTTTTTGTTTCTAGTCTATGTCAATGATCTGCCTTCCTGTGTAGGGGATTTATGTGATATTGTATTGTTTGCAGACGATACTTCATTAATATTTAGAGTTGATAGGGCTAAAGATAATTATGATTGTGTAAATGCTTCTCTAGCTAGAGTTCTTGATTGGTTTACGGTAAATAACCTCTTATTAAATGAGAAAAAAACGAAATGCATTAGATTCACCTTGCCTAACGTTCAAGTCAGCAATGCTAACATTATCTTAAATGGGGAAATACTTAACTTTATGGAAGCAACTACTTTCTTGGGTTTAAATATCGATGCAAAGTTGCAATGGGGTATTCATATTAATACATTAGCTAGCCGGCTAAGCTCGGCAGCTTACGCAGTACGTACCATAAGGCATCTTACTGATGAAACCACGGCGAGGTTAGTTTATTTTAGTTACTTTCACAGCGTTATGTCCTATGGCATATTTTTATGGGGAAATGCAGCAGATATTGAAAGCATTTTTATCCTGCAAAAGAGAGCTGTACGGGCAATTTATAAATTGAAAACTCGTGACTCTCTCAGGGAACGTTTTAAAGAGATTGGTATTATGACAGTCAGCTCCCAATATATTTATGAAAACCTAATGCACGCACACAGGAACATTGATGAGTTTGTTAAAAGAAGTGATGTACACAGTGTTAATACTAGAAATAAAAATAAACTTGACATACCTAGGTATCGCTTAGGAAAAGTAAATAATTCATTCTTAGGAAACTGTGTACGATTCTATAATAAGCTTCCTCAAAGCGCCACCAAACTCTCTGCTCGTAAATTCAAATTGTATATAAAGAATAATTTAATTAAAAGAGCCTACTACAAAATAAGTGACTATATCGACGATAAGAACGCGTGGCCCGATGTTGCTATACCAGTTGACAGTTAAATGGTGTTTTTCAATGTCAAGAAACTGCCCATTAGATAGTTATGTAGTAATCAATGTTTTAAGATAATATTAAGTTTTTAGTTTTATGATGTAGGTAACACTTGTAATGTTATTAAATTATTATAAACAATGTACCTAAATGTTAAATGGATTTTCAAAAAAATTAATCAGCCCGAGGTTCTTGCCTTTCTCCTTGTGTGCTGGTCGCGATTCCGAACAGGCGGTAGATTTGACGTTTCAAAATGATCCTAAAAATCTTAATGAATAAAAATATTTGACTTTGACTTTGACTTTGAGAATTCCGGGAAAAGTTCAGCTACACCTACGGCCTTATCATACCTTGAAACCAGGTGAGATGACGGCCAAGCGCTCCCGCGTCGTACGATAAAAAGCGGATTTAATACAGGGTTTAATGTTTTCAGTTTATTGAATTTGAAACAACATGTTTTTTGAGATACTTGTCCGCGTGATTGTCCGCAAAGCGGTAGGCAAATGAGTTGTGCGCATGCCAATACCAGTGCGGTAGTTACCTTATTTTCATATTTGTCCACTTCACATTGTCTTCGCATCAGATATAGGGCTGTGCATTGATTTCAAATTAAAATAGCATTAAAGTATGTTTTTCTCCAGTTGATAGGCCGGAAATGAGATGGATGCTATAAAAAATATCACCAACAAAAGACAATTCCTATTTTATAGGTACGTTTTGCGACGCACGCCTTTCTCATAGAAAAGTATTTAAAATAAAATATTATTTTTTTGATGATTAATGATAATTTTCCTATTTTCATTAAAATTCGTTAAGCTGTTTGATCGTATAAGGTGACAAAAATATTTGAACTATTTGATTATCCCAGGGATTACTGCACATTTATAGGATAAAAAGTAGCTTATGTATTATATATATATATTTATTGATGTGTTAATATTGAGTATAAACTATCTGTGAGCAAAATCTCAGCTCAATCTGTTTTTGTTAGTTTTTGCGTAAAATAGCAATAAACATGTTTGCTCTGTGTTTGGGTGCTATATCGTATCATAAAAAGGTAGATATATGTTGTTGTGCACATGAAAAATCTATATATTTGAGTATTTAAATTCTCCTCCGTAATCTAGTTACCACAAGGTCCTAAATTTTATCATAATTGTTCGACGGGGATGCATTTTGCCCTCATCACACCTGGTTTACAAGTTATTAAAGTTATTAAGTTTAAGAGTAGCTTCTGTTCGTAGTATAAGGGTGCAATAATATAGGATTTTGGGAAACTCCCACGGGATGGGGAACAAAGTCCCAAACGTTTGCTAGTCGTAAACAAAAAAAAAACTGTTTTTATAACCAAAAATTGACGACAGCAATAAAACCAAACGGGACAGCCAAAACAAGCAGTAATAACATAAAAACCACAATTTCAAGTCTGAGATCCATTAAGATTGCATTGACAACCATAATGTTTTGACGTGAGCATTTGTTGTTCATATTTTTATCCATTGGCTTGTCCCATAAGCATGGTATTCAAATTAGGAAGCCATTGTGGGGGCATGTAAATATCCTTCGGCGGGAGATGTTCTGCAGAGATCTTAGGGGGCTTTCACAGGCGCAGGATTTTTAGGAACCAACCAAAGGTCATAAATAGTTTTAGGAACCAACAAAAAGTAAGTAATATTGATATGAAAATTAAAATTAAAATGAAAAATGTAGATAGATAGATAGATAAACTCTTTATTGTACACGAAAAAACAAAAATAAACAGACAAGCAAGAAAAACACTTAAATTAGGTACAATGGGTGGCCTTATCGCTAAACGCGATCTCTTCCAGTCAACCTTTATTTTAATATTTTATTACTGTAAAACAAGATATGCTACGTATTATGACAAGAACGTCCCGACTGATGTTCTCGTTTCACATCAATAACAATTTCTCACTCTATCCAAGATATTACCAAAAATATAACCAACTTTAATAGCACCTATCGACATGTTGATTGGGAATAGTTGCTAATATTTAAACTATTCCCATAAATAAAATCACGTTTCTGTTTTGAAAACTTTTAATTTTTACTCCTATTTTCTTGAATTATTTTCTGGTAATGCGGCAATAGAAATACATACTTTGTGAACATTGTAACTGTCTAGGTACCTATTACGGTTCATGACATTCAGATTCAGATTTAGATTCAATTCATTGATATAAAATAAAATACATACAATAAAATATAACATATATATAAACGTAAAAATAAAAGCTAACAATATAAAAAAAACGATGTCAAAAACATAAATAATAACAATACATATGTACATAGTTTTAAACAAATAATACTTAAAAATATAATGAGAATTGTCACATATAGAGTAGGTACCTAAGTAACTATTAGCCAGTGTTTAACTTATCCTATTATACAGCCCACTGGCAGACAGACAGATGGATGGACGAACATCGGAAGCTTAGGACCTGTTTTAAGTCGCGGCACCCTTAGGGTACCTAAACTTAAAAAAATATAGTATTACGACGAAAAGTATAGTATAATATTTGTATAAATTCATTACATTAAAATATAATTGTTGAGGATCACCGTGGATACACCTTTACATCTCTTGCATAATTATCCTATTAGGTATTGCTACGATAGCTCTATTTGTGCGCCAGGAAATATATCTTTGTTTTTTGCTTGAGATAATAATTGTAGTAGATCCGCGTTAAGGCCTATTTCACACAACACAGGACAAGACAGGACATTCATTTCACACAGCGCCATCTAGCCCCAAACCAATATATTACGGATAGAATACTTTTTTTTTTAAATAAATACATATGTATCATACAATACAACAACCGAACGCCGAACAAACATCTATATTCATCAATAAAAGTTTGTCCTGGGTGGGAATCTAACCCACAACCTACAACGCAAAAGGCAGAGTTACTACCAACTGAGCTTGAGGCTTGTCTACACAAATTAATACAGTATTAATAGGTACCTACATGATCGTTTTAGGGTCCCGTAACCAAAGGGTGCCAAAAGGGCCTAGGCCTCCGCTGTGTCTGTCAGGGGTATCTCATGAACTGTAATATATAGACAGTGGAATTTTAACAGAGCTTGTATTTTTAAAGCCGCTAAATAACAAATAGTCAAAATTAAAATGAAAGGGCGCCTTTGTACCCAGAAACGTATTTGAAAATTTTGAAATTTGCCTAAGTCAAATTCAAAGTCATGCTAATGCATTTTTAAAATATGATCATTTTTAAACGTCAAATGTGGGACGGAGCCCTTAGTTTCGTGTCCACTCTTGGACAACTTGGACCTCAAAAGTCCTGGGTTTAATGCCTTGTACGTTTAATATAGTATACATAATCTATGAGATTACGTACTCAACTACTTGAATTTATTGTTTAAATTTTAAATTGATTTATACGAAAATATTATTGAAATACTTAAGTTTAAAATTGCGATTGAAAAAAATAAATTATTTATAATTCCCGGTTTGGTAAGGTAGCAAGGTCCTAACCAAAACGCCTGAATTAGAAAGCTGCTTCAAAGGAAATCCTTATTTACCTTTTTTTTATACAACTTGCAGACGAAACAAGATATGCCCACAAAGACTTACTGCGTGGGTCACACCCACAAAGTACATGGCCTACGCGGC